>JBCNJP010000007.1:51016104-51054104 GCA_039602395.1 Deinandra increscens subsp. villosa | reverse complement strand
TTGTACGTATCATAACTCTTTTATTACACGATTTTGTATGTGATGAACGCGTGCATCCTGCGTTCGTATGTGCAATTATGTATTTTTAGATTATTTTTTTTCTTTCCAACCAAATGTATTGTAAACTAGTCATTACTTAACATACCACTTTGTATGGCGTGCCTTTCGATGCAAACGAGCTGCCATCTGTCATTTGCCTTGGGCTTAACCCGTGTTCCATGTTGTCAAGACTACGTCAAAAAGTGGCTTTGGCCACGGTTTTTTTGATAACGCATAGCCACTGTTTTGAAAAAAGCGTGGCCAAAGGTAAGAAATTCTCGTTTTAGCAACACATATTTTGTACCTGTGGCTAAATATATAGCCTTTGGACCCTTTTAGCCACGTATTTTTTTGTTTATGTGACAACAACAATCAGGTGCAGTGGCTTTAGCCACTGTTTTACAAAAACATGTGGCACTTATTTGTCACACTTAAAAAAGAGTTGCGAAATGCACCAAACGGCCACGGAATTTTTATGATTTTTTATTCGTGTGACCAAAAAGGAATGTATGGCCACGCTTAAATAATGTTGTGTGATGGAAGAGTAGATTTTATTACTTAGTAAATTAAAAGAAAACAAAACTATTTATGCGTGGCTAAATGTGACCAATGGCCACGCTTTTTACTTAGTTATGTGGCTAAAAGCTAGTACATATGGCCACTGTTATTAGGTTGTGTGACTAAATATTAGATGACTAATGGTCACGGTAGGTTGTGAGTGACAAAAATCTATTACCTATGGCCACATATATTAACCGTGACTAAATGGTAGGTTGTGAGTGACAAAAATTTATTTTATGGTCACGGTAAAATATTAAACGCGTGGCGAAAAAGAGAAGATTTGTTTCCCTCTAAAACCACGCGCTTTTTTTAATTGTACCAATTAATTCGAGCGGGTTAAAATCTGCTACCCTATATACCATCATCATTGTTATTTTCCTTTTTACCGCCATCCCTTTCTTGATCTCAAATTCTCTACACCAATTCGTTTACACCAATTATGGTATCAAATGGCCGATAATCAACGCTCCCTTAATTACTGGTATGTGAAGCATAACCGTATTTTTTTGGTTTACAGTAACAGGAGAAGAAGATCCTTCAAGTCCCACAAATCTGTGATTAAACACAACGATGAGAACATCCTGAAGCAACTCCATGCGCAGAAGATTCCTGATTGTTTTGCCTACCATGTTGAGACAGCGAAATTATTTCGTGTCCTTGATACAAAATTCAATGAACCCGAAGAAGAAGATGAAGAAGAAGATGAAGAAGATGAAGATGAAGAAGATGATGAAGAAGATGAAGAAGCAGATGAAGCAGATGAAGAAGATGAAGAAGATGAAGACGATGATGATGATGATGATCATGATGATGACGATGCAAGTTCAGGATACATATCCGAAGATTGCAGTGATCCGGATTATTAATTAGGGTTTAGTTTAATTATGAACAAATTAAGAACAATGTTTTATATGTTTATTTTTAGTTATGATATTAATAGTTATAATTGAATATATGATGGATATATATGTTTATCATGTTTGATTATCTTGTGATATGGCCACTCATATTAAACATTGGTTGCGTGACAAATTATGACAAATGGTCACGGTATATTAATTTTAGGTGGCTAAAAGAATACCAACAGTCGACGGCGCTTGTAATCATTCAAATCTCCATCTATCACACCCCTCGAGTATCGATATATACTATCTCTGTATCAGTTTTCATCATCATCTCCACCATGACCCTTTTCTCCCAGTCTTTCTCTCTCTATTTTTCGTCCATCATCGACGGCAAAAAATGTGGAATTAGCGTCATCCGTATGTGGAAAACGTAAGTTATCATCTTCACCACTGAAATTCGATTGAAATTTTCGTCTCAGATTTGGTAATTATTTCTTGTGCAGGGAAAGATTGCACTCTGTATCTCCTGCGAGCAGATTTTAAGTTATTGTGGAAACCATGGAGACGAGGAGTCTCTAATGGTTCATACAAATGCTTTACTGAGAGCAGATTTTAAGTTATTGTGTAATTTTATAACAGTCAGCAGTAAGGGCACATGTTGAGGTTTGCAGGACTTGTATTCTTCAGGTGCTTCTCTCCCTTCTGGCCCCATGAACCCGGTTTATCTTCACCCACGTCTTCACCATTTTCAGTTGATCAGAAGCAAGTGCATGTGAGAAAGCAAAGAGGGATTTTTCTTCAGCCACTTCTTCTCCCTTTTAAGTTAGTAGTTTTTCAGTTGTAATTTTATAGATCAATGTATTAATGGAATCATAACCTTTGGATTATGTATGTAATTGTGTTTGTTAAAGCAGCAGTTGATTTTGTTTGTTTATTTTTGACTTTTATTGACTCCGGTTTGGTCAAAGAGAGGAGACCTGCAGGCACAATCAAAAAAGGAAACACTTGACTCAAAATTAAGATCCATAATATATATTCCAGAATACATAAACAAAAAAAAAATATTGTTGATACCGTAGTTTGCTAAGATTCAAAAACATTACAATGATGATCAATTAATCGGTGGTTTTTCGTAATATCATTCCAGTACAGTCAGCTCTATGGTAAACATTGTGACGTGTATCTACAGGTGGCAATACATTATCGTTGTGAGGAAAAACTACCGTACTAAATTCTTCATTGGCATCGTCTTCATAATAATCTCTGTAATTTCTGGGAGGTGTCATAAAGACAATATGCAGTTTTTTATCCAGCTGGTCATTGACGTAAAACAACTGTTGTGCTTGTGACGCGAAAATGAACATGTCCTCCTTGTGACCTAGTCTTTTAAGGTTGACCAAAATGTAACCAAGACTATCTTTTTTGACCCCCTTTGTATTCTCAACCCAGTCGCACATAAATAGAGGGATGATTTTAATATGGTAATCTAGTAGCCATATCTCTTTTAAAACCCCATAGTAAGGTTTTTTTCCATAGGTTAAGACTTCGTTAGAGATGTGCATGTCATTTACCTCTACACCAACCCCGTTGTTCTGGTAAACCCTACCGTCTAGAGATTTTGTACGAAATGAATAGCCATTGATGTCATATACTTCATATTTCCTCACGCTTCTCATGTGCGGACCATGTGAAATCCACCTAACGGTCTCTGATATAGTTTCTGGGGACTCCGCCATCTCCTTTTCAACCTGAAATTCATAGTAGGTTCATCAGGAGAGTTCATTAGGAATAGGAAGATTATAGCTCTTCCAAAAATATAATAAAGTTGTTCCGGACAACTCAGGTCAGTTGTTCCGGAAAGTTACAGTTCATCCGAAATTAAAACTATAAGAAAA
The DNA here is from genome assembly GCA_039602395.1 of Deinandra increscens subsp. villosa. Classification (NCBI taxonomy): domain Eukaryota; kingdom Viridiplantae; phylum Streptophyta; class Magnoliopsida; order Asterales; family Asteraceae; genus Deinandra; species Deinandra increscens. The sequence goes on along the minus strand of JBCNJP010000007.1, from coordinate 51,050,764 downwards.
ATAGTTTCAGTTCACCAGGAATGTTATAGTTCATCCGAATAGAAAATAGAGTTATTCCGGACAACTCAGGTTAGTTGTTCCGGAAAGTTACAGTTCATCCGGAATTAAAACTATAAGAAAATAGTTTCAGTTCACCAGGAAGGTTATATTTCATCCGGATAGAAAATAGAGTTGTTCCGGACAACTCAGGTCAGTTGTTCAGGAAAGTTACAGTTCATCCGGAATTAAAGCAATAAGCAAATTTAGCTGACCTTGTTGCGTAACCATTTACCAAATGTTGTGCTCTGCTTCTTAGTCAGGTCATTTAGTCTACTACCAGGATGTTCCTTTTCTAAAAATTTCATGTGTTCTCTGCAATTACATGAATTGAAGTTATCTATAAAAGTTCAAAATTAATTAAACAGATAAAAAAAGGTTAATAATCTAAATTACTTACTCGATATAATGCTCAATTTCAGGCGTATTTAGCAACACAAATAAATGCGCTTTCGATAGGAGCTCTGGAGAGACTTCAATTGATCTACCAGCTGACCCAGGACTTCCATCCGCACTGCTATGCTTTTTAGTTGGAACACCAATAGTTATGATGTTTTTTTGGTATTCGCTTAGAAACTCAATTGTTTCTTCTACAATGTTCTCCTCAGCAATGCACCATTCTGGATAAGTTTTGTTTCTCACGTGGCCCTTAATTACCTTCATACACCTTTCAAATGGATACATCCATCGAAAGCATATTGGGCCACATAATTTTACCTCCCTAGTAAGGTGCACCGTCAAATGAAGCATAACATCAAAAAATGATGGCGGGAAATATTTCTCAAGCAGGCATAGTGTGACTCAAAAATCTGCTTGCAATTCGTCTAGCTCTTCGACGTTGATCTCTTTGCTGCATATTGATTTGAAAAAAAAACAGAGCCTTATAATAGCATATCTTGTCGGTTCAGGCATGACTGGCCGAATTGCAATTGGCAGAAACTGTTGCATCAGCATATGATAGTCATGTGACTTGAGCCCCATAAGTTTCTTGTCCTTTAGACTAACCAAACTAGAAAAGTTAGAACAATAGCCTTGTGGAACCTTCAAGTTATACAACGTGCACAAAACTTTTCCTTTTCATCTTTTTGTAACGTGTAACACGCTGCAGGAAGTACTATGTTGTTCTTGTTCTGTTTAGGCTGCAACTCTGGTCTTAACCCCAAAAAGTTCAGATCCTTTCTCGCATTCAGTCCATCCTTCGTCTTTCCGGGAAGGTTGAGTAGAGTTCCAACATCCACCTTCCACCTGGACTCACCACAAGTTGGACATACAGTTAGGTCCTTGTTCTCCTTCCTGTAGAGAATACAATCATTGATACACACATGTATCTTGGTGTACCCTGCACCCATTGACTTCAAAATCTTCTTGGCCTCATATGTATTCTTTACAATCTCATTACCTTCAGATAGCATCTGTTTCAGCAAAACTAAAAGTTCATTAAAAAAATTATCTGATCCTCCATGCTTAGTCTTCAAGTTCAGTAGTTGAACCAAGGCAGATAACTTTGTGAAGGTATGGCATCCTTCATACAGAGGCTTCTTAGCATCCATGAGTCGTTCTTGAAACTTCTCATGGTCCTCATTGAAATTTTCTTCAGTAGCTCTGACCATTTTTATTGTTTCGGCTGCATCCAATGGCACTCCGGAATCGAAAAATGATTCCGTGTGAAGCTCCTCTCCTGCGGGCTCGTCTATCTCTCCATGTTTAATCCACCTTCTATAAGTCTGATCGAATCCCTTTGAAAACAAATGAAATTCTACATCATCAACATTAAAAGAGTAATGGTTTAGACAATTAACACAGGGACATGGAATTTCATTACTCTCCAAATTGGTAACTGCAAACATTAAGAATGATTTAACTCCATCGGCATATGATTACGTGGTTCTACTGGTTTTCATCCAAGACTTATCCATGTTTGTTTTGCTAACAGATACAACAACAAATTAAGATGATTAAAAACGATCAATACTGAAAATCCTTTTCAATAATCTTTACTGTGAACCTGTTTATTGGAGAAGTAATAGGACGAAGGGAAAATTCTGTCGATTGATATGTGAAATTTTCAATTGAGTTCGCTCTAATTTACCCCGCCTCTTTTAAAATTTAGCGGGCCCAGTTAGAATAATATTTAAATAAATTAAAACGAAAATTAGCTTCTAACTCAGGGTGTTGTTCCGTGTTGGAGTCCTTATTGCGTTACATTTTTACCGTTTATTTTGGAATTTTAAAAACCCAAACAGGGGATGTAACCAGTACCTGAGGATCCTTCTCGTTCGACGACCTAGGTCAAATGGTGTCTGACCTAGGTTATAACTTGAACGATTTCGACCCCTACCTGAGGATCCCAGAGTTGTCTCTTGATTATGGACTGGTTCCATTCACTGATGATCCGAGGGATGTCGAGGCATTGGCCCTGCACGTCAGAGACGAGGAGATCATATCCACTGATGGATATGTGGAGACGTCTTCATCCTCCTCCTCCTCTAGTGGGAGCATGTTTTAAGTTTATGTTGTTTTTTTATTATATATATTTGTAATTAATTAACTGATATCACATCTTTTGGATTATATATGTAATTAATTGTTTATGTGTTATAATGCATATATATATATATATATATATATATATATATATATATATATATATTAGGTTGTGTGACTAAATATTAGTGTATAAAGAATTGTATTCAACCAGAATGATTTTAATTTACTAGATAATGGGTTTAAATACATGGGAATATCCAATAGACTACGAACAGAAATATCAACTTTGGTTATTTATAGTATATATAGTTCATCCTGAAGAACTCCAGTTTATCTGGTTCATCCTGAAGAACTCTAGTTCATCCTGTTCTGTTACTGAATAATTACTCTTGATCCTGAGGAACTCTAGTTCATCCGGTTCTATTACTGAATAACTCTTTATAATCCTGAAGAACTCTAGTTCATCTTCCCTCAATCCTCATGAACTCAGTGGGTAATTTTGACTTTCTTCGTTTAATTTTGACTTGTTAATTTGATTTTTGAGATCGTGTGACAGTAATTTCGGATAATTTCATATCGTGTGATTAAAATATTAGTGGTTTTTTTATATCGTGTAGGAATTTCAGTTTAATTAATTAACTTGGAGAACGTGTGAAAATAATTTTTGTAGGATAACCAAAAGTCCAACAATTATAATGTGCAGTCCTCATGAACTCAGTGGGTAATTTTGAAATTAATAAAATAAGACCTATGGTATACTCTAGTGATTAGACATCTGAGAAGATGAATACTCAAGTGATTTGCACATATAACCATACCACTTGATCAATAATCAGAAACTTCTCACCTCCAACATCAAACCCTTTTCAAAATCCTTATCAAACCTTTTCTCAAAATCCTTAACAAACCCTTTCTCAAAACACTCAAATCCTTCTAAAAATGGCAAGCTTGAAAGAATTAGTTGAACATTATTTGTAGATAAAGATTGTTGCTACCCTGGACAGGTACGAGGTGATTATCGGGGCAGAGAGACAGAGTGTCTTAGACGGGATGACCCTGCTCGACTAAGTACTTAAAGAGCCACCAAGTCCATCAAGATACCAGATGGCAACTTTTCTGATGGAAGAGATACGCGTCTCCGATGCCAGGCTTCAAATGTTGGTTCAACAGAGGGAAGAAGCAATGAGTAGGCATTTGGAGTTGATGGAGGAGATGGAATCTAGGTTCCCGTGAACCTCAACCCGCAACTGCTCTGTTTTTTGTTTTTTTTAGGAAATAGGAATGAACATGTAAATTAGGAAACAATTTTGTGTATGAACAAAAACCCTAATCCTCGAAAACAGAGACGATCAACAATTGCAATCCGATCAACAACTCATGCATAATTTTAGGTAACAAAGGTAATATGTTCGCACAATCTCCATTTCGTTAAACAAAATCCCCAATCCTCGAAAACAGAAACGATCAACAATTGCAATCCGATCAACAACTGATGCAGAGAAGATCAAAAACCCTAAACACAAAAAACAGAACGGATCTACAAAAACCTTAAATTTTGGGGAATTATAATTCTAAATAAATTATACAAAAAGATTTAAGATAAAAATTAAATAATGGGTCAATTTGGGGTCAAATGGGTCAATTTGATGTGTTTAGGACCAATGAGTCCCAATAAGGTGTGTAAGTAAATAATAAGTTGTGTTTAGAACCAATGATGGCCCAATTGGTGTGTATGTAACCAATAAGTTGTGTTTAGAACCAATGATGGCCCAATAAGGTGTGTATGTAACCAATAAGTTGTGTTGAGAACCAATGAGACCCAATAAGGTGTGTTTAGGGGAAACGAGGGTCAGTTGAGACCAATGAGTCCCAATAAGGTGTGTATGTAACCAATAAGCATGTTTAGGACCAATGATGGCCCAATAAGGTGTGTATGTAACCAATACCCCGCCTCTTTTAAAATTTAGCGGGCCCAGTTAGAATAATATTTAAATAAATTAAAACGAAAATTAGCTTCTAACTCAGGGTGTTGTTCCGTGTTGGAGTCCTTATTGCGTTACATTTTTACCGTTTATTTTGGAATTTTAAAAACCCAAACAGGGGATGTAACCAGTACCTGAGGATCCTTCTCGTTCGACGACCTAGGTCAAATGGTGTCTGACCTAGGTTATAACTTGAACGATTTCGACCCCTACCTGAGGATCCCAGAGTTGTCTCTTGATTATGGACTGGTTCCATTCACTGATGATCCGAGGGATGTCGAGGCATTGGCCCTGCACGTCAGAGACGAGGAGATCATATCCACTGATGGATATGTGGAGACGTCTTCATCCTCCTCCTCCTCTAGTGGGAGCATGTTTTAAGTTTATGTTGTTTTTTTATTATATATATTTGTAATTAATTAACTGATATCACATCTTTTGGATTATATATGTAATTAATTGTTTATGTGTTATAATGCATATATATATATATATATATATATATATATATATATTAGGTTGTGTGACTAAATATTAGTGTATAAAGAATTGTATTCAACCAGAATGATTTTAATTTACTAGATAATGGGTTTAAATAAATGGGAATATCCAATAGACTACGAACAGAAATAACAACTTTGGTTATTTATAGTATATATAGTTCATCCTGAAGAACTCCAGTTTATCTGGTTCATCCTGAAGAACTCTAGTTCATCCTGTTCTGTTACTGAAGAACAACTTTTGGGGTCAAATGGGTCAATTTGATGTGTTTAGGACCAATGAGTCCCAATAAGGTGTGTAAGTAAATAATAAGTTGTGTTTAGAACCAATGATGGCCCAATTGGTGTGTATGTAACCAATAAGTTGTGTTTAGAACCAATGATGGCCCAATAAGGTGTGTATGTAACCAATAAGTTGCGTTGAGAACCAATGAGACCCAATAAGGTGTGTTTAGGGGAAACGAGGGTCAGTTGAGACCAATGAGTCCCAATAAGGTGTGTATGTAACCAATAAGCATGTTTAGGACCAATGATGGCCCAATAAGGTGTGTATGTAACCAATAAGTTGTGTTAAGGACCAATGAGACCCAATAAGGTGTGTTTAGGGGAAACGAGGGTCAGTTGGGACCAATGAGTCCCAGTAAGGTGTGTTTAGGGGAAAGGAGGGTCAGTTGGGACCAATGAGCCCCAATAAGGTGTGTATGTAACCAATAAGCATGTTTAGGACCAATGATGGCCCAATAAGGTGTGTATGTAACAAATAAGTTGTGTTTAGGACCAATGAGACCCAATAAGGTGTGTTTAGGGGAAACGAGGGCCAGTTGGGACCAATGAGTCCCAGTAAGGTGTGTATGTAACCAATAAGCATGTTTAGGACCAATGATGGCCCAATAAGGTGTGTATGTAAAAATAAGTTGTGTTTAGGACCAATGAGACCCAATAAGGTGTGTTTAGGGGAAACTAGGGCCAGTTGGGACCAATGAGTCAATAAGGTGTGTTTAGGGGAAACGAGGGTCAGTTGGGACCAATGAGTCCCAAAAAGGTGTGTATGTAACCAATAAGCATGTTTAGGACCAATGATGGCCCAATAAGGTGTGTATGTAACCAATAAGCATTTTAAGACCAATGAGTCCCAATAAGGTTTGTTTAGGTGAAACGAGGGCCAGTTGGGACCAATTAGTCCCAATAAGGTGTGTAAGTAAACAATAGGCATGTTTAGGACCAATGATGGCCCAATAAGGTGTGTATGTAACAAATAAGTTGTGTTTAGGACCAATGAGACCCAATAAGGTGTGTTTAGGGGAAACGAGGGCCAGTTAGGACCAATGAGTCCCAGTAAAGTGTGTATGTAACCAATAAGCATGTTTAGGAGCAATGATGGCCCAATAAGGTGTGTATGTAACAAATAAGTTGTGTTTAGGACCAATGAGACCCAATAAGGTGTGTTTAGGGGAAACTAGGGCCAGTTGGGACCAATGAGTCCCAGTAGGGTGTGTTTAGGGGAAACGAGGGTCAGTTGGGACCAATGAGTCTCAATAAGGTGTGTATGTAACCAATAGGCATGTTTGGGACCAATGATGGCCCAATAAGGTGTGTATGTAACCAATAAGCATGTTTAGGACCAATGAGTCCCAATAAGGTGTGTTTAGGGGAAACGAGGGCCAGTTGGAACCAATTAGTCCCAATAAGGTGTGTATGTAACCAATAAGCATGTTTAGGACCAATGATGGGCCAATAAGGTGTGTATGTAACCAATAAGCATGTTTAAGACCAATGAGTCCCAATAAGGTGTGTTTAGGGGAAACGAGGGCCAGTTGGGACCAATTAGTACCAATAAGGTGTGTATGTAACCAATTAGCATGTTTAGGTCCAATGATGGCCCAATAATGTGTGTATGTAACAAATAAGTTGTGTTTAGGACCAATGAGACCCAATAAGGTGTGTTTAGAGGAAACGAGGGCCAGTTGGGACCAATGAGTCCCAGTAAGGTGTGTATGTAACCAGTAAGCATGGTTAGGACCAATGACAGCCCAATAAGGTGTGTTTAGGGGCAATGAGGGTCATTTTAGGATACAATTATCATTAAATTTATTGCTTAATATTCCATTTTACATTTAAAGATCATTTTAAAGGTATGTTTAAAATAAAGTGAAATACGATTTGCGTCCCTGTGGTTTGGTGGTTTTAACTTTTTGAGTCCATTTTAACTCTTTAAAATTCAAGATAAATATTAACGCAAATCGTATTAATTGAGTTTATATTAAATCCGATAAATGCTGTCACGTCCTTATTAGCTGAGATGTTTTCACCCGGATCGATCTTTTTAATCCCCAAATTACTTCCCACCATTTTTCAAATTTCCCAAAATTCATTGATCAGTTCCTATTCCCTCTCACCAAAATTTTATCACCAAAACGATTCATTACTCTCTTCTTCCATATCACTAAAAGTTCATCTACCTAATTCATTGATCAGTTCCGGATTCATCACACTATCATCTTTAGAAGATCACTACCTAATTCCCGTCAGTATATATTAATTTCACTGTCATCTTCAGTAGATCATTTTCATCTCAATTATTTCATCTTAATTATTCCATCGCATTTATTTCATTAATTCTCTATTTATTTCACTGTCATCTACAGGATTCATCTGATTTAACAATGGACATTGAAGGTGAAGCATATGACAATGAATATTATTCGACAGAAGAGGGAATGTATAACAATGCCGATTATTCGGATGAAGAGGACATATAAAACATTGATGCCCAAGTCGATAATGATACCTAAGTAGTCGACAATGATACCCAAGTCGACAATGAGAATGGGGAAGCCTCTGCTCCCCAAGCAAACAAGAGGGGGATGACGCGGTTGGTAAAGTGGCGTGGCAGATTTGAGAAAAATGGTGAGGAAAAATGGCCACTAACATTTGATGCGCTGGGAAGGGTTGGCGGGAACCATAGAGCAAAATTTTTGAGTTTTATGGGAGACATTGTAAGGGCAGGGGTTGGATTGAGGTATCTAGAATGGAGGAAGGTGCCAAAAGAGGACAAGAACAAAATGTGGGCAGCGATTCAGGTTATGAAACAGATTAAACATTTTCTCATATTAGGTTTGTTATTGAATTCCATGTGACTAAAATATCCTGTCATATATTATTTTTTTAGAAATATTTCAAAATTGATGACTGTCGAAGGAGAGATATAATGGTACGGCTTGGTGGGTTGCTAAGGAGTTTTAGAAGAAATATGTTGGAAAAACACATTCGTCCCAACCTAGCAAAACCCACCGTGCTTGAGAAAGTTCCAAAGATGTATCGCACTATTGTGAAAAAAGAAGACTGGGACAGATTTGTAGCATATACAAGATCTGAAGAATTCGAGGTTTTTATTCAATTCAAACTGCAGATTTCATTAATTAAGCTAATAAGTGTTAATTAATGAGATTATAATTATATATCCTACTGTTCTGTGTTAATTAATGAGATTATAATTATATATTCTACTGTTCTGTTGGAAAGGCTGTGTCAAAGATTGGAAAAGAGGTTTGAGCAAAATATACTTATGATCATTCAATGGGGCGGGGAGGATACGTCTTTCTGAGAGAAAAACTGGTAATAAGCTAAGTGTGTTACACCCAGTCATGGTTAAGAACGTGCAATGTATGTTTCAAGTCTGATATATATTATTATTATAATACAAGGTACAAAACAAAGAAATAGCAGCTGATGAATTCCCCTCTCGATCGTTTATGTGGAGGAAAGGAAGGGTAAATAAAGAGGGGGAATACAAAACGCCTGTGGTGAAGGGCGTAGCAGATGATATAGTAAGTTTAATTGCTATATATATACCTAATTATTCACATGTTAAAAATTAACAGCACCTCATTAAATTAACTAAATTAATTACTGCAGGCCGAGAATGAAACAAAGATAAATGCGGGATCTGTGACCGTAGAACCGGGAACGGATGCCCTGACATTGGTCCTTGGAAAGGAAAGGGGTGGATACCTAAAAGGTATCGGGTATGGAGTGACTTCCCGTGGATATTGGCAGGGTGCTCCAAAAGGGAGATCGAAAGAACGGATCGAAAAACTAGAGGCGGAGCTAAAAAATGAAAAACAGCTGCGTGAGAAAAGGGATGAAGAGGTTGACAACCTCAATGATAGGCTTAAAGCACAGAATGATAAAATTGATAAGCTTACGGCGCTTATGGAGGCCGTGATTCAAGATAAACAAGTTCATAAAGCGGTAAATTCTGTAAGGGACAAACTATATATATATATATATATATATATATATATATATATATATATATACCTATAATTAAATATATTATATATACTTTACTTTTTATCGATCAATTAATTATTATAAATCATTAAATCATTTCGTAGGTAAAGTCTGCGGAGGCGCCTCTTACTACAACGGTAATTAAATATTATTGCTGATACGATTATTCTCCCTTGAGCGCATATTTATTAATTAATTAACTAATTGAATTAATTGTACGTAGGACATGATCAATTCTGCGCACAATACATCGCGGAAACAATCTACTCAATCAAACTCATCTCAAAGGTCGGCCGATAAGGTACGGATTTGAAACAGTTCTGAATTTGAGTTGATCTGGAAGATTCTAGTTCATCTGGATGAACATGCGTCTCTACTTATAGTTCATCCGGATAGTTAGAGTTCATCCGGATAGTTAAAGTTACTCAGGATAGGTAAGGTTCATCAGGATAGTAAAAAGTTCATCAGGATAGTTAGAGTTCATCGGGATAGTTAGAGTTGATCCGGAAGATTCTAGTTCATCTGGATGAACATGCGTCTCTAGTTATAGTTCATCGTGTTGGTTATAGTTCATCCGGATAGTTAAAGTTCACCAGTATAGGTAAAGTTCATCAGGATAGTTAAAGTTCATCAGGATAGTTAGAGTTATTCCGGAATATAATTAATAATTAACTGTGCCGGCTATGATAAGTTTGTACTTCATCCGAATGGTTATCTGGATAGTTAACTAATGTTTAGCCGGTTATGATCGATATGATTTTATTAATTAATTGAATTGTAGGTCTCTTCTGCGACTCTATCACAACACACTCCTCCATCTACAACAGCGTCGCAAAAGGAAAGGGTAACTATTTTAATTTACACAGTTGTGTACTTCCCTTATAACTAATTGTTATATGATCATTTAATTAAATGCTGATGCTGTCTTTAGGTGAAAAAGAGAAAAATGACAGAAGCAGCAGCTGCTGCAGCCAGTGCTGCTGGGGCATCAGAGCAGGAAGTGGTATATATATATAATTAATTTAGAAATTTGACAAATCGCTTTGACGTTATCGTTAATTAATATATATGTTACTATTCAGTTAATTACATGGTGTCAATTTAGGAAAAGAATAAGAGACATGCAAAACCAGTAAAACCTGCAGCTCGTAAAGTACCTCGTAAGAAGAGTGATCATCAGTTGGAAAAACCAAATAATTATGATGCCATTGCAGCTCATATCGATCTGCAGCCAGTAATCCAAGAGGTATATAGATTAGTATATACCACAATTTTTGTATTCTATTTTTTACTTTAATTAATTAATTGTTTATATATATGCTATAATTAATATTATTATTATTATTATTATTATTATTATTATTATTATTATTATTATTATTATTATTATTATTATTATTATGTCACTTCTGATCAGGGGAGCCAAACTGCGACGTTGCACATGGAGGGGGATCCACTGAACGTCGTGGGAATGGCTGAATTATTACCAAAACAAAAAGATGAGAAGATTCATGGAAGTCCATTACCTCCTGGTTGCCGTAGAATTAAAGTTTATCATGTTAATAAGGGTGCAACATTTTTACCATTCCCAGTAGATGATAAAACAACGCTTTCGGAGGTTGAAAATAAATATATTATTGCATGGCCGATGAACCAAATGATCCTTCATTCTAATAACAAGTCAGATAGATCACATCCGGTTGATCATTCTACGGTTCAAAAAGTACTGGAACAACCACAGGTAATTACTACATTAACTCGTATCCGCTAATTAATTAAGTATATATATATATATATCTGATCGGTTTTATTTGTCATATATGTTTCCAGGGTAAATCAAAGATTACGAAAGTGTACGTAACACCAAACCAGCTGAATCAAAATCTGATAAATATAAAAATCACACGGCACCAGCAGAAGCAGCTGATCAGCACGGACAAGAAATTATAATTAATTAATATAGAAATTAAACTTTGATTAGTGTCGTATGTTATCTTTTTGAACAGCGTCATAATTAGTGTATGTACATTAATTTTTAATTATAATATATATTTTTAAGGTTTCTCTATACTAATTAATTAATATATAATTAATTGTAATTAAGAAAATATATGTGACCATATATATAATACCAAAGGCCACACTTTTTATATTTTAACGTGGCCGTTGCCACCATTTGGCCACGCTTATTGGGACAAATTATCTGATTTCAACTACCCTTTGGCCACTTTTTTTTTTCCAATTATATGTGGCTAAAACACAAATATACGTGACCATATAATACCAAAGGCCACGTTTTTTATATTTTAATGTGGCCGTTGTCACCCTTTGGCCACCCGTATTGAGACAAAATGTATGATTTCAACTACCCTTTGGCCACTTTCTTTTTCCAAATATATGTGGCTAAAACACAAATATACGTTACCATATAATACCAAAGGTCACGGTTTTTATATCTTAACGTGGCCGTTACCACCATTTGGCCACGCGTATTGGGACAAAATATCTGATTTCAACTACCCTTTAGCCACTTTTTTTTCCAAATATATGTGGCTAAAACACAAATATACGTGAACATATAATACCAAAGGCCACGCTTTTTATATTTTAATGTGGCCGTTGCCAACCTTTGGCCACGCTTATTGGGACAAAATTTATGATTTCAGCAACCCATTTGGCCACGTTTTTTCATATCATATGTGGCTAAAACACAAATATACGTGACCATATAATACCAAAGGCCACGCTATTCATATTTTAACGTGGCGGTTGCCACCCTTTGGCCACGCATATTGGGACAAAAATTATAATTTCAGCAACCCATTTGGCCACGTTTTTTATAACATATGTGGCTAAAACACAAATATACGTGACCATATAATACCAAAGGCCACGCTTTTGATATTTTAACGTGGCCGTTGCCACCCTTTGGCCACGCGTACTGTGACAAAATGTATGATTTCAGCAACCCTTTGGCCACGTATTTTTATAATGTATGTGGCTAAAACACGAATATACGTGACCATAAAATACCAAAGGCCACGTTAACCAAACACATGTGGCCGTTGGGACCCTTTGGCCACGCTTTTCTGAAGAATTGTTTGATTACAACAACAAATATTGGTACCCTTTAGCCACGCTTATAGGTGGCTTCAGCCACTGATATTGTAACGTGGCCGTAGGGTACGTATGGTCACGGCACCTATGGTGTCGGTTGGAATGGAAAAAAAACGTGACCAAACACCTTTTGTCACGGTTTTTTTCCGTGGCCAAAGGTGAATTTTGACGTAGTGCAATCACGGTTATAATAGGCACGTCCAAATCAAAACACAACAGAAAGTAGTGTGTTCTCTCAAGTATTGGCACCACAATTGTGCTAAATGATTTCAAGCTCATAAGGTCTTTATTCCCCTCTAGCACGTGCAACAGTTTTTTTTTTTTTTTTGAATTTGTCCATCTTTTCTCTGAGGGACTTGCCTGTTTTTAGCATCCATTCCATCTGGAACAATAATTGTACAAGGCATGATAAGACTAATGCACGCGTGTAACTATGATTGTAAATTAAAAAAAAGAAAAAAAAAGAAAAAAAAACATATACTATTTTGGTAATATATATAACTCACAATTGTGTTTGTATATAAAAACAACCGACGCGGTGAGTTATTTGTTGATGCCCTCTCCTGATGGTTTAACACGGCTGCCTAACAGTTTATGACCTCATAGTATACCCACTTCCCCGGTAGTAAGGAGCCCATTATATACGCCTTCGATTCCATGTTATTTACTGTTTCAAAAAGGTACATCCTACATAACAAAAATGAATGTGTTATAGTTTATAAAACTGAATATGGGCAACTACAAGTGTGTTATGCAACACTACAAGTGTGCATCATTTGTTTCATCCTTATAGCACTTGTGCGTCTTATGATCTTACACTTATTTCGTGCATCTGCCAACGTTTAGCAACAAACTTACACATATTATGAGTTTGAAATACTTACATGAATGGCAAACCGACATCGCAATTCTCATCCTTACTTTTATCAGATTTAATTACTAGTTCCACCGCTTCATTTGGCATTCTCTTTTGCGATTCTATGCAAACGTGCAGGAAATTCCAAACAACCGTTCTTCAGTGTCTGCTGGCGTGTTTATGTCAATTGGGTTTTGCTCATAAACAGCTGAGACCTTTATGTCCTTGTCTTCAGCGTTTAGTGATGTGTTACCAACATCCGGGACCATTTTTTCTTCTTTTGAGCCATCATTCTTGCTCAAACTTTCCTCTATCTTTGTGTCACCGTTGGGTTCTTCTGAGCTCTGTGAGCTAGGTATCCCGATGTCAAACGATGGCATTGAATAATCCACTTCGACCTTTTTGCTTGTCTTCCTCTTCTCACCATCATTTAACATGCCCGTCACCTTACCTGTTTCATTTTGCACCTCCACGTTCATGTTTTTTCTCTTTACCTTTTTGATAGAACTCAATTACCTCCTTGTAGTGTTTTCTATATGTCTCGATGTAGTTTTCCACTTCTTTTTCCTTCCCAAACTTCGTGCACGCAACTGATAACACCTTTTCAACTTCCGTATTCGTTTCTTTCATCATTTTAAACACCTCGCGAAGACGTCCCATATGGTCCTGCAACACAAATGTTAAAATCGCTATCAAATACATGTAAACATTATGGGATGCACGCGTGCGTTATTAACGACATGCTTCATGTCAGCATTGATATGAATGAAAAAATCAACATCATGATATAAATATATAGAAGCGATGGTTTTGAAGCACATTATATTCATCCCTTTACCTTTTTTTTAATAATGCACGCGTGCGTCATACCTGTCCATGTATGATTCATGCCTTATTTTGTTTATATTTCTAACTAATGATTCCAAGCTAATTATATACTTGCCCTAAAATTACGTAAAATTTATATTTGAATGGTTTTCGATATGACGCACATGTGCAACTTACTCATAAGTCGTTGTTTGCACTGCATATTCTACATATAAATGTATCATGCCATTCACATATGCGTCCCTTCAGTTTATTTTATTTTTATTTATTGTAATTCACGTGTGCGTCATACCTGACAAGTTGTGATTCAAGCTTTATTTCGTTATAGTTCTAACTAATGATTGCATGTTAATTGTACACTTGCCCTAAAATTGCATCAAATTTATATTTTTACCTTCAGGCCACAATGTTCTGTCAATTCCTTTTTTCTTACAACAATCTCCATGTTTTCTCTATTGTCTTCTTGTTCACTTTCGTTCCCTTCGGTGTCAACAAATGTTTCCCTTTGTTGTCCGATCCCGAACCCGCCGTTCTCAATCTCATACTCCTCTCTTTCCTTCAATGCCTCCATTGTCCAAAACTGTATGGGGCTTGTGTTACGCTCGATGCCTATTTCCGGACAAGTGATGCTATCAACGTATATGATCTGCATTTGTTTACAAAACTTAAAACGTTAGTGTTTGGTATATATCTGTATATGTATATATGACATAATATATGAACATAATAAAAATTATATTTGACGTACTGTGATCACCACTAATGGACCGGTGAATCTTATTTTGTTGCTACACCTCGTCCATAAATTTTTACATCTTTTCAGCCCATCAAGAACATGCTTGTTCCAGATTATATTATCAACATCAACATCGTCTTTAATTGCTGCCATGGAATCAAGCCTTATCCTCTCACTGGTTCCAGCCTCGACCATAATGCTTGAGAATAATGCTATGAAATCAAGCTTAAACATCAGTCCGGGATCATCCCTCTCTTGGATCATTCTCTTCGTGATTTCAACTCGAGTCACATACTTCTCGGGGTATCTTGCTTTCCATGATTTGGCAAGCGGTCCAAGTGTTGTATTTTCAGGAATTTCTAGTTCATAATTCCAGCCCAAACAGCTTCGATATTTTTCCGTGGTCTATTCTTACCTTCTCTTCCCCAAGCTTGATCTCCATTGTATCTGGGTTGAATTTATCCACAACAAAGTGCCCAAGTCTTGATGGTATGCCATCCACGTGAAATTTCAGCATACGACCCATCCCCATGCTTCTAATAGCTGCACGTTGCTTTTTTGACAGCTTGCTGATTGCTTTGTATAGTTGAAATGGTGATGACCGTGTCTTCATTCAGAACCATCTGTAGAGGCTAGATTATGAGGCTTGTAATATTAAATAAGTTGGGCTAGGCTTAGAGGGTTTCATTAGAATCATAGGCTAGTTTGCTATTGTAGTTAGGCTAGTTTATGATTGGGCTTGGGTTTACTATTGGGTTTATGATCAAAAGGGGCCCAATAGTAAACCCAATGGTGGTCTATATATAGACCACTTGACCTCCTTATTTGGGGTTGCCAGTTTACGATTTAGAGAGGAGGAGCCAAGGTGTTTACGATTTGTGTTTTGTACCCGACAAGTTTACTTGTGTGCAAGATCAAGTTTTTATCGTTTAAATCATCGTTTTCTTGTGTTCTCTTCATCTCTATTCTTGAATCAATCACCTACGAGGATTCCGCACTCGTTTGTGATAGAAATATCGTGTGTTTGGGAGATTTAAGGACCTACAATTGGTATCAGAGCCAAGAATCACTGATTCGAGGTTCTCACGGTATTGGATTCAAGCTTTTGCTGGAAAAAGTTCGGATTTTTGAAGGTTTTGGAGTTGTTCTTCGAGTTTACGATCCTGTAGCTGCTGTTTTGAAGGTTTACGATCAGTTTCTGGGTTTTTCAGGTGTTTACGATCAAGTGTTCTTCATCAGTTTGCGTTTACGATTGAGAAAAACGAGTTTACGAGTTCAAGATTGGTTTTTTATCTGTTTACGATCAGGAATCTGGTGTTTACGACATTTCCTGGTCGTAATCGACGTTTATGACTTTGCATTATCGGAATCACGGGATCGTAATCGTGTTTACGATCATTACGGATCATAATCGGAGTTTACGATCGGCTCTAATCGGAATCGATTTTACGATCTGTGTTTACGACCCGGAGGAGATTACAATCGTAAACAGGGTTTACGATCGGAAACCCTTTTTTTTTGCGGCAAAAAGTCTCATTTTCACACTTTCACGGAAACGGGCGTAACTTTTGACTCGTTTGGAGTTAGAGGCTCAAATTTCAACACGACGTTCGTGACATCAAGCCCCAGAATTACCCCAGACTAATGTCTAGGGGAGCTCGTTTGGACCCCCAAATTCCACTCCGAAGGCCTCCGTTTTTCAGTTTTAAGTTTCTGACACTATTCTTTGAATAGTGATTTTGCCAATTTTGCCGTTTTTGCTGATTTTTCAAAATTTTCAGAAGCTGCATAATGAGTTCAGTAGTTGAAGAAAAGAATATGGTTGAGGACAAGGATGCTTTCTTAGATGAAGTTGACGAAACTAAGATATGCCCGAATCCTACATGTGCTCGATTAATTCCTGGACTTAGGCAAATCTGTAAAAATTTTCAGTCGGAACTGTTTGAGGTAAAATGCGAAAGGAGCTCATTCAAGGGTAGATGGCAAAGGCATGAGGAGAAGGTTAAAGCTCAGAAATTAGACATAGTGAAATATAAGAAACTTGCACCTGAGAACGCTTATCTGTATGACAACGCTAAGTTAGAAATAGCTGAGCTTAGTAAGCAGATAGATGACCTTAAGCATAAAAACAATGAGTTGCAGGTTAAAGTTGATATGAATCAAATGAGAAGCAAAAGAATGCTTGATGCTGGAAAGGAATTGTCACATGCTGTTGTGACTGGTCAAGTTGGGAAACACACACCTGGATTTGGGTCAGAAAAGACTGATAAGGCCTTGGCTGCAAACAGCATTATTCCTCCACCAGTTCCAGAGACATTATAGGAATACTTCTTAATGAGGATCAAGTTGAACGAACCAAATCTGATTATAAAGAAGCTGCTCCTCCTATTGATAGTGTCTTGGTTGGAACTACACCAATGACTCAAGAAGAAATTGACAATGAGACAAAAATGACTTATGGTGAAGGGAGAATAGAGGACGTATCAAGAGATGATGCTGAGTGCCAGGAGTATAACATATGTCACAACTCTAAGTCTGATGAGGCTGGGATAGAGTTGAAACCATACCCTGAAATTGAAACCCCATACTTCAAGGTAATTGACAAAGTTGAAAGGGAAAAGGTGATCTTGACGACACGGCCTGAGGGGAAGATCTTTATGACATCTGGATCAATGTTTGACCAAGAACCAGATGTAGGATATGAATTACCGTCCTTCTCCTCCAAGTTTAAGGGAATAACTGATGGAGTGATCGGTGAAGCTAAAGTTGAGAAGCCAAAGATCACCATCAAGCATCCGAGCATTAAACCAACAGCTGGAGTGAAGAATGAAAAACTCAAGGGAGTAGCTGTGTCTCCCATTTCTTCAGTTGGATCATGCAGTTGCTGTTGTAATTGCAAGAATGGTGCTTCAACGTCAAAGAATCAAGGAAGCATAAAGACGGTAAAGACAGGTTCTACTCAGGCTTCCAGGAACCAGCAGAAAGTCAAATCTGGAGCTGCAGACAAGGCAACGAAGCAGACACAAGGCAAACCAGCTCCATATCAGCCACCAAAGACGAATGGGTACACGTCTGACTTCTATCTAAAGAAGCAGACTTGTTTTAATTGTGGCATCGCTGGTCATATTGCTAGAAACTGTCTTTATCGCCCCTATGAACCCTATTTCCAAAAAGTCAAAGGGTTTCATCTCAGGAGTCTGTAAAGTCTAAGCCAATGATGGTGCAAACACCTAAGGCAAGGAAGACTGTTGCTCCTAAGGTTAAACCCTCTGATCAACATTGGGGTGCTGCCAAAGCTGAAAGAAAATCTTTAAACCAAAACAACAGCTTTCCAAGTTACCAAAATTTTCAGAAAAAGGTGATGAAACCATTTTCAAAACAAACAAAGTCTGAAAAACCCAAAGTTACCCCTCCCAAGGTAACTAAAAGTGTTTTAAAAAATGAGGCTAAAACGAAGAAGGTTGAAATACCTAAAGTCACAACTCAAAAGGTGACTAAAACAAAAACTGTTTTGAAAAGTGAATCTCAAACAAAGAAGGTTGAAATACCTAAGGTCACAACTCCAAAGGTGACTAAAACAAATGTTAAATCACCTGGAACTTGGAAACCAAAGGCTAATGCAGCTACAACCGAATCATCCCAACTTCCTGATTTTTCGAAAGGAATGTTTTTAAAAGAAATTTCATTCACTGATTCCTCAGGAGTACCCAGAAAAACAATGGTCTGGGTACTATTAGCTAATTAATCTCTCACTCTGTGCAGGAACGATCAAGGAGGATTATCACTAACGTTTATATTACTAATTTGTTTGTTGATAAGTGATTGTTCCAGGCACAGTTTAGGAGACGTATCTTCATGTCATGTCAAGTAATCTATAAATGGAAGGTATGTCTCATTGAGAGGTAAAAGGTCTGAATCAGCATAAAAGGTACTGCCCTTGACTTGGTTGTTTGAATGTTGAGGCAACAAAGGGTCGTTTGAGTCAAACCTGTTTCATTAAAGTTTCAATTAAGCTGTTAATTGATTATGTGTTTGACTTTAAATGCAATGAAGTGTGCATGTCATGAAACCAATTTTCTAAAATTTTCAAATCAATACTTTGAAAGTTAGCTTGGCCAGATGTGTGTAAAGTCTTTTAATTTGTTTCTGTGTTTGTGTGTTTGGTTAAAAAAAATAATAAAAAAAATAATAAAAAAAAATAGAAAAAATAAAAAAAATTGATGTTCACAAGATTGTGACATTAAAAATCAAAAAGCAAGGGGAAGAAATGTAAAGATAAAGAAAAAGTTGACCCCTAAAAAATAGTGTGCTTTTCAATTTTTAATTGTTTGTATCTTGTTTTTTAGAAGTTTGGGGGAAGTAAAATGAATGTCCGGGTTGGAGATGGCTGACACGCGTAAGGCGGAAGTGAAAGGCAAGCTCCACGGTGATATGCTCGGTAGGCTCGACCTAAACTTATGACCTCCAATGAAAGTGCAGTGAACTTAAAAGATATATATGTTTAGTTTCCCATCCCTGGTTGCATGGTTTAAAAGACTGAGTCCCGGCAAAAATGGGTTGAGAGTGGTATTTACCTCGTATTCACTCTCTCACACGCCATGCTTATACTGTATATGACAACACCACAGAAAAAGAAAAAGAAAAGGAAATGAAAAAAAAATGAAAAAGAAATAAAAAAATGAAAAAGAAAAGAAAATGAAAAATAATCACTCAGTTGGTCTTCTTTGCGTGCTTAGCGGCCGACCTGATCACCAACTGATGGTTAATGAAATAAGTGGTAGTCATAGCGGTGTTGCATGGTTCCTCAAGCTGGGGGTTTGTGAATCCTCAATAAACTCTGAGGCTGGGTAGGTTTTGCTGTGTACGCTTGGGTGTGGGGACGATTAAACATGACGGTAATATTGTACTATATTAAGCATGATGCATTCGGTTGGGATTAAACGGGTTTGAGTTTAAAGCGGACAAACATACCGGCAATCACCTGGACTAGTTGAGTAACTGAAGCTGAAAAGGGTTCCTCAGTCAGATTCATACGGTTTGATCCCTTGTAAATTTTCTCATGTTTGATATTGGTAAGTATTTGTTTGTTTTTATCTTTTGTGTGTGAGTCGTTAAGTTCTTTTTGGTGTGTTTTCGTCTTGGCCAGGTTGATTTGAGAAGTCAAAATGTGTTTTTCATGGGTTTTAATGCATGACAATATACCCCCGACAGATCTTGCCAAATTTTTAGGGGGAGGAGTATGGGATAATAAGTATTATCCGAAAAGACTTCTATAATACATAGTATCTGAAGGGAACTCGAAGATAATATGTATTATCTCAGGGGAAGTCCTTAGCTGAGGGGAAGTTATCAGCTAAGGGGAAGTCTTTAGAGGTCTTGGGTTCAGGGGAAGTTTAATAGAAAACCTGTAATCTATATTAGGGTTTTTGGTTAAAATTATGTTAATTTGAATCAACTAAACAGATGATAATCACCTTCTAACCCAAAGACCAGTTATCAAATGTCTGGTAGAGTATATTTTTTTTCAAATGTGTGTCAGACAGGTTGATGATAGAAAGATGCTGCTGCTGCTGCTCAAAGCTAAAGAACCAGCCGGACAAGACTACCATCTGAATAAGCAAGTGTTCAGGGGAAGTTGTTGGTCTCTTTACAAGCTTCTAAAAGATTATCAAAGAAGATGTTCACAAGCTTAGGGGAAGCAGAAGACTTCAAGTCTCGTTGAAGAAAGTGATGCAGAGAGCAGTCAGAGATCATGAAGATCCAAGTTCAACAATTAAATTCTTCAAAGTTAGGGGTTTTCAAAATTTCAACCCTCTAATTTTTGGAGATTTAAGACAGTTACCGAAGATTCAGCAAGAACCAGTTCTTTCAAAAGAAGCAAGCCATTGAGAATCCTCCATCTCATTAACTTGTTCATTTCAAGAAGTTCGAGCTGATGCTGATCAAGAGAAAGTCCCAAGTGCCCGTCAAGAAACCCATTGAAGATTTCTGCGGAAAGAATCTTCATCAGCATCTATGCCAGCCAGTCAAGAAGAAGAAGTTCAAAGATCGAAGATAGTTAATATCACAAGCCTAGGGGAAGATTGTAGAGGCTAGATTATGAGGCTTGTAATATTAAATAAGTTAGGCTGGGCTTAGAGGGTTTCATTAGAATCATAGGCTAGTTTGCTATTGTAGTTAGGCTAGTTTATGATTGGGCATGGGTTTACTATTGGGTTTATGATCAAAAGGGGCCCAATAGTAAACCCAATGGTGGTCTATATATAGACCACTTGACCTCCTTATTTGGGTTTGCCAGTTTACGATTTAGAGAGGAGGAGCCAAGGTGTTTACGATTTGTGTTTTGTACCTGACAAGTTTACTTGTGTGCAAGATCAAGTTTTTATCGTTTAAATCATCGTTTTCTTGTGTTCTCTTCATCTCTATTCTTGAATCAATCACCTACGAGGATTCCGCACTCGTTTGTGATAGAAATATCGTGTGTTTGGGAGATTTAAGGACCTACACCATCTTTTAGCTAGTTTGGCTGCACATTTCTGTTTGGCTGTTTTTTTACCTTTCGTTGCTCCTTTTCTTTTCGGCACTTCGTAATCCACCATCGTGTGATCTGCATGTAAATTATCATGCTACTACAATGTATGTTATAGATATGCATGGTAACTATATTTTCATATAAATCGTTACATAATTTGAATCTAAACATGTGGTCACATCTGTCTACGCACACGTGCGTCCTGCTCTTACACATCATACATGTATAATGCACGCATGCGTCAATCCTGAAAGTTGGCGCCTAAATACCAACTTTAGCAATATTACATATTATCAATACATGTATGCGTCTTTATTAGTGCCTGCGTGTATTATATGTATGACGCGCATGTGCGTCCCTATGATGTGCTTGAGTTGTTTTCACAAATATTGTATATATGACACTAATTTGTTTTAATATACCTTCTTGGTTGTTCTCGTCGACTTCATCATCAGGATTGTAGTCTTCATTTTGTTTGATTTTCAAACTTAGAGTTTTGGACGAGCCAGCCAAAGCTGATTTTTCTCCTTTCTTACCCTTTTTGACATCTAATATGCATATAAAAGTACAAAAAAATAAATAATAATAATAATAATAACAATAATAATAATAATAATAATAATAATAATAATAATAATAATAATATTAAAGTCACATTAGACAATATCAACACCTAAAGATAGTCACATCGTTATTACGTGTATGATGCACGTGTGCATCAGTCTGATATGAATATGTGTTAATGCAGAATAAAATATCTACAACCCTGAATTATATTGTTGTACCTTCTTTACTGCTATCTTCTGTGTCTTCTGCAATATTGTAGTATCCACTTTGTTTATTTCTCGGCCTTAACATTATTCTGTAACCTGAAACAATTAACTTCAATTAGTTAGTATACATTCACGTGTTTCATGAACATGTTATGATATGTAGTCCATAAATTACCTTCTATGTTGTCATTAGACTCGATGTTGTCTTCTTGTTGATCATCCTCATCCTTTTCTTCCATGTTGCGGTCTGTGCTTTCATCCTCTGTTCCTTTTGATCCACTTTCAGTTGACTCGCTTTCAGATTCTGCATCATCCAAATCAATGTCTTCTTCTGTTGTTTCCTCTTTCTTTTGCTTTTTGTGGTATTTGGCTGATTATGAGATGTATGCATTGTTAATTTAGAATGTGCATTCCTATTTATATATTCTCTTGAAATGTACTTCAACCACTTAATATACACGGCACATCCATGTATACCATAGTTCACATGTGCATCATACCCATTATATGTCACGCGTGCGTGTAGTTCATGTTTTTTGTTACAAGACCGCTTGAAATGTGATTGAAACATTTAACATACATGATTTGTCCATGTATAATGCACGCGTGCGTTAAAACTGTTTAATAAATGTACAATAATACGTACCGCGACTTTGATAATTTTCTTGACCTTTTGTTGTTATCTTGATGTCTTTATCTTTGACATGCACATCCCTTGGCCTTTTTGCCCTAGAAGTTCCTGCTGATTTATGTGCTACCAAATATGAATGTTTTGATAGATGTTTTACACGCGATACTAACAAAAAATCATTTAATTATTTTACCAGATTGTGTGGCAGCCCTAGATAATACTCTTGTGTTTTTTCTCACTGATACTCTTGTGCTCTTTCTTCCCGATGCCTTACTTGAATCATCTTCCATGTTCTTGATATTATCCTGTACATGTAAACACCAACTATATTACATGTTTGTATTCTAATTGATATTAACATTTGAAGTATCTATTTGATAACTTAAAAATTGTTATAAAAAGGTCCGGATTGTTAACATTCATTTGGTAACGCACGTGTGCGCCATGACTAAATGAACATTTACCTCTTGTTATGGCTTAGTTTTAGGCTGATTATAAACCAGTAACCCACTAGATGAACAAAATTCGGGTTGTTGACATTCATTTGGTAACGCACATGTGAGTCATGACTAAATGACATTCATTTGGTAACGCACATGTGAGTCATGACTAAATGAATGTTTACCTCTTGTTATGACTTAGTTTTAGGTTGATTATAAACCATTAATACGCTAAATGAACAAACATCCGGATTGTTGACATTCATTGGTAACACACATGTGCGTCATGACTAGATGAACATTTACCTATTGTTATGACTTAGTTTTAGGTTGATTATAAACCAGTAACCCACTAAATGAATAAACACCGTATTGTTATGCATTTAATCAAACAAGTAATCCCTACCAGAACAACAGTAAGAGATACACTGTATACAAAATCCAGATCATAACACAATACTCGATGTAGCAGTGAGAATTTGTAAACGAGAACACAATATGACGCTCATTCGTAATCCGTTCATAGATTATCAAAAACGAAACGGAGAAAGAAGCGAAATGAGCAACGAAGATACCGATTGAGGTGAATTTAGGGTTTAGAGACTCTAATTGGGGAAAAATAGAAGAAATTCACTTACCTACGGAATCATTGAGTGCGACAGTGGTGGAGAAGTCGGTGGCGCAGTCGGCGGTGGTGGCGCAGTCGACGGTGGTGGCGCGATCGGTGGTCGTGGCGGAGGTTCGGTTGGTAGAGCGACTACAGGGTTAACCGTGATTTTGAGGACGGTGTGTTTTGTAACTTTTTGTTAATTCCAAATTTGACCCTCCTTCATATTTGAAAAGTAAAATATGAAAATTACACATTAGTCCCTCCTTGTTAAAAAAATGTATTGTTTACGTGTTTACTCAATAAAAGAAGTTTTCACAGGATCCTTGCCCTATATATATATATATATATATATATATATATATATATGTGGCAAGGTTCCTTGGAAAACCACTCTTATTTGAAAAACTGGAAAACCAAATGAAATTTGAAAAGTTATGTAAAAAACTTAAAATTCGCGTCACTTTTAAAACAATACAACCTGGAGGGTCATTTTTTGGAAATTTAGAAAATAATATCCAGAATATCAAACATAACCCCCCCCCCCCTCCCCCAAAAAAAAAGTTATGATCCTCTCTTTCTCTCTCTCTCTCTACGCATACGGCGGAACTCCATCATCGTGAATCAAGGGGATTCATGAACTAGGGCTCTAAACTAGCGATCGATCTTCAAAATCGCGACGATTATAGGATTCAAAGAAGAAATCGTCAACAACGAGAAAGGAAACACCAGGTAATCACTCAAATTCCGTCTTCAATTCACAAAATCGCGACAATTCTACGGTTTCTATAATGTTTTTTCTTCTTTTTTTTGTTGTCTACATGGTGGCTCTTTTTTGAGAATCATACACTTTAATAATTATCGCAATTTCAGGAAGTGAATTCCAGTCGATTCACTAGAAGCTATCTTCGATCGAAATGTTATGTTTTATGTGTATATGTAAACCAAATGTGACGATGATTTTTGTTCATGGTTCTGTAGTTGGCTTTTGATGCGATTACTTATGCGAATTTGAGAAAATAACAAGATAATTGTATCAAGATTTGTGCAAGAGGGGGCGTGGGATTAGGTGATTATATTCATGATCTGAGGGTTCTTGTTTCCTGTTATTAAATGGGGTCATTCATAAGAAGGTCAAAGAGGAGTATGGCGAAAAATATATGGTGCATACCGGTATTCATAGCTCAACAAAAACTGTATTTCCACTCACTACAACCGAAGTATAAATAGTTAAATCCTATTTCCATATGAGTTTCTAATAGGTACTCAACCCATCAATGCATTTGCTTTTGTTTTGAATGGTGACTTTGGAGCATCTGACTTTGCATATGCAACATATTCCATGGCATGCTTATTGTATAAACAGATTAACAAATGGCACTCAACATGCTTTATTTAAAAAGTTAAACAAATCTGGAATGCAATTGATTTATTAAACGCGTTAGACACAACAACCCGAAAACTAATTATTTCAAGTTGTGTGAAAAATTGACACTCATAATCGCATTATGATTTCTATTTATTTGTTTTCTTCTAGGAGTTAGGACTAACAAGAACTACATTGAAATTTGGATCTTAGGTTTTGGTTGCTATAATTAACATTCCCTCGTTATTCATCGCCTATAGCCATGGATTTGTGGTACTATGGGTTGCACTTGGTGTATACATGAGTTTAAGAGTGTTTGCGGGATTTTGGAGGTATTTATTATTATCACGAAAAGTCGAAAACCATGTGACAAAACATAAGTTTTGGACTATACCGGCCTAAAGAATGTTCTAGTTGTCACACGCTATGGGTTCATCTTACTCATTTTTGTGTCTATTTTACTCTGCAAGCATCTTGAAGTTCATTCATCATTGTGTTCTTGCAGGACAGGGACAAGAACCGGATTGTGGAACGACCGATCAGTTATGCATATAACTTAACTCCCATGAGGTGATGATACTTAGATGATTAGATGGAGGTTGCTTATAGTTTTCTTATGGTCTGATTGCTAGTTGTAAACCTCAAGCACGTTGTTCTAACGTTTGAAAGATATGGCGGGGGGGGGGGGGAGGGGGGGAGGGTTTTAACCGAAGCCAAGGTATGGACGGGATACTAGGTGTCTCGTGGGGTTTTCAAACATGGTTAAGGTCTCAGTTGTGCTGCCATATACTGATGGATGAAGCTAGATGATGGTCAAGGGATCGATTCCGTTGTATATGAAAGCCGATTCGAAAGGGGATCATGATGATGGCTCGTTTCTCGCACTATGTGGTCTTTATAGTTTTGTTTCGTCAAAATAGTGTTTGCTATGTGTCGTTTATGTGGTTTTTGTTCTTTCGAACTATTTGTATTCTTACTAGAATTGCTAGTTTTGTTTTTTTATTTAGTTGGTTATAAAAAAAGGTTATATATATATATATATATATATATATATATATATATATATATATATATATATTTCACTTGTCATAATTTGAAGAGTGTTAAACCCAATGGGAGGTGAGTGAGATAGATTAGGGTTAATGGATAAATCAACTATGCGTGATGTAAACTACAATTACAGTTATATTGCATATATGCAACATAAGTATATTACATATATGCAATACAAGTATGTTGCATATATGCAACATAAATCGAAGCAGGTTTAGTTTATAGACGCAACAACATTACTAATTTCACATTGTAAACTACAATTATATATATGTTGCATATATGCAACATAAACATGTTTCATATATGCAACATAAGTATGTTGCATATATTAAATGCACGTATGTTGCATATATTAAATACAAGTATGTTTCATATATGCATCATAAATCAAAACATATTTAGTTTGTAGAAGCAAATGTAGTATTAATTTAATGTTGTATAAAAATATATGCAACATAAATCGAAAAAGGTGCTGATGTGAACTACAGTTATAGTTATGTTACATATATACTCACACTACTCATGATATCCTTCATTGGGATTGTATCGGCTCTTTCTTTCATCTCGCAATATTTCAGTATACCAAACCATTGTTTATTTTTTGACACGTGATCAAATAGTAGTAGGAGGTGCGATATCAAAATGTGTGGCCAATAATAAAAATGAATATGAAGGGATCAATGTAAACGTCCATATGTATTTGAAGTATCAAATCATTCCGTTGTACAAACCATAACCAAATGATATTTTTTTTCCTTAACCTATAAATAGTTTTTTTTTATTATTAAAGGGGACGGTACTCCGGTAAAATTGTTTTGATGAAAAAAAAAATTATTTACAACCTAATGACATTGAGAGTCTCGGGATATACCACAAGGACCTTCTCATCCCAGTGATTCCGGTCTAACAAAATGGGAGCAAAGTCCCCATCGTAAATCCAACTAACCAACCAACTAGAAAAAAGTTATACATCATATCCCTATTAAAACTTGCAAAACACAAGATAAAGACAAAGAACATATTAGACCAAACAAGGATAAATCAACCTCACTAAATCTCTCAGCAACATCCATCCTTCCATGCAGCAAGAATCAATTCATCTTCCCATACCAAACCACCGGCCTCGGAAAATTCAACATCTAGCTACCCAAAACCAAAAATCTTATAGCCTTTATAACCCCATCTGAGTCTCTTAATGCCACGAAACCAAACCATCTCCCTACTCATACCACTAAATAGTCACTAAATAGTAAACAATGGGGGACTACCAAGAAACCATCATGCCAACTAAACCCAATATTTGGAAAGCTCCAATGGTCAGAGGCATATGAACCAACCTGCACATCATACCACCCAACCCATTTACACCTCCTCCACTTTATAGTATGATTAAATTTAGTTTTAGAACTACATGGGCACCACAAATAATAAATCCAATCTAATAAACTAAGGCTACTATACATAAACACAGTAGTATTACAACCTATAGACAAGTTTCATCTTGCTTTACACCCAATTTTGCATGTTAGTGATGTAACCTAGATTTTTTGGTCAGCGGTTGCCATCAAAGTAGCAAGACGATCCATCTTCGCCATCCAACAAATAATATTCACCTTTCTCTGAATAATCTTGTTCAATGGGAAATTACATAAGGAAACTTGAATCTTGTTTCTGTGATGGCCTCTTGAATTCATTCATCTCAATATCTTATACTACTCCATTAATGCAATCATTGTCATGTAAACATTTTAGAACTCGTGAAGCTAATGATGACACGTCTTCAAACATTGAAAAGACTAGATAGCTGCAAATCAAAGGGTGATTTAAAGTTTGCATAACTAAGCTGCAAATCTTATGATAACACTTAATTCATCCCCTAAAGTTTTTGAAGAACATACATAAATTTGTATCCATAATATACACTGTTTTGCCTTTAATTAGAGCACCTATTCATAATTTATATGTTTATTTGAATAACATGTGAGCAATTTGATCTTAATACTCGATTAGAGTGATGAAATATATACTAAAAGTTTGAATTGCCAAAATCACATGAAGTTGAGCTTCTGTCTGATGAAGATTTCAACTTATTTAATCATTGTCATGAAATACCTAATTTCTATACTAAGATAATAGTAAATCATATTAGATTCCAAAAAACCCTATTTTATATATTTAACATGGAATCAATATATTCACAGTCAGTTAGGGAAACACAAATGGAATAAGTAAATTAGGGTAACACAGATGAACAACTTGCTCAAATTTCTATCGGATTTACTAACCGTGAATCTGTTGGTTTGTATGATTGTATCGTTAATTCTCCTGCCATCAATCTCGAATATGCTCAGAGAAAACCTTACCTTCAGCCGTAATCGGTATGGAAAGAGACGTGGGGAAGAGACGATGATGTCGGCCTGATTTGTGAGCTCGATTGATTCATGGTTGTTCGTGGAGAGAAGAAGAAAGGAGATAACGGCGATGACCTAATACCAAAGAAGAAAAAGAACGCTGTATAAAAGGATAAAGTAAAAGGACATTCATACCCTTCATTAAACTTAGTTTTCCAGTTTTCGAATTAAAGAATGATTTTCCATTGACTTTGCCCTATATATATATGTGTATGTATGTATATATAATTTATATATATATATATATATTTGTGTGACGCTCAAGAAATTAAAAACTAACTGCAATTCCCATAGTCGCTCTCAAGGAAATCGATCGAATGAACTAAAAACAGACAACGGTCTCTTCTTCACTTTCTCTTGGGTTCGTTTTTTTCTTCCACTTTGATGTTCATCAATGTCGATTATGATGTTTGTCCTTTTTTCGCAGGATTCTTCAAGGTCAAAGGGTTAGAAGACAGTGATCTTCAGAGAGGATTCACACATCTCTGCGTCAAGGTAACTTTTAATTTGATAGTTCTTCAGTCTGATTATGATTAATGAATCAGAAATATTAAGGTCTGTGGATAAATTTGATTGACTCCGAACCCTCACTGATTACAATGATTTTTCTTAACAGATGTATCCTAAATATGTTTACCACGATTGGTTTGTGGTAAAAAAATGTATCCTAAATATGTATGAAAGTGAAAACCAAAATCAAGCTATACCTTACGATCACCACTGAACACCTGAGCAGCTCCTGACATTTTTCGACACCGGATCCGATAATTCAGCGGCAACCGGCAAACAAATCGATCGGAAAAAAGCTTCGACTCTCTAAAACCCTAGAAAGTGGAAACCCCAATCGCCGGTTTGTTTTCCTTTTATATCATCGCATCGACACTTAATGGACTTATGCATTGGTTTTGGTTATGAAAAATACTCCGGCCTATTTAATTGAGTTCTACTTTTTATCATTTTAAAAAGGAAAATTGGATTTAAATAATCCCAAGTTTTAACTATTGGCCAACAATAATCCCACATTTGAATATCCTTCCCAACAGTCCCAACTTTGAGTCATATTTTTTTTAATGGACCCGCCGTTAACTCTTTTAACACCGTTAAATAAGTGATGACATGACATACTGACATGTAAAAACTTTTTTATTTTTTTTAAAATGTTTTTCCATGTCACTTTATAAATCAGAATTTCCTAAATTTTTAAAACAAAAAATTTTGATCCAGCCCCCAATCCCATACATATACAAACCAGACTCCAAGAAATCTTCCACCGCCTCCCTCCTCTATCATCCACCACCGTCTTCCTCGTCTCGTCCGTCATCCACCTGTCTCCCTTTCCTCTTCCTCCGTCGCTGCAACCACCGCCTTCTCCGACAACCTCCTTGCCTCAATCTCAGCCGCCTGTCCTAACCTCGCGCACCTCCGCCTCTCCACTAGTCATGTCTCCTTGTTTCCGTTAGGGGGTTAGGGATTTATAGATTTGGGTCGTAAACTGGTATGCGATGGAGAAGCAACTATACGAGTTTATCCACACCGGCGACGGCAGAAGCGGCTCAGATCTGGACGAGGAAAAGGGAGAGGATTGGGGAGGGAAGCTTACGACCTTGTTTATGAGTTTATCCACGACGGCAATGGGGACGTCGCTTGCTCTTGTGGATCCGGATGTCGTGAATGCACTTTGAGCAGAAGTCATTGGTGGCGGCGGTGCCGAAGAAGCTGCAGCCGTTTGCGCACGGCGTCGGTTCAGAGGGTTGGTAGCTTGTGCCGTCGAAGCGATTGGATTGGTATTCTCTGCAAATTGGAAATTGGAATTAACTGAAATGATATAGATTAATTTGTTCTGTGCAAATTCGGAGGGTTGGTAGCTCGGTGGCCAAAACGTAACTCTAACGGCCGGAAGCTCAGCCTCTATCTCTTTCTTTTTAAGATATGACGAGGTTTCACATTTTATTTTAGGAGAGTTTAGGTTAAAGAGGGGAAGATGATGCCAGGTATAAAAAGAATAAGTTAAAAATAAAAAGAAATTCCACATCATTTGCCATGTCATCAAAAACTTAACGGAGTTAAAAATTTTAACGACGGGACTAATATTAGCAAATATGGTGAAAGTTGGGACCACTCTGAGTGATTATTAAATGTGGGATTATTGCCGGCCAACTCTTAAAAGTTGAGATTATTTAAATCCAATTTTCCTTTTAATATTAAGGTTATATGATTTTGCTTCATATTATTTATGGAACAATATTAAAATATAAACCGGCACAAATTAAAAAGAAAAAAGAAAAAAGAAAAAAAATAATGTAGTACATATATAATGATTGGTTGACTCATCATGCATTGTGACGGACCAACTAGAGGGGATGAATGGGCGAGTTTGTCATTTAAAAGACAGGTGTATAGGGGCTGATATCTGTTCGAAAAAGAGGTATGAGCTGCTGTTAAGAACTCGCGAACATGTGACATGATGTAAGGTTTTTGTTGTGATGAGTTTGTGTTTGAAAAAGAAAGGGACGAAGGCTGTAATGGGAGTGTCTAGGAGTATAGGAGATTGGGAGGCTTTGTTGGGTTGTGAAAAGCCTAAGCCCTTTTGGCTTTCTTATTTAAACAAAATTTGGGTCAGTATGGACTAGGGGAAACCCATACTTTCAAATACAAATTGATGTCAAACTTGGTAAGCATATTTGATGCTTTTATATGTAAATTGCTTGGTGCATCAAAAGGGAAGGTTTGTACCTAATTGACCTCCTAAGGTCCATGGAGTGATATATGAAGAATATGAGAAGAGCAAGTTGTTTTTAACCACATTTGACGAGGCAAGAGTAAGAGTTGGAAAGAGTACGAGTCAAGAGCCCCTCTCCTATTTTGCTATAAACTTAAAAAAAAAAAAAGATTTGGTTATAGGTTTAAAAGAGAAGGAAAATACAATAGTCTATCCTCTTAATTTCTTATTTCTCAATAATTCCTCTTTTAATTTCTTCCGCGGAACTACATCCTAACAGGTGCTAAATTTGGTGTATTATGATTGTGTGCAAAGGTATGAATGATAATATTGTGCTTAGTGATTTGGTTTTTGATGTGAGGATTACTGTTACAAAGATACTGTGATGTGACGAAAAGTAGATGATGTTCAATCTAATTTAGACGTGGATACAATATAAATGCTAGGTTTGTTCAATGAAATTGACTAATAAAGGAAAATTTGTGTTAACCACTAATAGTTTGTGTTCACCATAGGTTTATTGTAAATTTAGAACTGCAATTTCATGGCTTCCTAATACAAGTCTATGAAATTTCAAGTTATACAAACACCTATAACCGAATATCTTTTGATATATAATCTTTATAATCTGTAATTGGGTTAGACACTTCCAAATAATAAACCCTTCAACAGTTCAACCCATAACCAACTACAACGCGTTCTTTGTGATGTATAACATTTTCAATTTAATATTTGTAGTCACACGCACTCTATGTAAACGATGAAATAAATAATGACTTTGCTCGTTGACAAATAACAATGGCCAACAGTGGTGATATAGGTGGTTCTATGATTTGTGTTTTGCTCTTTAAAATTATCTAACAATTATATGACGTATGTCAAGTTTCTATTTGATTCATTTCATCAATTTCTGCTGACATTTATTTAAAGTGGGAACTGGATAAATGTAGCAATTATGAACATTTTGATGTAGTTGATGAAATTAAGATACCATCTAAATGGAATTTTGGCGGAAATTATTTATTGTGTTATGAAGTATTGGAATTTACCATTCAAAGTAGTCCACGTTGAAAGATTTACAAAAACATTTCCCCAAATTACCTATGTTTAATGAATAGCTGGCTTTTTTAAAACTTTGATTCCTGCAATAAACAGTAAGATTGGTGGATCGGGTTCAATGGGATCTTATTTTAGCCGATAAAGATAAAGGATAGTTGGGTATTTGTAGCTTGATGGTGTTAAATCAAGCTCTTATTTTGAAATGGAGATAATGTTTTTTTTAAGTGTAGGGGTTTTCTTTTGGTGAAAATAATCGACTCACTATACCTCGATGATGCTTTTAAGGTGATGGAGTTTGGAATAGAATTGTTAAAACGATTCATAATTTGCAAGATGAAAATATCGTTCCTCTTAATTCTATGAAGAAGGTTGTGGGTAGAGGTGATAACACTCTTTTCTGGGAAGACATTTGGGTGGATGATGATTCGCTTTCTTGCAAATTCTCGCGGCGTTTTGCACTCGAAAATAATAAAAGTTGTCAGGTATTGGATCATAAAGATAGAGACGGTTGTAGATGGGATTAGAGACAAGACATTAGATGTGAGATTGAGGAGTTGCAATTACAAAGACTCTTGATGCTTTTTAATTTCAAGAGTTGGGGGAACGATTTAGATTCTTAAAAATGGGATTTTAAGGGTTAAGACGATTTTGTGGTGAAATGGGTTATGAAGATGATTAAAAGGAAGATTCTTCCGATGTTGATTGGAATACCAAGTGGAATGTAAATGTTCTGAAAAAATATAAACATTTTTATGTGACAGGTTTTCTTGGAGCGGCTTCATACAAAGAGTAATTTATACAAAAAGGAGTTGGATATTCCAATTATCATTTATCATTTTTATGATTTGGGGATTAAGTCGGTAAATCATTTGTTGGGTTCGTGTCATATAGCTAAGAAGGTTTAGCGTTCGATTTGTAGTTGAATTTTGATGGAAAATGGGGACTTCCTTCGCTAAGAATTTTAATGTCGGTTGTTAATTGTAGCCTTTATAACAGGAAGCCAACCTCAATTTCACTGGTCTCCCTCTTCTTCCAACTCAACTTGATAAAGTTATTGCTCTCACATAAGGTAAGTTCAGAACTACTATACTATTTTTATCGCTTCATTAAACCGGAAGTTGAATCAAAGCCTGAATAGGTAGAACCAGTCAAGGAGCGAAATTGACTTGATATATGAATGTCGATTATGTATATTTATTTGTACTTATAGTTGTTGCTTTGTTCAATGCTTCACATTGTAATAATAATTTGATTCCAGGTCATTCGACATGCTTCACATTGTAATACTACATTGTAATACTATTTTGTAAAAGAATTATAGACCAATGCTTGGCCAAAAGAATTCTCAGCTTCTGTTATTCGACATGTCTTCAACTCCTCCTCAAGAAGCCCTAAATTCAGGTTTAATTTTTAGTGGCACTTTACTTCTATAACTTTCTATGACTGAAAAAAAAAATTTGTGCTCGATCTTTTTTGTATTTTCTAAACCTGGTGTTATTTTGTTTCCAGGGTGCTAAGGGTAATGATTGGACTGCTTTTGTTACATTTTAGAGCAGCAAAAACGACTTCTTAC
Source organism: Deinandra increscens subsp. villosa (assembly GCA_039602395.1). Lineage (NCBI taxonomy): Eukaryota > Viridiplantae > Streptophyta > Magnoliopsida > Asterales > Asteraceae > Deinandra > Deinandra increscens. The sequence goes on along the minus strand of JBCNJP010000007.1, from coordinate 51,016,762 downwards.
TTCGGTTTGTTAAAGATTTGATATCTTCTCATGTTAGATTTTTTAGTGGTTTGTTCATAGTTTCATGTTATTATATCTTCTGCTTACTAAGATAAAACCATTTTCCAGTTTTTTTAAAGTTGTAATTGATTATACTACAAAACCCATTTTTCACATTGATACATCATGAGCTTGAAGTAAGGAAAGAGCAGTCTACATTTGTTGATTGAAGAATCAGTAAAGCAATTTGGACATGCATAATCTTAGGCAATCACTCCGAAGGTGAAGATGAAATTCGATGTCAACAATCACTCTCTAATTACTATAGGATTATTAAATCAATATACTATTTTACAAATTAATTTGAGGTTCATATATGTTTAATGAATTTCGTTGGACTTATAAAATGACATTTTAAAATGATACTCGCAGTGATGCACTTCAGTTTTGTTGGCCTGTTGACTGGAGTTTTTTGGTTAAATGTACTACCCGTTATTTGTACATGAGGGCCCTAAGTTGGGGAATAAAAGAAACTTCTGAAACATTAGTCATTCTACGATCAACACAAACACATGATTAATTTGAATTAGCTTCAGTTAGATAGTGACTACAACCAATTATTATTTGCTATAGATCTTTTTTGATAGTGGGTCACATTTATAAGGCTCAAGAGTTAGAT
>JBCNJP010000007.1:50938032-51015604 GCA_039602395.1 Deinandra increscens subsp. villosa | reverse complement strand
TTAAAAGACTTGGAAAACTAGATAGGGATTGGCATAGGAGCCCTAGCCGAATTCGGCCTAGAGACCCTATCCAAAACCCTTTCTTAATTGTAATCCAAATTTAACCCTCTCTAATTACAACTAACCCCCTTGTTAACAATTAACCGTTAGTTTTTAAGGATTCCTCGTTAAATGTTCGTGATAAATATCAATTAACTAATTAATTAATACAAATACATTAGTGTCGAGACGTGTAACCCCGTAGGCTTAAATACTTTCCGGACATACGTTTATTAATACGTGATCATATCCCTACAAAATCAACGTAACATGTAAATTCATAAAAAGTCGAAGCAACTAATGTTGTTTTTAAGAAAATGAATGTATTTCTTTGATACGTATTTGAATATATGAAAGTGGACAATAACTCATTTTGGAATTATATGCCTGAAACATTATATATTTGAGATTTGATGATTTTTATTGTGTATTTATGTCTTTATTGACATTAAAATCCAAACACTTTTTTTTATAAATAAACTAATGGGTATACCTGATACCCACGGGTTTGCCTGATAGATACCCGTCGGGCAATGGGCCAGGTATGAGAAACATTTTTTATTTCGCATATCGGACTGAGATTATTAATACATGTCCCATACCCAGTCCATTTCCATCCCACCGAACCATATTATCAGTTATAGACATCAAGGACATACAAGAAAAAAGTTTACTTCACAAGATAAAGGTTTATTAAAGACTTCAACATTTTGCCACTATTACGTTATGCCATTTTCAACCAAATGCTAATATTCAACAATGTTAAACTATATATTCTACCGATACAGTTTACACAATGGAGGTTATGAGGAAGGGTGAATACAGTTAAACTTCATGCGGTCAAACAAGATGTAGTGGTCGATGTGCTTTCGGAACTCGATCCAAAAACACAGCAGGAGGCCCCAATAGCATTCACTGGTCGAAGTTGGCCCCTGTTCTATATTGAGAACAAAACTGAACCTCGCAGCTGGCTTATTTTCACAGACCATGGGAGTGTTGAACACCATCCTTACAACTATAGAGTTATTGTATTCACCAACTCTGGTTTTGCACTATACCAAGACCCCGAACATCACTGCACACTCTCCATACCCATCCACGTTCACAACGATCTCAAAAGATCTTAGCCCACACTACTTCAAGCAGCTGACAACCCATAACCTGGAGAGTCAGCTACTGGTATTTTCCCCGACAAAATAACTATTTACTTATATCTTTTAATACGTAACTATGATTAACGGTTTACTTATTTCTTATAATAATAACTTACTCTTACAGTCCATTCCTAAAGTGCTGTTCGGAACCACAACATCCATTTTTACAATTAGGCAATTCTAAGGTTTGGACTGACAGAGTTTCTGGTGAAGATAGTATGAACCAAGCAGGATGGCATCTACCCTCGAATAAGGGTGAAAGCCGACTGGGCCACATTCTTCCAGACAACGGGCCTTCCTCAACACAAGGTGTTGCGCTTCCAACTTCACGAGGAACGTGCCTAACCGGATGAAACTGCCATATTTGATGTCTGTTAGTATTTATTAGTTTGCTTTCATGAAGCTGGTCTACTTTGACAAACTTAAACTATTTCTATGTTACTTTTACACCGTTAAAGTAAGAACACGACTTTCTATATAAGCCTATGTTTTTATTAATATTTGAACATCTCTATTTTTGGCATTTCTATGTACTTTCATTTATTTCCCCGTTGTTTATAACTGGTTATGGTTTATGAAAGAAAATAGGATCCTTGGTTCTGAATGAATCATTCGTTTGACCTCAATTTGGTCCCTATTTGATTTCATTTATGTACACATTAGTACTACATACATGGGAAATTATTGAAGTGGGACTGGTGTCATAGGAGGGAGCTAAAACAATTCATATGTATACTTCCAAGAATCTCATATGCATATTTGCTTTAAAATTTTTTTTTAATTCTTTTTGGTTAAAAATATGAAAGAAAGAAAAATGTATCCAACCAATATTTCTAAGACTAAAGGTCCTATAGCTTCATTATCTACCATTGTAATTTTTGTTGCTGGTTTCTATATATTAAGAAGGCAAAACACTAGCTTAAAAAGTTAATAGTCAACCTTATGTTCTTACCAAATGAAGTCAACATCTCTAATCTCTATTAGATGGGTTACTCCAACCATCTATGCTCTGGATCAAGACCCATATAAAAAGAATATAGCCTTTAATGAAGTCGTTATATGTTTTACTACTAAGAAGTACACAGTGTTACAACCCATCTAAGAATATCATTACTTATTTTTCGCTCTACAAATTAACTACACGGTGTAAGTTAAAGAAGGTTCTGAAATAACTATTCCATTTATTGCTTGGTAGCCTCAACAAATATATATCTATCAAAGGTCCAAGATGCAAGCTAAGCTTCTGTAATGATCATTTAATTTTGTGGACATATTACCCCTCTAAAATTTGAGCAGCAACGCTTTGGAATTGAAAATTTTTAATGTGTTGATGTAGGGTTTTATTGTTGCACCTAAACTTTTAATATCTGCAAAGAACATTTTTGAAAGGGTTTTGAAAATGACAGTTCAAAAATCTCCCTTTGCTTGCCTTACTGAAAAATTACACATTCTGATTATGACTGATGTAAGTAAATGTTGGACATTTTGCATACTACCTGAACACTGTATTTAATGGATAATGATGCGATACAATAATCACATGCTATTATACTAATGAACAAATACATGATTTCTATCCATTAGCTTTGTAATTGGCAAATTTCCGATGATGAAAAATTTTCTGCTTGATCATTAGAAGTATTAAACTATGAGAAATATTAAAACCAAAGTAAAAAATAAGTTTTAAACAGAAACTTAATTGTGTGTACACTCAGTTTATTAATAAGAATTGGGTTAGAAAGTTGTAAGACACATTGTTTCATCTTTCATTCTTTTTATGAATTATATATGCCTACATGATCATAAAAGACTAAATATACGGTCTAGGTCAGCCCATTTAAGTTTCTATTTTATCAAACCTCAAGCCCAACTACAAAATGGGCTTTAACACATTTGCTTAACAAAAATAAGGTGAAAAAATGTTGATTAAAAAGATACTCAAAAGACAAGCGATCTAACATGCCATCATTTAAAGCAACTTACATATCTTCTCTATACACAACCGTCGAAAAACCAGGAGATACCCTTCATCTCGCCGACGAAAGGTAAGAAACCCAACCTCTGTACTTCGATTTTCTGAACTAATACGTATCTACCTGCGTATTTGCTTTGCTGGATTTCATATATTTGGAAATCGATACATCAAATCATCTGTTTTAGGAATATATGCATTTCTATTTTAATTAATGGAACACTTTGGTTCATATATATAATTATATGGATATTGGTTATATATTAAATTGCAATGTTGATTTGCTTCATGCAAACAATCTTTTATGTACACAACCGTCGGAAAACCAGGAGACACCCTTCATCTAGCCGACAAAAGGTAAGAAACCCAACCTGTGTACTTCATTTTTCTGAACTAATACATATCTACCAGCGTATTTGCTTTGCTAGATTTCATATCTTTGGAAATCGATACATCAAATCCTCTGTTTTAGGACTATATGCATTTCTGTTTTGATTAATGAAACACTTTGGTTCATATATATAACTAGATGTTGTGATCCGCGCTTCGCGCCAGATGCGTTTCGATGGTGTTTTTGAGAAGCCCAGTTTTGCCTTTTTGGTTACAGAGGTGTGCATGCAAAGAAATATGGGAGAAGCAGTTGGTGTGTGTTGAAATCTCGGATATGTTGTTGCGGGTGGTGAAACGTTATATGAAGCGAGTAATCCATGTTATTATACCAAAATAGCCTATTAACATAATATTAGCCAAATCACTAACCCTCTAACACTATACACAAATACATGACATAGCAAAGAAAAAGTACCGGCTTACGAAACGAACTCCAACAATAAAATTCTGCAAAAGAAAACATATGTATTAAAATCATATCACATGATTAAACATCAAACTGAGGTTGAACCTTAAAAATCAATGAACAAAAAATGCATAAATAAACAACTTCAAAGTCCCACAAAATCATTATCTTACTCATGAATTTCAATCTTAAATACAATAAACAAAGTGCCTCAATAACTCACTGAAAGTTAAAAGTATTTGGAAGCATAGTTGAGTCATTTGAAAGTCAACAGCTTCATATTTGTCTAGCACTCAAAACAGTCATTAAAACCAAATTTTATGTCCCAGGTATATCTCGCTTTGTTTTGTGATATGATGTTGCAGGTGTAGACTGCTGACTTCAAACACTTGATTGACTTACATGGAAATTGAAAGAAACTAATTAAGCGGTCGCTTTAAAAATGAATACAATAATAAAAAATTGAAAGTTACTACCATAGTTGCTTCAATATGTGTCTTACAGCGGCACCTTTGATTGTAATAGGAGATGTTTTATACATTAAAACAAAAAGGTCTATCTAGGCTAAAACTGGTCACTCGATGCCTGTGAATCCCATATTCACCAATCTATGAGTTTTATCCATTAGGGATCATGTAATTAATAATTTTCATATGTTGCAGCAAGTTGATTATTTTATTTTCAAGGTTACTTCCCCTGATCAGGGAAAACATTATGGCACTAATATAGTTTGCCTACAAACTTGATGAATTCAGATTCAAAATCAAATAGGAGAAAGGATACATACCATTGTAGCCATTGAGAGGTCAATGCAGTACAAAATTATGTAACTCTTCTAATGAGAGGGATTTTTCTGTTATTTGACTTTTTGCGATATGCGCTTCCCTGCAGATGCGGTTCAATGGGTTTTTTTTGTGAATGCCGTGTTTGTTATGGTTTGGGAGCCCTTATGTAGCAAGAGCAATACCTGCAAGTTATATTTAAATGGGTTGTTCATCTTGAATATGGAAACTTTCTACATAGACCTTGAAATAACAATCATATATTGAAGATAACTAAATGCGGCTAAATTCATCAATACACGCTTGTTCAAGCTCATTAACTATATTAAATGTAATCTCTAAATTGAAATATCCGCCTAAACGTTGATTTTCATTGACCTTCATTAATAGTGCTAAGCATATTTAGATACGAACAAACAAAGCGAATAAGAAAAGGTATCTGCATTTTTCCAGCAAAAGGCCAATGTGACTTTCCCTATGACCCGTTAATCCTTTGCAGCTTCTTTTTGTGTTCTATCTGCCTGTTGTTGAAGCCATTTGGTCCTGCCAATCAAATACAATACAACGGTAACCTGTTTTAGGAATTCTATCAATGCAATTTTTCTTTCATAAGCTCATATTACATGGATGACATTGTATAACAATGCAACCATCAACCCTTGTGCATCATTCCTGCTTTTTGAATCATAACAAAGATATTAGCTATAACGTGAAACCATCGAGAGATTACTCCTTCATAAGCCAAGGTAAGAGTATTCTATAACCTACATTCAACAATTGAGACATGTGGGAACTCACCAAAATGGAAATCCTAACAGTTACTTGTCAAACCAAAAAAAAAATAGGTAAATAGTAATCTTTAAACTAATATTAAACACATGGATTTGGATCATACGTGATATCAAACATTTTTTAATTCTACATGGGTAACTAATAAAATAAAACCACACAAAAGTTTCATGAAAGCTATATATTTTACCTTCTTAGTAGCCGTATAAAGATCAATGTCAAAGAAACACGGGTCTCGTAGGAATCGCTGGCATCGTGCTTATGTTGCCCAACAACGGATAAATTAATGCTTCCTGTGTTCATCGGTTAACCCCCAAATTATCAAGATAACTGAATAAAAAGCAACCTTATAGAAATTACAGAAAAGGTTATGGAAACGTCTGTAAAAAACCCATATGCTAAGCTCTTACCCTTTGATCAACTCTGTTCGAAATTGAAGACGTGCCGATGATGAGATAGTATAAATACTATCCACTAAATTTTTCCCCTCTGATAAACTCTGCCGGAGGTGGAAGATGCGAGGACGGTGAAACCCTAGAGCAAGAAACTGGGAAGTCAAGATTCTGAACACCAAGATCAGGGAAGGAACGAACGCCGACGGCTAAACCCTAATAAGAGAGAGGGGGGGGGGGGAATACGACACGGGAGTAATTTGGAAGATATTGCGTTCGAAGATTTGATCGGCTTTTTAAAACACACCATCAACTTGTAATGTTGCTCATGCAACCGTCATCATTCATCTTCATTGCTCGCAGATCCGACTGTTCCTTTTCTGTCGATACTCAGGTAACTAACCGTAGTCCGTAACCATTAACCAATCACCAAAATCAGCCTCTCCATTGTTGTTTACTTCCGTTGTGGATGAAGCGGAACTCCCTATTCATGGTGGCTTCAAATCTCAATCTAACCCAAACCGACTAGAAAAAATCATTATAATTAGTCTAGGGCTAGGGCTAGAACAAAAAAATTAGCCACCAAGAGCTAATATCAAAGAAACAAACTTACCTTCTCGTATGTCCCTGTCAAAACCCCGATCCAACACCTTGTTTTTTTTTTGAACGACAATCATATAAAAAAGGGCAACAACCACAACAAAGAATGGAAAGGAGAGATTACAACATGAACTTGCATCGAAAAAGTTCTCCACTTACAGGCCCTTCAACAACCACCATCTGTCGCGTGGAATTGTAGAGAGAACGGTGGTTTTTTTTGGGGGGGGGGGGGTCATAGGAATCTGATTGGAAATTGTATGGAGAGAGAGAGGAAGAGTGCAAGTAAATGTAAAGGGGTAGAGTACAGTGAAGAAAGGACGAAGGAGAATGGGGCGGAGCGTGTGGGAACTACCAACTACCAGTCATCCCATCAACGACTTTCTTTGAAAACTATAGTTATAAAACAAAGCAATGAAAAGTTGTACATTGCGCTTCAGTGATGGATAAAAAACCAATGCTTAGGTATGCTTGTGCAATAGGCTTTAGGAGTATTATATGGACATATATTTGATTTTCAAGTTTTATATTGTTATGTAGCTATAATTATATGGATATTGGTTATAGATTAAATTGCAATGTTGATCCGCTTCATGCAGACATTCTACTGATATATCATTTGTGTATAAAGAGTTGATAATTGTTTTTGAAGTTATGTTTTTTAGTTTTTTGCATAAGCAACTCTTATGATTGATGCCAACTTTTAAACAACTTCTTGAACTATATTGATACATCTTTATTGAAAATATGTTTTTTTTTTATGTTGGAATCAAAAGAAAATTCACATACTTAACATGCTGTAGAAAATTACTTCTATGAATCAATTAAATACTATTAAATTATATATTTTTTTCTTAGTAGAACTATTGCTTTAATTTTAGCACAAATATGTAGTTACTCTTAGTTGATTGAATATATAACTGAAGGAAAGATGGAGATAAAATACTAAATAACACCACTAAGAATGAATGATCATTTCTCTTGATATGTTTTCTGCTTTATTTTTAAATTTAATCACATCATCGTGTTTTGACATTATGATAAACAATTTGTGCTTTCCTGTTACAGTTATGACTGATCTTTGTAGAGTGATCAATTTTTAAAAATAATTTATACATTAAAAAGTGCTCTCTTCTGTTTTAGAGTTTTACTATTTTATACCCAATGTTAGTGCTTAGGAACAAGAAACCACAATGGAAGAGTACGTCCGTAATTTCCTAGCAGCAAACAATCACGAGATTATCATCGAGCTCAATGCGGTCATGCAAGTGGTTAACAGATTGCTGGAGGAAAATAGAAGACTCCTAGAGACTGTTCTTGACCAAGATCCTTCCCCCTTCCGATATTCTGTTGCGTTCCTGCTACGTGATGAAACTGAGGCCAAGGAAACAACACTCCGGAGGCTGCACCAGTGCACAGGGATGCTGAAGCAAAGGAACGTTATGTGGAGCGCCGTGTGGAATGGATGTTCCCACCAAACATGTAGTTGTCGTTTGGTGTCTTTTTTTGTTAATATGATGTTTTGGAAACTATACGTGACCACCTTATCTGGATTTGTCATAAAAACTGTAATTAAGTTTCATTAAACTTGTATGCATTTTAATGAATCTACCTTGCTTCGTTATTGTTTATTGTTTCTGATATTATACTTATTTCTTTGTTATTTTTCATGCAATTGTGACTTATAGTTGTTGCTTAGATTTTGATACTTCATTCACTAAAGTATGTTGTTGACTTATTTGATGCTAAGAATCAACCAATATGCATGACACTCCATAGTAAGCAATATTACTTACCTCTTTGGTAGTATTGGAACACTCATCTCAGAGAAGGTATTAGTATAGAGTGAGAATGGTGCTTCAAATGGTAAAAAATTAATAATTTTCTGGTTTATACATAGCTATACGGTGAGTGTTTAAAATTTTCTTTAACTGTTTAATTGTTTCCAACGATACTCTACATACTTTGTAACTGATTACTGTTCTGTTTTATTTCGTAATGCTTATGTTCATGTGTTATAAATTGGTCCTTTCTCTAATTGTCATTTGCATTTTGTTTCTTTGCAAGCTTTAGTTGTTTCACTATAGATGTTTTATTTCTTTATCCTCAATGTGTTGTTCATATTTATGCTATTTATATTACTGTATTATTCCAATTACTTAAAGGTGCAGTCAAATAAATAAATACATGGTCATAAAATTGGAGAGGTAAAAAATTCAACCCATTTACTTATAAATGAGTTAATGAGGCATGAGGGTTATCTTTTGTGCAATGTTTTATCTTGGATAGATAAAAAGAAAATATTTATAAAAGTGCAATATTGTTGAAACAAGTTGCATTTCACACTATTCGCACATGCTCGCTAACGGTCTTGGAGAATTTAAGCTTCCATATGTTAACTTGAAGCGCTTAGGTCATTTGAATAACATTCTTCATGAAATATCCATCTCTTTTCACGCTACTCGAATGTTTTTCATCTCTAAAAACATAATCTATCCAAAACGCATCACACGGTTTTTGGTGCCGGATCTGTCTATTGTTCAAGCTTTCCAAACTATTTAATATTCTTCTCCATTAACCTTGCCCGTGTATCGCACGGGCCTGTCAAACAGTTTGTTTAATAAATAAGTGTCTAAATAAAATAGATTAGTAAACAATTACTTAAATTAATATGTAATTAACAAATTAAGTTTATTATAAAAATATCTATAATTCTTAAATATTTATTTGTTCCAAAATATTTGTAGAGATTTTTATAAATTTGTGAGACTTGAAAGATGGTGATTTATACAATCTATAAGAGTTTAGAACATTTTATAAATTTCGTCTATAATTTTTTTGGAAAATTAATGGGGTTGGAAATTGGTTAATTATACAAATATGATGGAATGATAAAAGAAAACAAGAAAACGTGGTGAGACCGAGTCAAACCCGCGACTTCCCACACACCAAATCGTGCTTATAGGTTCCATATCTAAGCGAAATTATTATAACATGTTATAAGCAGTCATCTTCTTCCCCAAATTTATGTACCAAAACCCTAGTTCTAAATCCATGAAATTGATTGTCTTATCATGTATGAATGCTACAATAATCATGGGGCTTTTACTTAGTGATGAAAACCGAACGAAATGGTCTGAGGAACTTACCTCTACGATAACGAAAAGCGGAGGAACGGGAGGCCGCCGAGGCTTTGACGGCTTCAGAGAGCAAACATGAAAGCATAGCGAATTTCTGAGTGTTTACGATGGGATTAAGTGCACAAATTGTTGGGGAGGATTGAGGAAATTTTTATAGTGCCAAAATATGATGAAAGCTAGTTAATTAGGGTTTAATGTCTAAATTAATTCTTGTTAAATGATGTAACACCCCAAATTTCATACATATAGCAAATATGTGTTTGAATTATGAATACGTGAGTTTTATTGTTGATACCTGATATGTGCGTCGTGTGAAGTATCAAGCAATGTACAAGATCAAGTTCAAGTAGGCTTGGTCGAACCTGGTCCGAACCTGGAGTTCGGACTGGCCGAACCTGGGGTTCGGACGAAGCTCGGCCAGCTGGGTATAAATAGTTGTTTGGTCTTTGTAATAGGCAGTTCTGAGCGTGTGAGATTTCTGCTAAGTGTGTGTTTCTGAGAGTGTACTCTTTGTCTGTGTTCTGAGTGTTTACTGATTGTAATTGTTCGTTGTGATCAATAAAACAATCGGTTAATTACGTTTCGATGTCCGATTAGCTAGATCGAGTAGACGATCCGATGCTCAATCATTTTCAAGTGGTATCAGAGCTTTCTAGTTCACTCTACTAATCTGTGATTGCTATTTTCGGATTTTTGAAGCGCTTTTCGTGATTCTCGAGTTTGTTTTCCTGTTATCAATTCTATCAAGTGTTTGGTGTCAAATATGCTTCTAAACCATTTTCTATCGGTTGTTCTCATCCACAGTAACGAGTTTCGTCAAAATCAGTCCATTTTTGCGTGTTTTTGAAAAATGAAATCGAGGTTCGGAGTAACTGCTCCGAACTTCAAGTTCGGTTAAAGTTCGGTCCGTGTTCCGAGTTGTCTCGGTCGAGGTTCGGTGTGATTCTAGGTTCGGAGCTAGATCGGAGTCAATTAGGAGTTCGGACTGTTGATTTTGTTTCGGAGCAAGTTCGGACGACGTTCGGACTTTGGATTTAGGTTCGGACATAGTTTGGAGGTCAGTGTTAGATTCGGAGCAAGTTCGGCCGACAGATTCTAAAAGTTTTCAAACAATGTCGGAATTTCATGCATTTGCTGCAATGCAAAGTGCGATGCAAACCATGTTAAATTTTGATAATGAAATTGGAACAAGTAAGAAAGTTCCCAAATTGTTGAAGCTAGAAGATTATTAAAATTGGAAGAAACGATTTTCTGCATATATCAGCACAAATGATATTGATTTATGGATTCCGATTCGTAAGTTGTATGCATGACCAACTGAAGAAGGAGATTATAAGGAACTTCAAGATTTTGATGCTGCTGAAAGAAAAAGTTATGAGCTTGAAAAGAACGTTTATGATTATCTTACTATGGCTTTACCTACTGAACTGTTACAACAATTCAGTACTTGTAAGAAATCAAAGCAATTGTGGGATGCTCATTTTCAAAACTATGAAAATGAGAATATTACTGCTCTCGTTTCACGGTTTCCACATCTAATTAGTGAATTAAAGATAGTTGGTATTGAGAAATCTGATGCTGATTTGAAGGAAAAGATTATGGAAGCTTTACCTGAAAAGTGGGGGAATTATGTTTTGCTACTCACTCATAACAAGGATTATTCTACAATGACATTTCACGAGCTTACTGGAAAACTTCATATTCGAGAAATGGAAATGTCAAATTCAAAGAAGTCAACTGCTACTTTGCAAAATCCTGAATTGTATCATGGTGAGAATACGACAAGCATGAATGCTAAAGCTAAACCGAGTCTGAGTTCTGCACCTAGTACAGCTTTCTTGACTGGAATTTCTGATAATTCTGATAACAATAAGTCGTCACGGGGTTGTAGCTTTACAATTCCAAATTTTTCAAGTCAGAATGCTTTTTCTGCTGAATCAACAGATGATTGTGCTAAAATGATTTCTGCACTAATTTCATCATCTTTTGGTTTGATTATCAAGAATGTTGCTGATGTAAAGTTAACCAGCGATGATCTTGATGCACTAGATGATGATCAACTAACTGAATTGGATATATCTTGGCAATATGCTATGTTGTGTCAAAGACCGAAGAGGTTCTTCAAGAAACATGGAAGAAATCTTTCTGGTGATAAATTGGGTTTTGACAAGTCTAAGTTAAAATGTTATAAATGTTCACAGCTTGGACATTTTGCTAAAGATTGTCAACAGGCTCATGCAAGCAAGCCTGGTTTTACTCAATCACCCAAGCCTAGTTTTACTCAACCATCTACTAGTAACACAAGCAAGACAACAACCTTGACGGCTCAACATGATGGTGTTTATGATTGGGGTCAACAGTTTGGATATGATACATCAACATTAATTGTCACACATGAGCAAGATGATTATTATTCTGATTGGAGTTCATATGATGCCACTGAGGATGAGAAATTTGAGTCTAAAATTGAAGCCTTGATGAATGAAAAAGAATTTTTCATTAAAGAAGTTAAAAGAGTTACTACTGATTTCAAAATGATTAGTTCGGAGTTGGGAATTTCTAAGGAAAATGAGAAGGAATTGGGTCTGAAGAATGAATGTTTGCTTAAAGAGATCAAATCGCTGAATGAAATTTTATAAATTTCTAAACAAGATAAAAGTGATGTTGAAGCTACAAAAGCTAAGATCTATGAAGAAAGGGATGAGTTGGTGAAAGAAGTCAAGAAATGGAAGGATGAAGCGGAGGATACTGCTTCTGATTTCACGAATTTGTTTGATAAATCAAAAGTCAAGCTTGATCTGCTTACAAAGAATGTTGAAGAATGAGCTGCTAAGATTGAAGCATATCAAGTTGACATGGAAAAGTTGTTGGATGAGAAGCGGGAGTTGGTTCGTGTAAATAAAGTTCAGGCAGCGAATTTGGAGATTTAAAAGCGCAATGAAGATAAATTGAAGAAGGAATTACTTGAAGGCCTTGATAATCTTCGCCTGCAAAAATTTGAAACTCACAAGGTTGCGAAGCGATTGATTGCTAAAGAAAAAGAATTTGCTGAGGCTCAACAAAAAATTTCTGATCTGAAAATCCAGGTTCTGGATGCTTATCGATTGCTTAACAATGTTTCAAATTCTCAAGTTTTCACAAGTTTCTTAGCTAATGATGCAAATTTTGAGAAAATGTTTGATAAGACTGCATCACCCCCTGCTCATATCAAAGAAGCCTTCAAAGAAGTGAAAGAACAAGTTGACGAATTTGATTATTCAAAGGTTTCATCATCTACTGTTGAAGTTGAGAAAGTTGTGACGAAAAAGAAAAACAGGAAGAATAAGAAAAAGAAGGAACAGAAATCTGAGGTCTGTCCTGCTCCAAAATTTGTATCTGGTTCATTCTCTGCTGATAATGAGAAGTCGGCTACTTCAAGTGACAAGCTTAAGTCACAATCTGGATTCGATGAAAAGATCTTTTATGATCACAAGAATGTGACTCAAGTGAAAGCTGAATTTTCTCGTTTTAGCGAAGAATGGACATTTTACACCTGAGGAGAAGACTTCTGGAAAGCATGTAGGATTGGGTTTTCACGAGATAAAAGATAAAGCTAAGAAGGTTTCAGCATCATCATCTCAAGATTTGAGAAAATTAAAGATGAAACAAGTGAAGAAGGAAGTTTTTCAAGCTGACAAAGTTCAATCAGAGCGGTTCTACAAACTCAAGGGTTCGGATCAATTATTTTCTGACAAAGAATTTCCACTTCATTGTGTTGATGCTCGGAAGATTGCTGAAGTATTTGTGAAGGCTAAAATTTCTTCTAAATGTTCTCAATCTCGAAGCCCTACATCCAAATGGGTACATGATCAAAGGCATCAGGTATATGATTCTCATTCTGATCATGTTCGAGATATTCGTGTGTGTTCTTCACAGGTACATCAAAGATGGGACAAAACGAGAAGAATCTGTTATATTTTCCGCCGACCCGGGCATATGGCAAAGGATTGCCCACTACCTGCTGATTCACCCCAAGGGTTTCATAAGAAACCAGTGTTTGGTAAACCTGTCCCAACAAAGTTCTTCGATGAACAAGGCAGAGTTTTTGATGATGTTGAACCTACATTTTTTCATAAACAAAAACGTTTTGTTTCAATGTTTTCAAAGGTTCAAAGTGTAGGTTCATCATCACAGTCACCTGTGATTGTTTCATCAAAAACTGAATTACCGAAACAACAACAATGGAAACCTAAGGTGGTTTCTAAGCAAAACAAGGACACTGGTCGACCAGAAGCGATTCGCTTCGGGTTATTTTTGGAGTAATTAGTTTGACCAGTGTGCAGGTACTTCTAGAAGACCAATCGACGATTGCAAAGTTGTTGATGGAGGAGTATTCTGCTAAATTTAAATTTCCTGATAAATCTTTCTAACCTGCAAATTTTCTGAATTCTAAATCTGCTAACTATCCGTGTCGATTGATCACTTTTCTTTGCTTCCAAAATTTTCACAAAAAGTCAAAAATAGAGTCTTGTTTTTGTGTAAAATGAAAATCCAAAAATAGAGTTTTCATTTTAAGGGGGAGAATTGTAAGTAAAGGGGAGTAAATGAGAAAATGCATGTTATGGGGAGAAGGTGAATACATGCCAAAAATATATTGAAGGAAAGTGAATACATGCAAAAATTTAAAAATTGTGAGAAATTGATCATTGGGGAATGATGGTACATTGGCTTACGTATCTTACTCATGGATAGAGTAGATGAAAGGGCCATAAGATCATTGTTTGATATGCTTGGTAGGCTCGGCAAATCAGAAAGTATTCAGATGTGATATACACTAAATACTAATGCTTGACTATGTGGATAACATCTTGATGCATATTTCATGACACAAAAAGGAAAATAAGTGTGAAATTCAAAAAGGGAAGTCACTGTGTATACATATGTTCTTTTTGCGAAGATTTAAACTTGTTTGATTTTCTTTATTTTGTCAAACGATCGGACTTTCTCTGTGTATCGAAAGATCGACCTGATTGTTGTTCGTTTGACGTTCTGCTTTATTTTCTTTGGTGTTTCGTATAACTCATCGGACTTTCTCTGCGTGTACGGGAGTACCGACCTGATTGTTGTTGGTTTATACAACTTCAACTTGTTTTATTTTTCTTATTTTGTTAAATCCGAGGCCTTATCTGCGTATCGAAAGATCGACCTTAAGGTAGACGATTTAACATTCTTATTTCTTTTTGCATGGAACACAGTTGACTATATCATGAAAATACTATGCATTGTGAAAAATCACAAGTGCTGTCACACAAACGGAAAATGAAAGAAAAACAGAAATTGTCTGATTATGTCTGATAGTGTGGGATACATTGGTCAAAGCAAATCTAATCAATATCTTAACATATCCAGATGTTATGAGTATGATTCTGTCTGAGTTTAAGTTGGACAAATTATACCAACAATCAGTATGACTTGTGTGCTTCGACTAATTGAAATTGAAGTGCAGTTCAGAGCGTTATGATCAATATGATCCCATATAGTGATCTTTCTCATACCAAAAATAGTGTTTGATTCTGTATTGTGATTTCATTTCATTTCAGAAAAAAAACAAAAAGATTTTCGGTGTGTTTTAGCATAAACTTTGAAAAATCAAAAAGATTTTGTTTCTGCTTTATTTTCGATCTGATCAACACGTGATACAAATCATTTTTCAAAATCATATCTTGGAGTCTCAAAGAGACGTTTTGCGCCAAGATTATTTAAATGTTTGAGCAGGTTGCTATGTGCAAGACATCACAACTTCAAGTCTTCTGAAGATGTTGATGAAAAACCAGAGATACACTAAAATGTCATCAGGTATTCAAGATCAAGCTACGATCGAGTTGAGGAGGAGTTTGTTTGAAGATTCATTGCATTGAACAAACGGATTATACACTTGAGGGGGAGCGTGATTGAAGATACAAAGTTGATGATGTTGAAGAGATACTACACACGACGAGGGGGAGTTTGTTGATACCTGATATGTGTGTCGTGTGAAGTATCAAGCAATGTACAAGATCAAGTTCAAGTAGGCTTGGCTGAACTTGGTCCGAACCTGGAGTTCGGACTGGCCGAACCTGGGGTTCGAACGAAGCTCGGCCAGCTGGGTATAAATAGTTGTTTGGTCTTTGTAATAGGCAGTTCTGAGCGTGTGAGATTTCTGCTAAGTGTGTGTTTCTGAGAGTGTTCTATGTGTCTGTGTTCTGAGTGTTTACTGATTGTAATTGTTCGTTGTGATCAATAAAACAATCGGTTAATTACGTTTCGATGTTCGATTAGCTAGATCAAGTAGACGATCCGATGCTCATGCATTTTCAATATATAGCATATATGTGTTTGAATTATGAATACGTGAGTTTTATTGGTAAATGTGGTAAGACTATACATTGGATTTGTTGCATGTGTTAGAAATATGTGTTTATTGGCCAATGTGATAAAACCTGCATAAACAAATGTCTTAAACGTCAAGAAGGTAAAATATAAGATGGATATGTGTTTATATGAATAGCATGATGATACATGAATCATTTGATGGATATATACGTGTGAATACGGTGTTAATAGTTAACGAAAAAGTAAAAGGGCTAAAAGCATAATTTATGTAATATTACAAATGTATGCGAGTATTATACGTGTTTATATTTATTATACGTATTCCGAGGCTTAGAATTTTGTAAAGATATATCCTAACATGATTCATAACATAAAATGATAAGTATTGTAAAGTTTGAGGGGCTAAAATGTAATTTAGTAATAATAAATGAATATATATATATATATATGTATATATAAATCTATATATATATATATATATATATTATCGTACGAATCCTGAGCCTTAGAAATCTTAGAAATTGTTAGAAATATGTCTCATAATTTTTTGGGATATAAAATGATAAAAGAATAGAAGTCCAGGGGGGGCTAGAATGCATTAAACCAAAGTAGAAGGGCTAAATATGTTAAAAAAAGGAAAGATGGCCGGAAACTAGTGGCTCGCGTATCGCGAGCCACACCCATAAACTCGACGTGATATGCAGTGGCTCTCAGCGGGCAGATTGATCACCATGGTCGAAAATGGCCACGTATTTCGACTTGAGGCTCAAGAGTTGCATGTCCACACGTCGATTTCGACTCAATATTTATCATCAGACGTGCTAGATCATCAAGGCGCATCTAGGGACTATAAATAGGAGCTTGAATCGTCCAAACAAATCACCGATTCACTGAAAAACAACCCGAAACCCTCTAATCGGAGCAATTCGAGCAAACCGAGATGAATTAGGAGCTGAAATTCTGCAGTCTCCCCTTATTTGGTATGCTTAAAACTAAACTCTTTCATTTCTTTATAATATTATGTCTATGTATGATTTCTAAAATTATGTAAAAATTAGGGTTCTTGAGCTTGTTTTGCTAAAATTGGGTGATCAGGTGGGAATTAGGGTCTAAAATTTTGTAGGTAATCCTAAAATAAAGTGTTTTAAGAAATCCCTAAGTTTATTTTACATTTGGAAAAGGTTTGGTAATGGTTTTGTTAACGGGTTAAAATTAGGGTTTTCGTAACGTTGTTCTGCCCAAATTGAGTAAACGGTGTTAAACTAAGCTTTGATATTTTAAAGTATGTTATACAATATTATAATGGATAATACCCTAAGTTGGTTTTGAAATAAAATGATTTTTGGTAAAGAAAGGAGAAATACATGAATTTAGGGTTTTGAATTATGATTATTTAATATAAAATAATTCGGAGGGTATGGGGATTTAAATTTTGGTATGGTAACATGTTTTTATATATATTAAGTATATATGAACTTAATATAGATAAATGATTAAGTATTTAAAATACCGAGTTAATCGGATATTAGAAGTTCGTGCGGACCGGAAGGGTAAGCGCCTGTACACTGGGTTTCTGGCAAATCGGGGGTGTCGCATAAATCCCAACTGGGACCTGGCATACCTCACAGGTTATCCCGGGGTGATCGTTTACTTACAGGAATGCGCGTCTTCGTATTACCAATTAAAAAGGGATATAATGCCTATAGGGGCATTTTGGTCATTTTGACCTATAAAAAGGTTAATCTTAATAATTAGATATTATTAAGATAATAAAAGATATAATTAAAAATAGGAAGTGTTTATAATGTTAAACCTTGCGTTAATGCCATACGATACGCGAATTAGGTTAACCAAGGATTCTGTCGGAGATTCTGTCCGAGTTTATCGGGTAAAGAAATAAGGTGAGTTTTGCGAGCCCACTTTTAAATGTTTTAATGTTTGTGGGCTGATATATATACAATGTTCAACTGTTTACTTAAAAAGTATTTGAAATGCTTTTACCTGAAAGTTTGTTTATCTTAACTGATAAATTGATGAACTGTTTGAAGTGGTACGTGTATTGTTATGAAGATGCTTATGAATAGTTATACGTGTTAGTAATGTATATGAAATGATTATGATAGAATATGTAAGGGAATAATTTGTGGCTTGTGTATTAAATTATCCATTGGCGGACTATTTTGAAGGCCTATGTTATAGAACAGGTGAAAATTAGCTGGGTTATTGTTATATTGGGTCATTGGGCCATCTTGGACTTGTTTGGGCTCAATTAAAAAGAGTTTAGAGGGAGTTTAGTGGGCCTGGGTGGTCAAATCCGGAAATTTAGAGGTTAATTAGGGTTAGGAGAATGACTTGTTCACCAAGTTTAGGGTGATGGTTTTTGTTTATTGTGTGTGGAGACAAGGGGTGATCATCGAAATTCTCATAGAGAACTTCGAAACTTTTGTGTGTTGCAACAAGGTTTCTAATCAAGTATTCAACAATTACGGTTTGTGTTTATAGTATTTTTACATTGTTTGTTTGTTCATCATCTAACTGTTTTCGAATCATCACTAACCATCGGATTCTGCACGTTGGTTAGTTGACATTGATATCGTGTGAGGGACATTTCGTTCCTTACAATTGGTATCAGAGCCAAGAAATGCAAGTTTCGAGGCTCTCGCGATATCAGATTCAAGTTTTGGTAAACTAACCATTTGAGTTTTTTTTGGTGTTTTCCAGCTTTTAGCACTGTTCGGAAGTATTTTTGCAGGTTTCGATTCAAGACAAAAGCTTTCTTCGTGTGTTACGATCATGGATTTGGCCTTTTCGACCCTGTTAAACACTTTTCGATCGCCATATTGATCGAAAAGTATTTCCCGGACGCTCTTTGTCGATCGAAAAGTCCCCATTGTGACTTTTCGATCCGTCTTAGTTGCTTGTTCTCTCAATCGGAAAGTCCCCCTGTGACTTTTCGATCAGCCTGTTCAAATCGAAAAGTCCCCTTGTGTGACTTTTCGATTAGCCTTCTCCAATCGGAAAGTCCCCTTGAGACATTTTGATCAGCCTTCTCTCAATCGGAAACTCCCCCTGTGTGACTTTTCGATCAGCCTTTTTAAATCGAAAAGTCACACATCGAAAAGTCCCCCTGTGTGACTTTTCGATCAGCCTTTTCCAATCGGAAAGTCCTCCTGAGACGTTTCGATCAGCCTTCTCTCAATCGGAAAGTCCCTTTGTGTGACTTTTCAATCAGCCCTTTGAAATCGAAAAGTCCCCCTGTGACTTTTCGATCTGCACACATGTTCCGATCGACAACTCTGCTTTTCGACTGACCCCTTGTGTGATCGAAACGTACTTTTCGACCCAACCCGTTTACGATCGAAAACCTTTATTTTTCGACTCTCAGCTCGCTCTTCAATGGCATTCGACATGTCAAGTCTGTCCAGTGCAACTCTAGAGATGGAGGCAAAGATCGGAACCAACGCTAGACCTCCTCGTCTAATGCCTGGGAAATATTTCATGCGATCTGTTGAGGTGGGAGACTATGTTCCGAAGACAACTCCAACAGCTGGTTAGGAGGCTCAACTGTCACACCCCGATGTTCCCGATTACGTGGGCATGTGACGTCATGGGGTCATAGTCATGGATACAAGGAACGACCTCTATCAGTTTTGTTTACGTTTGAAAACCAAGTATGTTATCAAAGTTGCAGCGGATTGTATAAAAGATAACATTGTCTTACAATACTGAAACGAGAACGTTACGATAAGAAATACGATTGTTCATGATTTATTTAGATAGTAAAAGGTGACCATGACTCCATTCCTAATGCAGGCCCTGTTGTTTGACAGACTTCCCATTTGCACACCGAGAGCGACCTTAGTTACCTGAGAAATACATGAGTTTGAAAGGGTCAACGTAATGTTGGTGAGTTCACAGGTTTAGGACTCTACAAAATGTATTTGTAAACAGTTGATGATATACATGATATTATAACGGTTACTCGTCGTTGCATTGATCTACCTGTTCCTTGATTTCAATCACTAACAGATTTACCCACCTATGGTAACTTCCCCTAATGTCACACCCCCAAAATACCACTAACGGAGTTTATACCGTTAAGGGGCGCGACTAGACCAGGATCCACAACCATAGTTACAAATACTAAACGAATCAGGGTTAGTTCAAACACAAGTTATAAATCA
The DNA here is from genome assembly GCA_039602395.1 of Deinandra increscens subsp. villosa. Classification (NCBI taxonomy): domain Eukaryota; kingdom Viridiplantae; phylum Streptophyta; class Magnoliopsida; order Asterales; family Asteraceae; genus Deinandra; species Deinandra increscens. Next base: position 50,995,408 of record JBCNJP010000007.1, on the reverse strand, counting down.
GAGTCTTAAATTACATACGCAGCGGAAAAATAATTATCCAGGCACTAACCACGTGCCTTACAAATTCATTGTCTTATAAATCCCCAATTTAAGTTAAATCAAAAATAAGAGTCTTCACGTGCCATGCCAACCTCCGGTGGATACTCCTTAGCGATCTGCAAAAGTTTAAACCACGCAAGTGTCAACCTAACGGTTGGTGAGTTCACAGTGGGCTTGTCATGCATTGGCCCGGTCTCATAATCATAATTCGTGTCAAGGTATACTTACAAGTTATTTATTTGTGAAAAGCAATGCTCGTAATTAAATCTCAGTTTATAAGTGGTTTGTCCGTGACCTACGTCATCGGGTATGTACTAGTTCCGTAAAGTTAAAGGACTCAACCGATATCGCGGGTAGCTAATCCGTTGTCCCATGCTCTAAGGAAGTTTGTACCAAAGCTGACTTATTTTGTGGGGGCCGAGCCATCCCGTACGGTGCGGACCTACGTCATCGCGGTTTTTGCCTCCCCCGTGTCCTCTCGGGACCACGGTCAAATAGGCTGATATTGTTCCTCCGTGCACTTCCCGTGCCACGGGGCGGAGTTTGTCAAACTCCAGTAGATCTACCCAACATCCCCTCGCTTTACAATTAATGGCACAATTTTAGTTGAGGACTTTTAAGTTATAAGGCATCCTTAGAAAACATGTGATATCATATGGTTTAGACTTTAACCTACACTAGCCATATTAAAACGTTTTCAGTTTTGTTTCAGAAATAGTTTGTTCAGAGTTCACAAGTGTTTCCCATAAAACACTTCAGTTCATCAAGTGGGTGCCAAGCATCCCGTGTTCTCATGTTCATCAGTAGGTGCCTAGCACTCTAGAGTTTATCAGCATTGTTTTCGTTAAGTTATTCGGTGTGGCCCAAACGGACTCACAGTAAGCGGGTTAGTGACACTCACCTTGGGTTGCACTGCTACACTTCAAGTAATCCAAATATTGTTTGTTTAACGAAGACCTATGAACACGTTTAGGTCTTAAGTATCAGTTTCGTGTCTAATCTTTACTTAACGTCACTATGGCCCATAACATAGCACGTTGCAACTGTGACTCGACATACCGACACACGACACCAATGGTTGATCATAAACAAGGGTTCATATAAATCAGATATCAAGCATGTTTCATCATGGTATAATCATGTAAGTCATGGCATAACACTTAAGCAAATTTCACAAGTTTGGTTTTTAGGTCAGGTCTTAGTTTCGCTAGCACAGTTTCGCTAGGCAGTTTCGCTAGGTGCACGGGCAGCACTTTCGCTAGGCAATGCCCGGTAACACAGTTTCGCTAGGCTAGTTTCGTCCGAAACTGCTGACGCAGTTTCGCTAGTCTAGTTTCGCAGGGAAACTGGTTTGAACTTTCGTTCAGGTATTTCGCTCGGTAGTTTCGCTCGAGCTGGTCTGGTCAGGTTCCCGGCGACACTATAGTTTCGCTGGGCAGTGTCGCTGGAAGGAGATATAGTTTCGCTACTTAGTTTCGCCCAGAGAACACGCAGTTTCGCTGGTCGCGAAAAACATACGGATTTGCCTAAAAATCAACCTAACAGCTTCTGATCATACATGCAATTCATTATCTAGCATCCATAGGCATTTACCAACATAAATCAAGCAGCTTTAACACGTTTAACATGCATTTTAATCATCAAATCTCTAAAAACACTTCTAAACCCTAAAATGGCCAAAATTGCATAAATCATCATCATGGTTTGTTTTTACACGTAAAGTTTCTGACTTTATGGTAGATCTAGCATCCTAAAGCATATTTACAGAAGATCATGCAATATCATGAAGGTTTGGTCATGCTTTTTATGAAAAACACATATAAAACACAAAATGGAGGTTTTTGGGACTCACGGTTCGATCTCCTAGCTTGGTAGATGATGGTTTGGGGCTGAGATCTCGACAACTCGGTGTGAACCTCGACTGACCAGAATCTCCAGGAGAAAAGAGTGTGTGTGTGTTTGTTGTGAAATGAGGCAAATGAGGCTACTAGGGTTTATTAAGTTTATTTATATCAGGAGCCAGTTTCGCTGGCAGTTTCGCTGGCCAGGCGAAACTAGCTCTGGTCTCGTGTCATTGGATTATCTTAGCTGGCTACCGGGCGACACTATAGTTTCGCCCGTTAGTTTCGCTGGCTACTAAAACAGGTCAATTTTCACATAATCAAGTATTTACAATTAATCATGCTATTCACAATAATAAGTCATGTATTTAAATCACATTGCACATAAAGACAATCAATGATGAACACATAACACATATGGACGGGTTCGGTGATCAACCAAAGGTCGTGGACGTATTCGGCCTAGTTATGCATTAGTTACTAAGTTAACGCTTATAACGTAACTAACGGGTTTGTCTAACGGAAGTTAACCTTAAAATTCTCGGGTGTCACATCATTCCCCTGAAATTGGAATTTTCGTCCCGAAAATTATTCTTGTGTCGTAGCGTTCGCAGCATCAGCTGTCGTCGTTGCTGTCGTCGCTGGGGAAAGAAAGCAAAAAGTTTTAGGGTTGTCACATCCTCCTCCTGTTAAGGAATTTTGGTCCCCAAAATTAAATTATACCTTGAGTTTTTGTGGACGTTTGCTCAAACAAGTGAGGATACTTTTTCTTCATCTGATCCTCACGTTCCCAAGTATATTCAGGTCCACGTCTTGAGTTCCATCGCACCTTGACGATCGGAATCTTGCTACGTTTGAGGGCTTTCTCCTCGCGTCCCATGATTTCTACTGGTTGCTCAATAAATCTCAGATGTTCGTCGATTTCCAATTCCTCCAAGGGAATTATTTCGATGTCTTCAGCCAGACATTTCTTCAGATTGGAAACGTGAAACACGTTGTGAACTCCATCGAGTTCAGCAGGGAGTTGCAATCGATAGGCCACCGGGCCTACTTCCCCAATAATTTCAAACGGACCGATGTAGCGAGGATTTAACTTTCCACGCTTTCCGAAGCGTATCACTCCCTTCCAGGGGGATACCTTCAACAATACTTTGTCACCCACTTCGAATTTTAGAGGTTTTCGGCGTTTGTCGGCATAACTCTTTTGTCGATCACGTGCTGCAGCTAGCCGTTGCCTGATTTGAATAATCCGTTCGGTCATATCATGGATAACTTCCGGTCCAGTGAGCCCTTTCTCACCTGTTTCAGCCCAACACACGGGCGATCTACATTTTCTGCCATACAGTGCTTCAAAAGGTGCAGCACCTATACTTGAATGATAGCTATTGTTGTAAGAGAACTCCACCAGTGGAAGGTGAGTCTCCCAATCTTTCCCAAAGTCAAGGACGCAAGCTCGGAGCATATCTTCTAAGGTTTGAATCGTTCGTTCCGTCTGACCGTCAGTCTGCGGGTGATAAGCTGTACTCATGTCTAGTCGGGTTCCCAATGCTTCCTGCATTGATTGCCATAACCGGGAAGTGAATCGAGGATCTCGATCAGAAATGATAGTCTTAGGCACACCGTGAAGCTTCACAATTTTGTCGATGTACAGCTTTGTCAATTTATCCATATTATCACTTTCCTTCATCGGAATGAAATGTGCAGATTTGGTTAACCGATCGATGATAACCCAAATCGCATCCGGTTGATTTGATCGATGAGGTAGTCCCGTTACAAAATCCATGGAGATGTCCTCCCATTTCCATTCTGGGATTTTTGGTTGTTGCAGTAAACCAGAAGGCTTTTGGTATTCAATCTTGACTCTTGAGCAGGTTAAGCATTTAGCCACATATCGAGCAATGTCGGCTTTCATATTCGGCCACCAATAAAGATTTTTCAAGTCCTGATACATTTATATCTGATCCGGGATGTACCGAGTATCTTGACTTGTGAGCCTCGTCCATCACGAGCTCACGGAGATTTCCAAACAAAGGAATCCAGATTCTGTCATTATAGTATGTGAGTCCATCGGACTTAACTTCAGAATGGCCATCTACACCACGCAGTGCTTCAGCTGCGAAGTTTTCTGCTTTCAAAGCTTCTCGTTGGCAGTCACGGATCCGATCCGGTAATCCTGAATGTATTGTAAGTTGAAGCGCTCGTACCCGCCGAGGCTTTTCATACTCTTTCCGACTTAAAGCATCAGCCACAACGTTGGCTTTTCCAGGATGATACTTAATGGCCAAATCATAATCATTTAGTAACTCGACCCACCTTCTTTGCCGCATGTTGAGGTCTTTCTGATCAAAGATGTGCTGTAAACTTTTGTGATCAGTGAATATCGTGCACTTTGTTCCATATAGGTAATGTCTCCAAATCTTGAGTGCATGAACAACGGCTCCCATTTCCAAATCATGCGTTGTATAATTCTTTTCAGTATCCTTTAGTTGCCTGGACCCGTAGGCAATCACTTTATCTCGTTGCATCAACACGCAACCGAGTCCTTGGATTGATGCATCGCAATAAACCACAAAGTCGTCAACTCCATCGGGTAACGCAAGAATTGGAGCCGAACATAACATATCTTTAAGCGTTTGGAACGCGCGCTCTTCTTTCTCACCCCATCTGTATTGCACTCCTTTGTGCGTTAAGGCCGTTAAGGGTTGGGCCAATTGAGAGAAACCCTTAATAAACCTTCGATAATATCCGGCAAGTCCTAAAAATTGTCGGATTTCTGTTGGCGCTCTTGGGGTAGACCAGTTCTTTATTGCTTCCACTTTGGCTGGATCGACATGAATTCCTTCCTCATTAACAATGTGTCCAAGAAACTGGACTTCGCGGATCCAAAAGTCGCACTTTGAAAACTTGGCGTAGAGCTGTTCCTTGCGAAGCAATTCCAAAATAAGACGCAGATGCTCCTCGTGTTCTTCCTTGGTCTTAGAGTAGATCAAAATATCGTCGATGAAAACTATCACAAACTTATCGAGGTACGGCTTGCACACTCGATTCATCAGATCCATAAATACGGCAGGTGCATTGGTTAGCCCAAACGGCATAACCAGGAACTCGTAGTGACCATACCGAGTTCTGAAAGCTGTCTTGGGTACATCCTCATCACGAACGCGAAGCTGGTGATATCCAGACCGTAGATCAATCTTTGAAAAGTAGCTTGAACCCTGCAGTTGATCGAAGAGATCGTCGATTCGAGGAAGTGGATACCGATTCTTGATCGTAACTTTGTTAAGCTCTCGGTAGTCAATGCACATGCGGAACGTTCCATCCTTCTTCTTAACAAACAGTACCGGAGCTCCCCATGGAGACGAACTTGGACGAATAAACCCCTTGTCGAGTAGCTCTTGTAGTTGTGAGGAGAGTTCGTTGAGTTCACTTACAGCCAATCGGTAAGGTGCGCGTGCGATCGGAGCGGCACCTGGAGCTAAATCAATCCCAAACTCAACTTGTTGAAAAGGAGGCAAGCCAGGCAGATCTTCAGGAAATACATCTTGGAAGTCGCGAACTATCGGGTAATCATCAATTTTGCGCTCGGGATGTGTCATGTCAGTGACGTTCGCAAGAATCGCGAAGTGACCCTTACGGAGGCATTTCTGAGCTTGAAGGAATGAAATAATGCCGGTGACTGTTCCACCCTTCTCACCTTGAACCGTTAATATTTTACCGTCTTCGAGTGGGATACGAACCACTTTTTCTTGGCACAGAATTTCGGCACGGTTTTCGGATAACCAATCCATTCCTACTATAACGTCGAAACTACCGATCGGGAAAGGCATAAGATCAATTCCTAGGGTATGGCCAGCTAGTTCTAACTTACAGCCCTTAATTATCTGAGTCGTATCATGAAGTTTACCATTTGCTAGTTCTACCACATATTTAGCATCTAAGTCGATCGGTTTAGCATTAATTATTCTAGCAAATTTAGTGGAAATAAAGCTTCTTTCAGCACCAGAATCAAATAAAACAGTAGCAAAGAAACCGTTCAAAATAAATTTACCATTGATCACGTTGGCGTCATTGCCAGCTTCACCCTGGCCCATGACGAAAGCTCGACCTCTACCATTTCCACCATTACCATTGCCATTCCCATTACCATTACCTCCACCGTTACCATTCCCACCGTTATTTCCCTGATTTCCGTTCCCTTGTCTTCTTAGCTGAGGGCAGTCTCTTTTAATGTGGCCTGGAGCACCACATTCATAACAATTCCCGTTACCGTTTCCCCTGGGAGCTTCAATGTTGCGGTTCTGACCATTGTTTCCATTGCCCCGATTGTTCCCATAGTTGTTGTTTCTTCTGGGGCGGTTTTGTTGCTCGGGCAAAGTTGCCCAACAGTCCTTTGCTTCGTGGCCTCCCTTACCACACCTTTCGCAGCTCATATTCTTCCTACAATTACCAGCATGATGCTTTCCACACCTGTTGCACAAGGGCAGGTTACCCTTGTAGTTGCTCTGACCATTTCCGCCCTGGCGGTAGTTGCCACTGTTATTCCCGGACCTCTTGCTTTGACCTTGGGAGTTATAAGACCTCCCAGTGCTGTTTCCAACACTCTGAACATTCATCGAGTTTTCAGGAGCTTCATCATCAGCCTTTCTCTTGCCACTCAAGGCAGTCTTCTCAGTGGCTTTCGCAGGTAGAGTACCTTTCTCGACCTCTTGATCAGTAAGTTTGTGAGCCAGACGAATGGCTTGCTGCACGGTAGCGGGGTTGCTGGCAGTCACCAGACTCTTGATTTGAGGCGCGAGGCCTTCCAGATAACGCTCAATGCGTTTGAACTCAGCATCAACCATTGTGGGGCATAGGACCTCATATTCATGATATCGTGCGGTGTATTGTTCGACTTCAGACCCAGACATCTTCAAATTCAGGAATTCACCCTCAAGCTTCTTGACTTGGTCACGTGGACAGTATTCTTCCATGATCAGCTCCTTAAACGCTGCCCATTGCATGTTGTTAGCCGCGTCAAGCCCAACCATCTGAATTTCAGCGTTCCACCAGGAGAGTGCAGCTCCTTCTAAGGTACCAGTAGCAAACTTCACCTTGCTTTCAGCTGGGCAGTTACACATGGAGAAAACTTTTTCGGACTTCTCAATCCACCTAAGGAGTCCTACAGCTCCTTCTTCGCCGGAAAATGTCATCGGCTTACAGTCCATGAAGGACTTGAACGTGCAGTGGTGCTGGTTTCCTGATGCATAAATAGTTCGGATTTTAAAATTAAACAGGTCATAATACAATTGCCTTGTGCCTTAACCGGCATAATAGTTACCCTGTGCGGCATATGCAGCTTGGACGGCTGCCACCGCGGCTTGCACATGTTCAGTAATCATTGCTTGCAGCTGTGCAGGCGTCATGTTTATGCCGCCTCTTCCGTTTCCTCTTCCAGACATCTTGCTGAATAGTTAAAGTAGCCAATGTTCAGTCACAGTTATATTCTATACATATCCCATAATATGTATATTAGCCAGTTCCCGTTATCCCACTATTAGTCCAGAAAAATTTGTGCAAAACCGAGGCGTCGTCGGAGAACGTCGTAAGTGCTATCGTCGAAGGTCGGCTTCCCATAAAGTCACCGTCGGCGTAGTCGTCGTAATAGAAATCAGGACGTAGCGTGTAGCATCGTTTCGTTGTCGCTTTCCCCAGAGTAGTGTGCGTATTTGCGGTCGCATTTCGTATTCGTGTGTGAAAATTTCCTAAGGTCTTCCGTTAGACTACTTAGACACGGTCTATACATATATATTTATATATATATATATACATACGTATTAAGCCTTTACTTACACAGCAGAGCGAGTATCCCAGGTTGGCACGTAAGAATTTTGTCTTTGGGAATTTGTTTGTTCGTTTTGTAACCAAGGTTTTCAAGTTGCAGTTTCCAAATCGTTTTCAAAAATGATTCCAGTTCTCTGCAACTTATGGCTCTGATACCAATCTGTCACACCCCCAAAATACCACTAACGGAGTTTATACCGTTAAGGGGCGCGACTAGACCAGGATCCACAACCATAGTTACAAATACTAAACGAATCAGGGTTAGTTCAAACACAAGTTATAAATCAGAGTCTTAAATTACATACGCAGCGGAAAAATAATTATCCTGGCACTAACCACGTGCCTTACAAATTCATTGTCTTATAAATCCCCAATTTAAGTTAAATCAAAAATAAGAGTCTTCACGTGCCATGCCAACCTCCGGTGGATACTCCTTAGCGATCTGCAAAAGTTTAAACCACGCAAGTGTCAACCTAACGGTTGGTGAGTTCACAGTGGGCTTGTCATGCATTGGCCCGGTCTCATAATCATAATTCGTGTCAAGGTATACTTACAAGTTATTTATTTGTGAAAAGCAATGCTCGTAATTAAATCTCAGTTTATAAATGGTTTGTCCGTGACCTACGTCATCGGGTATGTACTAGTTCCGTAAAGTTAAAGGACTCAACCGATATCGCGGGTAGCTAATCCGTTGTTCCATGCTCTAAGGAAGTTTGTACCAAAGCTGACTTATTTTGTGGGGGCCGAGCCATCCCGTACGGTGCGGACCTACGTCATCGCGGTTTTTGCCTCCCCCGTGTCCTCTCGGGACCACGGTCAAATAGGCTGATATTGTTCCTCCGTGCACTTCCCGTGCCACGGGGCGGAGTTTGTCAAACTCCAGTAGATCTACCCAACATCCCCTCGCTTTACAATTAATGGCACAATTTTAGTTGAGGACTTTTAAGTTATAAGGCATCCTTAGAAAACATGTGATATCATATGGTTTAGACTTTAACCTACACTAGCCATATTAAAACGTTTTCAGTTTTGTTTCAGAAATAGTTTGTTCAGAGTTCACAAGTGTTTCCCATAAAACACTTCAGTTCATCAAGTGGGTGCCAAGCATCCCGTGTTCTCATGTTCATCAGTAGGTGCCTAGCACTCTAGAGTTTATCAGCATTGTTTTCGTTAAGTTATTCGGTGTGGCCCAAACGGACTCACAGTAAGCGGGTTAGTGACACTCACCTTGGGTTGCACTGCTACACTTCAAGTAATCCAAATATTGTTTGTTTAACGAAGACCTATGAACACGTTTAGGTCTTAAGTATCAGTTTCGTGTCTAATCTTTACTTAACGTCACTATGGCCCATAACATAGCACGTTGCAACTGTGACTCGACATACCGACACACGACACCAATGGTTGATCATAAACAAGGGTTCATATAAATCAGATATCAAGCATGTTTCATCATGGTATAATCATGTAAGTCATGGCATAACACTTAAGGAAATTTCACAAGTTTGGTTTTTAGGTCAGGTCTTAGTTTCGCTAGCACAGTTTCGCTAGGCAGTTTCGCTAGGTGCACGGGCAGCACTTTCGCTAGGCAATGCCCGGTAACACAGTTTCGCTAGGCTAGTTTCGTCCGAAACTGCTGACGCAGTTTCGCTAGTCTAGTTTCGCAGGGAAACTGGTTTGAACTTTCGTTCAGGTATTTCGCTCGGTAGTTTCGCTCGAGCTGGTCTGGTCAGGTTCCCGGCGACACTATAGTTTCGCTGGGCAGTGTCGCTGGAAGGAGATATAGTTTCGCTACTTAGTTTCGCCCAGAGAACACGCAGTTTCGCTGGTCGCGAAAAACATACGGATTTGCCTAAAAATCAACCTAACAGCTTCTGATCATACATGCAATTCATTATCTAGCATCCATAGGCATTTACCAACATAAATCAAGCAGCTTTAACACGTTTAACATGCATTTTAATCATCAAATCTCTAAAAACACTTCTAAACCCTAAAATGGCCAAAATTGCATAAATCATCATCATGGTTTGTTTTTACACGTAAAGTTTCTGACTTTATGGTAGATCTAGCATCCTAAAGCATATTTACAGAAGATCAAGCAATATCATGAAGGTTTGGTCATGCTTTTTATGAAAAACACATATAAAACACAAAATGGAGGTTTTTGGGACTCACGGTTCGATCTCCTAGCTTGGTAGATGATGGTTTGGGGCTGAGATCTCGACAACTCGGTGTGAACCTCGACTGACCAGAATCTCCAGGAGAAAAGAGTGTGTGTGTGTTTGTTGTGAAATGAGGCAAATGAGGCTACTAGGGTTTATTAAGTTTATTTATATCAGGAGCCAGTTTCGCTGGCAGTTTCGCTGGCCAGGCGAAACTAGCTCTGGTCTCGTGTCATTGGATTATCTTAGCTGGCTACCGGGCGACACTATAGTTTCGCCCGTTAGTTTCGCTGGCTACTAAAACAGGTCAATTTTCACATAATCAAGTATTTACAATTAATCATGCTATTCACAATAATAAGTCATGTATTTAAATCACATTGCACATAAAGACAATCAATGATGAACACATAACACATATGGACGGGTTCGGTGATCAACCAAAGGTCGTGGACGTATTCGGCCTAGTTATGCATTAGTTACTAAGTTAACACTTATAACGTAACTAACGGGTTTGTCTAACGGAAGTTAACCTTGAAATTCTCGGGTGTCACATCATTCCCCTGAAATTGGAATTTTCGTCCCGAAAATTATTCTTGTGTCGTAGCGTTCGCAGCATCAGCTGTCGTCGTTGCTGTCGTCGCTGGGGAAAGAAAGCAAAAAGTTTTAGGGTTGTCACACCTAAGAAATACCAATGGTGTAGAATAACTGACATGTACCCACAGACGTGTATGCATGGAGTCAGAACTGGAGCGACCAGATAGGGCAGGGGTGTCAACCCAAATAGATCTATTCACTAGTTATCGTTTCGTTACAGGAACTAATTGAAATTAATTGTTGGTGGGATTTGTAGCAATATGTTGTATAACAAATTACTATGAAGGGGTATGAAAGAACAGATAATCAATAGCGTAACAGTAATACCATAATATCAAGTAAAAAGATTTGTTTGATCATGATTTCTCCCCCAAAAGTATAAAACAGTTTATAAAGGAAAGGGGCCGTGAAACTCACCTGTTCCAGGTGAATGATCGTGATAGCTGATACGAGCTGTAAGTAACCGATGTCCTAATATTGATGATAATAATAGACATGATTTAGTTCCTTGGTTTGGTTTGAATAACGTTCCGTTACCCAATGATCCCGGTCGAGTCTTGACAATTTATTCCCGTTTGTAATGTTTGGAAAACCCGTTCGTAACGTTTATTAGTTGTGTAAATATTTAGACTTGCTATGATGTTTAAAACAATAAACATGTGGATCGATGTAAATAATTATTAGTCAAATAATTATTCAAAGATTTGTAAGAATATATATGAACATATATATTTATTTTAGATCTCAAATATTGCGATAAATAATATGTACTATTTACTCCGTTGTTTGGTTTATGTTTGTTCCTACGCTCGTAGTTAGTTATTGATAAGTAACTACACGTATAAGTTATAAATTATTGTACAGATAATCGTTATAACTTGTGTGAGAAAAATCGATCGTTTAAGTTATCAAAGAAGTTACTAACTTTACGATGGAACTTTGATGAAAATAAAGTTAGTTTATTATTTTCGAGTTCGAATGTATATATATATATATATACTTGGTGAAAATAAATGTTTTATTTTCCTTGAATTTGTGTCGTTAATTCGAAGTATGTTAATTATAGTAGGTACTATTATTATTGCGACTTCGAGAACTTTGTTGATAAAGTCTCTAACGGTTTGAGCTATACAACTTTTCATTAAAATAAATCGATTACTCAAAACATCTATTATTTAACAAAATTTGAAGGATTCAAGGTTTTTAAGAAAATATAAACATAACACAAGATTTAGTTAAATCTTTACGACGAGATAAGATCGAAAAGGTTTCGGTCCGCCGTGTTTGTTTAGTTATCTTTGTCCGGTCTTTAAAAATCTATATTCGTTATTTTTAAACAAAGATTACTTGTTTATCCGGAAAATATTATAAGTCTTTTATTAAACCTTTCGATTTATTTTTATAAAAGAAAGACTAATATTTTTAGAAAAATTCCGTTAGGTTCCGCTTGTAAATAGGTCCAAACCATTTCTTCGTGTCGTTCATTTCATCAACAAATCAAGTCATATAATGTCGTTTAAGCTTGGTTCAACAATCATAACATAAGTATAAGAGTTAAACTAGTTAGTTGTTATTTTTGACTTTTAATTAGTCAACGTGTAGAATAAAAATGATTCAAGTATAAGTTACCATTTCCTCATAGTTGTTAAGTGTTTATAAGTTTTAACCATTATGTATTTTAGTGTTTACTAGTGTTTGAGAAATCAAAATGGTTTCTCTAACTTATATAAACGCTCTCGATCCTTGGATGGTTATATTAGTTACATAAAATCATAAACTCATGAAATCATAACCCGTGTTTTAATCACTTAGAGAAGAAAGAAAAACACGATGCTTATCATTTTATGTGGGTTTTTAACCCGAGACACGAGATGGATTTTCAAGACTCAAATGGATCTTTCGGGTGAACTTTTAAATCAAATAAATGAAAGGAAATGGGTCTTAGAAGCTTACAATTAGAAAACTAGGAGAAATGGTGACGGTGGTTGAAGGTGGCGGTGGTGGCGGTCGAAGGCGGTGGTTGATGGTGACGGTGATGGCAGTAGATGGTGATGGTGGCGTTCGATGATGATGATGGTGATGGTGGCGGTCGTGGATGATGAGGGTGGTGGTGGTGATCGACGATGGTGGGGATGGTGATGGTGGTGGTCGACGATGATGATAATGGTGGCAGTGGTTGATTATGGTGATGATGGAGGTTGGCGACGGTGATGATGGTGGATGGTGGTGGTGGCGATGGGTGATGATGAGGATGATGATGGTGGTGGCGGTTCAAGGTTGCGACGGGAGAGGGGAGGCGGAGCACCTCAGCGGCGGCGGCTGGGGTGGCACGTCGGGTCAGCGGCGGTAGTAGGGTGCTGCGGTGGTGGTGGTGGTTCGCAGGCATCGCAGGGAGGGGCGGTGGCGGTGTCCGCCGGTTGTGGTGGAGGAAACAGTGGAGAGTGGTGGTGGTTTTTGTAAAGGTGCTTGAGTGTTAGAGTGGATGATAGGTGATGGTGGAGGTTTTTAGTCATGTGGGGGATTTAAAGAAAATATCTAAGATATTTAAGTAACCCTAGTTAGTTAGGAGACTAACCCAGGTTAAGAGTAAGGTTAGTTAGATATTTTGTGGGGTTTAAGTAATTAGGTGGTATTATTTTTATAAAAACTAACAACTTTACCTGGATATTTATAAAATTATAAAATATAAAATGTAATGTTTTCATAAAATATCCACTAAAAAGTTTACGGAAACTTTGAACGGGCCGAAAATTATAAAACGGTTGTTGGGTCGGTGTAGTTCGTGTCAGGCCGGTATGCGGGCCTTTCTCTGATTTTCGCGTGGTTTATTTTGTTATTCACTAAAATTAGTCAGGATTGTTATGTTTGAGTTTTAAATTGTCGGTTGACTTGTCGGGTTATGTTTTTGGGCTCGGTTTGTTCGTTTTTTGTTATTGGGCCATGTCGGGCCCAATTCGGTATATGGGCGATTCATACCGAATCGTCCTACCGTTTTGGTCGAGACGGGTTTCTAAATTAATCACGAGGCTTCAATATTGTTAAACAATTATTGTTTTGGTTGTAGATTAATTATTTAGAAATTTTTGTTTTATTTATTTTATTTGCTCTGTATTCAGAAAATAAATAATTGTTTTGATCCGCTTTAAGCTCAAATATTTTACGGTGTTAAAACTAACTAAAGTTTTAAATAAAACGTTCGCTCAAAGACTTTGTCGAGTGTCGGTGTGACTTTCTCACGACACTGTTTCGGTAAAATATAAAAGTCATTTTATATTTTTATTTTTCTTGTTATTAAAGTTCCACCGATCTCGTGATGAACGTTTCCTTTTGTTCTGGGTTTGTTTTTCCAATACGAACGTGAGAATTTGTCAAGGGTGGACGTTTACGTGCTCAGTATTTACTAATATTACTACTAGTTCAAGTTAGGCACATGTATATACGTATATATATATATAGTCAAGTATAGGTTTGACTCGGTATTTTCGGGCGGGTTGTCACATCAACCCAAGACAAAGGCAGACTGGCTTGAAGAAGATTGGGAAAAGGTAGAACGCGACAGAAAGGCCTTGGCTGCGTTGACCATGGCTTTATCACCCGAGGTAGCCGAAGCCTTAAAGGAATACAAATATGCCAAGACACTTTGGGATGCTCTTGTTGCTGCCTATGAAGGAAATGACGACATGAAAGAATCTCGAAGGGAAAAATCTCAGGGAGCAATTCAATGAATTCAATTATGTAGCTGGTGAAAACAATGAGACCCAACTTCAGCGTTTCATCAGAATTGTGACAGGAATGAATGATGCTGGGGTCAACTACACCCAGGTGTAGGTAAACAAGAAGCTGGTGAACTCACTTCAACCAAACTGGGATAGTACCATCGAGTTGATAGAGAAGACGGTGGAAATGACTACTTCACCATTGAGTGAGCTCATGTCAACTATTAGAGCTTACGAAGAGAAGAAGCAGAAGAGGGCCAGAAAGTTGGGCAATGGAGCTTTGATCAACCAACCAAGCTTTCATCTCACAACCAGCTGCAGTTCCAAGCAACTCACTCTCTAATCAGACGGGATTTATTTCACAAGCCACTGGGTCTAGCTCATCTGGAACATCGAACCTTATTTCGTTAGATATAAATAATCTAATCTGTGACCCCAGTTTTTCTCTTGGTGTATGTATCATGAGTTGTTATCAGGCACTCGTTGCAGGTTCTCTTCTACCCACCGACTTAACTCCAGATGATGTCAATCAAGTCAACCCGGAAGACCTGGAGCACATGGACATTTCTAATCAGATGGGAATGTCTGCTTTAAGAGCAAAGCAGTTTATGGCTAAGATGTCACACCCCGGTCAACGGAATCGGGTGTGAGCCAGAATGGAATCATAGTCGAGGATACATAGAACAACTTCTAATAATTTAAAAACTTCTTAAAACATTAATACGATTTCATTGCAGCGGAAAGATAGTGCAAAACATTAATGTCTTAAAATTTTCAAACATAAGTCTTAAATGATTATTAAAAGCATAAAACGGTTAAGTTGGATAGTCGGGACTATGACTCCAAGGACAGGTCCGATAGCGTTTGTAAGCCCCATTTGCATGTCTTCAAGAAAGTCTCGTCAATTACCTAAGAAATCATGAATATAAAACGGGTCAACATAAAGTTAGTGAGGTTCACAGGTTTAGGACTCGATAGTTAAACAGTTGTAAATCAGTTGTAAAACTGTTTCGGTATACTTAAATATTATCAGGGTTTATTGTTGTGGTTGTATGATCTCACCTGAACCTTGATTTCAAATACTAACGGTTTACCCACCCAGCATCTCTTGCCCAGAGATGTTAAACAGTGCAGAATAACTGACGTGTACCCCCAGACAATCCGGAGTCAGAACTGGAGCTACCAGTTAGGGTAGGGTTGTCAACCCAAATAGATCTATTCACTAGCTATCGTTTCGTACAGAACTAATTGAAATCAATTAATGATGGGATTTCGGTTGTACAAACGTTTATAACGATAATGTACCAAGTTGGGCAATCAGTAAGAGAACAAGTAGTCATACGACTAACAAATAAACCATAATATTAAGTAAAAAGCATTTAATCAGTTTTCATGATTTCTCCCCCAAGTATAAAACAGTTAAAAGGAAAAGGGGCCGTGAAACTCACTGGTTCAGCAGATAATCGGAAAATAAGCAGTGAAGGACGGTAGCACGTAACGCCCTAAATAATTAAATAACATATGCATAAGGTCTATGATTATTTGAGTAACATAAGTCACCCAAGTGATACCGGTCAAGTCTTGACGTTTTTAGTCCGTTTGTATTATTGAAAACTCGTTAACTTGTATTTATTTAATTAAATACGTTCATGGTTTATTTATATTTATGTCCAATAAATATAAACAAATAAGTATTTTAAATAATTCAATCAAGTCTTGAATATCGAGTAAAAAGAAATAATAATGTTTATTATTATTTTCATGAGTTCGAATAATTATTTTCAATAATTATTTATTCGATTTGTTAATCTTGCAAGTTATAATTATCTTAAATAATTATGATTAACAATTCTTTGGTGAATAAAACATGGCTTATATCTTTTGCAAATAATTATTTGTCAAAAATAATTATTAATGTTTGTTTTATTTAGAACATGAATCTTTAAGGAAAAACATTTAAAGTTTTTTTTTTTAACATTTAATCATTTCCAAAAGTAAATCAATATTTCAAGCTCATGAAATATTAAATAGAAAAACGTTGATAAAAGTATTTATGGCGACGCTTGGATTTATAACGTTAGATTTATAAAACTTGACTTTTATTTAAAAATCTCCGACGAACGTTAGTCCATCTTTGGTTACTTTGTGTTTATCAAAGTAGTATTAAAAGTCCTTGTAAATATTTTAAACCAATGATTTGTCTTGGTTTATTTTTATAAAAATCTTTTATGAAAACATTTATTTTCAAATGTAACCTTTTTTATAAAAATGTCCATTTCTAGCAAGTTTTAAGAAAGGTTAAAACTTGTAATAAATCCAAGTATTTATGTCAAATTAATCATTTGACATAAATATTATTCTTACTAAATCTAGCAAGAATTTAATATATTCCCTTTGTCTTGATTTCTATTTATAACACATTAAATGTGTTGTCTTTTACTAAAACAAGTAACATTCTTTTGTTTTAGTCATAGGTTACATATGTAACTTTGTTTAATCATTTCATTTTGTTTTTATATTGTTTTAACATGTAACATATATAAATAACAATCAACTAACACATTGGTGTTAGGACTTTATAAATGTAAATAAACAATCAACTAACACATTGGTGTTAGGACATTTAAATGTAAATAATCAACTAACATTTTCATGTTAGGACAATTAAATATAAACAATCAACTATAACATTTGTGTTAGGACAATGAAATATAAACATGTAGAGATTGTTAGTTAACATTTTATATGAAGAGGCTTGGAGGTTTGCTTGAAATCAACTAACTTATGAAACCAAAGTTTCATAAACAAGATCTTGGTGCACACTTGTTACTTTCCAAGGATTTCACAAATGTGTTTCACCACACTTCATGGCTAACTTTAAGCCTCAAAGGCACCAAGATAAGTGTTTGATCTTTGAAAGAAAGGGGGTTAAAGAAGAGAGTTTTGTTAGTTGATTTGCAAACACAAGCATTCTTTGATCATTTTGGTTGATTGTTGTCAAGACTTGAAGGGTTCAAAAGGGTGAAAAAGAGATGGAAATGTGAGTTAGAAGACTCACTAGGCAAGAAGGAGAAAATCGGTGGCGTTTGGTGGTGGCGTGCGGCGGTCCGGCGGCGGGGCTGTGGCGGTGGACGGTGGCCGGAGTGGTGGTCCGGCGGCGGGGCTGGGGGTTCTCGGTGGTGGGGCTGCCGAAACAAGGGAGAGAGGGAGGAGAGTGATGTGTTTGTGGTGTTGTGGTGCAAGGGAGCAAGTAGGAGACTTGTCTCCTACTTATACTAAAAAGGTGGATTAATACCCATTGTGTATTAGTGTGTTGTCAAGCTCACATTAATCCCAACTAATCTCAAGAGGAGGTGACTAGTTTTATAAGTTTTATAAAAATCTAGGAGCTTTTATAAAATATGGAGGTGTTGGGAGTTTATAAAAATCATGACTTTTTAAAATATAATTCAATTATATTTTATCCAATTGAAAGGTGATTTTTATTTTTATAAACATTGTAGGTCCAAGTTTTATAAAAATATTAGTGGTTAAAGATTTGATTAAGTTTTTATAAAACTTGTTAAACATGTGGGCTTCAATCAAATTATTTGACCTGTTTGAGATTGGTTTTATAAAACTTATAAAACTTAGTGGGCTTAAAACAAATTTATTAATTTGTTTTTATTTGGGTCGAAGCCCAAATCGGGATGGAAAGGGAGAATGGGCCGAAGCCCATTCGATTTTGGTTGGTGGATGCGGGCCGAGCCCAAGGAGAAAGGGAGGGGGCTGGGCCGAAGCCCAGTCGGTTTGGGCCGCGAACGGGTCGGGCCGGGTTCTCGGTCGGGCCGGTTCTCGGTTCGGGCCGTGTAAGAGAAAGGAGAGAGAGATTGGGCCGGTTCGGCCCAATTCGATACGGTCCGCGGGTCGGGTTTCTGGATTCGGGGTTTTACTCGTCTAGTTGACACGATCCTTCGGTTAAGTTTTCGGGTCGATCCGGACATTTTTGGGCTTAATGGGCTTACCGGGCCCAATTGGCTAAACGGTTTGGAAATTGGCTAAGTCTTGACAACGTAACACTTCGTATTCGTTTTAAGTTCATGAAATGACTTAACAGTTTGAGTCAGTTTGATAAAATATAAAAAGTTTCATTTTTATATTTAATTTCTTATTGTTGAAATTCCACGTTCAATTATACGATAGACGTTATATTTTACGTACGTGTATATTCTAGTTTAAACGCGGAATTTGAAGTCGGTTAATCATTTAACTATCACAGTTAATCGGCATTAAAGCGGTAATTCACATAATTATCACGTAATTAATAGTCAACGAAAGTCAACGGAGAGAGGTTTGACCTGATTTTTGGACCGGTTGTCACATTCTCCCCCAGTTAAAAGAATTTCGTCCCGAAATTCAGCTTTGGTTACTGGTGGATGCGACATTCTCAAACAGGCGTGGATACTTTCGGCGCATTTGATCCTCGCGTTCCCATGTGTACTCCGGTCCTCGTCTAGAGTTCCATCGTACCTTGACTATGGGAATACGAATATGCTTCAGCTTTTTGATTTCCCGGTCAAGTATCTCCACGGGTTCCTCAATGAAGTGTAAGGTTACGTCCACTTGAATCTCATCAAGAGGAACGATGAGTGTTTCATCAGATAAGCATTTCTTAAGATTACAGACATGAAAGACATTGTGAACGCTGCTTAGCTCGGCGGGCAGGTTCAAACGGTAAGCTAATGGTCCGATGGTTTCGGTGATTTCAAAGGGACCAATGTAACGAGGGTTGAGCTTTCCTCGTTTGCCGAACCGGATGACACCTTTCCAAGGTGACACCTTTAGCATGACGTGATCACCCTTTTTGAAGGACAAGGGTTTGCGTCGGTTGTCGGCGTAGCTCTTTTGTCTATCCCTAGCAGCTTTCAGACGATCTCGGATTCGGAAGATCAATTCGGTCGTTTCAAAGATTAGCTCGGGTCCAGTCAACTGACTATCGCCAACCTCGTTCCAGCAGAGTGGAGATCTGCACTTTCTCCTATAAAGTGCTTCGAAAGGGGCGGCTTGGATGCTGGTGTGATAACTGTTGTTATAAGAGAATTCGGCAAGAGGGAGGTGCTCGTCCCACTTCGGTCCGAAATCTATCACACATGCTCTCAGCATATCCTCAAGCGTTTGGATCGTTCTCTCACTTTGGCCATCTGTCTGCGGATGGTTGGCAGTACTCATATCGAGTCGAGTACCCAAAGCTTTCTGTAGAGATCTCCAAAAGTGTGCAGTGAATCGACTGTCTCGGTCGGATATGATGGATTTGGGCACACCGTGGCGCGAGACGATTTCCTTTATGTAAAGCTTGGCTCGTTTATCCATCTTATCCTTCTCATTGACCGGTAAGAAGTGTGCTGACTTTGTCAATCGATCGACTATCACCCAGATAGCATCATAGCCAGATCTAGACTTAGGCAATTTTGTGATAAAGTCCATGGAAATCTCCTCCCATTTCCATTCGGGGATTACTGGTTGAGTCAACAATCCGGAGGGTTTCTGGTATTCGGCTTTGACCTTTGAACATGTTAAGCACTTGCCGACATAGGTGGCTATCTCGGCTTTCATGTTAGGCCACCAGAATTGTTTCTTCAGACCGTGATACATCTTGTCTTAGCCGGGATGAATGGAATATCTTGATTTGTGGGTTTCATCGAAAATCAATTGTCTTAGTCCTCCATAGACAGGTACCCATAGCCTATCCATGAAGACCTTGGTTCCATCAGGTTTCTCCTCCAGTTGCTTCTCCATTCCACGTAAACCTTCTTCAGTTAGGTTTTCCGGTTTGAGGGCTTCAATTTGTGCGTCGCGCACATGAGAATTAAGGTTTGAGTGGATGGTCATGCCTAATGCTCGGACGCGGCGAGGTTTGGCATGTTCTTTCCTGCTTAAGGCATCGGCTACGACGTTAGCCTTGCCTGGATGATAACGAATCTCGCATTCGTAATCATTTAGCAGTTCCACCCATCGGCGTTGCCTCATATTCAATTCCTTCTGATTGAAAATATGTTGGAGGCTCTTATGATCGGTGAATATGGTACATTGGGTACCATACAGGTAGTGCCTCCAGATCTTGAGAGCAAAGACAACGACTCCGAGTTCCAAGTCATGAGTGGTATAATTCTTCTCGTGAACTTTCAGTTGCCGTGATGCGTATGCGATGACTTTCTCTCGTTGCATCAATACGCAACCTAAACCTTGATGCGAGGCATCGCAGTAAACAACGAAGTCTTCGATTCCATCGGGTAGTGATAGAATCGGGGCATCACAAAGCTTCTGCTTCAGTAACTGAAATGCTGCTTCAGTCTTGTCATCCCATATGAATTTCTTATCTTTCTGGGTCAGAGCGGTGAGTGGCTGGGCTATCTTCGAGAAGTTCTCGATAAATCGGCGGTAATAGCCAGCAAGACCTAAAAATTGTCGAATCTCGGTTGGAGTCGTTGGCGTGCTCCAATCCTTGATTGCTTCAATTTTTGTAGGATCCACGTGGATTCCTTGATCATTGATCACATGGCCCAGAAAGTGAACTTCGCGAATCCAAAAGTCGCATTTGGAAAATTTCGCGTAGAGTTCTTCCTTCTTCAACAATTCCAGGATGAGTCTCAGATGTTTCTCGTGTTCTTCTTTACTACGGGAGTAGATAAGAATGTCGTCAATGAACACGATAACGAACTTATCCAGGTAGGGTTTGCATACGCGGTTCATCAGATCCATGAACACAGCCGGTGTGTTTGTCAAACCAAATGGCATTACGAGGAACTCATAATGGCCATAGCGTGTTCTGAACGCTGTCTTCAAAACATCTTCGTCTCTAACTCTGAGTTGATGGTATCCTGACCTTAGATCGATCTTGGAGTAAAAGCTCGATCCTTGGAGTTGGTCAAACAGGTCGTCGATCCTAGGAAGCGGGTAACGGTTCTTCACAGTCAGCTTGTTCAGTTCCCGGTAGTCGATGCACATACGGAAGGTTCCATCTTTCTTCTTGACAAATAGCACGGGTGCTCCCCATGGAGAGTGGCTTGGTCGGATGAAGCCTTTATCTAGCAATTCCTGCAATTGGCTAGATAATTCCTGCATCTCAGAAGGTGCCAGACGGTACGGAGATCTGGCTACAGGGGCGGCACCTGGAGCTAAGTCAATGCGAAACTCTACTTGTCGCGTCGGCGGTAAACCTGGCAAGTCTTCGGGAAAGACTTCCGGGTATTCGCGGACAACGGGAACATCTGCTATGTTCTTCTCCTTTGGTTTCTTCTCAGTTACGTGTGCTAAGATGGCATGACATCCTTTACGAAGGAACTTTCGCGCCTTCATACTAGATATGAGGTTTAGTTGGGTTCCACTCTTTTCGCCTTGTACGTTTAGAGTGTTGCCATCTTCGAGTGGCATCCTAACTATTTTCTCATGGCACACGATTTCTGCACGGTTCTTAGATAACCAGTCCATGCCTATGATAACATCAAAACTTCCTAGTTCTACAGGCATCAAATCAATGCTGAAGGGATGATCGGAGAGTTCTAGTGAGCAGTTTGGATAGATAATGCTAGTTTCTACTAATTCTCCGTTTGCTAATTCTACTGTGAACTTAGTGTCTAAGGCAACAGGAGTAATTTCAAGTAATTGACCAAATTCGGTAGACACGAAGCTCCTATCAGCACCAGTATCGAATAAAACGGAAGCATAATGATTGTTTAGTAGAAACGTACCCGTCACCGTGTTGGGGTCACGGCGAGCATCTCCGGCATTGATTACGAAGGCTCTTCCTCTAGCCTGATTCGGATCCTGGTTTCCTGCCTTCGGGCAATCCTTCTTGTAGTGCCCGGTGGTTCCGCAACCGTAACAGGTGCGCTTCGGACAGTCTCGTGCTACGTGCCCTTTTGTCTTGCAGATGTTGCAGTAGACGTTGCCACAATCGAGTGTATGATGGAGATTGCACTTGTTGCACAGAGGTGCTCCACCGTTGTATCCAGTCTTTCGGACAACATGGGTAGGGGTAGTAGCAGCAAAGACCTTCACTGTTTCAGCTTCCTTAGCAGGGGCCTTATCATCGCGATTCCTCCAGAATCCGCGTTTCCGTTTGTTATCAGGCTTCTTGTTGGTGGAGGGAGTGGTACTGGCTTCAGGGGCCTTGTTCTCAGACTTTTTCTTGTCAAGATTCACACCTTGACGGTTGGCTTGGTAAACCAGGTTGTGTGCCAGGCGCACAGCATCCTGAAAATTCTGAGGGTTTGAGGAAAGGACATTCCCCTGGATATGAGGTGCAAGTCCCCAGATGTACCGTTCAATCTTGTAGAGAGGAGTGATCATGGTCGGACAAAGATGAGCGAGCTCTCGGAACCTCTTGGTATAGCCGGCAACATCGGCTCCATTCATGGTTAGGTTCCAAAACTCAGCTTCGAGTTTCTGAAGCTCTTCTCTAGGAAAGTACTCATCGCGAAGCAGTTGTTTGAGCTCGTCCCAAGTCATGGCGTAAGCCAAATCAGTTCCCATAGCATCGGCATGGGAATTCCACCAAGTCAGTGCGCTATCAGTCAGTGCGCATGTGGAATACTTGACCATGTACTGCTCAGGGCAGTTGCTTATGCGGAAGACGGACCCCATTTTCTCAAACCAGCGAACTAAACCAAGAGCGCCTTCTGAACCCTTGAAATTTGAGGGTTTGCAGTTCATAAAGTCCTTGTATGAACATTCACGGGGGCCTGCAATTGTTAGATTGAAACGTTGAATACAATTTAGGAAAATTGTAATCGAGTGTTTTTCTAACATTGGTTAATTCGTACTTACCGCGCGCCCCATTGTCGTTTTGACGTTGGGCTTCAGCGGCGGCAACAGTTTCTGCTACGCGATTAGCAATCATCTCCTCGATTTCCTCGGGAGTCATGGGAGGAGGAGGTGGAGGAGGTGAAGTGTTCCTGGTGGTTCGGCGTCTCGGTGGCATGATTTCGCTTTAAGTTACAATTGTCAACATAAAGAAAAATTTAGATAATATGTAAATGGGGTTATTGCATGCTCGAGAATAACTGCCACGAAATTGCCAAAACATTTCCACGCAACACAACCAAGAACATAAGATAGGAAGGATGAAGTGATGTAACGTGTCATAACGATATAAACTATACAACCATAACATAACCATAACATGAAAATAACATAACCATGAAACATCAACCATAAACATACCAAAAGATCTCCATAACATAATAACGAGAATCATACATCAAGTTTGTTACCATATTACAGACGAAACATATTCAAAATAAACAAGTTTTGCATCGTGGGCTCGCAGTCCCAATCCTGACTAATGCTAACATGTTTCATCTATAAAACGGCTATCAAAAGATACTAGGCCTCATCTACCTAGAATGCTGGTGGGGGTGGTGGAGGTCCTGGGGGCATGAAGAAGACCGGTGGTCTCTGGGTCAAGGCCTGGAGAGCGGCGAGAAGTCGTCTGGAGACGAACTCCAAAGCAGAGACCCTCCCCTGCAATCTCTCATGCGAGAGAAGCAGATCAGTCGTGGCCATGCTGACCCCAGTCATGTGGGCATGTAGGGACTCCATGGCGCCGTCAGTGGCGCGCATGCGCCCGGTCAGCTCGGCTATCTGGTTCCTGAGGTGAAACACCTCAGTAGCTGCAGGTAGCTGACCGATATCAGCGTTCAGCTCCCCCAGATCGGCCTCACGGCGTCTCAAACGAGCCACCAGTAATGGGACGGTGTCAGAGATGGGCTCGTGAGTGAAAGGTGAGATACCCATGGGCACTCGGCGGAAGGGATCAGGAAGTGAGGACTCTCCCCGATCGTAACAGCTCGGGAACTCCTCGATGATCCGCCAGTGCTGGACCTGGTCTGGTATCCAGGCGAGGTGGGGTAACTCAAACACCTGGCGCCGCTTGGGCGTGGGCTCATCAGGGGTACGTCGAACCTCTCGAGTCCGGGATGGGCCAGGTGCCCGTCCCGGGGTGAATCCCCGTCTGCCGCCACCAGGCGTGGCGACAAAAGTCTTCACAGACCGATCTCGGCCTGCGAAGGGGTCAGTGGAGCTAGAAGCATCCATAGTGGCTGCACCGCCAGCAGTGGCGGTGGGAGCGGGGTGGTCAGGGGAGTCATCAGAGGTCCTACGTCTGATAGGACTCAGAAAACCTGCTGGTACGGGAGTCGGGCGAATAACTCCTACAGTAGCGCCCTCGGTCTCGGGGCTCGACGGTACGTAGTCCTCTGGTGAAGGTGTGTACTCAACACTCGGCTCCTCATCGGAATCGGCAACGCAAATGACTTCTTTAGAAGCCATCTCTGCGAAAATATTCCAAAAAGAACTGTGTCAGTAACATCATGGTAGTGTGGTAACACATAAGTAAACATAAGTAAACATATGAGGTCTTGCATGCAAATGGTAGCTTCGGAGTGGGTTATAGTCCAGGCTTGGTTTTCGTTTTGTTTTGTTTGTTTGTTTATCCTGGTTCGCTATAACCACGGCTCTGATACCAATCTGTCACACCCCGGTCAACGGAATCGGGTGTGAGCCAGAATGGAATCATAGTCGAGGATACATAGAACAACTTCTATAAATTTAAAAACTTCTTAAAACATTAATACGATTTCATTGCAGCGGAAAGATAGTGGAAAACATTAATGTGTTACAATTTTCAAACATAAGTCTTAAATGATTATTAAAAGCATAAAACAGTTAAGTTGGATAGTCGGGACTATGAATCCAAGGACAGGTCCGATAGCGTTTGTAAGCCCCATTTGCATGTCTTCAAGAAAGTCTCGTCAATTACCTAAGAAATCATGAATATAAAACGGGTCAACATAAAGTTGGTGAGGTTCACAGGTTTAGGACTCGATAGTTAAATAGTTGTAAATCAGTTGTAAAACAGTTTCGGTATACTTAAATATTATCAGGGTTTATTGTTGTGGTTGTATGATCTCACCTGAACCTTGATTTCAAATACTAACGGTTTACCCACCCAGCATCTCTTGCCCAGAGATGTTAAACAGTGCAGAATAACTGACGTGTACCCCCAGACAATCTGGAGTCAGAACTGGAGCTACCAGTTAGGGTAGGGTTGTCAACCCAAATAGATCTATTCACTAGCTATCGTTTCGTACAGAACTAATTGAAATCAATTAATGATGGGATTTCGGTTGTACAAACGTTTATAACGATAATGTACCAAGTTGGGCAATCAGTAAGAGAACAAGTAGTCATACGGCTAACAAATAAACCATAATATTAAGTAAAAAGCATTTAATCAGTTTTCATGATTTCTCCCCCATGTATAAAGCAGTTAAAAGGAAAAGGGGCCGTGAAACTCACTGGTTCAGCAGATAATCGGAAAATAAGCAGTGAAGGACGGTAGCACGTAACGCCCTAAATAATTAAATAACATATGCATAAGGTCTATGATTATTTGAGTAACATAAGTCACCCAAGTGATACCGGTCAAGTCTTGACGTTTTTAGTCCGTTTGTATTATTGAAAACTCGTTAACTTGTATTTATTTAATTAAGTACGTTCATGGTTTATTTATATTTATGTCCAATAAATATAAACAAATAAGTATTTTCAATAATTCAATCAAGTCTTGAATATCGAGTAAAAAGAAATAATAATGTTTATTATTATTTTCATGAGTTCAAATAATTATTTTCAATAATTATTTATTCGATTTGTTAATCTTGCAAGTTATAATTATCTTAAATAATTATGATTAACAATTCTTTGGTTAATAAAACATGGCTTATATCTTTTGCAAATAATTATTTGTCAAAAATAATTATTAACGTTTGTTTTATTTAAAACATGAATCTTTAAGGAAAAACATTTAAAGTTTTTTTTATAACATTTAATCATTTCCAAAAGTAAATCAATATTTCAAGTTCATGAAATATTAAATAGAAAAACGTTGATAAAAGTATTTATGGCGACGCTTGGATTTATAACGTTAGATTTATAAAACTTGACTTTTATTTAAAAATCTCCGACGAACGTTAGTCCATCTTTGGTTACTTTGTGTTTATCAAAGTAGTATTAAAAGTCCTTGTAAATATTATAAACCAATGATTTGTCTTGGTTTATTTTTATAAAAATCTTTTATGAAAACATTTATTTTCAAATGTAACCTTTTTTATAAAAATGTCCATTTCTAGCAAGTTTTAAGAAAGGTTAAAACTTGTAATAAATCCAAGTATTTATGTCAAATTAATCATTTGACATAAATATTATTCTTACTAAATCTAGCAAGAATTTAATATATTCCCTTTGTCTTGATTTCTTTTTATAACACATTAAATGTGTTGTCTTTTACTAAAACAAGTAACATTCTTTTGTTTTAGTCATAGGTTACATATGTAACTTTGTTTAATCATTTCATTTTGTTTTTATATTGTTTTAACATGTAACATATATAAATAACAATCAACTAACACATTGGTGTTAGGACTTTATAAATGTAAATAAACAATCAACTAACACATTGGTGTTAGGACATTTAAATGTAAATAATCAACTAACATTTTCATGTTAGGACAATTAAATATATACAATCAACTAACACATTTGTGTTAGGACAATGAAATATAAACATGTAGAGATTGTTAGTTAACATTTTATATGAAGAGGCTTGGAGGTTTGCTTGAAATCAACTAACTTATGAAACCAAAGTTTCATAAACAAGATCTTGGTGCACACTTGTTACTTTCCAAGGATTTCACAAATGTGTTTCACCACACTTCATGGCTAACTTTAAGCCTCAAAGGCACCAAGATAAGTGTTTGATCTTTGAAAGAAAGGGGGTTAAAGAAGAGAGTTTTGTTAGTTGATTTGCAAACACAAGCATTCTTTGATCATTTTGGTTGATTGTTGTCAAGACTTGAAGGGTTCAAAGGGGTGAAAAAGAGATGGAAATGTGAGTTAGAAGACTCACTAGGCAAGAAGGAGAAAATCGGTGGCGTTTGGTGGTGGCGTGCGGCGGTCCGGCGGCGGGGCTGTGGCGGCGGACGGTGGCCGGAGTGGTGGTCCGGCGGCGGGGCTGGGGGTTCTCGGTGGTGGGGCTGCCGAAACAAGGGAGAGAGGGAGGAGAGTGATGTGTTTGTGGTGTTGTGGTGCAAGGGAGCAAGTAGGAGACTTGTCTCCTACTTATACTAAAAAGGTGGATTAATACCCATTGTGTATTAGTGTGTTGTCAAGCTCACATTAATCCCAACTAATCTCAAGAGGAGGTGACTAGTTTTATAAGTTTTATAAAAATCTAGGAGCTTTTATAAAATATGGAGGTGTTGGGAGTTTATAAAAATCATGACTTTTTAAAATATAATTCAATTATATTTTATCCAATTGAAAGGTGATTTTTATTTTTATAAACATTGTAGGTCCAAGTTTTATAAAAATATTAGTGGTTAAAGATTTGATTAAGTTTTTATAAAACTTGTTAAACATGTGGGCTTCAATCAAATTATTTGACTTGTTTGAGATTGGTTTTATAAAACTTATAAAACTTAGTGGGCTTAAAACAAATTTATTAATTTGTTTTTATTTGGGCCGAAGCCCAAATCGGGATGGAAAGGGAGAATGGGCCGAAGCCCATTCGATTTTGGTTGGTGGATGCGGGCCGAGCCTAAGGAGAAAGGGAGGGGGCTGGGCCGAAGCCCAGTCGGTTTGGGCCGCGAACGGGTCGGGCCGGATTCTCGGTCGGGCCGGTTCTCGGCTTGGGCCGGTTCTCGGCCGGGCCGGTTCTCGGTTCGGGCCGTGTAAGAGAAAGGAGAGAGAGATTGGGCCGGTTCGGCCCAATTCGATACGGTCCGCGGGTCGGGTTTCTGGATTCGGGGTTTTACTCGTCTAGTTGACACGATCCTTCGGTTAAGTTTTCGGGTCGATCCGGACATTTTTGGGCTTAATGGGCTTACAGGGCCCAATTGGCTAAACGGTTTGGAAATTGGCTAAGTCTTGACAACGTAACACTTCGTATTCGTTTTAAGTTCATGAAATGACTTAACAGTTTGAGTCAGTTTGATAAAATATAAAAAGTTTCATTTTTATATTTAATTTCTTATTGTTGAAATTCCACGTTCAATTATACGATAGACGTTATATTTTACGTACGTGTATATTCTAGTTTAAACGCGGAATTTGAAGTCGGTTAATCATTTAACTATCACAGTTAATCGGCATTAAAGCGGTAATTCACATAATTATCACGTAATTAATAGTCAACGAAAGTCAACGGAGAGAGGTTTGACCTGATTTTTGGACCGGTTGTCACATAAGACGGGGAAGAAGGATTGGAATGGAGGAAAAGGGATAAAGCTCAGCTTCAACAAGGCAAACCTGCGGTGCTACAACTGCAATGAGTATGGACACTATGCCAGAGAATGCACCAAGCCGAAGGCTGAAAGATATGACAGAGCTGCTGATGATAGGAAGGATAGTATAAGAAAGGATACTTGAAAAAACGATAGGGCACTGGTGGTGCAGCACACACCAGGATATGATTGGACTACTCAAGTGGAAGATCTGAGTCTAACACTTAATCATGTGGCCCTCCTTGCTGAAGAGGGAGCAACGAAGGAAGCAAAATCAGTCACCATGCCTTCATGGCAGACATCACTCCAGGTTCTCAAGCCAGCACAAGCGGTCATGAGGTATTCTCAAATTCTAAATGTCAATCTATGTTTAATGAATGTAAAGACTGGGAACGTAAGTTCACCAATGAAACCCTAAATCATGGGTCAACTGCTAGAGATCTTAGGGAATACAAAAATCAGAGTAGGATATTTAGAGAAAAACTGGAAGCTACTAAGTTAGACATTAAAAATTTTAAATCTCAGGTGAGTGATAAAAGTACATATCTTAGAATTGCTGACTCTAAGGTTGAAAGTCTAACCAAGGAAGTAGAGGAACTTAAAGCCAAATTAGTAACCTCAGAAAACAAAATTGAACGAAATGACAAGATTGTGTCTGAAATGTTGAAGGCTAGTTCCCTGTTTTACAATACTGATGTTAGAATGCGGCATGTTAAAGGGAACTCAGGATAAGGTTTTGGTGCCGATGATAACATTGAAAAATCCATGCACTCTGTCCCAATGCCTTTAATGCATGAAATGATTCCTGATCATGAAATATCTAAGACCACTTTAGAAGTTAAGGCAGAAATTGATAGAAAACTTGCTGCTTGTCCTATTAAGATATTTGTTCCTGTCTCTAACATTACTAACAATTCTACTTGTTGTGCAGATAAAGGTAATAAAAAAGCAGGGGTATTGAATAGCAAGGAGTGTTTTGGTCAAAAATTCACAAAGGAATTTCGTATTCCAAACTTAGAATGTGAGGTAGTGTGCTTGTTAATATGATTGATATGTAAAGTTGGACACAAGGGTATAACGAGGGAAAAATCCAGGATCCTTCGAGTTGTCTCTAGGAATCCTAGCAATTTTATTGATAATCGAATGAAGTATTACAATTGTTGAGCGATTGTGATCGAAATCTAAGTGTTACAGAGAGTATTGGGTGAGTGTGTGTGGTCTATCGTCCCTATCATCGATCACAAAGCCGGTTTATATAGTTACAAAGTAATAACAAGAAGTGCTAAAAATAAGGTATTCTTCCACCAAGTCCTTGTGAACGTTAGGAGTCAGTTATGGCACGTTCTTTAATGCTTGACCTGGTCTTTAGCCTTCATTTACACGTCCCTTTAAGCATGCAATTAATTAGGACACGTGGACAATTGAAATGGTTAGTCAATAACTGAATTTCAGGATACTGAACCACTATTGAGCTTCCGACAAGGATCCTGAAATAAAACAACCAACTGTCCTATATTTTAGGGACTCTCCCCATTAAGTCAATATGAACGTTGTGGACCACTTAGTCCACGTTCTATAGTATTCGTCCGAGTCTTTAGGCTTGTTCCACACGTTTTCTTTACCTGCAAGAAAATAAATACGAGGAACAACATTTTAGTTAGTCGATAACTGTTATTCAGGATTCCCAAACCTGTCAGGATTCTCAACCCATCTAAGGATACTGGACCAGTTGAGCTTCCACCGAGGATCCCGAAATATCAGCCCAAACAATTGCCCCTGAATTTTGATAGTTGTCGACCATGAAGACGGCTGTGAAAATTCAAACTCTTGAAATAATTACGAAGGTGACTCGTTAGCTCCTGATTTGTTAGCGACGCAACTTCTCATGAGACTTCTCCATAAATAACCCTGGGTTACCATCGGAACCTTCTCGATTTCTCTTTTTTTCCAGGTCAGCTCCCTCCCTTTTCTTTTCGACTTTCTTCCTCGATTAAGGCCAATGAAGAAGATGCTGAAGTCTTCACTGCTAAGGCTTGGATACAGCTACCTGGAAAGGAACTCTGGAGAAGCTTGGGGGTGCTGAGAAGCTGGAGTTGCCCCCTTTGAATTTCCTGCATGGTTAATACTAGTATCCGACTTTCTTTATCATGGTGTGTTTTCCCCTTGTTTTTGATTTTGTTCATGAAAAATTTTGAAATATTTAAGTGAGAACCCCATCAGGTTCCTCAAGAATATTAAGGTAGTAAAATGCTTTAAGTTAAGTATGTAAGTTGACAAACCATGACACAAGTCAGCATGATAAAATGTAATAATTTGAAAGTACATTACCTGAATAGTCCCTTAAGTAGGTTTTACCTTGGGCACATTTAGATAGATTCTAGAATCCTCTTTCAGCATCCTTGAGGATATCTGTGGTAAAAGCATAGTAGTTTCGAAATAGAGTTAAACTAGGGACAAGCTCGGGATGCTTGGGACTAAGCCAATTCTGGGGACAAGCCCGATAAACTTGGGACTAAGCCAATTCTGGGGACAAGCCCGATAAACTTGGGAGTAAGCCAATTCTGGGGACAAGCCCATGCATTTCTGGGGACAAGCCCGTGCATTTCTGGGGACAAGCCCGTGCATTTCTGGGGACAAGCCCGTGCATTTCTGGGGATAAGCCCGTGCATTTCTGGGGACAAGTCCGTGCAAACGTGGGACTAAGCCAATTCTGGGGACAAGCCCATACGTAAGTGACATGAAAATGCCAAAACCTTAGATAACACGTTCGTGTTATAAACCTTAGATAATTCGTGAGGATAACATGTCTGCTATTACTTGAGGATCCGCCCAATGGCGAATAACGAGCGCTCCTGGCGATTATTAGAAAAGGTGAAGACCTTTTAAGCCTTAGTTAACACGTGAGTGTTAAAAACCTTGAGAATCCTCCCAGCAGCCTCCAGTGACAAGATTGTCAGCCACCCCCGGAGTCGATTGGTCCGGCCACCTTGAGCATACCGGTGGACAACGTGCGCTCCTGGCGAGGGTCATGCGCTACTGGTGATTACCCAAACGTAGAAGAGGTGAATCCTCTTAAACCTTAGAAGGTATGCAGGATACCTTAAATGGAGAAGAGGTGATCAGCCTCTAACTGGGGATATACCCAAATTACTTTAGTTAGGATTCTGAGAATCTGCAAAACACTCAACACTTGGTGAGGGGTGGGTGTTAGCTTAACTAACACCACTCCGATGCTTAAGTCAGTATAGTGTAATAAACATAATAATATCAGTATTGAAATCGGATTAGTATACGTACCTTGTAGTATTTTGGCAGTGAGGATCCTTAGGATTCCGAGAGGATTCCAATGGGATTCTTACATAAAATAAGCTTTGAGATGGATGGCATTCCAAGCTCTTGGCAGAGGTTCTCCTTCCATATTTACCAAACGGTATGCCCCCTTTCCTTCTTCAGAATCTATAAGGTAAGGTCCTTCCCACTTGGGTGTTAACTTCCTATCAGCAGGATTGGTAGTATTCTAAAAAGCCTTCCTTAGGACCAAGTCACCTACTTGGAATCTTCTTATCCTGATATATTCTTGTTATAAGATTTTGCTATCCGCTGTTGATAAGATGCCATCCGGATTCTGGCCATATTTCTGAGCTCCTCAACTGGTTTGAGATCCTGAAGGAGATTTTGGCTGTTAGTTTCAGGACCCTGGCAGTTGACTCTGGCTGTCGGGAGTACCATCTCTGTTGGGATTACAGCTTCTGCTCCAAACACTAATGAGAATGGTGTTTGGCCAGTAGCATTTTTGGGTGTAGTTCCGTCTGCCCAAAGAACAAACGGCAGCTCCTCAGCCCATTTCCCTTTCTTGGAGCCCAGCTTCTTCTTGAGGTTGTTGATTATGATCTTATTGCTGGATTCTGCCTGCCCATTAGCCTGAGGGTGGACAGGTGTTGAAGTGATCATCTTGATGCCCCAGCTTTCACAAAAGCTTGTAGTTCTTTTGCCTATAAACTGGGAGCCATTGTCGCATATGATTTCTACCGGAATCCCAAATCTGGTGAGGATGTTCCTTTTGATGAAGGATATCACTTCTTTTTCTCTCACTTGAACATAGGCTTCTGTTTCAATCCACTTGGAGAAGTAATCCGTCATGGCAAGCATAAACACCTTTCCTCCAGGAGCCTTTGGCAGCTTACCCACAATATCCATGCCCCACTTCATGAATGGCCATGGGGATACTATAGGATGCAGATACTCAGCGGGTTGGTGGAGGATATTGCCATGCCTTTGACAAGCATCGCTTCTCTGTGAGAAGCTCGCAGCGTCCTTCTTCAGAGTTGGCCATTAATATCCGAATCTGAGAACTTTAGAGAACAGTGCCCTGCCCCCGGTATGGTTCCCACAATCTCCACTATGGATGTCTTCGAGCACCTCAAGAGCTTCTGACTTCTCTAGGCACCTTAGGTAGACACCTGCAAGAGATCTTCTATATAGAATATTATTAATAATAGTATAGGGTACTACCTTTGTGCGAAAAGCTCTGGGGTTTTCGCCCTTGGGAATCTCCCCATCTTGGAGATACTTCCTGATCGGGTAAGTCCAGGATTGGTGAGCATCTTCAGGGTTCTCAACATCTGCACCTGCATTATTGTCAACAGCCTGAGCTTCCTGTTGAGCTATCGCTGGCGTCAAGACGTGAGTTATTGGAATCTTGACATCCTCAGGGATCCTGAGCGATGAAGCCAAGTTTGCCAAGGCATCGGCTTCTGCATTATCTTCTCTTGGTACCTGCGAAATGTTAAACTTTTCGAAAAATAGAGACAATGTTTTAACAATTTCAAGATATTTGATTAGATTTTCTCCTCTCACTGCATAAGAGCCATTAAATTGGTTAGTCAATAAGAGAGAATCAACAAACACTTGTATGGACAGGATTCCCATATCCCTAGCCAGCTGTAATCCAGCAATCAAAGCTTCATATTCAGCTTCATTGTTGGTAGCCTGGAATTCACAGGATATGGATAGAGGTATTATGTCCCCCTGTGGTGATTTTAGCAGGATTCCCAGTCCTGTTCCTCTGACATTTGAGGAGCCGTCAGTATATAGGATCCAGTCTTCCTTGAGCTTCTCAAGCTACTGGACTTCTTTCTCAACTTCTGGTTCAATGTCACTGCTGAAATCCGCCACAAAGTCAGCTAACGCTTGGGACTTGATTGCTGTTCTTGGTTCATATTTGATGTCATAGGCACTCCGCTTGACTGCCCACTTAGCCATCCTTCCTGACAATTCCGGCTTCCTGAGAACTGCCTTGATAGGATAGTTAGATTTTACAATTATAGCGTGAGTTTCAAAATATGTCTAAGTTTAGTGGACGCCATTATAAGAGCTAGAATTAATTTTTCAAGGTGAGAATACCTGGATTCTGCGTCTAGCAGAGTTTTAGTTAAATAATATACCGGATGCTGCTGACCTTGATGGTCTTTTACCAGGACAGCACTGGTTGAGCTTCCGAAAACAGAGAGATATAAATATAGAGGCTCCCCATCTTCTGGTTTCATCAATAACGGGGCCACTGACAGGTAGTCTTTCAGGCATCTCAGCGCTTCTTCATGCTTCTCAGTCCTTTCGAATTTCTTATTTTTCCTCAGGATATCGTAGAAATCCTTACTCTTTTCTGAGGATCTTGAAATGTACCTGTTGAGTGCTGCGATTCTTCCTGTCAACCTTTGTACCTCTTTTACATTCGACGGGGACTTCAAATTTAGGATTGCTTTGATCTGCTCTGGACTTGCTTCAATCCCTCTTTCGGTAACCATGTATCCTAAGAATTTTCCAGCTCGCACCCTAAAGTGGCATTTGGAGGGGTTGAGCTTCATGTTATACTGATCAATGATATCGAAAGCCGTTTGGAGATCCTTGACGTGATCTTCAGCTTTTTTGGATTTCACCACCATGTCATCTATGTAGACTTCCATCGTGTCCCCCAGTTGCTCTTTGAACATCATATTGACGAGCCTCTAGTAGGTGGCACCTGCATTTTCTTAAACCAAAGGGCATAGCAGTGTAACAATATATACCTGTTGGAGTCATAAATGCCGTATGCTCCTGATCGCATGGTTCCATCTGGATTTGTTGGAATCCTGCTGAGGCATCCAAAAGGTGAGCATCTCATGACCAGCCGTAGCATCCACCATAGCATCAATGTGGGGAAGTGGAAAAGGATCCTTAGGACAAGCCTTATTCAAGTCTGTGTAATCAACACAAACTCTCCACTTTCCATTTTTCTTCTGGACCACCACCACGTTTGCTAGCCACCTAGGATATTTGACTTCTTTAATCATCTTGGTTTTGAGAAGCATGTCAACTTCCTCCTGGATGATCATATTCTTCTCTGGAGCGAACATCCTCCTTTTTTGCTGTATAGGCCTGAAAGAAGGATCTAGACCAAGTTTATGAGTAATTACATGTTTAGGGATACCTGTCATATCTTCATGCTTCCAGGAGAAAGTTGAAGTTCTGGCTTTGAGAAGCTGAAGTAATTCCTGCTTAACATTTGCTGGGATACTTGTTCCCATGAGCACCTTGATTTCAGGATTTCCAGGGTCTAGAGGCACTTCTTTGACATCCAGCTCCCTGTCCTCCTACACTTCAGGTGCCTTTTTCTGTAATTGCTATCCCTCGTCACCTTATTGGTGTTCTTCATCGAAGTTAAATAACAGTTCCCCAAGGTGTAGGAAGCTTAATACACTAGTGATAAGTTGAGGGAACTGCCTTCATCTCGTGTATCCATGGCCTGCCAAGAAAAATATTCCAACAAGAGAGAGAATCTATAACACAGAATTTTTGCATAGAGTTTACCCCCTCTATATATACCGGCAACCTGATATCCCCAACGGTGCTTTTAGTTTCACCGCTAAAGCCAACCAGGACTGAGGATCTTGCAACTATTTCAGTTTCTGGGATCCCCATCTTTTTGAGCACATCAAGACGGATTATGTTTACTGAGCTCCCATTATCAATCAGGATCCTGCGAACAAAATGGTTAGCAATATATAAAGTAACCACAAGACTGTCATGATGAGGATCCTGAACATGAGAACGATCACTCTCATCAAAAGATATGAGTTCGTCTTGAGTTAGAGTTGACGTCCGGACAGGTCTGTCACCCTGTTCAGATTTGGATTCCTTAGCATGCTTTTTGGCTGAGGAATATGAAGTGCCACAGATGTCTGAGCCTCCTGAGATGAAGTTGATTATCTGGGCATCCTGTGGTGGAAAAGCTGCTCTCTGAGGCACCTTGTCGGCTTCCTGAGTCTTGACCTTCTTTCTGCCTATCAATTCTTTAAGATGCCCCTTGCTGAGTAGATGGCTGATTTCCTTTCGGAGTGCTATACATTCGTCTGTTAGGTGGCCAAAATCTTCATGGAAGGCACACCACTTGGTCTTGTCTTTCCAGGATCCCTGCTTAGTATCCTTCCTGGGCCATCTTGCCTTATCACCTAGGTCCTACATAGCACACATCAAACCACCAACATCAACTAAAAAACAGTATTCAGATACCTTAGGGTACTCCTCATCATCATCGTCTTGGTCAACAACATTGATTTTGTGATTTTCGGGTTTGGAGTATGGACGAGATCTATACGGCTTCCCAGGGGATTCCGCCTTCTTGCTATTGGGATCATATTTAGGAACCTCCAATCTTTGGTGGATCCTCTTGTCATCTTCCAAATGGATAAATCTCAAGGCTCTACTGCGTACTTCATCAAGGTTCCTACAAGGAGCCATGACAAGGTCATCATAAAAATGTGAATCCTTTGAGAGCCCCATTTTAAAGGCTTCTACTGCTGCTGCCATATCCAGATTAGGAATCTCAAGAGATTCTCGTCCGAATCTGGCAATGTATTCCTTGAAAGGCTCATCTGGCTTCTGAATTATTCGGTGTAGGTCACCTGTGAGCTTCTCAAAGGTCCTGCTGCAAGAAAATTGATTGTTAAACAGGTTAACTAAATGAGAAAATGATGTAATAGTGTTAGGAGGAATGCTCAGTAGCCATTTCATGGCTGGTCCCGTTAAGGTTGATCCAAAGCCTTTGCATAGACAGGCTTCTTTGATTTCTGTCGGAATATGGTTGATCTCCATACGCTCCCGGTAATGCGCTACGTGTTCTTCAGGATCTGTGGTTCCATCGTAAAGCTTCATACTTGGAGTTGGGAAGCGTTTCGGGATCTCTACTTGGGATATTGGCCAAGTAAATCTAGAGATCTTGTGGCTTTCCAAAGGAACCTCAGGAATAGGTTTCAGGATCCCTGGAACATTTGATATCATTTCCTTCAACTTCTGGAGCTCCCTAGCGATACTTGGATGAATACCTGCAACATAAGGAGCACCCTGGTTAGAAACGATAGGAATTGAATTGAACACATTACTTGGGCCAGGATTCTGGACTAGGATTCTGGGATTATATCCATAGCCCGTTGGGATGCTCGGCTCTGTAGTAGCTGCTGTTTGCATGGGATGACGTCACCATCATGCACTTCTGAGGAGCTGGTCTTGAAGATCCCTATAGAAACAGAAGGGTTAGAGTATGGATATCACTAGGGATCATGGCTTGGATTCCCAACAGAAAAAGGATATCCCTGAGACAGCGAGGCTGAGGTTCCGAACAGTGGTGGAATCCAAGGACTCTTGTAGCGTGACTGTGAGGATTCTGGTGGGACAGCTCCTGAGAATCCAGCAGTACTCTCTGCATGTCCAGCGGCCTGAGAAGTCATCGTAGGGGATGTAGTGAAGCCTGATGCTGATTTGTATTTGTAGCGAGACGGATTCGAGGATCCTGAAGCATTGAGTTCAAGATGCCTGGGAAATAGAGGACTTGGTTCCTCTATAGGTTTCTTAGACTTCTTAAGCTCTTCAATTTCCTTCATCACCGTTTGATTGGTTTTTTCTTGCTGATCCATTTGATTTTTCACCCGCTTAATCAAGGAAAACAAATCATTGTTAGTAATAATAGGATCAACAGATTGGACCTGGGATCCTGTGAAGACAGGATAGTCAGTTTTTCTCGGCTGCTCGTCCACTTTCTTCTGACGGTCATTAGTCTTCTTTTGGCTTCCTGGAAAGGAAGGAAAACGAGGAATGGAGGACGATGTAGAGGCCGAAACAGTCATCTGTTGGTTTGAGATTTTTGAGATTGGAGATCAAATGAAGTGAATAAGGTATGGGATTTTGGTAAGATTAAGCACCACTTGCCCCACGGTGGGCGCCAAACTGTTTTGGTCAAAAAATCACAAAGGAATTTCGTATTCCAAACTTAGAATGTGAGGTAGTGTGCTTGTCAATACGCTTGATATGTAAAGTTGGACACAAGGGTATAACGAGGGAAAAATCCAGGATCCTTCGAGTTACCTCTAGGAATCCTAGCAAAAAAACCTCGGGAGCCGACCTGAAGAGCCCGCTACCACACAATTTTATTGATAATCGAATGAAGTATTACAATTGTTGAGCGATTGTGATCGAAATCTAAGTGTTACAGAGAGTATTTGGTGAGTGTGTGTGGTCTATCGTCCCTATCATCGATCACAAAGCCGGTTTATATAGTTATAAAGTAATAACAAGAAGTTCTAAAAATAAGGGATTCTTCCACCAAGTCTTTGTGAACGTTAGGTGTCAGTTATGGCACGTTCTTTAATGCTTGACTTGGTCTTTAGCCTTCATTTACACCTCCCTTTAAGCCTGTAATTAATTAGGACACGTGGACAATTGAAATGGTTAGTCAATAACTGAATTTCAGGATACTGAACCACTATGAGCTTCCGGCAAGGATCCTGAAATAAAACTACCAACTGTCCTATATTTTAGGGATTCTCCCCATTAAGTCAATATGAACGTTGTGGACCACTTAGTCCACGTCCTATAGTATTCGTCCGAGTCTTTAGGCTTGTTCCACACGTTTTCTTTACCTGCAAGAAAATAAATATGAGGAACAACATTTTAGTTAGTCGATAACTGTTATTCAGGATTCCCAAACCTGTCAGGATTCTCAAACCGTCTGAGGATACTGGACCACTTGAGCTTCCGCCGAGGATCCCGAAATATCAGCCCAAACAAGGAGGTTCCTAAGAATCCAATGAAGTCTAATTATGATGATTTTTATAAAAAATTTGATTTTGAGAAACTTGAATCTTCTGTTAAGTCCGAGTCTGTTTTTTGTGAGAAAACTTCTAATTATGGTGTGTTTAATTTTGGTAAATGTGATGCAAACCTGTGAAATCCTTAAGAACTGATAAGATTTTAAGAAGGGTTAAGGGACCACAGGTTGCTGGTCCCAAACCCACAAGTGATAGTTTGTTTGGTGGGAAACTTTGTGAAAATAAGAACAATAATGGTGACCAAAATGTGCAGAAAGTGCGGGACATTAGACCTCATGATTTTGTCCCGTACCCAGAAGTAAATTCTGCATATGACCAGTTTAAGCCAATATAGCGGGAGTATATTTTCACTACAAAGCCACATGGTAAAACCCATTGGATCCACAAAAATTGTTCAAAACCATCCTGGATATCTACTGGGCGTAACCAATAACAGGCTCCTGCGTAGCCAAAGAAACAGTCTTGCCATGTGTCAGGTAAACCAGGACACGTGGCAAGAAACTGTTTACACTGACCATATGAACCATTCTATCCAAAAACGGTTCATCAGAAGCCCATTCCAAAGGACCTCACACAAATTGGCCCGGCTCCAAGGTCTAGTCCCTAAAAATCAAAGTGCAGAAACTAGCACCTCAGGGACATGGAGTAATTAGAAGCCCAAGTTTCCTAAGCAACAGTCAAAGACTGTTTTTAAAGAAAGCAAAGTGTTTCAGAAATCAGTAAAGGCAGCCAATTTTTTAAACCAGTTTGGATACCAAAATCTATTGGATCCTCAAAACTATATCACCTTCGTACAAGGTTTCTAAACCACCCATCCATCCAAAACCAGTTGGTCTGACTAAATCAACTGGTTGGAGGAAGGATGACAGATGGAATATTCCAAAGGTGGTAAACCTGTCTTTCAAGCCCACTGGGGTGTACAAAAAACACTCCAAACATTTCCAAGAGGTAAATTTTCAAAATCTAAATAATAATAAAAATCCACCGAAAGGTCCTTAGGTTCTTGGGAAAGAGAATCACCAAACCTGGAAGGTCAAGAACAAAGATGTTCCCAAAGATGACCTGGTAAAATCCAAAACCAAGGCAACCACACCCCCAATCCCTGATGTTACAAAGGGAATGTGTTTAAAAGAGATAACTTTCACTGACTCTTCAGGTTTACCCAGAACAACAATGGCCTGGGTACTTATGGCTAACCGATCTCTCATCTTGTGCAGGAACAGTCAAGGAGGACTTTCATTAACCTTGTTTGTTTGTGATAGTGATTGTTCCAGGCACATGATAGAAGGCATCTCTCCATTA
This sequence comes from Deinandra increscens subsp. villosa, assembly GCA_039602395.1. NCBI lineage: Eukaryota > Viridiplantae > Streptophyta > Magnoliopsida > Asterales > Asteraceae > Deinandra > Deinandra increscens. The sequence continues at coordinate 50,955,468 of JBCNJP010000007.1, read as the reverse complement.
CATGACATGCAAATTCTCAATAGTAGGGATGTTCTTCTGATAAGAGGTAACTTTAGCAAATCAGCAAGGTATTGTCTGAATTGGTTGTCTCTTGACTAAATTGATGTGAGGTATGGTTCTATATAAAACAAAACCCATTTCTGAAAAAAGTTCTCAAATGATAAACTTTGAAGGTTAGCTTGGCCAAGTTTTGTCTTATAGTGTGTTAGTTAAAAAAAACAAAAAACAAAAAAAAAAAACAAAAAAAAATTATTATTAAAAAAAATAAATAATAAAAAATTGTTGCTATTAAAAAAACAAAGAGCAAGGGGAAGAATATAAAAGATGAAATAGTTGACCCCTACAAAATTGTGCTTTTTATTTCTTTTAATCTTTTGTTTGTTTGCTTGAGAAGGTGGGAAGTGAAATAAATTTTCGTTTTGGAGATGGCTGACACGCGTAAGGCAGATGTGAAAGACTCGCTCCATGGTGATATGTCGGTAGGCTTAGCTCTTCAATCTGAAAAGGTATGCGTTACACACTAAAAGATAACGTATGGCAGTTTGTTGGGTAGCAGCACTTAGGTTAATTGCATTTCTATTTGACTGCATGTTTAAGTTCCCGATACACACGCTTGTCTCCAAGAGTGTGAAATTGAGCTCAAAAAATCGGTGTCCCCTCTGCTTTGAATGAGCAATGACCCGGGGATGCTTTGCATGTATGTAAAGGCTCTCCTTTGCTTTGCGTGAGTAATGACCTGAAGTTGTTCATACATACGTGCTTCTAGATCACCTAAAATAAAATAAAATAAAAATTGTATGTATACACCCAAAAGATGCCAAAGAGCACAAGAAAAGAGACCCTCAAGAGTCCAAAACTCTCAGCCTTTGTCACTGATAAGTGCATTATTAAAAATGTTTCAAAAGTTCAGTTGACTTTGTATATTATACCCAAAAAATGTATGTGAATAGGTTTTCAAATTGAAACCCGACATGGAAGTAAATAGGTTTTCAAATTGAAACCCGACATGGATGGCAATGTGCAAACCTAGAAGGCTAGGCTGGTTGCAAAAGGATTTACTTAAACCCAATGTGTTAATTATGAGGAAACCTTCTCGCTTGTAGCCATGCTAAAGTCTATTAGGATTCTACTTGCCATAATCGCATATTATGACTACGAGATATGGCAGATGGACATCAAGACCGCTTTTCTAAATTGACATCTTAATGAAGACGTCTATATGCGACAACCTGAAGGTTTTGTAGATACAAAGAATCCTAACAAAGTATGCAAGTTGAACAAATCAATTTATGAATTGAAACAAGCATCTCAAAGCTGGAATCTTCGTTCTGATTAGAAAATCAAAGAGTTTGGTTTTATAAAAAATGAAGATGAGCCCTGTGTTTATAAGAAAGAAAGTGGGAGCTTTGTCACTTTTCTTATCCTATATGTATATGTATCACTCCTTGGAAACAATATTCCTATGCTACGAGACGTTAAGTCTTAGCTGAAGAAATGTTTCTTGATGAAGGATTCTAGCAATGCCGCATATATTCTGGGAATAAATCTCTATAGACACAGATCAAAACGGCTAATTGGACTAAGCCAAACTACATATATCGACAAGGTCATACAGCTTTTCTCGATGCAAGATTCCAAGAAAGGACTCTTGCCCATGGCACACGGAACCGTGCTGAACAAGCATTAATATCCAGAAGTGCATGCCATGCTATGTACTAGATCAGACGTGTCATACGCTCTAAGTATGACAAGAAGATATCAACAGAATCCTGGTGAGAGTCACTGGATTGTTGTGAGGAGTATCCTAAAGTACTTAAGAAAGACTAATGATATTTTTTTGGATATTTGGACGAGTAGAGGGACAACTTGGTGTAAGATGTTACACTGATGCAAGATTTCAGACGGACCGAGATGATTCTCGATCGCAGATGGGATATGTCTTTACCTTGAACAAGGGAGCAATAACTTGGAAGAGTACCATCAATCCGTAGTAGTGCAATCTACTACAGAGTTAGAATACATAGTAGCATCTGAAGCTATTGTTCGGGCAAAGGAACCAAGGTCGCATCATAGCACGAAGCACATCTTATGAAAGTTCCATTATATATGTGAGATTCTGGAACGTGGTGACATCATAATAAGCAAGATTTATACAGATCAGAATCTAGCAGATCCATTAACTAAGCCTATGCCTCAAGTTAAATATGAGGAGTATGTAGATAAGATAGGTCTTAGATTTTCTAGACTATGGATTTGATTAGTATTAGTAGTTTTGGTGCACTCGAATATTAGACTGAAGTTCTGAGTTTGTATGAATTTAATGGTTAAAAGTTTCAAAAACTGTTATTTTAGTTTTCGAGTATTAGTATGTTATGTATCCATGAATAAGAATGTATTTTAAATGTCCATGGTCGATCAGGTGTGTTGGAACGAATCTGAATGAAAGACTATTGTGAATTGATGATAGGTTCATAAGATGAATGGTCAAAGGAGTTTAGGATCATATTCACAAATAATTATTAGTTGAATAATATCGGACAAAATCTGCTTCAAATTATCTTCATGTATCGTATACATAAAATATTTTGAAAATGCTATGATCTGTTTATTCCTTGACTTGCGGTACAAATTGAAACAATCTTTTATTGAGGGTTATTCTTTGATTTTATCTAACGTTGTCCGTGTAGGATTGAATTCTTGTTATAGAGTTAAACCAATTATAAGGTTTTACTTTCGAATTAACCAAGCGGAAACAAGTTAATTTCGTATGCTCCGTTTGAAGTAAAGTGATATGAAATCGAATAAAAGACAAGTATAACAATAATATGAGTAAAACTGAGCACTGTATAACTTGCAGATTTCGAATTACATATAGTGCCCTGTTTTAAAGCATAGTTACAAGTGTCTATATATAGTGCCCTAAGAAATCAGGAGAACCCTTGATTTCTCTAACGATTATCTCGACCGACAAGTAAAGATACATGAACTAGAATAATATTAAACTAGTCTAGAAGATAATCTTGTCAGCTTCATGTCAGGAGAATGGAGGGAAACTGGATCAGATATGTCAGAGACAAGTGGAGCAGGTCAAGTTGATGTCCGAGATAACTCGCCTTACCGAGGTAACTTGAGTTATCTCGGGAGTGTCCACTGTCCGAGATAAACTGTGCTCCAGAGGTAAAATAGGCTTCCGAGGTAAAATGACCTTCCGAGGTAACTGTAAGTTATCTCGGGCAGTCTGTTCTTCCGAGGTAACTTATCTCGGGCCTTCTGTTTTTCCTAAGTAACATGTTTATCCGATCAACATCATTTCTTCAGGAGAAATAATTCCTTACAATCTCCCCCCTAAGAGGATGCTTTCAAAATCTTCCGAATATCATACTAAATGAAAAAACAAAACGGTTTGAACAATTTTTAACCAAAAACAACTAACTTCTTCAGGAAAACTGACTTCTTTTACTGATCTCTTTTCATGTCAAATCTGAACAGCCTGTTTGAGAGCATACAATCCACTATAGTTTTCTGATCATTGAAGTTCCATTCGCCTGGAATTATCTCTCTGTGTCGTGTGAATGATCCATCATCTCTGTATACAATGTATCTGTCAGTAGCTAGATCAAATTCCACATGAGTAACTGGACAGTTAGTTCTGATTGATGCAGCAGATGAAGTTTCCCTTGTAGTTGTGTCAAAGTGCATCATTATCTTCATCACGAGGGAATGCTCTTGAGTAGTAATCTTTTGCCATCACTAGCAGAATTTCCTACATCACTAAGTTCTAAATCAGATAAAGTAGTGATCACTTCATTGTTGCTGAGTTTTAGAACTTCATTGGTGGTTGTAGTGAACAGGTAGAGACCTGAGTCTTCATCAAATCTCCAAGAAAGAATTCTTCTTCTCTCAATATGCATATCCTCAGGTTCTTTCTTGTCTGAAGATGAGTCAGAGCTAGAGGAAATGACTTGAGACCTTTTTCTTTTTGCCATTGATTTCTTTCTTCTTGATGTACCTATAGTTGATTCTGGTGGATCCACAGGGTTGGTTGCTTCAGTGGGTGCTGAGGTTGGTTGTGCAGAAGTTGGTTGTGTGAAATGGTGAGTTGATTTTTGGATTGAAGGAATATGGGATGATTCTGGAATGGGTTTTGGTTTGGGTTTGATGATAGGTTTAATGGGTGTGAAGTTATCAGCTCTGAATTTTGGTGGAATGGGTTTGCTGGGTTTGGATCTTTTAGCTGGTGGTTTTGAGAATTGAGGTCTGCTGGCCATGTGAGTGTTTCTTTTGGTAGGAATGGTAGAGATTTGTGTAGTAGTAGGTGTGTAGAGGGTGTATTGCCAAGAAGTGAGTCTATGAGACTCATAAGTTTAGGAGGAAGAGAAGGTGTACCTGAGAAAGCTCCTGGAGGTCTAGGAATTCTTGTTCTTTCTGATGTCCTTGATAGCCCCTTGCTTATCTCATCGTACCTATCTGTTAGAGTGTTCAAAGAACATGGATTTATTGATTTCTTATCTTATCCTAAGATCTCTATGAAATATCTCTTGAGTGCTCTTGTCTCCTCTGTTTTGGTAAGAGGAGCTTTAGCAATTTTCTGTGTTTCAACAGTTTTCAGTTGCTCATGGATGACATTGTCAGCTTCAAGTCTTTGACTAAGCCTGAGATTTCCTTCTTTTTCTACTACTATTAACATCAATCCACATAAATCATTAGCAGAGGTTAAGCTAATGCCTTCTGGTGTGATCCATCCTCTGGCTAAGATTATGTCTCTCCATTTCTTTAGTAATTCCCAGTTAGCATCATTTACAGCTAGCCTGATCTTTTCTGTTTCTTTGTTAACTTCAAGGTCAGCTTCTTTGGCAAATGACTGATGCCTCTTTTCTTTGTCTTGGTCTAATCTCTTATTTCTTTCTTCTATAGACCTTCTTTTAGCTTCTTTTATTAAATCAAGAATAACTTCATTGTTTTGATAAATTTGCAAGTTGTCTTGAAGTGCAAAAGCTTCAGCCATATCTCTATCCAGTTTTTCCTGTTCCATTCTTTCAAGTATATCAGCTGCAAGTATAGAGTTTATCATACTTACATCACTGTCAGGTAAGGTAGTTTCTTTCCCATCCAGAAGCTTTGTAGGTTCTGTGGCCTTTGCTTTCTCTGCTTAAAATATCTTTGCAGGAATATTTATACCTTCCCTGCTTCTTCTTTTCAATTCACTAAATTTCTTCAATTGAGCCATGTGACTCCTCATTCTTTCATTGAATTCTTTTGATAATGCCTTGTCGCATTCTCTTCTCCCATCATGATCTTTACCATGCCTGTCAAGAATAGGAATAAATACTGTTCTTGAACAGTCAATTTTGTTTTCAGGAGTTGACACATTCTTGTAGGCAGGTTTGAACTTCCTCTCATAATCTGCCTGTAGGAGTTCATCATCAGTGATTTTCTTCTTAGCCTTCACAAGATTTAGATTTTCAGTAGGGTAGGTTATGACTTTGTCACTGATGGCAGCTCTCTTGACAAGTGGTGGCAGTGGATTGATCTTTGCGTCACCTGTTCTAGCTTGAATTTGGCCCAGTAGTTGGCCAAAATATCTCTTACTATGTCTTCCACAGGAGTTGTAGGAGCCACAGGAACATCTTCTAAATAGTCTTTTGTTGGTGGGAAGTAAGGTCCAAATTCCATGAGGTATCCTCTTTCATCTCTAACCCCTCCCAAATCTACTGGAGGAGCTTCAATCATCAGTATAGGTTCAACATGAGGTGAAGGAGCAGAAGTTAACCAAGAAAAGCTGAATCCTTGATAAACTCTTTTTGCATGTAGCATTGCCAATGTTTCTGCTTCTTCCCAAAGGTTTGCTTGAGTGAACTCAAACCTGATTGGTTGTTATGAGTCTGCTGCAAAGAACATAAAAGTGTTAGTTTCATCCTCCGGGGTAACTGTTTGCTCCGGGGTAACTAGATCAGCAACAGTAACAACAACTAGCTCCGAGATAATCTGATCATCCGAGATAACATTTTCTCCTGAGGTAAATTGTTCACCCGGGGTAATGTGTTCTCTCGAGATGATATCTTCAGCTTTCGAGGTAACTTCATCATTTACCTCGAGATCAATCAGATCTTTAAAATCCTTCAAGGCTTCTTCTATTTGTTCATCAGCAATATCCATATCAACTTTGTACACATCTTTGTTTGTTTCTTGGATATTCTGATCTTTGTCAACAGTGTCTTCTTTCAGTACACTTTGGACTTCTTCATCATCTTTCTTTCCATCTCCATTATCACCATTGTTATCATAATCTTCATCCATCACTTCTGTCTCAGCATCAAGATCAACTTCTTCTTCTTCTTCAGCAATTGCCCTCATTTCAGGGTTAGTAAAGTCTTTTTCAATAATCTACTGAATTTCTCTGATAAAAGCAGGAATTGCTCCTGTAGCTATCATAGTGAAGAGAAGCAGTTCCTTCAGCTTGTCTTTGTGTGGGGCCACAACAAGAATGTCATTTATTGAGATAACTTTCCATGCTTCTTCAATTGTAAATGGCTCTTTTCCCACAGATTGTAACAACTTCAATCTAACCTCCTTAGGTACTCTTGTATACCAGTCAAATTCAGTAAAATCTTTGTAGGCCATATACCCATCCATTTTGGTAGCATCATCTTTATCAGTACCAAGTTCTTGTGGTGGAGTGGTGGCTTTTGATTTTGAGCTTAAGGTTTTGGTGACATCTTCCTTTGCATAAGGAACCTGTTGATGCTTTATTTGCTTCAATTCTTCACCCTGTAGTTTCACAGTGTGTGAAAGCAAAGTAAACTGTGTTTGTAAGTTTTGGTACAAAACCGTTAATTCATTTATGAAAGCTTGCTCTACATTGGTTTGGAACCAATATCTTTGAGCAAAGAAGGACCATCAAGCCTTGCTTGATCATGTCCCTCACCCTGGTTGTCTTAGCTCCTGGGATTCCTAGTCACATCCTCATTTACCTCGGGCGCCACTAAAGGTGCCTTTAGGTCAGAGAATGGTCTAGTTGCCATGAATTGGGTCTTATTTATGTTACCACTGTCCACTGGATCCATTGGGGATTCAAGTGTAGTGGCAACCCTTTTCACATCAACCATGTCTATACTCCTATGGCTGAACTCCTTATCAAAGTGTGGTTGGGGTGATTTTTCCTTGAGACTCTTCAACACATCTCCTGCAAATAAGGTTTCTGGAGATAATATATCATAAGAAGTACAAAAAATATCATCACCTTCACTTTGAGGTGTAAATTGGCTTGGTCTTGTTGGAGTTTTACTGGTGAATGAGGGAAGTACATTCAACCCTACAGGTTCATCTCCTTTAGGAGAATCACCTGTTGCTTGGCTATCCCTTTTGGCTCTTTTATGTCTAGGGACTTTGTCCCTTGACAAGGTTTACATCTTGGGTGGCTATGGGTTTGCACAGGTGGAGTAGACCTGGCACCCTCTTTTTTCAGGATTTTCAGGATCATTGGGGGTGGATGAGATGGTTGAAATATTGACAACATTTCTCTTCCTCTTTTTAGGTGGGACTTGTTTGGAAGAGGAAGGATTGGTAGTTGGGGGTTGAACCACTGCTGGTTGCACAGCGTTGTCAACTGGAGCAATAGGCTCAGGATTTGCCTGTGGTTGCACCACTGGTGCACCCACTGCAGGTCTTGGCATATGTATATGATGGTCAGTGTCCACACCTGTATACCATTTGTTCTTTTCATTGCTTGATAGATATGGAAATAATTTTTCGTTTGGTACCCTTAATTGATAAATTTTATTTGACAATTTTAAATTGGGTATCAAACACCTAAGAATGTGCTGCAAAAACCTGAGATACATATGAAAGAAATGAACCTTATTAGGTTCTAAATTATTTACTATCCCGTCCAGCACCATTTTAGAAAAATTAAAAATTTGATTATGTGCCAAAGTATGAAAAGTTGAGGCCTGAACTGAAGAGAGTTCATCAACACTCTTCTTTGAGGATAAATTTGCCAAAATCACGTGTGTAAGAAATCTCCATTTGAACGGAAGTTGTGATTTCTTTAACTTCTTGTCTGATCCCCCATATCCTACAGCCCTCAGGGTTGCAAGATATTCAGAGGAGGGAACTTCTTTGAATCCTCCTTGGTCATTTAGATGTGTTCGGATGACTTCTTCAGTCATTATTACCTCGTGACCTTGAACTTTTGAGGGTACTTCATACACTCCTTTAGCATTCTTTGTTCTTGAAGCATTTTGCCAAAATTCTGTAATCACCACTTCGTAAATATTTGGGTAAATTGTAAGTGCATAGCAAATGTGTGATGCTTTCAGAAAACCAATCATTTCATGAAACACGACGCTCTTCTCTGTTTTTGACAGTAGAGCAACTGTGTTGTGGTCGGCATGGAATAGGGCATTTGCATCAGATGATGATTCCCCTTTCTTAGCCATTGGTGCCATTTGTTTGATGTTTGTTTGAAGATAAACAGAATCGGAGAAGTATGAGTAGGTAGTGGAGAAAAGTGAGAGTTTAGAAGTATATGGGAGTAAAGGTGAGTAACTGTTGCAGTTAATTTGTTCGATCGTGTGTTCTAGGTTACCGCTTGTCGCTTTAAATTAGGGATGTGGAAGGGACAGTTATTGTAAAAAGCACAAGTGGGTCTGGTAAAAGAGAAAAAGGTGGGTTGATGTGGCTTCTTCTTGTTGGACCTACGGTTGTCCCATCGGACAACTTGCAATGGATATTTTTAAGAAGATTACCCTTTTCTTAAGTAATCGGTAAAATATTATCTCAGAAGACCAATTTTTACCAATGACCTACGTAAATTTTTTTTTATCTCGGGTGAAGTTACCTCGGATGAGGTTTTTATCAGAGATAACTGTTGATACATGGTTCTACATCGTCATGTGAAGTATTGAATACAAGACGAAACATACAAGTATGCTGTGGTCCGATCTTAGGCCGAACCTAGAGTTCGGACAGGGCCGAACAGGTCCAAACCTGAGGTTCGGACCAGCGAGATTTCATGTGTATAAATATCAATCTTGTAATAGAGTTTAGGATCTTCTGCGGGTCATATTCTTTGTGTACTCTGTGGTTCTCTCAGTGGTTAATACAAGTCTTTTGTATTTAATCTTTGTGTTCTAGCTCGTATAACATTGACTTCATAACGATTAGTAGACGATCCACACGCTCAAGCAATTTCAAGTTGTATCAGAGCATTTGGTTTGTTCTACTGGTCGGAAATCTCTGTTTTTCGTAGCTTTGACTCAAAATTCATGATTTTGCGAAAATGAGTTGTATTTTTGAGTTCGTTTGATCTTCTCGAGTGTGCTTCATGTCAAAAATTCATTTCTAAATCGTTTCTATCGGGTTTGCTTGAAATCCTGTCGAAAATTCCAGTCAAAAACACTGAAAATCGAGAAAATGGTGTCGAGTGAGCTTGGTCTCGTCTGAGGTTCGGACAACTTCGGAGTAACCGCTCTGAACTCGGGGTTCGGACAGGGTTTAGTGTTATTCTGATTCGGTGAGAGTTCGCTGAGGTTCGGTGGAAGTTCGGTTCAAATTCGGACTAAGTTCGGTGATCTTTCGGTACTAGTTTGGTCAGGTTCTGTTTGTTCTTCTGAAGGTTAGGTTCGGAGGGAGTTCGGCGAGTTTCGGTTCGGACTTGATTCGGAGTTAGTTCGGAGGAGGTTTGGACTAGGTTCGGAGTGAACAGTAACTAGATTTTTTGAAAAATGCCCGATTTTCAAGCGTTTGCGGCTATTTAAAATTCGGTTCAGACTACGATGCAAACGATGATGAACTATGATAATGAAATCGGAACAAGTCAGAAAGTTCTTAAATTGCTCAAATTGGAAGATTATCATAGTTGGATTACACGGTTTGAAGCATATGTTTCTGCAAATGATATTGATATGTGGTTGTCATATTCTTAGCCATATGTTTATCCTAAAGGTGAAGACGGGGAACGAATTCTTCAAAGAAAGCTTTCAGGAGAACAAAAGAAAGCGTATCAAGCTGAAAAGAAGGCATATGGTACTTTAACAATGGCATTGCCTACAGATTTATTACATCAATTCTCAAGTAACTACACAGCAAAGAGTTTGTGGGATGCTTTAGAAAAGCGATGCGAAGGCAATGACCAATATAAGAAAAGTCAACAAAAGGTGTTGAAGAAGGAATTTGATAGTTTCAAGTATTATCAAAATGAATCGATTCCAAATCTGATTGCAATATTTGCTCATTTAATGAGTGAAATAAAGTTGGTGAATCTTACAAAAGATGAAGCTGGTAAGAAAGAAAAGATTTTGGAAGCTTTACCAGAGAAATGGGAAAATTATGTGATGATGGTCAATCATGATAAAGATTTTTCAAAATTGTCATTCAATGATCTAAAAAGATTTTGGAAGCTCGTATAACATTGATTTCATAACTATTAAGTAGACGATCCACATGCTCAAGCAATTTCAATAACTCTTTTAATCTCTTCTAAGTGACCCGGTGAGATTATCTCGGAGAGATGACGTCATCCGATATAAATAAATTTACCTCGGGTCTAGTTATCTCGGGTGAGATAACTTTTTCCTTGGTAATTTTAGTTATCTCGAATGAGGTTATCTCGTGTGAGATTACGTCATCCGATATAAATAAAGTTACCCCGGGTCTAGTTATCTCGGGTGAGATAATTTTTCCTTGGTAATTTTAGTTATCTCGAATGAGGTTATCTCGTATGAGATTACCTTGGTAATACTTTTAACATCAAATTAAGGGTTTTCAAGGTTTCCAAAAAAAAGCAAAAATCTTTTCTTTTGTTTCAAGAGAAAAAGAAAACTATTTATTAGATTTGAAATGATTTTATTTAATCAAAATTCATCATGCGTATGGTTGTCATGAGGTAGAAGAATCTGGCCTCATCAAATGCTTTTGTGAATAAGTCAACCAATTGATTTTCAGTTGGAACAAGATGAAGTTTGATTAATTTCTTTTCAACACAATCTCTAATAAAATGATACCTGATCTCAATGTGCTTTGTTTTTGAATGTTTGACAGGATTGTTGGTGATGCTGATGGCACTTATGTTATTAGCATACATAGGAGTCTCCATGAAGTTGATGCCATAGTCCATCATCTGATTTTGTATCCAAAGTACCTGGCCACAGCATGCTGAAGCAACAATGTATCCTGCTTCTGCTGTAGAAGTTGAAACACATTCCTGCTTTTTGCATTGCTATGATACAAGTCTGTCTCCTAAAAACTGACAACCACCAGATGTTGACTTTTTGTCAAGATTGCATCCTCCATAGTCAGTGTCTGTGAAAGCCTTCAGAGTGAAGTCTTTATTTTTAGAATACCACAACCCAAGCTTTGGTTGTCCTTTGAGGTATCTAAAGATTCTTTTCACATCATTTAAGTGTGATTCCTTTGGTCCAACCTGATATCTTGCACATAAACAAACACTGAACATGATGTCAGGTCTGCTTGCTGTAAGATACATAAGGGAACAAATCATGGCCCTATATGTGTGCTCATCAATAGGTTCACCAGTTACATCAGATGTTAACTTGTGAGATGTTGATATAGGAGTTTTGGTAGTGGAGGATGACAACATGTCAAACCTCTTTAGCATATCCTGAATATATTTTTTATTGATTCAGGAAAATGCCTTCTTTTTTTGCCTTACTTGAAGACATAGAAAGAAAGTGAGTTCACCCTTTGAGCTCATTTCAAATTTTGCTTGCGTTAGGGCTTCAAACTCCTTACAGAGAGCATCTTTTGTTGAACCAAAGATGATATCATTCACATAAATTTGGACCATTAAAAGATCCTTACCAAATGTTCTAATGAAGAGAGTTTTGTCTATAGCTCCTCTTTTGTATCCATGTTTAGTTAGATAACAAGAGAGAGAGAGTCTCATACCAGGTTCCTGATGCCTGTTTAAGACCATATAGAGCTTTTATCAGCTTGCACACCTTATTTGAATGATGTGGATCTTCAAACCCAGGTGGTTGACACACATATACTTCTTCATTGAGTAATCCATACAGAAAAGCAATTTTGACATCCATTTGGTAGACATGGAAGTTTTTGTAGGCAACATAGGCTAAAAATATCCTAATTGCTTCCAATCTTGCTACTGGTGCAAAAACTTCATCATAGTCATTTCCTTCCTCATGAGCAAACCCTTGAACAACTAACCTTGCCTTGTTTTTTACTAGAATGCCCCTTTCATCCTTTTTTTCTTTCTAAAAACCCATTTGGTTCCAATTGGTGGTGGTGCATTCTTTGGTAGATCCACCAATTCCCTTACTCTTTGTTTGTTGAGTTGAAGCAGTTCTTCTTGCATGGCTTTAATCCAACTGTTTTCTCTTAAAGCTTCATTTATTTTCTTTGGTTGCTCCTGTGATAAGAAGCATGCATGTAGACAGATATTTGTATAAGTTGATTTGTTTCTTGTAAGTAAAGGTGCTTCTACTTCTCCTATAACATTCTCTAGAGGATGATCTTTCAACACTCTAGAGTTGTAGGCAGGTGGGAATATATGATGACAATTAGGCTCAGAAAGGTTTAATGGAGTAAACTCATTCATAAGCACTAATTCTGGTATTTCTGTTGAAGAAGGTGATTTTTGAACATTTAGAGTTTGTGTGGCAACAGGCTCAATGATTTCTTCATTAAATTCATCAGCAGGAGTAGGTAAGCTTGATCCTTCAGGTAAAGAGGAGTTTAAGTTGCTACAACCTGACTGGTTTTGATTTGAGGCCTGTGCTTGGTTGTTCAGATCATCTTTATTTCTTAAGTTTCCAAGGTTTACCATTGTGTCTTGATGAGTTACTAGATGATCTTCAGCTGGTTGTTCTGATTCATTTGCAATATAAGGAATAGTAGTATTATCAAAATTATGCTGAATAACATCTTCTGGAGTCAAGTTGACACCACTTGGTGAGACATAAGGTCTTGTGCTGACAGATGAGAAGAATGGAGGATCAACACCTTTGAACCTGCCATTTGTGATATTTAGAAAATCTTTTGTCTGCACATTTTCACTAAGGGGGGACGGTATGGTGGTGGTACCGGGATGCGGTTCCAAGGGGAGCCGCATGGCCCTTATTGGCAACCATACCGCCTCTTCTTGGTTCCCCCACCTGGCTCTGTTTTTTTCGACTATGCGGCATGAAGGAACCGGCGAGAGCCGGCCAAAAATTGACCGTTGCCATTTGATCGTTTAAGCCCAACGGCTACTTTTTTTTCTTCTGTTTTAACAATTTACAATTATAAATACTAGCCTATTTTATAACATTTTTACACCCATCTTTTTCACCTATCTTCTACCTTTTTCACATATTTTCTAATCTATATTACTCATGGATCGATCAATGAAAAAATCACCTGCTACCACGAAAAAATCCACCGCTCCCACCAAAAAATACAAACCGAAGGTTCGAAATACCGGTCAACCCTCCAACGCAAATCCTCCACCCCAATCACAACCGACTTTTGTCACACCACATGCATCTCACCAATCGTACATTGATCTCCTATCCGGACGTTTTGGGGTTCAAGGGGAGTTATATCCCCCCACATTCTTCCCAAATGCATCAATTCCCCTCTAACGTCATGTACCAAAACACACAATTTCGAGAGCCAAGACGTCAAATCGATTCCGAATCTGAAGAAGAAGTTGAAGAAGAAGTCGGAGAAGAAGAAGAAGAGGAGATCGAGTTGATGAACGAAGACGTCCATGTGATTACAAAGAATAAAAGTAAATTTCCAACGAGAGCGAAATGTAAAACTTGGACGTCGGAGGAAGAGCTTAATTTCACAAAATCTTATATTCATTGCACCGAAGATGGGAAAAAAGCGGATTAAAAATCCCACGATTCGTTTTGGGGCAAAGTTCTTGTCCACTTTGACGGTTTGATGGGTGCACCTAGTGGGCGAACTAGGGACCAACTAAGCTCAAAGTGGAAGAAGTTGAATACGAAATTGTCGAACTTCAATGGTCTCTACATTCAATCGGTAAAACAAAATTATTTTTTTAACTCGATATATGTATATATATATTTATATTTATTAACTTGTTTATTTTTTTTGTAAAAGACTAATACTTGGGCAAGTGGGAATGCGGATGTGAACGTTTTGATGAAAGCCCAAAACTTGTATAAAGAAATATACGAGAAAAATGGGTTTGCTCATTTGGCGTGTTGGGTTGAGGTAAAAGACCATCCAAAGTGGGCTCCGGTTGAGAATGTACTTGGTGAAATACCGGAACCGGGTAAAAGGACGAAGACGTCCGATTCGGGGGACTACACAACTTCAAATGATGTTGGGTCAACTTAATTGCCCGATCTAAATGAAGACTCAACCCCTACATACCCAAAAAATAAAGGGAAAAAGAAGTCGGGCGAGTCTTCGTCCACCGCAAGGAGTTTGGCATCGGAAAAGGCGTTGGAAATGATGTCGGATTTTCAAACCAATTGGATCAAAGAAAGGGAGCTTAAGGCAAAGCTTCGGGACGAAGCCTTTGGAAAGAAGCAAGCGATGTACGATGCGGTGAAAACTACAATGGAGGCTCAACGTAAAGTGATCGAGAACAAACTAGAATGTGAACGTAAAGAAAAAAAGAAAAGTGATCTCGAGTACTTCATGAAACCGCACAATAATGTTGATCCTCAATTTCTTCCACTTGTTCTTCAACAAAAAAGAGAGATCGCGGAGGAATACGGTTGGGATTGCAACTTTTAGGTTTTTTTTTTTTAAATTGTAGTCGTGTTTTTTTTCTAATTTCAAGTATTGTAACGTTTGATTTCGTAATGCTAGTGCTTGTTTTTTTATATAAAAGTTGTTTGTTTATTTGTTAGTGCATGAATCTTGTGTGGTCGTTACTGTTCGAATTGTCGAACAGACAGATTTGAGAGTGGACAAGATCTGGGGTCCGAAACCCAGCCGAACTCTAGGTTCGGAGTTGGCCGGACCTTCATGGCCGAACTCCAAGTTCCGAAGGTTGTCCGAACTCCAGGTTTGGAGGTACCCCAGTTCGGACAGAAAGTTTAGTATAAATAGTGTTATATTTGTATTGGTATGTAAGTTTTTGTCTAGTGTCTGTGTGATTGAGAGGGGAGGTTCTGTCCAACCTCCCCCGGAGCTTAAACGTTTGTATACTCCTTCGGTCATGTAATCATTCGACACGAATCAATGATAAAACTTCCGTCTCATCCATAGAATCGATCCGTATACGGTTTTTCATTATTGAAAGTTGTTAAAATTAAAAAAAAATGCCAAATTTCGGTGGTTTCCCCAAGCCACACCACAACCATACCATGTGGTGTGGCTTGAAGCCTTGCCCATTTTGCCAAATTTAAAGTGTCACGATCTTATTGGTTGGTGAGCATGGCTTGGTGAAGCCTTGCCACAACCATACCCCTTTCCCTAAGAGGCTTATCAGTAGTTATATTGAAAGCAATGGTTAGCGAGTCAATATTAAATAACCATGAGGGCTCAGTTCTAAAGTTGTTTCTTGACTTTTCATTGAATACCATATTTATGGTTTCCTCAATAATTTTAGAACTGGTGTTATATACTTTGTATGCCTTTGAGACACCAAAATATCCCACAAAATAACCATCTACAGCTTCTTCAGCAAATTTTGACAGTTGTCAATTGGTTATTAGTATTGTTACAGGACACCCAAATGATTTAAGAAAATGTATGTTAGGTTTTCTTTTTCTCCAAATATCATAAGATGTGTTTTTCTGACCTTTTACTATCAGAATCCTATTTTGTACATAACATGCAGTGTTTACTGCTTCAGCCCAAAATGTTACAGCTAATTTTGATTCAGCCAACATTGATCTTGCAGCCTCAATTAAGGTTCTATTTCTTGTCTGAGCAACACCATTTTGCTGAGGAGTTCTAGTTGCACTTAATTGTCTAGCAATTCCTTTTTCTTCATAGAAAGTGTTTAGAACATGATTTTTAAACTCTGTACCATTGTCACTTCTTATTATTTTGACTTTTAAACTAGACTGATTTTCAAGCTGAGTGATTAGAGCCATTAAAATCTCTGAGGTTTCATCTTTGGTTGCAAGAAAAAATACCCAGGTGTATCTTAAAAAATCATCAGTTATAACAAAACAGTAAGACTTTTTCCCTAAGCTCTTTACTCTTGTAGGACCAAATAAGTCCATATGTAGCAATTCTAAAGGACTTGAGATAGAGCTTTTCAATTTAGGCTTGTGAGAGGATTTGTGTTGCTTTCCTTTTAGACAAGCAATACATTGTTCAGTGCATGTGAATGTTTTATTTGGTAAGCCTTTGACCAAATCAAGTTTTACCAGTTTGTTCATAGTTTTGAAATTCACATGACCTAATCTTCTATGCCATAAATTTGATTCATCTATAGAAGCCTTGGATATAAGGCAGGTGATACCATCTTTAGATGATGTATGTGCCATATCCAGAATATATAGACCATCCTTTCTAGGTGCTTTAATTAAGATCATTTCATCTGAAATTTTGATACCTGGTTTAAGGATGATGGCTTCTTTCTCATTAAACGGAACATTCAATTTCTTGTCACACACTTGTGAGACACTTAGAAGATAGAAGTTGAGAACATCAATAAAATTTACCTTGTCAAAGGTGAGCTTCCCATTGGTAACTGTACCTTGTCTAAAAATTTTCCCTAAGTGCTTCCAAAAGCAACTGGTCCTCCATTAACTATTTTTGTGTTTTTCAAGAGTTCTTTATTTCCTGTCATGTGGCAAGAACATCCACTATCTACAACCCAGATGATGTTCTGAGATTTATTGGATGTGTTCTACACATGTTAAGACAAAGTATGAGTTAATTTTTGAGGGAGACCCACGCCTTTGTGGTCGTGGATCCTCTCATTGCATCATTGTATTTGTACTCTTTGACCACAAATGTTTGAGTAAATTCATCAGTTTTTGAAGACTCAGCTTTTGACCGATCATTAGATGAAGAATTTTGACTGGTTTGGAAAATAGAAAAAGAGTTTGTTTCAGACTGAAAGTCTTTGGCCTTTTGTTTTGGTACATTCTTTCTTAATCTATATTCCCTTTGTTTCATCTCTTTTGATGTTCCAGAAAGTTTCAGTTTGCCTTCTCACTTAGTAGGATTACTACTTGTAGGCTCAGAATATTTTCTCTGAAACACCTGTTTATGATTTCTTGAAACAATTTTGGTTTGTTTAGGACAAAAATTGTTGTTTACATTCCTGGAGTTCTTTCCGGAGTAACTTTTGTTGTCCGAGGTAACTTTTACCTCGGCTGCAAAAGTTTTGCCTCCCGAGATAACTTTTATCCCGGGTGGTCGTTTTCTTTCATTTTATTGCTTGCCAAAGTGTTTTTGTCCCTCCGAGGTAATATTTACCTCGGGATCATTAATTTTGCCTTCCGAGATAACTTATTGTAAGGAATATTGCGT
>JBCNJP010000007.1:50916475-50937532 GCA_039602395.1 Deinandra increscens subsp. villosa | reverse complement strand
AATACCTTTCACTCCAAGCACAGGTTGATACTTTGAATGCAACTGTTGCTCATTTGGTGCAGGCTGATCCCACTCATACTGAAGCAGGTCCTTCAAACCCTGTCAGAGACGCTGATGAAGTTGTTATTGCTGATGAAGCTGATACTGTCAAATTGGGGGAGAAGATGCCCTCAAGGCCTGTTATTTCAGAGATTGAAGAAGTGGAAAGGATACCGGCTGAAGTTAGAGCCACAGCCTGTGAAAGATTTGGTTTCAACCCCTTCTCTGTTGAAGAAAGTTGGGTGAACATGAAATGTAGTCAACTGATTGCTATTTCTCCTTTTGAGGACCCCAACCTCACTGAGCTTGTACAGTCATCTATGCTGATTGCTGGTGCTCTCCCTGAGCACATCAACATGATCACGACACTCCTCAAAGATGTCATTTTTCTGGCTGAAAGAGCCAGTGATCAAGTGGTAGGAAATATTGCCTCCACCAGCAAGGAAGCATTTGATATTGAAGAGAGCACTGCAATTGTTGCAGTTGCTACATTAACTGAAGGAGGAGACGAAAACTTGATAGGTGAAGAAGAAGGCACAGAAGTGCTAGAGATTGCTGAAAAAGAACCTGAAGTCACCCAACCTCCGGTGGTGACTGAAGGTCAAATTCTTGTTCAAGCGAAAGTTCAACCGGAACTTCAACCAGAAGTTCAAGTGGTAGCTGAGCTGAGTGTTCAACCGGAAATTCAACCGGAAGAGCAAAGAAGTGAAGGAGCAGAGGATATAGCAGCAACTCTGATAGCTTTAAGGAGCACTGAGCCAATTCAAACTGAAGAACCTGTTCAAGCTGACATTGCTAAAACTATTCAACAGGTAACTCAAACCCCTGAAGCTGAGGCTATAGTGAAGATGGTTGAAGATGCCAAAAGGGCAGCAGAGGATGAGAGGCTTGCCAAAGAACTACAAGAGGAATATGATCTGTATCTACAAATCAGTGTGTTTGAAAACTTACTTGAAGAGGCAAAGACTAGGTCTTTCAACTGGAGATTAAAGGATTATGATCTGGAAGCAGTGACTGAAACTGATAGGCAGAAGTTGATTTTGATTGCTTCTCAATTGTCTACCAGGTTGACAAAGAATGATGAGAATTACATCCTACTGAAAAAGATACAAAGGGCACTTGTGGTCAGAAATTTGAAGACAGAGGAAGAGGTAGATCAGATGCAAGTTAGGGGACTTTGTAGCTTGATAGATTCAATTTTTCATGAGCTTAAAGGAGAAATTGCTGTTGTCAATCATAATTTGGTGATGCCCTCACCATCAGAGCTCATCTCAGGTACAACAACTGTAAATGTTAAACCTAAATTTTCTGACATTGCAGATGTACAACCTCCACCTTCTTTCACTTATAACCCAAACCCTATGCCCACAACAATTCCATCTATCTTACAGTCACTTGCCATCACACCCTACAAACCTCCCTCCATCTCCAAGAAAGTTACCACCAAACTTGCCAATCCCAAGTACAGAACATATAATTTTACTCCCATTGCTCCCCTCAAGAAAAAGCCTCCACCTACCATGGATTTCTCTGATATCTTCCCTCCTACTCCACCTTCAAGCCCTACACCAGAAGCTAATAGACCACCAACACAAACTTCCCTACCTCCACTCACCTTCAAAGAACCTTCTGCCACCACCATCAAACCTACTGAAGTTCAACCCAGTCCTTCCTCTCAATCCTCAAAGGGCAAACCTCCAAAAGAAATAGAATCAACTGATGATTCTAATGAGGAAAACAAAATGAGAAAAAGAAGACTGCTGCATCACAAAAGAAAGAGAGAACAAAGGCCAAGGAAGAAAGGCCCACCCAGGCAAAACAAAATTTTTGGGTGGACAGTTAATGAAGACACCTTTGACTTCAAATTCCAGTGCCTAAGTGGGATCACCAGAGTAGTGAATGCTCATCTTGCCACCAGAATGCTTGATATCTCCTAACTATCAGATATCTATGCTAAATTGCAAGGGATAATGAGTTTGTCCAGATCTGAGCTCCTGCTGAGAATGAGCATAGAACCAAAAGTGCTCGAGCATGGATTGTTCTCTGAAACTCAGGTTGATGAAGATACTGAAGAAAAGACAACCAGTCCGATAAAATTTGTGATTTGGGAAGAAGAAGAAAAACTCGTCTATGTACACAGGACAGATAGTAGTTTCACAACCCATGAAGCAATTAATGTTCAAGATCAGTGGAATGAACAAGATTGGGAAACTCTGCAACATGTTAAGGTTACCATGAGCAGCATGAGTGTTCTCTCAAAAGATGTGAATGCAGGGGTTAAGTTCTTTGACAAGTAGGTCAAGGAGAAGAAAATTTTGGGTATAAGTCAGTTTTTGAAGATAAACATTGAAGTTGAAGAATAATTTGACAGCATCAGCTTAGGGGGAGATTGTAAGGAATATTGTGTTTGGAAGATTTCCGGCTGAATGCCAATGTTGTATAGTTTCGGCTGAAGTTGAAGTTGAAGCGGAATTCTTAATTCAAGCGGAACTGGCAGTTCAAGCGGAAAGAAGCAATTTTGTCCCTTAGCGAATATTCCGGGTGAACTCTATTATCCACCAGATAATGAGTTCAACCGGACTTTTCCTGAGATGTCTTTTCAGCAAGTCCAATCCTGCACAAGCTTCTCGTATGCTTCTATATCTGATTCAAGTCGCTCTCCTAAAGTGTGACATTCGTATATTTTTCATATTTGTAACCCGGCCCGTTTTTCCGCTATCCATGTAATTTCAATATTTATTCGAGCATAAACATGAAGAAATTCTATTTTACCCTCGTTTCATTATATATATATATATATATATATATATATATATATATATATATATATATATATATATATATAGAGAGAGAGAGAGGATCACTTGAGAACCAATTTAATTTGAGAACTAAAAAGAACTAATTTGAGCCACAAGTTTATTTACATGTATCCCCCCTCCCATGAATTGTAGTGGTCCCCCCTGAAATTTGTGGTTGAGATTTAGTTCTCAAAAGTTCTCAAAATAAAAAGTTCTCATTTGAACCTAACCCTATATATATATATATATATATATATATATATATATGTGTATATATATATATATACTATTATTTATACTAAGGTCAAACCCGCGTCCAACGGTGATATTATTGGACAACTCTAATAACATACAATGATGTTGTTAAAATATTCGAGATTGTAAAATTTTAGTCCTATATATATATATATATATATATATATATATATATATACTAGCCGTGTGCCCGCGCGTTGCGGCGGCGAGAATGTATAGCGTGTTATTCGTCTTCTGTTCGCGCGTTGCAGCGGCGTCGACAATTTACAACGCGATATATGTTTCTGTTAGCATGATGCGGCGACGACGACAATTAACCAACACGGAACCTGCTTCTGATTATTTATTAATAATGTCGGATATATTGCGTTATATGTTTGTTAGTTTTCTTATTCGTGGCATCGATGTAGTTTAATTATGTGATGAACCTTTCTCATTAGATGTCAGCAGTCAAATGAGACACACTTTCTTCCATAAAAAAAATACGTATTAATTTAAAGGTATGAATGCAAAACCCAAGCAAAGTTAAACATAAAACAAAACTATTTATAGTATCAACCCTCAAACTGATGCAACATCCTCTAAGGAAGACACCAATGAAGATAAATATGTAATTTTAATAAAAGATTTTCATTACCAATCTTCCAGAATATGTTAACGGATAAAATTTATGTCTTTTGCTGCTTTACACTTCAAAAATAAATATTTTAAGGGCAAGCTGGTCCTTTTATCATATAGAGATTCGTCTAGAATACATATCATTAGATCTAGAAGAATTTAAAAAATTCAGAGAATTTATGTCAAATACAAACATCTAATTTAACGCAAGACATTCAACAAACAAAAATATTCTTCTAGAATCTAGATTTCTCTCTCATTTTGAAATAATGCTACACAATGAGTTCATCACATCAACTTTGTTAGTGTTGTGGTAAGAACTTAATGTTATATCAAATATCCCAAATTTATAAAATACTGATGGGGAAGAAGTGAAACAATCCATATCTGTTTCATAATCTAATGTATTAGCTTGACATACATAAATCAACTCCAAGTTAAACAGCACATGCTCATAAGTCATATTCAAATTATGTCAAGAACTAAAGTATGGACCACTACAACAAAAACCATTGATGATTCCATTCCGATTCAAAAACAATTATA
The DNA here is from genome assembly GCA_039602395.1 of Deinandra increscens subsp. villosa. Classification (NCBI taxonomy): domain Eukaryota; kingdom Viridiplantae; phylum Streptophyta; class Magnoliopsida; order Asterales; family Asteraceae; genus Deinandra; species Deinandra increscens. The sequence continues at coordinate 50,933,276 of JBCNJP010000007.1, read as the reverse complement.
ATGTATATACATACTGCTTATTCTTCCCCAATATATACGTATATGAAAAAAAAACATACTCAGCACACCATCTTGGTAATATTGGGTCGCCTATCCGTCACTTGAAGATATCTCCACACATTAGCACACCATCTTTCATCCAATAGATGCAAATAAGTTTCTAACAAAATAAATACAAAATACATATAAGCATATCATTCAACTGTAACTATTATAGATAGAAAGACACACCCAACATTTCTGAAAGATTTTAATATCTAAAACATTCAATGCGGGATTACTACAGACTTCCGTAAGCAAAACTGCTTATGTAAACAGCCAAAAACCTTCAAAGGCCAGCTACATTACCTATGAGTTGGACTCATTGTTGTTAGAACTGCTACTCTTAGAACTCGTAAGGCAGCAGATTACCTACATTTTTGTTGTTGTTGATGTTAGTTTGGAGATGTCTTTAATCCAACCCACCTACAAAGAAATATCAACCTTCATAGTATTTCAGCCCTAAACAGTTTGCCAAATTTATATTAACACTTAGAATCTCATAACAAACCTGGATAATGGAAAATCGACGTTTCATTATCATCTTTAACAAAACCGCAATAATCAGAACCTACACAGGAAGCTATATTTGTTTTCAAATGTGTAAATAAAAAAATTAAAAGCAACCGCTTACCATTCTGAGTTCTGGAGTTATATATCCATCATTGTCAACATCAAATTTCTAAAAAGCTGCCTATGATTAATGTTGCCATTTTTCAATGTCTTGTTCCTCCAGGTGATGAACATGAAGAGTGGCTGCAACAAATTATTTCATCTTTCAATGATAGACTTTAGCAAGGTCCTGCCACGAACAACCCGATTATATCAAAATTAAGAGTATAAAGTGCAATTACTATGTCGATGCTAGATCATCACAGAACCTAAACTGCCTGAGCATGCTGAACTATCAGCGTTATGCATTAACACCTCTCCATTATCAATCAATTATGCATCCAAATCATCAAACCAAACCCACATACAAATTTCAAACCAAACACCTTTATTGTGTGTGTATTTGTGCGATCTAATAAAACCCCAAGTTCTATTTAAGTCGTTGAATCAAGAACTGGTTATATCAATCTGCGATAAACATAAAGTGTTTTAACTATGCTTTTTTATTAGGTTTTAACTATGCTTTGGAGTAGGATTGGAGCACCTGACTTATAGTAAAACAAAAGAAAATCTTAAAGTGTTTTAACTATGCTTTTTTATTAGGTTTATTTTTCACAAATACATTCCTAACCTACAGTACCCGTATTCATCGTCTAAACGCTATAAAATCCAACAAAATCCATATCAACTGTGTGTTCATAATATTATCATAACATATTTATTGTGTAAATCCAAGCACATTATAAACCAACCAACTCTTGGTACCATGGTGATAAAATAAACCAACCATATTTAGTGTGTAAATCCAAGCACATGCTACTAATGAGCCCAGTAAGCCTAAACAGTCTCAAAACCCAACAATCAAACAAAACAAAGACAATCCCCAAAATCAAATATGCAAGAAACATACAATCTAAAGAACCTAAAATCACATGCAGAAGGAGAACTAACTAATTGAATAACTTCATAAACACCTAAGAAAAAAAAACTCATCAAAAAATGATCGATAAAACTTTCAAATGCAGCCTATCAAATCCAACTGATCGATAAACAGATTACATAAGAAGGCAATAAGAACATAAGCAAGTTAAATAATCAATCTTAAACACCCATAAGGTACCTGTTTCCTTTGATTCTAGGGCTTCAAAGAATTTTTTTCACATACATACACACATCAGACTAACTCTACAAGCAGCGGGAACAACATGGATGCATGTCTCCTAAACCGCTCCTTGTCTACTTCACTTAGAACCCTGAGAGTGCTGACACAAGCAATGACGTTCTTGTCCCTAACTCCCCCAATGTTGAAACCTGCAATATACTAAAACCTCACTTGAGCAAACCGGTGATTATTTTATGGCTCTCGCCTCTCGCCTCTCAGACTACTGTTTAAAAGACTTATGTTGCCCATTGGGTCTGGATATAGTAAGATCTCTAACTAAAGCATTTTCTCTTAAGGCTAGTAATTTTATCATGCAACAAAACAACTGCATCAAAAGAAAGAGCCTGAAACAAAATCAGATGAAAACACTGAGAATTGAAGCAACCACTATTTGTTATCAAAACAAAAATGCAATATCAAAAAGAAAAATGTACCTCAAATTCTCGGCGAGTATTTAGCTGTGAGGGAGAATATATAACCTTATTTATAGCTGAGATTTAAGATTTACATTGAGCGCCATTTCTCATATTACCTCATTTGCAGTTTTGGGAAGACGCCAAGAAGCCGATGTTAAAGACTTGCCCTCAACTGAAATCTCAAATCCCTTTGTGATGTACATCTGTTTAACTTTGTGATGTCATATTACCTTGACAAATTAAAACACTAAATCAAATCAGTCATCAAATATCTTCCTTAACAAATAAATCACGAAAAAAATTATAGGAGACAACTTAGAAGATGAGATCTGAGGCCAAAATAAGGAAGCTTACTGTTTCTACATCTCTCTGTCATCATAAAACATCATATTAGTCCTTATAAACAATGTAATACTAAGCAGAAATTGCCAAATCTAAGTTTTACTTTGGAAGTTAACCTAACCCATTTCAACCTCTTAACCAACCCAGCCACACAAATTGCCAAATCCAAGTAATGAGTTCTCATAGATAGATAGGATATAAAAAGGCAACTTAAATTCTGACCTTAAAAGTGCATCCACCAGCATAAGAGCCTAGAATAGCTTCTATAATCAAACTTCGAGCCTACACATATGAATAAATCCATCAAACCAAAACTAATACCTGCAATAAGATGGAAAAAATAATCAAAACAAAGTTAAGCAACCAATTCCAAAACATAAAATAATTTCCCAAAGATGGGCAGTTCCAATAAAATTTGGGTATGATATCATTACCTAAATCACACCATAGAAGGGCAGTTTCAATAAAAAACTATACCATAGATGGCAGCTACTTAATATGCTATTTGGAATTGACTCTAAGTGAAGCATAACTTCATTTTTGAGTTGATCTCTTCTTAATTTCCCACTTGTTTTTAATAAGTTCTTATCTTCCAAAAACGTTTATTGGGCCAATCTAGTAAATACTTTAGGCACTTTAAACCTGTAATCGTATGAAACGAAAAAAGATTAAGTTGAATATTTATTTTACATCTACCAATTCAAACTGGTAAAAACATTTTCCAAAAAACTTATAGGGAAACCCAAGCCTATGCTCTCTGTCTCTCGAAGCACAAATATAATCTCAGCAAACAGCAGGTTATCTGAAGAAATCCAGATGCAGTAACCAAAAGATCAAATCTGAAATAGAGAAGATATAAAAGAAGGAACATTAAAAACACGAACCTGATTGTGAACTACAAAATCAAGAACCATAGCCAAATGAATAAACTTTATATCAAAACAGTTGAACATTAAGTGAACACTAAATTGTTCAAAATACTTTAAGACTAAGAACTTATCAAATCTCTTTGTATAACCAGAAAAAGCCATCAACCATTGATAAGAAACAATTAACTCGTTGCACTGACAACTGATAATAAAATCCCAAACTATCAATCGAAAGAAGAAATAAAATTAACCAAAACACATAAAATTATACTCATAGTCTGAATATCAACAGTTTAGAAGTTTACACACCTGATAATCAATAGTAAGCAAAACGTAGATGACAAACAGAACACTCAAAAAATATCAAAAGTAAACAACTCAAAAAACAAATTACTTGAAGTAATAGTCAGAGATCAGAGATTGAAATGTCCAATCGGAAGAGATAGATACCAAAAACCCTAGAGCTGATAAACTTAGGGTTTCATCATCTATTGCAGCCATAACAATCTGCAGATGTGGTTTGCTTGTTTTATGCTCAACCTTTTCTAGATCCCATTCTTATTTGTTTGTACTTATTCCATCAGTGGCCTAAAATTGGAAGTTATACATGGAAACAAAAACAAGTAGAAGCAAGTATCTATGTGATGGCTACGATCAAGTCAATCCATGAAGAGCTTACCTCAAGCATATTAAACAGGTTAATTTTTATCAACAATAAACAGATTCAAGCATATTAAACAGGTCAATTTTTATCAACAACGATTCAGTGAACATATTATTGCAAGAATTGTTTACCTTAATAAGGCTTTAGGATACACGCACTTGAAATGCGGCTTTAGCATACCTCGATACGGCTTTAGGCTTCGGAGTTCTACAGCAGAAACGAAAATGAAACATTAAGTAGAATTAGAACAATAGAGGAGCAAAATTAGAATGATTTAGAATGATTAGAACGATAGAGGGTCAGAAGTACCTGAAATTGCATAAACCCTTCTTGCTGAATCTGTAATTTGAAATGGAGAGATGGTCCTGGATTTATAGCCACGCAGAATCCGTAACGATCCTCAATATCCTTAATATTGGCCTTCCAATGAGTAATCATCATGTTTCAACGAAGATGATGAAGGTAACCAGCGATGGCCAATGGAAGGGAGGAGAGAGGGTGGAGAAGCGTTGTTCTCGAAGGCGGCGGCTGGTGGTTCGCGGTGTACAGGGAGTAAATGCAGCTATGCGTGTGCAGGAAAAAGTGGTTCAAGAAAGCGTAGGTGGGTAATTCCCATTTTAACCTAATCCTTTCAGCTGGATCTTGTACCGGATGGATGGTGCTTTAGTTAAAGATGCTTAAAACACTTGTACACATTGCAGAAACTATTGTACGCGTCTTAAGCATTAAGCATTTTTCATGACGAAAATGCCCTTTAGGGCAATATGTATTATATATAGTAATATATATATATATATATATATATATTCTTTAAAAAAAAGTAAAAGAATTATAAATAGGTGTGAACCATTATTATTCTAAACGTTAATCAATTCTATACCTCTTTTACTTCAAATAAATAAAAGTCTCATTACATAATTATGACTATCAATTAACACACCTGTTGATACCTGAAATGTGCGTCGTGTGAAGTATCGAGCGAAGATCAAGTTCAAGCCAATATAGGGTTGGCCGAACTAGGTCCGAACCTGAAGTTCGGACCGGCCGAACCTAGGGTTCGGTGGGAGTTCGACCGATCGGGTATATATAGTCGTTTGGTCTTTGTGTTTAGTAGTTCTGAGCGAGTGAGCAAATCTTAAGTGTGTGTTTCTGAGTGTGTTTCTCTGTGTCAATTCTCTGTGGTTTACTGATTGTAATTGTTCTCGTTTGATCAATAAAACAATCGGTTATTTACGTTTTGATGTCCGATTAGCTAGATCGAGTAGACGATCCGATGCTCACGCATTTTCAAGTGGTATCAGAGCTTTCTGGTTCACTCTACTGATCTGTGGTTGCTATTCTCGGATTATTGAACGTTTTTGAAGTTTTCTCGTGTTTCATTTCGTGTTTTCTATCAATTCTGATGTGCAATTTGTGCCAAAACTGTTCCTAAACCATTTCCTATTGGTTTTTCTGATTCATCATATCAAGTTTCGTCAAAATCAGTCCGTTTTCACGAGTTTTCAGAAAATGTCTTCGAGGTTCGGAGGTTACTGGGCAAGCTCGGAGTAACCGCTCCGAACTTGAGGTTCGGAGGTGACTCGGAGAGAGTTCGGCGAGAGTTCGGTGGTGTATCGGTCTGGTTCGGTGAGATTTGAGGTTCGGAGGTAGATCGGAGCTGGTAGTTGTTTCGGACAAGGTTCGGAGCTCGTTCGGATTTTGTTTTAGGTTCGGACTAAGTTCGGTGAGAGTTCGGACGGCAGAATAAGTTCGGAGCAAGTTCGGAGGGCAAAATTGTTCAGATTTTCAACGATGACGGAATTTCAAGCTTTTGCCTCAATGCAAAGTGCTATGCAGACCATGATGAATTATGACAATGAAATCGGAACAAGTCAGAAAGTTCCCAAATTGTTGAAACTAGAAGATTATCAGAATTGGAAGAAACGATTTTCAGCGTATATCAGCACAAATAATATTGACTTATGGATTCCAATTAGGAAATTGTATGAAAAACCAAAAGAAGATGGAGAGTCTAAAGAAATTGAAGATTTTGATGTTGCTGAAAGAAAAAGTTATGAACTTGAACAAAAAGCTTATGGTTATCTTACCATGGCTTTACCTACTGAACTGTTACATCAATTTAGCACGTGTAAGAAGTCAAAGCAATTATGGGATGCTTTATCAGCAAGGTGTGAAGGAAATGATCAGTATAAGAAAAGTCGAAAGAAGGTTTTGAGTAAGGAATTTGATAATTTCCAGCATTATGAGAATGAAAATATAACAGCTCTTGTCTCAAGGTTATCTCATCTGATTAGTGAATTGAAGATTGTGGGAATTGAGAAAACTGATGAAGAGTTAAAGGAAAAGATTATGGAAGCATTACCAGACAAATGGGAAAATTATGTTTTGCTTATCACTCATGATAAAGAATACTCAACATTGACATTTCATGAGCTTACTGGAAAGCTTCATGCTCGAGAAATGGAAATGTTAAATTCAAAGAAGTCAACTGCTACCTTGCAACATCCTGAGTTGTATCATGGTGAAAATAGTGCAAGCATGAATGCAAAGTCTAAGCCAAATCAGAATACAGCACCAAGTGTTGCTTTTCTAGCTGGAGCTTCAGGAAATTCTGATAACAATTCTTCAAGGGGCTGCCGTTTCACTATTCCAAATTTTTCAAATCAAAATGATTTTTCAACAGAATCAACTGATGATTGTGCCAAAATGATTTCTGCATTGATTTCATCATCTTTTGGTCTGATTCTCAAAAATGTTGCTGACGCAAAGTTAACCAGTGAGGATCTTGATGCTCTTGATGATGATCAATTGACTGAATTGGATGTTTCGTGGCAATATGCTATGTTGTGTCAAAGATCTAAAAGATTTTTTAAGAAGCATGGAAGGAATATTTCTGGTGACAAATTGGGATTTGACAAGTCTAAACTAAAGTGCTTTAAATGTCAACAACTTGGACATTTTGCCAAAGAATGTCAACAGAAAGCTAATATTTCACATTCACCAAAGCCTGGTTTTACTCAACCATCTACTAGTAATACAGGCAAGACCACTGCTTTGGTTGCTCAAAATGATGGTGTATATGATTGGGGTCAACATTTTGGGTATGATTCCTCAGCCTTTATAGTTACCCATGATTTACAAGAAGATTATGGTTCAGATACTAGTTCAGATACTAGTTCAATACCAAGTTCGTATGCATCTGCTGAAAATTTGGAGAGTCTGATGAAGGAAAATGCTTTGTTGATGAATAAAGTTCAACAATTGACTGAAGAGTTTGAGGTGGTTAAATCTGAATTGAAGATTTCTAAAGAATGTGAAAAGGGTTTGGTTTTGAAGAATGTGGATTTGATTAATGAAAACATAATGTTGAATAAAGTTTTAGAAGTATTGAAACAAGAAAAGAAGAATGTTGAAATTTCGAAAGCTGAAAGTTTTGAAGAAAAAGGTGAATTAGTCAAAGAAGTGAAGAAATGGAAGGAAGAGGCAGAAGATGCTGCAAATGATTTTCAGAATTTGTTTGATAAATCCAAGATTAAGCTTGATTTGCTTACTAAGAGTATTGAAGAATCTGATGCTAAAATCAAAGCATATCAAGTTGATATGGAAAAGTTATTAGATGATAAGCGGGAGTTGGCTAGAGTTAACAAGGTTCAAACTGCGAATCTGGAAATTCAAAAGAGAAATGAGGATAAACTGAAGAAGGAGCTACATGAAGGTCTTGACAATCTTCGTCTGCAAAAGTTTGAAACTCATAAAGTTGCCAAGCGCTTGATTGTTAAAGAAAAAGAATTTGCAGAAGCTCAACAGCAAATTTCTGATCTCAAAATTCAAGTTCTTGATGCTAAAAGATTGCTCAACAATGTTTCAAATTCACAAGTTTTCACGAGCTTCTTAGAAAATGATGCAAATTTTGAAACGATGTTTGATAAAACTGCATCACCCCCTGCTCATATCAAGGAAGCTGTCAAAGACGTGAAGGAACAGGTTGATGATTTTGATTGTTCAAAGATATCAGTTTCTACTTCTGAAGAAGCAAAGGTTGTGAAGAAGAAGAAAAGCAAGAAGAACAAGAAAAAGGTCTTGAAATCTGAGATTCCTCCAGCACCAAAGTTTGTTTCTGGTTCATTTTCTGCTGATAATGAAAAATCGGCTACATCAAGTGACAAGATTCAATCTCAATCTGGCTTTGATGAAACAATTTTCTATGACCAAAAGAAGATTCCTGATGTGAAAGCCGAATTCACAAGATTAGCTAAGAATGGACATCAGAATTCAACTACTGAGGAAAGGATTTCAGGTAAATGTACTGGTTTAGGTTTTCAAGTTCCAAAGTCTCAAGCTGCAGAAGTTCCAGCATCTGAATTATCAAACCTAAAGAAGCTTAAAATGAAGCAAATGAAGAAGGATGTGTTCAAAGCAGACAAAGTTCAACCTGAAAGGTTTTATAAGCTCAAAGGTTCTGAACAGTTATTTTCTGACAAGGAATTTCCTTTTCACTGCGTGGATGCTCGGAAAATTTCTGAAGTATTTGTGAAAGCTGATATTTCTTCTGAAAGCTCTCAATCTCGTAGCCCAACCTCTAAATGGGTACATGATCACAGGCATCAGGTATATGATTCTCATTCTGATCATGTTAGAGATATTCATGTGTGTTCTATGCAGGAACATCAAAAGTGGGATAAATCGACACGTATATGTTATGTTTGTCGCCAAAGAGGGCACATGGCAAAAGATTGTCCACTTCCTGCTGAATCAAATTCAAGGTTTCACAAGAAACCAGTTTTTGGTACATCTGCCAACAAAAAGTTCTTTGATGAAAAAGGCAGAGTTTTTGATGAATTTGAACCTACATTCTATCAAAAACAAAAACGTTTTGTTCCAAAGTTTTCAAAGGATCAAAATGTAGGTTCATTATCACAGTCACCTGTGATTGTGTCATCGAAAACTGATTTACCAAAACAACAGGAATGGAAACCTAAGGTGGTTTCAAAGCAAAATCAGGACACTGGTCGACCAGAAGCGATTCGCTTCGGGTCCTTTGTGAACTAATCAGGTTGTCCAGTGTGCAGGTACTTCTAGAAGACCTATCGACGATTGCAAAGTTGTTGATGGAGGAGTTTTCTGCTTAATTTAAAATTCATGACAAATTTTTCTCATATGCAAATTTTATGAATTCTAAAGCTGAAAGATATCCGTGTTGATTGATCAATTTTCTTTGCTTACGTTTTTTCTCAAAAAGCCAAAAATAGAGTCTTATTTTTGTGTAAAATGAAAATCCAAAAATAGAGTTTTCATTTTAAGGGGGAGAATTGTAAGTAAGGGGGAGTAATTGAGAAAATGCATGGTATGGGGAGAAGGTGAATACATGCAAAATATATAATGAAGGAAGGTGAATACATGCAAAATATAAAATTGTGAGAAATTGATCATTGGGAAATGATGGTACATTGGCATACGTATCTGACTTATGGATAAAGTAGATGAAAGGGCCATAAGATCATTGTTTGATATGCTTGGTAGGCTTGGCAAATCAGAAAGTATTCAGATGTGATATACACTAAATACTAATGCTTGACCATGTGGATAACATCTTGATGCATATTTCTTGACACAAAAAGAAAAATAAGTGTGAAATTCAAAATGAGAAGTCACTGTGTATACATGTGTTCATTTTGCAAAGATTTAATCTTGTTTGATTTTCTTTATTTTGTCAAACGATCGGACTTTCTCTGCGTATCGAAAGATCGACCTGATCGTTGTTCGTTTGACGTTCTGCTTTATTTTCTTTGGTGTTTCGTATAACTCATCGGACTTTCTCTGCGTGTACGGGAGTACCGACCTGATTGTTGTTGAGTTATACAATTTCAACTTGTTTTATTTTTCTTATTTTGTTAAATCCGAGGCCTTATCTGTGTATCGAAAGATCGACCTTAAGGTAGACGATTTAACGTTCTTATTTCTTTTTGCATGAAACACAGTTGACTGTATCATGAAAAATAGTATGCAATGTGAAAGTTCACAAATGCAATCACACAAAAGAAAAAGAAAGAAAAACAGAAAAATGTCTGAATATGTCTGATAGTGTGGGGTACACTGGTCAAAGCAAATCTAATCAATACCTTAACATATCCAGATGTTATGAGTATGATTTTGTCTGAGCTTAAGATGGACAAATTATACCAGCAATCGACATGACTTATGTGTTTCAATTAATTGAATTTGAAGTATAGTTCAGTGCGTTATGATCAATATGATCCCATATAGTGATCTTTCTCATACCAAAAATAGTGTTTGATTCTGTATTGCAATTTCATTTCATTTTAGAAAAGATCAAAAAGATTTTAGGTGTGTTTTGATATAAACTTTCAAAAAGCCAAAAAGATTTTGTTTCTGCTTTATTTTCGATCTGATCAACACGTGATATAAAATCATTTTCAAAATCATATCTTGGAGTCTCGAAGAGACGTTTTGCGCCAAGATTATTTAAGTGTTAATGCAGGATGCTGTCGTGCAAGCTATCACAACTTCAAGTCTTCTGAAGCTGTTGATAAAGACCAGAGATATACTAGATATCATCAAGTATTCAAGGTCAAGCTACGATTGAGTTGAGGAGGGTTTTGTTCGAAGATTCATTTCATTGGATAAACGGATTCTTTACTTGAGGGGGAGCTTGATTGATGATACATATTTGATGGTGTTGAGAAGAAATGAGAAAAGATACTGCACACGACGAGGGGGAGTTTGTTGATACCTGAAATGTGCGTCGTGTGAAGTATCGAGCGAAGATCAAGTTCAAGCCAATATAGGGTTGGCCGAACTAGGTCCGAACCTGAAGTTCGGACCGGCCGAACCTAGGGTTCGGTGGGAGTTCGGCCGATCGGGTATATATAGTCGTTTGGTCTTTGTGTTTAGTAGTTCTGAGCGAGTGAGCAAATCTTAAGTGTGTGTTTCTGAGTGTGTTTCTCTGTGTCAATTCTCTGTGGTTTACTGATTGTAATTGTTCTCGTTTGATCAATAAAACAATCGGTTATTTACGTTTTGATGTCCGATTAGCTAGATCGAGTAGACGATCCGATGCTCACGCATTTTCAACACCATCACAAATTGAAAACCTCTTTTTAATTTATCTCCATCTCACGTATGAAAGAATGGATACACCCCTCCCCTCTTTAATCTTATGCATTAATTCATATTAATGGGAATAATCACTAGTTAAAATCACCTCATAGTAAATGTGTATGTAATAAAACATGAGATATTTTTACAAGCTATCCTTATTGATTGTCTGACCTTTCCAACGCCCAAAGGCCACCTCCAAATTTCCTTGCATTTTTCTTTTCATTCTATACTATATATATATACTATATATATATATATATATATATATATATATATATATATATATGTATGTATGTATATTCTATATGTGGGCCAATATAGAGATGGAACCATCGTGACCTTACATTTCCTTTTGGATATTTCGAATAACATAAAAATTAAAATCACCAATTTAAATTCTCTATGAGCTCTCAGTTAGTCCTCACACCCAACCCTCTAGACTTCTCTTATTTAACCATCTACTGCCTAAAGCAAATAACCCATGAACAAATATTCCAAACCCATCTCTTCTCTCTCTCGTGAACTCTCTCTACTACCCTCATATTATTCACAAATTTTAAACCTAAAAATCATACATATTTCTACTTCACGACATAAGATAATCCGCATCTTAAAACCCACTTTTAAATCTCCCAAGCATAGACTTAAACATCAAGCTTAAAGAACCTGTCAACCTCATTTGAAGATTCAAGTGTGGACTCAAATTTTATACTACACTTCCTTCTCCTTGATTACAATAAGTGAGTAATCGTTTATTCTTATTTTTGTTCTATTATTTTGAGCTAGTCACATAACCCGCTTACGAGCCTTATGGGTTAACCTCATTTTCTAAAGAAAAACTAATACATTCATATTTAACTAAACTTATACCTTTCAAAAATAAACACCTCGTATGTAAATCCTAAAATGGATTGTATATAAATTAAGTTGAGACCTAGGCTTATTAAAAGCTAACTATTAGTAACATATATACTTCTTTTGAAATGAATATTTATTCGTTTCATTTTACATAACGGACACGACCAGAGACAAAAATATTATTTATCCAACTCACTCGAAGTATAATTTATATTTATGGGACAATGCTTACTTGAATATTCAAATACACATATATTTTTTTTGTAGAATAAGTATACTTTTATCAAGACAAATACTTATCACCAATCGTTAAATGGGTTACCTCACTTAACTAAACTCGACCAGTCTAAATGGTTAACTTACATATATAACACGTATCACTAAACCTTAAGGTGTCTTTATATAATTTAGGACACGGATAGGCCATCTTCATATCACTCGGACTATTCTCATATTCCGCTTATTGATCATGTGAGTATTCATAATCCCTTTTCACTTTCAAGTTTTAGGATGTAACATGTATACATATTCAAATATCAAATTCTTTATTCATTTTACAAACCATGCGATTTCATTCTATGTCTTTGTGTGATTACATGTTATATGGTGAACTATGGTTTTATATGCAAATTCAATTTTCAAGGGTAATCATTAACATATAAGCCCATGGTAACAATGATGGATCCATTGGACTGACAACCCACCTGAATTTGACCGGTTTGGCATTCGGGTGATTGAAACCTATTTCATTAACTTAACTTGCGAGTTAAGGGCGCTAGTCAACAAAGGTTTGGTTATGCACATTCAAATTCTATATTGGTTTATTCATACGTGTTTGAGTCTACATTTGACATTTGAATCGCTTTCAATATACTATATATAATTATACCTATGTCTACTCACCAACTATTTTAGTTGACACTCTCATTTTTATACATGTTACAGGAAATGCAGTTTGAGCCATGCTTGATTGATGCTACATCTAGGATGCTTTGGACCTAGTTAAATCAATTAAGACTTTATCTTTATGTTATGTGTATTTGAACCTCATGTTTGAATTGAAATTTGGTAATGATTAAATATTGAAACTTTAATTAGTGTCATGAGCATTTGGACAATCATCACGCCCCGACGTAAATTCCGCCGTCGGTTGGGGTGTGACAGATTGGTATCAGAGTTGTGGCTATAGGGAATTAGGTTATTAGAAATGGTGACCTAGACTATGGCTTTAGGTGTCCAAACATGAGTATCTCATGTCTTGCATGCTTATTACATATTACTCTATGTCCATATATATGTTATTTATTCTTACCTTATTCTATTCAAGCCCTAACCTTTTCTTGATACACACATCTACACTTTCACTTTATGCTACATTTGAAATTTCGTTATTTCATTCATCTTCAATTTTTCAATCTCATCAAAAGTTTAAGTTCTGAGTGTCGGACATGTAGTAACTGGAAGGGTGGACACCGGTAACCAAGTTTTCTCTCTAGAAAGGCATTTCGTATAAACCTATGTCGACCGTTGGGCTCAAATGCCGATCTGAGGAATTCTTGGTGATAATGTCTTACCTATTAGGCCAAAGCATGTCATACCAAACATCACATGAACTAAAATAACTTCGATACGTCAAGGTAATCATTTAAATGGTTGCACTCAATACTATGTTTATTTTAAAATTCAACATGATTTACTTTTCGTGTTGCATATTTTATTTCAAAAAATCAAACACTACGACATCACATGTTATTCTATCGACTTACAATGTTTTCAACCTATGTTTCATAATTTTCATATTTTCAACCCATGATTATCATCTATCAAACCATTTTCATCATTGGTCTCACCATCTCCTTCACCTCAATTCAGCATGTCTATTCATTTCAAAGGCCGCCGTTCTGGAAACTCCGGACGCAAGATGGCTTCTCAAATAGCCAAGCAAATGGCTAAAGTCATCCCGGATATGATGGTTAAACTCCAACAGAACCTCAACACTAATCAGAATAACCAAGTTGGTGCTAATCCTCCCCACTGCACCTTCAAGCACTTCAACTCCTGCAACCCACCCATCTTCTACGAGTCTGAAGGGGCTACTGGCCTGCTCCAATGGTATGAGAGCATGGAGAACACTTTTCTCAACAGTGACTGCCCTGAAAATCTAAAGGTTCGTCATGCTACCAGTGTCTTCCAAAAAGAGGCACTCACCTGGTGGAACAGCGAAAAACACACTCGGGGTTTGGATGCTGCCATGGCCTTATCTTGGAACGAAGTCAAGGAACTCATGAACCGTGAGTTCTGCCCTCGTAGCGAGATCATGAAACTCGAGGTTGAGTTTTGGGGACTGAAGCAAGATAGTGGCGAAAACTTAGCTTACAACACTCGTTTTAAATAGCTAAGCTACTTGGCTCCTCACTTGGTTAAACCTCTTTCTCGAGCCATCGAGAAGTACATTAAGGGTCTCCCAATTCAAATTCGAGACACCATGTGGGGTAGAAATCCTGAGACTCTCGCAGAGGCTATGCGTCTAGGTGCAATTCTTACTGATGATCATGTAGAAGCAGGGACACTATTCAGAAAGGGCGCTAAGAAATCATCTGACAAAGCCTCAACCGATTCACCTAAAGAAGTTAAGGCTGAGTCATCTGGTGCCAACAAGAAGAAGCGAAAAGCTAACAATCGCAACTATGCTATCATTACACCAGCCACACCCATAACCCAGGTTGCTCCTACTGCCCGGCCCATCAAGAAGCCATACACTGGGATCTTACCCCAGTGTAACACATGCAAATACCATCATCCTGCGACGATCGCATGTCGCCAGTGCCTCAACTGTGGTCGATATGGCCATTATACCAACCTTTGTCGCCAACCCTTGCGAGCCCAAGCTCAGCAACCTTTTGCTCAAACCATGGCATTACCCAATGCTCCACCAATAAATAATGGGCGTGCTTGCTTTCAGTGTGGCGACCCGACGCATTTTCGTAATGCATGTCCCATGTTGACTATCGTGAACAACGCTCAAGCTAATCCAGTCAACCAGGGTGCACGTGGTCGTGCATACAACCTTAATGCTAACCAAGCTCAAGCCAACAACGAAGTGGTTAATGGTATGTTCCTTGTTAATAACCATTATGCCTCAATCTTATTTGATACTGGTGCCGATAAGAGTTTTGTTTCTATTGAATTCGAGCCCTTACTTGCTACTCCCCGAACCACCTTAGAGAAACCTTTCACAGTTGAAGTGGCAGATGGAAAACCCATCACCACTGACTCTATTATTCATAAATTCACACTTAACTTCAACGAGCACGATTTCCCCATCGACCTTATACCTGTGCAACTAGGTAGTTTTGATGTCATAGTAGGCATGGATTGGCTAACTCAAAATCGTGCCGAAATCATTTGTTTTGAGAAGGCTATTCGAATTCTATGTGTAGATGGTCAGGTTTTGATGATCTATGGTGAAACACCCTCTAAAGGCCTTAAACTCATGTCATGCACCAAAGCCCGCAAGTACTTACGCAAGGAATACATGGTATTCTTGGCCCATATTGTGAAGACAGATGTTAAGGAGAAGAAGATACAAGACATTCCAATCGCTCGGGATTTTCCTGAAGTCTTCCCTGAAGACGTATCTGGTCTTCCTCCTGTTCGACAAATTGATTTCCGCATCGATCTTGTACCTGGTGCAAATCCTGTGGCTAGGTCTCCTTGTCGTCTTGCACCTTCCGAGATGCAAGAGTTGTCTAATCAACTCCAAGAGCTTTCTGACAAAGGCTTTATTCGTCCAAGTTCCTCACCTTGGGGAGCCCCCGTTTTATTCGTGAAGAAGAAGGATGGATCATTCCGTATGTGCATCGACTATCGTGAACTCAACAAGCTCACCATCAAGAACCGTTACCCCTTACCCCGAATTAACGATCTCTTCGATCAACTTCAAGGTGCCAATTGTTTCTCAAAAATAGATCTTCGTTCTGGATATCATCAACTTCGTGTCCATGATGATGACATTCCAAAGACTGCCTTTCGTACGAGGTATGGTCATTTCGAGTTCACAGTTATGCAAGCCCTACTTGGATAAGTTCGTGATCGTCTTCATTGAGGTATGGTCATTTCGAGTTCACAGTTATGCAAGCACCTGCAGTATTCATGGATCTGATGAATCGCGTTTGCAAGCCCTACTTGGATAAGTTCGTGATCGTCTTCATTGACGACATTCTAATCTACTCCAAATCAAAGTCTGATCACGAGCAGCACCTACGTCTAATTTTAGAACTCTTGAAGAAGGAACAACTATACGCCAAATTCTCGAGGTGTAAATTTTGGCTAAAAGAAGTTCAATTTTTGGGACACATCGTCAATGTCAAGGGTATCCATGTAGATCCTGCTAAAATCGAAACCGTTAAAAATTGGAGTATTCCTACTACTCCTACCGCAATTCGCTCTTTTCTTGGTTTAGCAGGCTATTACCGACGTTTCATTTCAAACTTTTCCAAGATTGCTTTACCACTCACTGCTTTAACTCATAAAGGCAAGCCATTCGAGTGGGGTGCCAAGCAAGAGCAAGCATTTCAGACACTTAAACAAATGTTATGCGATGCTCCTATCCTAACTCTTCCCGATGGTAACAACGATTTTGTATTGCGATGCATCAAACCAAGGTCTTGGTTGTGTTCTCATGCAACGAGGCAAGGTTATCGCTTATGCATCAAGGCAA
>JBCNJP010000007.1:50835114-50915975 GCA_039602395.1 Deinandra increscens subsp. villosa | reverse complement strand
CGTAACTAACGGAGATTGTCTAACGGAAGTTAACCTTGGAATTCTCGGATGTCACAATATATGTATGTATATTCTATATGTGGGCCAATATAGAGATGGAACCATCGTGACTTTACATTTCCTTTTGGATATTTCGAATAACATAAAAATTAAATTCACCAATTTAAATTCTCTATGAGCTCTCAGTTAGTCCTCACACCCAACCCTCTAGACTTCTCTTATTTAACCATCTACTGCCTTAAGCAAATAACCCACGAACAAATATTCCAAACCCATCTCTTCTCTCTCTCGTGAACTCTCTCTACTACCCTCATATTATTCACAAATTTTAAACCAAAAAATCATACATATTTCTACTTCACGACATAAGACAATCCGCATCTTAAAATCCACTTTTAAATCTTCCAAGCATGGACTTAAACATCAAGCTTAAAGAACCTGTCAACCTCATTTGAAGATTCAAGTGTGGACTCAAAGTTTATACTACATTTCCTTCTCCTTGATTACAATAAGTGAGTAATCGTTTATTCTTATTTTTGTTCTATTATTTTGAGCTTGTCAGATAACCCGCTTACGAGCCTTACGGGTTAACCTCATTTTCTAAAGAAAAACTAATACATTCATATTTAACTAAACTTATACCTTTAAAAAATAAACACCTCGTATGTAAATCCTAAAATGGATTGTATATAAATTAAGTTGAGACCTAGGCTTATTAAAAGCTAACTATTAGTAACATATATACTTCTTTTGAAATGAATATATATTCATTTCATTTTACATAACGGACACGACCAGAGACAAAAATATTATTTATCCAACTCACTCGAAGTATAATTTATATTTATGGGACAACGCTTACTTGAATATTCAAATACACATATATTTTTTTTGTAGAATAAGTATACTTTAATCAAGACAAATACTTATCACCAATGGTTAAACGGGTTACCTCACTTAACTAAACTCGACCAGTCTAAATGGTTGACTTACATATATAACACGTATCACTAAACCTTAAGGTGTCTTTATATAATTTAGGACACGGATAGGCCATCTTCATATCACTCGGACTATTCTCATATTCCGCTTATTGATCATGTGAGTATTCATAATCCCTTTTCACTTTCAAGTTTTGGGATGTAACATGTATACATATTCAAATATCAAATTCTTTATTCATTTTACAAACCATGCGATTTCATTCTATGTCTTTGTGTGATTACATGTTATATGGTGAACCATGGTTTTATATGCAAATTCAATTTTCAAGGGTAATCATTAACATATAAGCCTATGGTAACAATGATGGATCCATTGGACTGACAACCCACCTGAATTTGACCGGTTTGGCATTCGGGTGATTGAAACCTATTTCATTAACTTAACTTGCAAGTTAAGGGCGCTAGTCAACAAAGGTTTGGTTATGCACATTCAAATTCAATATTGGTTTATTCATACGTGTTTGAGTCTACATTTGACATTTGAATCGCTTTCAATATACTATATATAATTATACCTATGTCTACTCACCAACTATTTTAGTTGAGACTCTCTATTTTTATACATGTTACAGGAAATGCAGTTTGAGCCATGCTTGATTGATGCTACATCTAGGATGCTTTGGACCTAGTTAAATCAATTAAGACTTTATCTTTATGTTATGTGTATTTGAACCTCATGTTTAAATTGAAATTTGGTAATGATTAAATATTGAAACTTTAATTAGTGTCATGAGCATTTGGACAATCATCACGCCCCGACGTAAATTCCGCCGTCGGTTGGGGTGTGACATAAAGTAGTATGGTGCTGCAAACACGCAAGATATTCCAAGTGTCGATGTTTATTCTTTTGGTAGTTTGTATTTGACTTTTTAGTTCACGGTCTAGATTAGATCGCATGAGATCAATGGATGCCATTGATCTCATCGGCACTATATATAGCTTAGTTAGCTCTAGTTTAAACATCACGATTATCTTTGTTGTTATCAATTCTTGAACAACTTGTAATAGTGTAGCTTCGAGTTAATGCAAATAGTGCCGAGTATTTGATACTTTGTTGTTACTATATCTTTGCAAATCAAGCTTTTACATTATACACCAGAACTTAATATTGCTTGAGTAAAGTGAAATATAACTTTAATTCCGCAGGGTTATATTTGCAAGTAAAGGGCTTTGTTTAAGTTTAACTCTAACTTTTAACGATCCTACACTTATATCTCGGAATCAAATTTTCTCCAATTTTCTTTCTTCTGAGTTTTTCTGTGATGAAACTGTTCATATTTTTCAAAGTCATGATTGCTGGATTTTTCAAATTCATGTTTATCTGATTTTGTCTGTTTTGAAAGATTGTTATTTTGACCTTTTGAATCTTCAGAAATGTCTTTTTCAAGAGTTTCATAAAATTCTCCCTTTTTTCAGCATATTGACTTTTGACACCTTGACTAAATTTAAAAAAAGGATTGTGAAAAAATTGATAGCAACGTGGCCAATTTTTCCACAAATCAAACATTCCTTTATCATTTTAGATTTAGAGAGTTTTGAGACTGAAGGTGTTTTCTTATTTGAAGAATTTTGCTCAGTGTAAGTTTCAGTTTCTTTGATGTCTTTCAATTTCCAAAGAGTTTTCTTATTTTTACCAAAATTGTTGTGTATCTGAGGTTCACTTGAAACCATATTGTACCCAACTCCATTATTAAAGTGATTTCCTGTTGTTTTCTGACTTTGCCATAGTTTTAGGTGTTTCTCATTACTTGCATGTAATTTTTCACAGTCAGTAGTAGCAACAGAAAGTTTTATTTCACACATACTCAGTTCAGATTTTATTTCGTCATTTTCTTTGTTTGCAAAATCTAATTTAGAAAGCAGGTCCTTGATTTGAGTAATAAGATTGGATTTTTCATGTTTAGAGCACTAATTCTTTTGATTAGTTCCTCAATCTTATTGTTGTAAGCAATATCAGCCTTTCTAGAGTATTCTTTGATCTCTTTTAGACTTGCCATTTCATCAATGAGTTCAAGGTTATGTTTTCTATAATTTTCTATCTGCTTAACACATTCATTTTTGCGAAGAAGCGAAAGTACTTCATTTGGGATTTCAGTGTTTACCTCATAGTTGAAGAGGTATCCATGGATGAAGTAGAGGAGTTCTCAATAGAGTAAGAGATCTCTTTTTCCATTAAAGCATGATTGATTGGAGAATTCTTGCATGATTTCCTCCCAATCAACACAACTGGTTTGATTAGCAACTACAACAATTGCATGGCTTTATGGCTTTGAGCTTGATGAGGGAGCAGTAGGACCTTTAGTGGATACACTTAGTGTTGCTAGTTTTGTTCTTGAGCCTATGTCATGTGACGGATATGTAACTGGTGTGTATGCAGTGAGGTCTCTGATACTTGTTTCCTCCATCTTAACTTGTGTTTTCTCTTCTGTGCTGCTTGCATTCTCTAGCAAAATGTCCTAATTGGTGACAGTTGTAGCATTTGGCTTTACTTATGTCAAACCCAATTTGAGCATTTCTATCTCCATTGAATTTTCTGCCAGTTCTTTTGTAGAACCTTTGAGCATGTAAGGAGATCATTGCTAGTTGTGTGTTGATGTCCATCTCTTCTAAATCATCAGCACTGAAGCATTCTAGATCTGATCTAGTGAGTTCATTCCGATTGTTATCTGCAATATGAGCAAAGTTGTTGAAAAAGAGAGGCATGATTTCATTACCTCTTGGTGATGTAGGATATGTGATCAAAGGAGCTTGTTCACTGTAGTGACTTCTATCTTCATGAGCAGTAATGAGTGCAGTAGATGTTGGAATTGTTAAGTTCACTGGTTTGTTTAGAATACCAGATTTTTCATTGATTTCCATTTCATGTGCACTGAGCATTCCATGAAGTTCACTCAACTTTAAAGTTTTTAGATCCTTGTTATACTTGATGCTAATAGTATATACTGTCCAAACATCAGGAAGTGATATCAAAAATTTTCTGATCACATCACCATTTTCCATCTTCACATCATTTCCCTGTAATTCATCAAGAAGTTGAACAAAACGTAGATATTGAGCATTCATACTATCTCCATTTTTGTGAGAAAAGTTTTCATATCTTTGTTTTAGAACATCTTTCTTATTTTCCCTAACCTCATCAGTTCCTTCGTATATTTCATTTAAAGCTTTCCATAAATCGAAAACAGTTTTGCAGTTTTTGAAACCTACGAGAACAGAATTTGGAAGTGCTTCTTGTAATGCCCATAAAGCTTTGTGATCTCCCTCAACCAACTTATGGTCATCATCGGAATAGTCAACAACAACCTTTACTATATCCACACTTGGTGTAGTAGCAGATTTTGTTGTAGGGACGGTAGGGCCATATATAACAGATTTCCACATTCTGTAATCAGAATGATGAAGATATCCTATCATTCGTAATTTCCAACTATCAAAATCACCGGTCATGAATGATGGTTGTTTGTTTGAACTACCATTTCGTGATTCTCCCATGATTAAGGATGGAAAAAGTGGAAAGAGTGACTTTTTACTAAATACAAAGTATGTAGGTAAAACAGAGTTTTAAAAACTAAAAATTTGAATTTCAAGTCTTAAAAAACACGAGCCTTAGCTCTGATACCAATTGAAAACCGAGGTGGTGGGCTAATACCTTAAACCTTGGTTGTGTTGCGGAAGTAGGATCGAATACTTTGTGTACTCGTCTTATATAACAAACGAACATCCAGAATTACCCTCGGTAGTGTTGAGATGTTTGCAAAACAATGAGAATCAAGAAGATATACATTGAAGAACATGATAGATAAAGTGAACATAGGATTGTATTGATAACTGAATGATTACACTTTACCTACTACACTCATGACATAGGCTCGAGTATGGAAGTTCTTGAGCCCCGGACTCGAACAAGAATGTTCTTGAGTCCTAGCAACTATAAAGACTCTCTAGACTCTCATCAGAGCAATTTATGCTTCTGTATGTTTGTGTATGTGTTGGTGTTTTTTGTGCATGACATATAGCACATATATATACTAATCTAGGATGGCATAGTGGTAAATATATTATCACTAGTTACAAGTTGACATAATAAATAATATAACAATTAGAAAAATATCTTCACTTGTGCCATCTTCTATTAGTAGAACAAATTGAGTAGTCTTGATATTCACCGAGTTGCTGGACTGTAGAACGATAGTTGATAAGTGCCTCGTTGAATATATCACATCTAACCAAATCACTCGGTCTTCTCTTGGTCTTGGATAGTTGGCGAATTTAATTCCCAACGGTCCGTAACATGCAATAATAAGGGTAACTTTGGGAATGATCTAAGGCTTAGTTGGAGCTATTTGTAGCCAAAGGAAATCTGTTCTATTAGTTGGATAAGAGTTGAACATTCTGGCGTCGTCGTTAAGTTTGAACTGGTGTAAAATGCATGGCTATGCTCGAACTAAAGTAGTTTGTTTGACCATTTCAATTTGGAAACAAGACTAGAAATTGTTAAACTTTATATGAGGTGATCGTGATCCAGGTATCATGTTTAATGAGTTTTCGCAACAGATGGATAACTGATGTTGTTACCAGAGGCTATAATATTTGGATGAATAGAGAAATTGATTATCTCAAAGAACTAGCTGATGATGATATTTGTCATACCTTGCTAGGGGCAGTGAGATGTAGCTAGATGTCCAACGCTGTCTAAGTTGAAGAGTCTTATCGACAAATCGTCCAAGAGGGAGATTGTTGGTTTTAGGTATCCAACATTACTACCGAGGTACATTACAAAGTGTTACACTTTGGGCAACGAACAAGTAGGATAATCAATTATCCTGTCACGATTAAATAGTATGTGCTACATCTATAAATGTTTAAGGGAAATATTTATGGATGATGCGATTAACAATATGGTGGACATTCTATGAGGTGTGAACTACTTGTTGTTTGGGACTTGCTTTTGGACCACGTAACGATTCAATAGTCAGTAACGGGTCGTGATGCCAGTCTTAAGATAACAGGTCCTTATCTTGTAATGGCTCGTTACATAATAGTTTGACATCCGGTCGTGTTTTTGTGATTAATGCAATTCTGGAAGGGTGGTTATTGTAACTATGAACGAACTTGGAAAACAAGTTTAGTAGGGCCTATAAATAGAACATAAGCTAGAAACTCTAGAGGTTATAGGTAGAATGATCAAGTTGGAGAACTTGGAGAGTACTCAAGAGAGAGGAAGCAGCAACCCTAGCCGCCACCTCCCTCCTGCGTCCGACTGAAGCGGGCGACATCGTCGCCGCCACCGCCATTGGCCCACCACTGGTTGACGTCTACCGTCGCCGATCGTCCCGGTTCTCGAAACCTCTGAAAAATGTATAATCGTTGTAATCTGTTCTAGTTACTATTTAGTTTCGATTACAAGAGTTGTAAGCCGAAACCCTAATCGTAATCAACCATCTAGTGAGGTTGTTCGTTGAACAATCATGTCCCGAATGGTTCAGTCACAACTAGTTTTGTTTATACGGGTTATCTGGATCTCTGGTGGGATCGTTTAAGAACCTTCCTCGTGTACAAGCTTCCGCATATAACTTGTTTAACAAGTCTAACTCAAAATTTAAAAATACGTACATGAAAATCCCAAAAATTGTATGGATCTTTTTAATCAATGATGATCCGTTCCACCCTTTTTACCTGCCTTATGTCATCATTTTTAAAACCATGTCACAACAATACATAATTCTATTCTATCAATTTAGCTTATATGATTATCCTACAATCACATCAATCTTGAGATTCCAATCTAACTTTGTTAAGTATACATAGCACAAGTATTGACCAGTGCTATAAAAATCAACCCGTTTACTAATCAACATAGAATTCATACATTGAGGTGGTGTTTTTTTTTTCTCAAAATGCTCTTCTTGTCCTCTTATATCTGTGCCGTGTAGACACGCGCAGACTTCAGGTCTGCAGACTGTTCGTTTTTTTGAAGATGACATGTCTACGCAAGCTTTTCTTAGTGCAGATATGGCCCAACCACTTCTAACCTCTTCAAACCGTCGCCCACTTCCACGCGGTTATCAGCCGACGCTCTCCACCGACAGTCATCCTCCTTTTTTTCGCCCCTTCCACCGGTGGTTATCCTCCATCCCGTCGGCCCTTCAATTCAGGATAACAACCAGTCTTCTTCTTATAGACTCCAGAGGTTTGGTCCAGATCTTCTTCTATAGATGTCTGCAGATGTGGTCCGTAGACTACATAAATTGTACCTCTTAAAATACAAACTACAACTAATTCATCATTTGAACCAAAAGGATAAGGTCTATTACTATTCTACATTATCGGTTGCCTAAGAATTATACCCCAAATCAACATTCCTATATACGTTCCAGCATGCTAAACATATCACATTTTCATTGTCTTAATTCTTCTTTTGGTTAACTACACATAAGGCCATGAATAATGCATTAACCTACAATTTTATCAATTTCCCTTCTATCTTTAGGTTATGTGACTATAACAGTTACTCCCCCCCCCCCTTCCATTTTCTTATTAACCCGCACACAAGATACTGCTTTAAATAACACTTAAGGTTTCACGACACCATGAGTCATTTATCACCCCTCATATCAATTATCGGTTCTTTTATAACCTGTTGGCCACTTAGAACTCATTCGCCGCCCCTTTAACCCAAGTAAAACCTTGTAAGAAGCCCTTCTTCCCGCTACAAGACGCTTAATGCGGATAAGCCTTTCTCAGGGTATATCCTATCACATTGTACATGTAACAACCATACCTGTAAAACGTTAATTTTAGAGAATCTCAAAATTGTTTCCATAAATTTTTCTTTAATTAAAGTATTATCATAAGTTTTATTGGCAAATTTTAATATCATAAATTCCAGGTAGAATTTATTATTTCAGAGTGTGTCATATCACCATACAACACTCCTCGAAACAATGACGATCCAAACGCTTCATATCCTTGTGTTTTGTTCTTTGGTTTCTCTTAGTCGTATGAGGATGCTAAGAATGGTTTGTACCTATTATAAACACCAAACATGTTAGTGTTTATGTTTATTTAATCATTTGGGTGAAAAGATACAAGTTTGATTGTAAATACAGATCGGACCTTAATATTGATAGTAATGATCAAATTAAAGAGACACGAGACTAAAATAAAGCTATGCTTTATTGATATTACAAAGAACAGGTTACAGAGACTCAGATAGAGAACACCTTCAATTACACATAGTTAAGCTATCACTCTCACAGTTCGTATGTGCAATGCACACAAACCACCTATTTATAGTAAGTACTGTCCAACGAACCAATCATTATCACAAACCGTTGGTTCGTGGCCTGGTTAGTTGACAGACTAACACACGACTAGCTCTATCTAGATACAACACACGAGACACATATTTGTGCTCAAACAAACTCCCCGTTAACGTGTGTAAGGAATATTACGTTTGGAAGATTTTCGGTTGAATGCCAATTTTGTTATGTTCCGGTTGAAGTTGAAGTTGAAGCGGAATTCTCACTTCAAGCGGAACTGGCAGTTTAAGCGGAAAGAAGCAGTTTTGTCTTTTAGCGAATATTCCGGGTGAACTCGATTATCCACCAGATAATGAGTTCTATATCTGATTCAAGCCGCTCTCCTAAAGTAGTATGTTGTTGCAAACACGCAAGATATTCCAATTGCCGATGTTTATTCTTTTGGTAGTTTGTATTTGACTTTTTAGTTTACGGTCTAGATTAGATCGCATGAGATCAATGGCTGTCATTGATCTCATCAGCACTATATATAGCATAGTTAGCTCTCAGTACACAACATCTTGAACAACTTGTAATACTATCTTTCTGCAAATCAAGCATTTACATTATACACAAGAACTAAATATCGCTTAAGTAAAGTGAAATATAACTTTAATTCCGCAGGGTTATATTTGCAAGTAAAGGGCTTTGTTTTAGTTTAACTCTAACTAATAACGATCCTACAAGTGGTATCAGAGCTTTGGCTCTCACTTTGAAGACTTTCAGTGCTTCAAAGTTGATACTTTACTTGCTTACTTTACAAGCTTTGCTATTTCTTCTTTCAAAAGGTTTTCAAAATGAGTGATTTTAGTCTAAGTTGTCCAAATGGTTCTTCCAACAAACCACCAATGTTCACTCCTGATGACTTTGGTACCTGGAAACTCAGGATGGAAGGTTTTGTTAGGATTTTGGACCGTCTTATTTGGAAATCTTTCACTGAAGGACCCTACTCACCCATGGTTTCATCTGCTGATGATCAGAAGTCAAAATACCAAAACCACTAGATAAATATGTTGAATCTGACTACACTGCTCTCGAATTTGACCATAAGGCATATTGGACTCTACAGGCTGCACTTCCTAATTACATTTTAAGTGGGTTTAAAGGATATAAAACTGCATTTGACATGTGGAATGCCTTAAGTGAAATGTATGAAGGAACCAATGAAGTAAAAGAAAACAAGAAAGATGTCTTAAAACCAAAGTATGAAAACTTTACTTTCAAATCTGGTGAAACAATGACAAACCAGTACTTAAGATTTGTTTCTTTGCTTGATGAACTCCAAAAAGTAGATGTAAAACTAGACCAGGTAGATGTTAACAGAAAGTTCCTACGTTCCCTGCCTTCTATGTGGACAGTTTACACAGTGAGCATCACGGAATGCAAAAACTTGAAAAAGATGAGACTTAGTGAACTTCATGGCATACTCAGTGCCTATGAAATGGAACTAGATCTTAAACAAAACTCATCTTCTGAGTCAACTCAGCTGTTCTCGTCTGCACTAGTAACTACTGATTTTAACAGTAAAAGGTCTTCAAACTCATCATCATATTAGTCACCTATTGTCAGTTTCACTGAGACACCAAGGTGTCAAGAAAGTTTTTCAAACACGTTTGAAAACTCTCACAATGCTCATGTAGCAACTGACTCTTACCAAGGCTTCATACCTAAAGATCTTGAGTGTATAGGTGCTGATGATTTGGAGGAAATGGGCATAATGACTCAACTTGCTATGGTTTCTGTCAGAGCTCAAAGGTTTTACAAAAGAACTCGTAAAACCTACAAGGGAGCAAAAGGTGCTCACATAAGCCTTGACAAAAGCAAGGTGAAGTGCTATAACTGTCACCAACTTGGTCACTTTGCAAGGGAGTGCTCTCAACCAAGAAGAGAAGGACAGAATCAGAGTCATGTCCAAGTGAAAAATCAAGGAGGAAGCAACTCCAACAACAACAATTCTGGTAACAACTCAGGCTCTCACCCTACTCCACCAAAGCCAACCGGAAGTCAAAACCACCATAATGTTGTAGCTGATGTTGCAAATCAAACCTCATGTGTTGAATGGGAAGATTTCGTTGCTGAGTTTGAGCCTATCAACCATGCTTTGATGGCCAAACAAGACTCCACCTCAGATCAGGTAAACTCTATCCCTGAGAAAGTCCTAGAAAACCTATGCAGCCCTGCCTGCATAGAACAAGTGGCAAAGTACCGAAATCACAACACTGATTTGATTGATGAAGTTTCAAACCTAAATGAGTTAAAGGAATGTTTCAAGAAAACTGAATCATCATACATTTCAAAAATTAAAAATTTAACCAAAGAGTATGAACAGTTAAAAAAAACCAACTCAGTGCTTGAAACACAACTTGATGACTTGCTATCAAAGCTTGAGAAATCAAAAAATGAAACCAAAGATGCTAAGGCTGAGGTTGATGTTCTTGATATCAAGCTGAAAGACGCTTTGTTTACTTGTGATAAATTCCAAGCAGCAAACAAAAAGGCTGAGAAACCGTGGATGGGAGGGATGTATGGTAAAGCAGGTGTTGGGTATAACTGTGTTGAACCACCAATTGAATACTCACCTGTAATCAAACCGATTGATGCTTTAAAATCTGAATGCAAAGTTAGTCTCACAGTTGATGACATTTCATCACAGTCCAGTTCTGAAAACACTATTGAGTCTAAGAAAACTGAAGTCACTGTTGCAAGCACATCTGCTTCAGCTGACCAATCAACCATTTTGAAACCATCAATTGCTGTTCCTCCACCAACTGTTTATGAACCCAAGGATTCAAAAGTTGGAGGAACGCAACCCGAGCAACCAAAGGGAAGTCAAACTCAAAGGCTTGGTCAACTAAATTTCAACCAAGTAACCAAACTTGAGTCTCCCAGAAAATTTGAAACCAAAGATGTTGAATGCATGTGATGTGGTGAACAAGGTCACCTAGCTGCTGTATGCCAGTTTAACCCAGTGAGTAAAGTTAAACCATTTTTGATACCAAATCCAGTTTTGCGACCAAAAGCCAATTTTCAAAAGAAACTCACAGGAAGAATTTCACCTGTGAAAAGTCACACAATGAAGCATTTTGGATCTGAATCCAACAGGGTCTTAATTGGTAATGATAAAAATGGAAGTTTCTCTATTTTAAGGCAAAATCATTTTTTAGCTAAAGTTCAAGCGGAACATTTTTCCGCTCGAACTCAAGTTCAACCGGAAAACAAAACTCAACCCAGATCAGCTACTGCTCCAAAGCAGAGACCACATGTACACTTTGCTGATGGGTTTGAGCATTTTGAAGCTCAAGGAAGAAGAAATCCCTCTAGAGGAAAGACCACCTCTAGAGAAAAATTTTCAAGAAGTAAAAAGTCTTACCAACCTGAAATTTTTTTTGCTACTAGTTCAAGTGGAAGTTACTGTGTTCCACCTCAGGGGGAGAGTTCAAATCATAACAAACACTTTCCTCAAAGAACTAAGTTGGTTAACCAAGGAAATGAAAAACCAAAGAAAATAACCAACAAGCAAAGAAAATTTAAGGAGTACAGGGAAAGAAAAATTGCTGAAAGAAAAAACACCAAAGGTGAAGGATTTAGTCAAACAAGTACTCAATATGAGAACTTCAGTTTTGACAATGATGATCTGCTTAATGAAGTTCCAGTTTTAAATACTTTAGTACTCAAGGAGTATAAGTATAATGATGCTTATGGCAGACCCAAGACCACGCAGGCTTGGGTCCCCTATAGAAATTAATCAATTTCTGATGTGTACAGGTGCAAAATAAAGGCCAAAATAGCCTATGGGTAGTTGACAGTGGTTGCACTTGCCATATGACAGGGAATAAGCAAATTCTGGAAAATACAAAAAGAATCAATGGAGGACCGGTTGCCTTTGGAAGCACAAAAGGCCATATCACAGCACAAGGTGATGTGACAAATGGACTCGTAAAATTTGATAGAGTCAATTTTGTTGATACATTGAATTTCAACTTGCTTAGTGTCTCACAAATGTGTGACAAGAATTTGAATTTAATGTTTAATGAGAAAGAGGCCATAGTCCTCAAACCTGGTGTCAAAATTCCTGATGAACTAATAACGCTTAAGGCACCCAGGAGAGATGGATTATAAATTTTGGATATGTTAGTTGCTACACCCTCATGTGGCACTGCTTTCTTTGTATCCAAAGCCTCAGTTGACGAATCTGATATGTGGCATAAAAGGTTAGGTCATGTGAACTACAAAAACATGAACAGAATTGTGAATCTTGGCTTGGTTAAGGGTCTTCCTAACAAGCATTTTGCATGTTCTGAAAACTGTGTGCCATGTCTCAAGGGCAAGCAACACAGAACCTCCTTTAAGCCAAAAGTTGAATCTTCTATCTCAAAACCTCTAGAGGTGTTAAATATGGATCTTTTTGGTCCAACTAGAGTAATGAGTTTAGGGAAAAGGTCATACTGTTTTGTTATAATTGATGATTTTTCAAGATATACTTGGGTTTTCTTTGATGAAACTGCTGAATTGCTGAAAACTCTTGTAATTAATTTAGAAAACCAATCAAATCTCAAAGTCAAAACAATCAGATGTGACAATGGCACAAAATTCAAAAATCATGTTTTGAATACGTTTTGTAAGGAGAAGGGAATTGTGAGACAATTTAGTGCTCCTAGAACTCCACAGCAAAACGGTATTGCTGAAAGGAGAAATAGGACATTGATTGAAGCTGCTATATCCATGTTAGCAGACTCCAAGCTCCCTGGGATTTTTTGGGCAGAAGCAGTGAACACTGCCTATTATGTCCAAAACAGAATTTTAATTGTCAAAGGCAAAAACATGACACCTTATGAGCTTTGGAGAAAAAGAAAGCCAAACATTTATTTCTTTAAGCCATTTGGTTGTCCTGTTACAATATTAATAACCAATGAGTAATTGCCCAAATTTGTTGAAAAGGCAGATGATGGATATTTTGTTGGATACTCAGGTGTGTCAAAAGCATACAGAGTATACAACAAGAGAACCAAAATTGTTGAGGAAACTATAAATGTATCTTTTAGTGAAAAATCTACCAACAATTTTGAGTCTCAACCCACTTGGTTATTTGATATTGACGCACTAACCACTGCTTTCAACATAACTGTTGATAAGCCTGTGAGATCTTTAGTGCACGAAAATAACTTTTATAGGTCTGCTGATGAGCATTGGAAGAGCCACACTACTGGAACTGAGAAGCAAAACGTCTTATCTTCAATGAGCATCAAACCTATCTTGCCAGGCAATGGAAAGAAACCTTCTGAAACAATTCAAATTGAAGAAGAAATTGTTCCGGTCGAAGTTCAAACATAAATTTCTCCGGTTGACGTTCAAACGGAAATTACTCCAGATCAAGTTCAACCGGAAAACTTTATTTCAGAAACTGTTGAGAATAATGACTCCGGATCAACTGAACCTGAAAATTCAAATGATGAATTCAGTTTCGAGCATTTGACCCACCTTTCAGAAGACAGTTCTCACAATACAGTTGAAAGTTTAAATCCTGTTTCACAAATTGCTGATATTGAGCTTGATTACAAACTTCCTCAGCTCAATATACCCTCAAATGGAAGAAGCCATGAGTTCCCTATGTTTCTAGACAGAAGAATCAACAGAGATCACCCAGTGAGAAACATTATTGGAGAAGTGTCAGCACCTGTGTTGACAAGGAGTAGATCTGCTAATGCAAACATTTGTTTGCATGCTGCATTTTTGTCTCAAGAAGTGCCCAAGAAGGTAACAGATGCCTTGGAAGACAACAGTTGGGTCGAGGCAATGTAGGAAGAGTTATTTCAGATTAACAAGTAGAAAATTTGGGAATTGGTAGATCTTCCTGATGGAGCAGAACCAATTGGCACAAAGTGGGTATCCAAAAATAAGAAAGATGACAGGGGAATTGTTATCAAGAACAAAGCAAGACTGGTAGTGCAAGGCTATGTACAGGAAGAAGGCATTGATTATGATGAAGTGTTTGCACCAGTGGCTAGATTGGAAGCTATCAAAATCTTCTTAGCGTATGCTGCCTTCAAAGACTTCCAAGTATTTCAAATGGATGTCAAAAGTGCCTTCCTGTATGGCCTGCTGGAACAAGAAGTATATGTCAACCAACCTCCTGGGTTTGAGGACCCTTACCATCCTAACAAGGTGTGCAAGCTAATCAAAGCTTTGTATGGTCTCAAACAAGCACCTAGAACCGGGTATGAAACTCTTTCTAACTATCTTCTAGAATATGGCTACAGGAGAGGGGCCATTGACAAAACACTTTTTGTTAAAACTGTTGGTAAGGATATGTTGATGGTACAAATCTATGTAGATGATATTATTTTTGATTCATCTAACACTGTTTTGTGCAAGGAGTTTGAAACTTTGATGCAGTCCAAATTTGAGATGAGCTCTATGGGAGAATTAACATTCTTCTTAGGACTACAAGTGAAGCAAACTGCAGATGGAATCTTTTTGAATCAATCAAAGTACATCCAAGACATGCTGAAAAGATTTGACATGCAAGCCTGCTCAAGTGCAAAAACTCCTATATCCACTTCCCACAAGTTAACCAATGACTTAAGTGGCAAGCCAGTGGATGTGCACCTATACAGAGCAGTGATAGGCTCACTTATGTATCTCACTACTAGCAGACCTGACATCATGTTCAGTGTTTGCCTATGTGCTAGATATCAGTCTTCACCAAAGGAGTCACATATGCTAGCTGTTAAGAGAATCTTCAAGTATCTAAAGGGAAAACCAAAATTGGGTTTATGGTATCCCAAGAACTTTGACTTCTCTTTCAGAGCATTCATAGACAATGATTATGGCGGTTGTGACATTGATAAGAAATCAACTTCAGGTGGATGTCAATTCCTAGGAGAAAGACTGGTCTCTTGGCAATGCAAGAAGCAAACTTGTGTTTCCACTTCAACTACCGAAGCTGAGTATATTGCCGCTTCAAGTTGTTGCAGCCAAGTCCTTTGGATCCAAAATTAAATGCTTGACTATGGGATCAAATTCATGGAAACTCCCATTCTTGCTAACAACAACAGTGCCATCTCCATCATCAACAATCCAGTAAAGCACTCCAAAACCAAACACATTGACATAAGGTATCATTTTATTAGAGATTGTGCAGAAAAGAATTTGATTAAATTATTCAAAGTTCATACTGATCACCAGTTGGCAGACTTGTTTACAAAAGCTTTTGATGAGGCAAGATTTTTCTATCTCATCACAGCCATTGGGATGATGAATTTTGAATAAAAACTTTTCACAATTTTCAAATAGAAGAGAGACATGTGCTTAAGAGCCCGTCTCTTGATACAAAAAGAAAAAGAAAAAGAAAATTTCTTTGTGTTTTTGGTGTTCAACTTCAAGTTCCGATTCAACCTGTGAGTAAAACAACTTTTGAAACTCACCGGGTGAACTTCAACCGGAAAAATGCTTTGTAAATGACGTGAAAAATGTTTTTGAAAACACTTCTTCTAAGCGGAAAAATCATCCGCTTGAAGTTCAGACGGAAGAAATTTAGTTTTTAAAATAAAGGATAAATGGGTTCCGCTTGAACTTCCGGGTCAACAAAGTCAATGTCTCAATTAATTACCCGGAAGGCACAACTTTCTAAGCGAATATACATTTATTTACCCATTAAGTTTTTAACTGATTAAAATCCGAGGTTTCAGTAAATTTACTTTTGGATAAAGACATGCTTTAACCAGTTGTACCGTATAACCCATAAAGCACCTGTCCCATCAATTACTGAACCGTCTGTTTTAACTCTCTCTCCTCCACGTCATCACCGAAAAGGTAAAAAGCCCTAATTTACCGTCACTTTCCCTATTTCTCTCAACCCCACTTAGCAAATACTCCCAAATTTCTCTCAAACTCTCTCCGATAAACCTCCGTTTAACCGTCAATCTTCTCAAAACTTGTATCAACAATGGCTCCAAAATCAAAGGCGAGTGGCAAGAAGCCCATCGGTGACTCAAAGTTCCCTGTAGAACACAATTTGGTGGCATACCTAGAACCACCAAGCAAAACTGACATCTACAACGGCATGATAGACTTCATCAAAAGATCTCACCTTCATCACATGCTCACTGTTGAAGCATAAATATTTGAAGAAGTTATGGAAGAGTTCTAGTCTCATGCTAGGGTTACCGAAGGCGAAGATGGTAGTGAATCGATTGTGTCGAAAGTTCAGGGCACAGAAGTGGAAATTAATGAAGAAAAGGTGCGAAAACTGTTGAAATTCAGGGATAAAGGTGGATATGAAGTAGTCGACTCCCAGAAATATATTCGACTGTTCAGGGATATTGGATATGGTGGTTCCCTGCAAAGCAAAACTAACAAGAAAGGGAAATTACCCTACAAATGGAGGTTCTTGGCCCATACAATTTTGGTGTGCCTATCTCCAAAGAAGGGTGGATTTGATGAGCTTGCAAGTGAACAGGCTTCCTCCTTCTATGCTGTGGTAAAAGGTGAAAACTTCAATTTTTCCAAACTGATTTTTCAAGCCCTAAAATCCAACATTCATTCTGAATATATCTACCAGTACCCTAGATTTTTGACATACATTCTCAAAGAAAAGTACCCCCAAATCGTCTGGCTTGGTACAATTTTGCAACAAAAACTTCTTAATGAGAAAACTTTTTCAAACCTTTCCTTAAACAAGACTGTATTTCTTGGAAGGGACACTGACTATCCCTTACCAATTCCAAGGCAATTTCCAGTTGAACCTGCTACTGCTGAGGTTCACTCGGAAACTGTAGCAGCAACTGAGTCCCATGCTCAAGATGACAGAGCTATAGACCCAATAGCTTCTTAATACACATTTGTCCCAGCTTCCTTTACTCTCAAAACTTTTCAATCCAAAAAGAGGAAAGCTTCCACAATCACTACCACTGCCACCTCATCATCAACCTCACCTCTTGTCATTTTTAAAAGACAGAGAAATGAGGTCACTAGGTCTCCTCCACCTAGTCCCACCAACCAACCCGAAGCTTCTAACCCCGTTCAAGGAAAAAAGCCTAAATGGAAACTAGTTAAATTGGGATTCTCTCTTAGGGATGAACTTTCATTTGAGGGGTAGTCATTAGAAGCAGATGCACAATCCCCATCTGAAAACTTCTCACCCCTACATCCCCTATTACCTAGGAGTGACAATGCACCCATTCTTTGTTCAAATGAGGGTGTTATTACCTCACCAACCTCATTACAGGAGAACATACCGATGAACCAGAACCCTATTGCATTGAACCCCCACTCCTCACCAGAGGTGAATCTCATGAGATCTGAAGAGATTCATGCAGAAAGGCCTGCTGCTGCCCAAGGATCCCTACTGGATCTTGGTGTCAGCGGTAACATCAATAAGACCCAATCTGCGGAAATCTTCTCTGAATCAGCACCTAGAAGTCCTTTATTGGATCCAAGGGCTACTGAAATAGATGAAGAGAATCCCTGGTGCCAAGAAGCCGTGGGTACCACTACTGATCAATCTCGGATTGATAGCTTGGTTTTGTCCAAGGATACTGGTAAAAAGCCAGTTGAGGACAGTTTTACACTACCTGAATTGACGAAACTGTACCTTCAGGGGGAGAGTTCAAATCAAAATCAACACTTTCCACAAAGATTTTCAAAATCACCTGAGAGAACTAAGTTGGTCAACCATGAAAATGAAAAATTTAAGAAATTAACCAACAAGCAAAGGAAGTTTAAAGAATATAGGGATAGAAAAATTGCTGAGAGAAAGAACACCAAAGGTGAAAGGTCTAGTCAAACAAGTACTCAATATGAGAACTTCAGTTTTGACAATGATGATCTACTCAATGAAGCTCCAGTTTTAAATACTTTAGTACTCAAGGAGTATAAGTATAATGATGCTTATGGCAGACCCAAGACCACTCAGGCTTGGGTCCTCTATAGAAATTAATCAACTCAGATATGTGCAGGTGTAGAATAAAGGTCAAAATAGCCTATGGGTAGTTGACAGTGGATGCACTTGCCACATGACAGGGAATAAGCACATTCTAGAAAACACAAAAAGAATCAATGGAGGACCATTTTACTTTGGAAGCACAAAAGGCCATATCAGAGCACAAGGTGATGTGACAAATGGACTGGTAAAATTTGACAGAGTCAATTTTGTTGATACATTAAATTTCAACCTGCTTAGTGTCTCATAAATGTGTGATAAGAATTTTAATTTAATGTTTAATGAGAAAGAGGCCATAGTCCTCAAACCTGGTGTCAAAATTCCTGATGAACTAATAATGCTTAAGGCACCCATGAGAGATGGACTATACATTTTGGATATGTCAGTTGCTACACCCATATGTGGCACTGCTTGCTTTGTATCCAAAGCCTCAGTTGACGAATTTGATCTGTGGCATAGAAGGTTAGGTCATGTGAGCTACAAAAACATGAACAGAATTGTGAATCTTGGCTTGGTTAAGGTTCTTCCTAACAAGCATTTTGCATGTTCTGAAAACTGTGTGCCATGTCTCAAGGGCAAGCAACACAGAACCTCCTTTAAGCCAAAAGTTGAGTCTTCTATTTCAAAACCTCTAGAACTTTTACACATGGATTTATTTGGTCCAACTAGAGTAATGAGTTTAGGAAAAAGATCATACTGTTTTGTGATAATTGATGATTTTTCAAGATATACTTGGGTTTTCTTTCTCAAAACAAAAGACGAAAATGCTGAATTGATGAAAACTCTTGTAATTAATTTAGAAAATCAATCAAATCTCAAGGTCAAAACAATCAGATGTGACAATGGCACATAATTCAAAAATCATGTTCTGAATTCATTTTGTGAGGAGAAAGGAATTGTGAGACAATTTAGTGCTCCTAGAACTCCACAGCAAAACGGTGTTGCTGAAAGGAGAAATAGGACATTGATTGAAGCTGCTAGATCCATGTT
The DNA here is from genome assembly GCA_039602395.1 of Deinandra increscens subsp. villosa. Lineage (NCBI taxonomy): Eukaryota > Viridiplantae > Streptophyta > Magnoliopsida > Asterales > Asteraceae > Deinandra > Deinandra increscens. Next base: position 50,896,740 of record JBCNJP010000007.1, on the reverse strand, counting down.
AGCAGACTCCAAGATCCATGTGATATTTTGAGCAGAAGCAGTAAACACTGCCTGTTATGTCCAAAATAGGATCTTAATTGTCAAGGGAAAGAATAAAACACCTTATGAGCTTTGGAGAAAAAGGAAGCCAAATATCTACTTCTTTAAGCCATTTGGTTGTCCTGTCACTATCTTAATAACCAATGAATCTTTGCCAAAATTTGCTGAAAAGGCAGATGAAGGTTATTTTGTTGGATACTCTGGTGTGTCAAAATCATACAGAGTATACAACAAGAGAACTAAGATTGTTGAGGAAACCATAAATGTATCCTTCAATGAAAAATCTCCCAACAATTTTAAGTCTCAGCCTAGTTGGTTATTTGATATTGATGCACTAACTACTGCTTTCAACATAACTATTGATAAGCCTGTAAGCTCTTTAGTGCAGGAACAAAATTCTCATAGGTCTGCTGATGAGCATTGGAAGAGTAATCAAACTACAAATGAGAAGCCAATCTTTTTCTCTTCCATGAGTTCTCAACCTATCTTCCCAAGAAATGACAAGAAACTGGCTGAAATAATTCAAATTGAAGAAGAAATTGTTCCGGTCGAAGTTTAGGCTGAACCAGTTTCTCCGATTCAAGTTTAACCGGAAAACTCAATTTCAGAAACTTAAGAGAATACTGAATCAGGGTCAAATGAAGCTGAAAATTCAAATGATAGCACATCAAATGAGCTTAGTTTAGAGCATCTGACCTATAATTCAGACATCAATTCTCATGAATCAGTTGAAGTCTCAGATCCTGTATCACAATTTGAAACTGTTGAGTTTGATCACAGACTTCCTCAGCTCAACATACCCTCACATGGAAGAAGCCATGAATTTCCTATGTTTCTTGATAGAAGAATCAACAGAGATCATCCAGCAGGAAATATTATTGGAGAAGCTCCAGCTCCTGTGTTGACAAGAAGTAGATCCGCAAATGCAAACATTTATTTGCATGCTGCAATTTTGTCTCAAGAAGTACCCAAGAAGGTAGCAGATGCCCTGGAAGACAACAGCTGGGTAGAGGCAATGCAGGAAGAACTATTTCAGATCAACAAGCAAAAGGTTCGGGAATTGGTAGATCTGCCTGATGGAGCAGAACCAATTGGAACAAAGTGGGTTTTCAGAAACAAGAAAGATGATAGGGGAATTGTCATAAAGAACAAAGCAAGATTGGTTGTGCAAGGCTATGTATAGGAAGAAGTCATTGATTACGATGAAGTGTTTGCACCAGTAGCCAGGTTAGAAGCAATCAGAATCTTCTTAGCCTATGCTGCATTCAAAGACTTCCAAGTATTTCAAATGGATGTCAAAAGTGCTTTCCTGTATGGCCTCCTGGAACAAGAAGTATATGTCAACCAACCTCCTGGTTTTGAAGACCCTCATCATCCTAACAAGGTGTGCAAGCTAATCAAATCTTTGTATGGTCTCAAACAAGCACCTAGAACCTCGTATGAAACTCTTTCTAATTACCTTCTAGAGAATGGCTACAGGAGAGGGGCTATTGACAAAACACTTTTTGTTAAAACTGTTGGTAATGATATGTTGATGGTACAAATTTATGTTGATGATATTATATTTGGTTCCTCTAATATTGTCTTGTGCAAGGAGTTTGAAACTTTGATGCAGTCTAAATGTGAAATGATCTCCATGGGAGAATTAACATTTCTTCTTAGGGCTACAAGTGAAGCAAACTGCAGATCGTATCTTTCTAAACCAATCAAAGTACATCCAAGACATGCTGAAGAGCTTTGACATGCTAACTTGCTCAAGTGCCAAAACTCCCATCTCCACTTCCCACAAGTTAACTAATGACTTAAGTGGCAAGCCTGTGGATGTGCACTTGTACAGAGCTATGATAGGCTCTCTGATGTATCTCACTGCTAGCAGCCCTGATATCATGTTCAGTGTTTGCTTATGTGCGAGATATTAGTCCTCACCAAAGGAGTCACATATGCTAGCTGTTAAGAGGATCTTCAAGTATCTGAAGGGGCAACCAAAACTGGGTTTGTGGTATCCCAAGAACTCTGATTTCTCCTTCAGAGTATTCATAGACAGTGATTATGCTGGTTGTGATAAGAAATCAACTTCAGGTGGATGTCAATTCCTAGGAGAAAGACTTGTCTCTTGGCAATGCAAGAAGCAAACTTGTGTTTCCACTTCAACTGCAGAAGCTGAGTATATTGCCGCTTCAAGTTGTTGCAGCCAAGTCCTTTGGATCCAAAATCAATCGCTTGACTATGGGATCACATTCATGGAAACTCCCATTCTTGCAGACAACAACAGTGCCATTTCAATTATCAACAATCCAGTGAAGCACTCCAAGACCAAACACACATTGACATAAGGTATCATTTTATTAGAGATTGTGCAGAAAAGCATTTAATCAAACTATTCAAAGTTCACACTGATCATCAACTGGCAGATCTGTTTACAAAAGCCTTTGATGAGGCAAGATTCTTCTACCTCATCACAGCCATTGGGATGATGAACTTTGAATAAGACTTTTCACAATTTTAATAAAAGAGAGGCATGTGCTCAAGAGCCCGTCTCTTGATACAAAAAGAAAAAGAAAATGAAAATCTCTAGTGTTAATTAGACAACATTTCAGTTCATATTCAATAACTGTTGTTAAAACTATGGATAATTAACACAAATTTTCAAAAATCATGTGCTTTGGATTTCCATTTCAAGTTCAGGTACAACCTGAGAAAACAACTTTTGAAATTCACCGGGTGAACTTCAACCAAAAAAATGCTTTAAATATGATGTGGAAAATTATTTTGAAAACAATTCTTTCAAGCGGAAAATCTGTCCGCTTGATGTTCAGACGGAATAATTTTAGTTTTTAAAATAAAAGAGAAAATGGGTTCCGTCTGAACTTCCGGGTCAACAAAGTCAAAGTCTCATCTAAATTACCCGGAAGGCACAATTTTCTAAGCGGATATACATTTATTTACCCATTAAGTTTTCAACTGTTTAAAATCCGAGGTTTCAGTAAATTTACTTTTGGATAAAGACATGCTTTGACCTATTGTACCGTATAACCCATAAAGCATCTGTCCCATCAGTTACTGAACCGTCAGTTTCAATTCTCTCTCCTCCACGTCATCACCGAAAAGGTAAAAAGCCCTAATTTACCGTCATTTTCCCCATTTCTCTCAACCCCACTCAGAAATTACTCCCAAATTTCTCTCAAACCCTCCCCGATAAACTTTCCGATTAACCATCAATACTCTCTAAACTTGTATCAACAATGGCTCCCAAAGCAAAGGCGAGTGGCAAGAAGCCAATCGGTGATTCCAAGTTCCCTGTAGAGCATAACCTGGTGGCATACCTAGAACCACTAAGCAAAACTGATATCTACAACGACATGATAGACTTCATCAAAAGATCTCATCTTCATTATGCGCTCACTGTTGAAGCCAAAATTTTCGAAGAAGTGATGGAAGACTTTTGGTTTCATGCTAGGGTTACCGAAGGCGAAAATGGTAGTGACAAAATTGTGTCAACTGTTCAGGGGAAAGAAGTGGAAATTGATGAAGCAAAGGTGTGGAAATTGTTGAAGTTAAGGGATGAAGGTGGATACGAAGTGGTCAATCAAAATAAATATCTCCGCCTGTTCAGAGATATTGGATATGGTGGTTCCCTGCAGAGCAAAACCATCAAGAAGGGGCAGTTACCATACAAATGGAGGTTTTTGGCTCACACAATTTTGGTGTGCCTATCTCCAAAGAAGGGTGGATTCAACGAACTGGCCAGTGAACAACCTGAATACATCTACCTGTACCCCAGATTTTTAACTTACATTCTCAAAGAAGAGTACCCCCAAATTGTTTGGCTTGGTACAATTCTGCACCAAAAACTTCTTAATGAGAAAATTTTTTCAAACCTTGCTTTAAACAAGTCTGCATTTCTTGGAAGGGACATGGACTATCCTTTACCAATTCCAAGGCAGTTTCCTGATGAACCTGCTACTGCAGAGGTTCAACCGGAAACTGTAGTAGCAACTGAGCCCCAAGCTCAAGATGACAGAGCTGTAAACCCAACAGCCTCTGATCCCACATCTGTCCCAGCTTCCTCTTCTTTCAAAACCTTTCAATCCAAAAAGAGGAAAGCTTCCACAAACACTACTACTGCCACCTCCTCATCCAACCCACCTCCTGTCATTTTCAAAAGACAAAGAAATGTGGTAATTGGGTCTCCTCCACCTAGTACCACCAACCAACACGAAGCTTCTAACCCCGTCCAAGGCAAAAAGCCTAAACGGAAACTGGTCAAAGTGGGATTTTCTCTTAGGGATGAACCTTCAGTTGAGAGGGAGTCATTAGAAGCAGATGTACCTTCCCCATCTGAACATTTTTCACCCCTACAACCCCTGTCACCTAGGAGTGACAGTGCTTTCAATCTTGGCCTAGATGAAGGTGTTATTAACTCACCTACCTCATTACATGAGAACATCCTGATAGGCCAGGACCCTGTAGAACTCTACCCACATTCCTCACCAGAGGTGAAACTCAGGATTCAGGAAGAGATTCATGCAAAACGGACTGCTGCTACCCAAGGATCCCCACTGGATCTTGGTGTTAGCAGTAACATCAATTAGACCCAATTTGCGGCAATCTTCTCTGAATCAGCACCTGGAAGTCCTCTATTGGAACCAAGGGTTGCTGAAACAGATGAAGAGAATCCCAGGTGCCAAGAAGCTGTGGGTACCAATGCTGATCAATCCAGGATTGATAGTTTGGTTTTGTCCAAGGATGCTGGCAAAAAGCCAGTTGAGGACAGTTATACACTACCTGAATTGACGAAATTGTACCTTTCACTCCAAGCACAGGTTGATACTTTGAATGCAATTGTTGCTCATTTGGTGCAGGCTGATCCCACTTATACTGAAGCAGGTCCTTCAAACCCTGTCAGAGACGCTGATGAAGCTGTTATTGCTGATGAAGCTGATACTGTCAAATTGGGGGAGAAGATGCCCTCAAGTTCTGTTATTTCAGATATTGAAGAAGTGGAAAGGATACTGGCTGAAGTTAGAGCCACAGCCTGTGAAAGAATTGGTGTCAACCCCTTCTCTGTTGAAGAAAGTTGGGTGAACATGAAATGCAGTCAACTGATTGCTATTTCTCCTTTTGAGGACCCCAACCTCACTGATCTTGTACAGTCATCTATGCTGATTGCTGGTGCTCTCCCTGAGCACATCAACATGATCACGACACTCCTCAAAGATGTCATTTTTCCGGCTGAAAGAGCCAGTGATCAAGTGGTAAGAAATATTGCCTCCACCAGCAAGGCAGCATTTGATATTGAAGAGAGCACTGCAACTGTTGCAGTTGCTACATTAACTGAAGGAGGAGACGAAAACTTGATAGGTGAAGAAGAAGGCACAAAAGTGCTAGAGATTGCTGACAAAGAACCTGAAGTCACCCAACCTCCGGTGGTGACTGAAGGTCAGATTCTTGTTCAAGCGAAAGTTCAACCGGAACTTCAACCGAAAGAACAAAGAAGTGAAGGAGCAGAAGACATAGCCGAAACTTTGATAGCCTTAAGGAGCTCAGAACCAGTTCAAACGGAAAAACTTGTTCAAACTGACATTCCTAAAACCATTCAACAGGTGGTTAAGACTCCTGAAGCTGAGGCTATAGTGAAAATGGTGGAAAATGCCAAAAGGATAGCGGAAGATGAAAGGCTAGCCAAAGAACTTCAAGAGGAATATGATCTGTATCTACAAAATGGAGTGTTTGAGAACTTGCTTGAAGAGGCTAAAACAAGATCTTTTAACTGGAGACTAAAGGATTACGATTTGGATGCAGTGACTGAAATTGATAGGCAGAGGTTGATTTCGATTGCCTCACAATTGCCTACCAGGTTGACAAAGAATGATGAGAATTACATTCTATTGAAAAAGGTACAAAGGGATCTTGTGGTTAGAAACTTGAAGACAGAGGAAGAGGTAGCTCAGGTGCAAGTTAGGGAACTGTGCAGCTTAATTGATACTATCTTTTATGAGCTTAAAGGAGAGATAGCTGCTGTTAATCCTAACTTGGTGATGCCTTCACCTTCAGAGCTCATCTCAGGTACAAATGTAAGTGTTAAACCTGAATTTACTAATGTTGTAGATGTACAACCTCCACCCTCCTTCATTTACAACCCAAACCCCATACCTACAACTGTTCCATCTATTCTACAGTCACTTGCCATCACATCCTACAAACCACCTTCCATCTCCAAGAAAGTAGCCACCAAGCTTGCCAACCCCAAATACAGAACAAACAACTTTACACCCATCATTTCCCTCAAGAAGAAGCCTCCACCTACCATGGATTTTTCTGACCTTTTCCCACCTACTCCACCTTCAAGTCCCACACCAGAAGCTATTCAACCACCAACACAAACCTCCCTACCTCCTCTCACCATCAATGAACCTTCTACCACCATCACCAAACCCACTGAAGCTCAAACTGGCCCTTCTTCTTCATCTGACAAAGGCAAGAGACCTATTGTGCAAGAATCTGCAAATGATTCTGATGAAGAAAGGATGATAAGAAAAAGGAAAATGATGCATGCCGAGAAAAAAAGAGATCAAAGGCAGAAAAGAAAAGCTCCACCCACAAAGAGGCAGATTGTGGGTTGGACAGTGGATGAAGCCACCTTTGATTTCACCTTCAAGTTGGCAAATGGCACAACTCAAGTGGTAAATGTTCACAAGGTCACTACATATCTTACTTTGTTGCAAATGACAGACATCATTTTGAAGCTTAGTGAGATTCTGAGTCCTTCAAGAGCTGATCACATGTTAAGGCTTGTCATTGAGCCAACTGTGCTGGACTGTGGAGTGTTCTACAGAAGCAATTTAGATGATGGTTCAGCAGAAGAAGAAGAAGAAGAAGAAGAAGAAGAAGAGCCTGCAAGTGAAATAAAGTTTATCATTTGGGAAGAAGAAGAGAAGCTCTTTTATGTTCACAGAGCCGATGGAAACTTCACAGTTCATGAGTCCATTTCTGTTCAAGAAGAATGGAGCGAAATGGACTGGGAATCTTTCAAGCATGTGAAGGTGACCAAAACAAATTCAAAAGAGCTGTCTAAAAACCTTGATGCCAACATCAGAACCACTGACAAGAGGGATAAGGAGAAGAAGATTTTTGGGTACAAGTCAATTTTTGAAGATAAACATTGGAATTTGACAACATCAGCTTAGGGGGAGATTGTAAGGAATATTGCGCTTGGAAGATTTCCGGCTGAATGCCAATTTTGTTATGTTCCGGTTGAAGTTGAAGCTGAAGCGGAATTCTCATTTAAGCAGAACTTGCAGTTCAAGCGGAAAGAAGCAGTTTTGTCTTTTAGCGAGTATTCCGGGTGAACTCGATTATCCACCAGATAATGAGTTCAACCGGACTTTTCCTGAGATGTCTTTTCAGCAAGTCCAATCCTGCAAAAGCTTCTCGTATGCTTCTATATCTGATTCAAGCCGCTCTCCTAAAGTAGTATGTTGCTGCAAACACGCAAGATATTCCAATTGCCGATGTTTATTCTTTTGGTAGTTTGTATTTGACTTTTTAGTTTACGGTCTAGATTAGATCACATGAGATCAACGGCTGTCATTGATCTCATCAGCACTATATATAGCATAGTTAGCTCTCAGTACACAACATCTTGAACAACTTGTAATAGTGTAGCTTTGAGTTAATGCAAATAGTGCCGAGTATTTGATACTTTGTTGTTACTATCTTTCTGCAAATCAAGCATTTACATTATACACAAGAACTAAATATCGCTTAAGTAAAGTGAAATATAACTTTAATTCCGCAGGGTTATATTTGCAAGTAAAGGGCTTTGTTTTAGTTTAACTCTAACTAATAACAATCCTACAACGTGTGATGTATCTACTACTATCAACTTCAAATCTTCAAGTATTCGATCAACATTGCTGAAATTAGATTTTTTAACTTGAAACTGGATGTTAGTTGTAGAGTTTGCATGATCAACCTTGCATTGTCACAAAAATCTTCAAGATCCAGTTGTGAAAGATACTTCAATAACCCCCCCCCCCCCTTTCACCATGCTTGAGTCTTGACAATCATAACCTGCAACTTTAGAAGACAAAAATGCAGTTTTCTTTTTCGTTTTACCATTATTAACTTAATCATGAGCAAAAAATCTCCTTTGGGGAACCAAGATATTTTAATTTAAAAATCATTTCGTATCACATGTCGATTAGTCGAAAACAAATAAAAAATAAATATTTTGGGCTTTTAGAAAGTTTATATCAAAACACACCTATAATCTTTATAAATTTTCAAACTGATGCTAAAACACACCAAAAATCTTTTTTGTAGTTTTCGGAAATGAAAATGTAAATGCAATACTGAATCATACTCTATTTTTGAAATTTGTGAGTATGATCACAACTTGGGATCATATTGGACGTAACAAGCTGAAGTACACTTCAATTTCTGCTAATTCAGCACATAAGCCATGTCGATTGCTGGGATAATTTATCCATCTTAAACTTAGGAAGAATCATACTCATAACATCTGGATATGTTAAGGTATTGATTAATTTGCTTTGACCAGTGTACCCCACACTATCAAACAAATTCGGATATGTCTCACATATTTTTCATGTGATTATACTTGTGAGTTTCACATAGTGTTTTGTATTCATGATATAGTCAACTATGTTCCATGCAAAAAAGAAATAAGAACATTAAATTGTCTACCTTAAGGTCGATCTTTCAATACACAGATAAGGCCTCGTATATAACAAAATAACAAAATAAAACAAGTTGAAATTGTATAATTCAACAACAATCAGGTCGGTCTTATGGATACGTAGAGAAAGTCCGATGAATTATACGCAACACCAAGAAAAATAATGCAGAACCTCAAATGATCAACTATCAGGTCGGTCTTGTGGACAAGCAGAGATAATCCAATTATTTAAGGAAATAAAGAAAATCAAACAAGTTTAAATTTTTACAAAATAAACACACGTATACACAGTGAAATACGCATCAAGATGTTATCCACTAGGTCAAGCAATAGCATTTAATGTATATCACCTTTGAATACTTTTTTATTTGCTAAGCCTAACTAGCACATCAAGCAAATGGTTTTATGGCTTTTTCATCTAATTTATCCATTAGTCAGACACGTAAGCCAATATACCATCATTTCCCAATAATGTTGGGTCAATTTCTCATTTTGTGTATGTTTTTGTTTTTTTCATGGCCTTTTCTCCCCGTAAAATGAAAACTATATTTTTTTTGAATTTTTCATTTTTACAAAAACAAGACACTATTTTTGGATTTTGCAACCCCCCCCCCCCAAACTACATACGAAATGCATTAAAGAAAAGAAATTGACCAACCGAGATGGATACCTTTTAGTTTGATATTAAAAAGTTTAATTTTGAAATTTTAATCTTTTGAAGTTTAATTTAAGCAGGAAACTCCACCATTAGCAACCTTTTGAAGCCTGAACTTCACAATCACTGACAGTTCTTCTCGGAGAAACCTGGACACTGGACAAACATATTAGTTTACAAAAGAAACAAAGCACACAACTTCTGGTCGTCCAGTGTCTTCAGAAAAATCATTAGCAGATTGGCCAACCATTTTAGGTTGCCACTACAGCTTTGGTTTTTTAGATTTTATGGAATCAGTATCAGTTGATGAACCACCCACACTAGAATCATATTTAAAAAATTGTGTTCTTTTGAGATTTAAAGTGTGTAGGTGTTAACTCTAGTAAAAACTCTGCGAGACAAATCAATGAATGTGGCAAATTTTTCAGAATGCCATGTGGCCTTTTCGGCGACATTGATAGCACAATTGATTTGTTATGTTCGGTTTGGTATTGCCCTAAAACGCGTCAGACACATAATCAGAATCGAAATAATCATAAAAATCATCAAATGCTTGAAACCGATTATTGTGCACCCATTTTGAAGTTGGACTTCGAGGAGTAGAATTTGAGCCTGAAGAAGAACATCCTGAAACCTTTAACCAACTCGAGATGAGTATGATGAAGAGTTCTTCTTCATATCTTTTTTTTTGCTGCTTACTCCTGCATCCTTCACTTTTCTTTGAAACAACCTGTAACACCCCAAATTTCACAAATACATGATATATATAGTAAATACGTGTTTATATTATAAATACGCGAGTTTAATTGATAAATGTGTTAAGATTATGCCTTAGATAAGTTGCATGTGTTAGATATACGTGTTTGATGGCCTATATGGTGAAATATGCATAAACGGATGTGTTAAATGTTAACGAAGGTAAAGTATGAGATGAATATATGTTTATATGAACAACATAATGATACATGTGTGAATTGATGGATATATACGTGTAAATACATGCGTTAATAGTTAACGAAAAAGTAAAAGGACTAAAAGTGTAATTTATGCAAAGATACAAACGTATACGGATATTATACGTATTTATAATTATTGTAAGTATCCCGAGGCTTAGAATATAGTAAAAATATATCCTATTATGATTCGTAACATGAAATGATAAATATTGTAAAGTTTGAGGGGCTAGAACGTAAAATAATGAAAGATATAAATATATAAATATATATATACGTATGTATACGTATATCATCGAGCATGTCCCGAGCCTTAGAAACCTTTATAAATATGCCCCATAATGTTTTAGTACATAAAATGATAGAAAGATAGGAGTTCAGGGGCTGCAAATGTAATTATAAGGTCCAGGGACTAAAACTGCCAATATGGCAAACTGCCTCGCGGGTCGCGACACCTTAGGCTTCAATCTTTGCGACCCTCCGCCCAAATCTGCACCAGATTTCTTCTTTAGGTCATTTTTTGGCCACGTCTCTAACTTGTTGCCCAAAATTCGTCGTCCACGCATTGTTTCTGGATGGCTAATCACCATAGACACTTGGAGGGGTCTTGTGCGAACCAGAGGAGTATAAAAGCTCGATCAAACAACAGATTAAACTCGCCAATTTTGAGATCTTTGATCTAAAAACACTAAACCACAACCGAATCTTCATCAGTCGAATTCGAGCTGCATAAGAGGAGTTAGAGTCTGAATTTATGCAGTAAAGCACTATTAAGTAAGGACTAAAATAACCTCTTTCAGTTTTGGCTAAATCGTTTTCTAAGTATGGTTTCTAGAAATGATCTAAAATTAGGGTTCTTGAGCTTGTTTTGCTAAAATTCGGTGATCGGGTGGGAATTAGGGTCTGAATTTTTGTAGGTAATCCTAATTTAATATGTTTTAAGAAAGCCCTAATTTTATTTCACAATTAGCAAGGTTTGGTAATGGTTTTGTTAACGGGTCAAAATTAGTGTTTTCGTAACGTTGTTCTTCCCAAATTGAGCAAACGGTTTTGAATTAAGCTTAGATATTTTTAAGTATATTTTAAAATGTTATAATGGATAATACCCTAAGTTGGTTTGAAAAGAAAATGAGTTTTGATAAAGAAACGAGAAATATATGAAATTAGGGTTTTGAAATATGATTATTTAATATAAAATAATTCGAAGGGTATGGGTACTTGAATTTTGGTATGGAACTATGTTTATATATATAATAAGTATATATGGGGTTAAAATGGATAAATGATAAAGTATTTAAGATACCGAGTTAATCGGATATTTAGAAGTTCGTGCAGACCAGAAGGGTAAGCGCCTGTACACTATGGTTTTTGGCATAGCGAGGGTGTCACATAAATCCCAACTGGGAAATAGCATACCTCCATGGGTGATCCCGGAGTGAGCGTTTGCTTATAGGAATGTGCGTCTTCATATTAAAAAGGAATATTATGCCTATAAGGGTATTTTGGTCATTTTGACCTTAAAAGAAGTAAACCTTAATAGTTAGATATTATTAAGATAATATAAGAGATAAATAAACATAGGATATGTTTATAGTGTTAAACCTTGCGTTAATGCCATACGATACGCGAATTAGGTTAACCGAAGGATTCTGTCGGAGGTTCTGTCCGAGTATAACAAGTAAAGAGATGAGGTGAGTTCTGCGAGCCCACTTTTAAATGTTTTAAACGCTTTAATATTTTCGGGCTGATATACATACAATGTTCATCTATTTACTTAAAAAGTATTTGAAATGTTTTTATCTGAAAGTTTGATTATCTTAACTGTTGAATTGATGAACTATTGAAGTGATACGTGCTATGTTATGAAGGTGCTTACGAATGGTTGTACGTGTTAGTAATGTATATGAAATGACGATGATAGAATAATGCATATGAAATGATTATTAGAGTTATGTGTTATATTTGCTTTGAAACTAGGTATCCAAGTTATAAGGGTTTGTTAATAAACGCACAAGTGAGAATGTATGATTATATGAGAACAGGTGATGCATTTGCTATATTATTATGTGGTGGATACGCCGCTGGTATATCCTATATACAAGCATGGTAGTATAGTCACCCGGTATATCGAAAGTGTGGAGGTTACACCGCTGGTACATCCTGTATACATACACCTAGGTAAATTGGGAATGTTTAGTTGTTGCAGTATATGAGTACATTATCATGTTTATTAGCACACGTGAGTCACCTAGATATCTAACTAGGGGCGGATAGTAGTACTGTGGTGGTTAAGGAGATGTTCGATAGAATAGAATGTCTAAAGAGTTAAGGTTACGTGAACAGAGGTCGATACTGAGGTTGGGGGGCTTCCAAATGAAGTCACCTGAGCGGTATTCGAAATTGGAAGAACGGAATGTAGGACGGTTGTCGTTGCTGAGGTTGGGGGCTTCCAGATAAAGTCACCTGAGCAGTATTCGAGACCGGGAAGGTATAGAAGAAATGGAGTGGTTATCGGTACTGAGGTTGGGGGCTTCCGATAAAGTCACCTGAGCAGTATTCAAGACCAGAAGGTATGGAGGTGTATGGAATTCAGGTCGTAGGAGTTAAAGGTTATCGAGGTAGATGTTTTCTAGAGAAACGTGTATGATTATGATGTTATGTTATGTATGACTTGTTATGTGTTATACTTGATAAATGTTGTAAAAAGGGATTTTGCAGGTACAAAGGTTTTAACCTCACAAACGAGGTAACGTTTTTAAAATGTAGAACTCACCAGCGTAAGCTGACCTTTTCCTAAAACCATATGTATGTCAGGTTTATGTGAGACGTCTGGGAGCAAGGGCGGAGCCCTCGTGATAAGAGAATGATCGGGCAAGCTATTACAGGAGCTGTTGGAGGTGCTGGCTTAGTTGTAGATAAATAAAGACGGATATAGTTTGTCGCTATATAGATAGATTGTAAATTATCTCAGTTACTTTACGTACTTAGCTTTATAATAAATAAATTTTTTAAAATTTTCCGCTGCTTATCTCTGTTATGCCACGTATTCATGAGTAAATCCGATGAGTGACCCCTCCTAGTGCCAAGTCTAGGAGTGGGCATCACACAACCGATTGATCATATCCACCAATGAAATTCTAAGCCAGATGATACAACTGATCAATGTTTGAATCTTTAAGTTCTTTAAACCCACATTTCTTCTTCTGAACCTTCTTTGAGATATTCTTCTTGTATTTCTTCTCAATTTCAGGTTTCTCACTACCCAAACCTGAATGTTTGTAACCGGGAAATTTTGACAATTCCACTTGAGAACCAGAATTTTCAGCTTGAGCAACTTGGTTAAGCGAAGCTTTAATACCCTTTAAATTGTTAGCTTCGACCAAATCAACAGTAACCTTATCTTCATGAAACTTCTTCTCGTCTTTTTCAACCACTTTATTAGCAGAAATCTCTTCACCATCTAACAAAGTACTTCCAGACACAAATTTGGATGATGTGCATATATATATATATATATATATATATATATATATATATATATATATATATATATATATATATATATAGGGGATGAATATAATGAAAACCTCTTTGACTTGGAAAAACCGTGAAAACTACCACAAAACGATATTTTTTCTTCAAAATTTTTGTAGTGATTATATGCGTTAATACAAGCTCTATGGTGGAAAAAAATCAAAAAAACGCCTAGTAGTTTTTTTTTAAAAAATTTCCGAAATCTGACGTTACGTCATGTTACATATGTAACATTTACATGTTACATATGTAAATGCCTTGTTACATATGTAACAAAATCTGTAAATAAATATTTTTTTTTTAAATCTCTAGGCGCTTTTCTTTTTTTTTTCACCAAAACCACCAAAAATGAATGTAGAATCTATAAAAAAATACATCTAAAAAAAAACAAACTTTGAATGTCTTTTTTGGCCGGTTAACTTCTTTTTGCAAAAAAATCGGTTCTTAAATTTTTTTTTTTAATTTACTCGGCGTTTTTTTAATTTTTTTTCATAAAGGGTTTTTTTTTAAGTTAGAGAGTCAGCATAAAAAAAGTCGGAACAAAAAGCGAATTTTTTAGCTTAGTTTTCACGGTTTTTCCAACTCGGAGAGGTTTTCATTTTATCCTTCTCCTATATATATATATATATATATATATATATATATATATATATATAATTGGAATATTTTATTGTTATTTTAAAGTGTTTTATTCTCAAAGCCCTTGGTACAAGCACTTGATGCAGGGGAGTTTGGGAAGCTTGGCTTTCTCACGTGTGTTTGGTATGTACAACCGGCGAAGCGAGCGGTGCAAGTCGACAACCTCCGCGAGATTTCTGGGTGTGGAGTTTCGCACGGCAAGACGTGATCTGAGGGGGTATGGCGCCGCGCTAGATTTGAGGGGGGATGGTTACCTCACTGTTCATGTCCTTCGTCGCTGTTCACCGTCCTTCTCCACTGTTTGCGGGTGTGGCGTGGATGGCTTCGGTTGGGTACGTTGCTTTATATATAATACGCTTTGGAGATTGTTCACAGCTTAGACCTTCCTGCTGATTTGAATTTGGTAAGAACCCTCTCCTTTTTTCTGTGCTTTAACGACTATCTCCTTTTTCATATTGGGTATTTTCTGTGTTTAATTCGTGGATTTTGGTTGTTTGTACAAATGCCTAATACGCTTTGGAGATTGTTCACAGCTTAGACCTTCCTGCTGATTTGAATTTGGTAAGAACCCTCTCCTTTTTTCTGTGCTTTAACGACTATCTCCTTTTTCATATTGGGTGTTTTCTGTGTTTAATTCGTGGATTTTGGTTGTTTGTACAAATGCCTTCTTTGGGTCGGGTTTACATGTTTTGCTTTTACTTGATTTCCCTAATTTGATGTTGTTTTGGGCGCTTATATGTTATAGGTAAAAAAATTAAATGGGACTGCTTTGTGGTTTGGTTTTGTGAGATGGTGGGTGATGTCATGGGGTTTTGGGTGGTTGTAGGACAAACTATTGGTGAAATCTATATCTATTGTTTTGGGTGTTTGTGTGAATCTCTTGGAATATAATCAGTTTTCTATGGGTGTTCGTGTGTATCTCTTCGAAATGTGTCTTTTTGTTTAAAACTCAGTTATCATCTTTGGTTGTTTGTTTGTATCTATTTCAGGGGTGTTTGGCTAAAAAGCAAAAAGTTATAGTTGTTGATTGAGCTCTGTTATAGTTTATGGCTCTTTGGGTTGGTTAAAAAACAGTGCTTTAAGCTTGATCTGTGGCTATGGTCAAGGCAAACTTTTGGTGGGATCTATATCTATTGTTTTGGCCGTTTGTGTGCGTCTCTTGGAATATAATCAGTTTTGTTTGGGTGTTCGTTTGTGTCTCTTGGAAAGGTGTCTGTTTTGTTTAAAACTCAGTTATGATCTATGGTTGTTTGTTTGTATCTATTTCAGGGGTGTTTGTGTTGGCTAAAAAGCAAAAGGTTATAGTTGTTTCTTGGGCTCTGTTATAGTTTATGGCTCTTTGGGTTGGTTAAAAAACAATGCTTTAGGCTTGATCTGTGACTATGGTCAGACATTACAGTTACTGCTCTATATAATCAGTTTTCTATGTATGGCTGGCAGTATCCTATGCATCCTAGCTGTTGGCTTATCATAGGCGTGTTCGTGTGAGGTTTAGCATGTCATTCGTGCGGTTTAATGATTTTTTTTCCTTTATACAATGTCTGTACATTCTGAAGGGTGGGCTTCTTTGTTGCTGCGCTACAATTGTAAGTCCTGCTATTGTGTGCTATAACTGTGCGTGCATTTTATTTGTGCTGCTGTATTTATCATGTGTTCTTATGATTATGTCATGGATGCTGTGTTGTTCTTTGCGCGCGCGTGTGTGTGTGTGTGTGTAATTTAATAGTTGGCTTCTGTGTACTGTGTTGTCTGTTTGCGCATTACTTCTGTTGCGTTAGCCTTTTTAACCCGCTTCCTGTGTCGCTATGTTGTCCACATCTCCGCGTAATGTCCGTCGCCGTATTCAGCAGCCTGCGATTTCCCATGCCGGTGCCTCGGATACTGTTCGAGGTGCGTCCACAGGTTTGCAGAGCACACCTGTGGGCCCTAACGATCCGGAGACTAGCATACCTGGTAGCCGTGGCACATCGCATTCAGTCGCAGCTGCCTCATCACCGCAGCCGATTGCAGCTTCACCTGATGCCCATGTGTTCTTTGGTTTAGGCGATGGCGCGTCTACAAGCGTTCGTCCTTCTTGCATGATATCTTTTGGCCAGCCTGTGCCTTTAAGGCCGCTGCGTCTCTTGCTGATACCAATGCTCATGTTCCAGTGGCCCG
Organism: Deinandra increscens subsp. villosa; assembly: GCA_039602395.1. NCBI lineage: Eukaryota > Viridiplantae > Streptophyta > Magnoliopsida > Asterales > Asteraceae > Deinandra > Deinandra increscens. The sequence continues at coordinate 50,880,062 of JBCNJP010000007.1, read as the reverse complement.
TGCGCGTTCGTCAGCAAAACGGCCTCCACCGCCATCGTCGCGTCGTCCTTATCTTACCTACGCTGCCCCGACTGGGCCTTCTATAGGGGGGCTCTTGGGCCCATTGGGGATCCGGGAGCGCTTACGTTTGCAGGGCGCCGTGCGTCGCCAGGCCCTGGCCATGTGTCGGGCTCAGCTCAGGCTTCACCGTTTGGATCAAACGTTGTCGCAAACGTTAGTAGTCGCGGTCCTACTATTTTATCTTTCGGCCGGCCTGCGCGATTAACACCTTCAGCTTCAGTGGCTTTCTCGAGTGCAGCCTCAGCTCAGACTTCGCCCTTTGGATCAAATGCTGTCTCAGGCGTTGGTGATCGTGGCACTGCTATTTTTTCTTTTAGCCAGCCTGCGCAGGTAACAGCCTCGGCCTCAGTGGCTTCCTCGAGTGCGGGGCCACGGCCCAGGCGTGTGCGCTTTGGCTCAGCCTCTTGCGCTTCCACTTTTCCAGCAATCCTGTTGCTGCTGCCCATTATAAGCACCTGCCTCCTGCACAAAGGTTTTTAAGCACCTCCGCAGGAACAGGTGTGGCTGTATAGGCTACGGTTTCGCAGAAGCCCAAACGACGCCGCGGGCGGGCGCGTGGCGAGACCCCTGTTGCCTCACATCGTTCCTCTGGCTGCCGTGTGTCTCGCCTATAAGATGGGTATAGAGACCTTGGCGACTGTGATCAGACGTGTGCCTATTGTGGCGCTGCTTTTTGGTTTGGCGAGCGGCTCAAGTCTTTCCCTGACAGCAAACCTCCGCGCTATAGTTTGTGTTGCAGGTCCGGTAAGGTCAAGATGAGGTATCCTTCGCCTCCACCACCTGAACTAAAGGCTCTTTATGGGGAACGGTCGTTCCTTGCAAGTATTCGTGGTTACAATTTGATGTTTCCTACGACATCGTTCGGTGCGAAGGTGGATGACAAGGTCAACAACGGTACCGCTCCTTATATTTTTAAGGTCTCGGGGAAAGTATGTCATAGGTTGGGTTCTCTATGCCTAGAGCCTACAAAGAACCCCCGGTTCCTTCAGCTTTACATCTATGATACGATAAATGAGGTGACCAACAGGATAAATGTTATGTCTAAGTCTGGCCCTGCAGATTTCGATAAGGGCATCGTGCAAGAGCTGATACATGTGCTTGATAAGTATAATGAGTTAGTCAAGCTATTCAGGACTGCGCGTGACGTTTTCCAGGATGGCGATGTCGCTGATTTAGCCATACGCCTATACCAGGGTGTCAGCAAACATCCATATGGATTGCCTGCTGCTGGCACCATTGGCGCTATAATGTGTGATGATGATCCAAACGCTACTGATTTCGATATAATTGTCCGTGATCGATCTGACAAGCCACAGCATGTCAACAACCTGCATCCCTGCTATATGTCGCTTCACTGTCCATTGCTTTTCCCTTATGGTGAGCAGAGCTGGTCACCCACTCTAAGAATCGTTAAAGATGGCTCAGAGGATGACAAGCGTTTAAGCATGGGTATGTTTTACGGATATCAGATTCATGATAGCCCGGGCAAGTACACACTGCTTTTGCATGCTGGTCGTCTTTACCAACAGTACTTGGTTGATGCTTATATAGCCATCGAACGTAATAGGCTTGACTGCATACGCAATAATCAGGGCAGCCTGCGTAGCGAGTTCTTAAGCGGTATACATGATGCGGTTACAGGTGGCCCGCGCTACATGTATAAGCATTATCAAGATGCATTGGCCATTTGCCGTGTCCATGGCAACCTACAGTATTTCATAACGTTCACATGCAACGTAAAATGGCCTGAGATCACTAGATTTATCGAGAAACACCCTCTTCTAACCGCACAGGATCAAACGGACATCATTGCGCGTGTTTTCCAGATGAAGGTTGGTGCGTTTATTGCTTTCTTAAAGGAGGAGAAGCCTTTTGGTGTTGTGACAGCAGGTTGGTGTTGGCTTATGTTTTGGAACCTCTTATTTCTTTTCTCTTTCGCCTACTGTACGGTAGCTCATATTCTGTTTGCTACAGACCTGTACACAATCGAGTTCCAGAAGAGAGGGCTGCCACACTGTCACACCCTTCTTTGGGTTACCGATGCATATAGGATAAAAGGCCCAGAACAGGTAGATCAGTACATATCTGCTGAGGTGCCAGATAAAGAGACGGATCCCGTACTGTACGCTGTTGTGACATAAACTATGATCCATGGCCCATGCGGAGGGGCTAACCTCTCTGCACCATGCATGGTGAACAATACATGTTCAAAGCATTATCCTATGAAGCATGAGCCTAAGACACGTTTTGATAAGTAGGGTCGTGTTTATTATAAGAGGCCTGCTGATGGTCCACAAGTTGATAAAAATGGTTTCCTGTTAGACAACTGCTATGTTGTCCCTTATAACAAGAAACTGTGCCATCGCTTCCGCGCACATATAAATGTCGAATATTGTGGGTGGAGCATGTTGATAAAATATTTATTCAAGTACATCTCCAAGGGTACTGATTGTATAAAATACTCTGTCTCGCCTGCTAATTCGTCCATCACAACTGAAAATGGTGATGAGCCACCTGTTATTGATGAGATAAAGAACTTTGTCGATGGGAGGTTCATATGCCCGCACGAGGCTGCCTGGAGGATTCTCAGATTCCCTATACATCGTAGGAATCCAGCAGTTCAAGCTCTCGCAGTTCACTTAGAGGGCAAGCAGAACGTCACATTCCGCGACCATAACGAGCTTGAACAGGTTCTCAAAAACCCAGGTACTGGTAAGACAACGCTAACAGGGTGGCTTCGTAGCAATAGAGTGGATCGGAAAGGTCGTCACATGCGTTACATTGACTATGTTTCCGAGTATAAATGGGTGGCAGATGGTAAGGAGTGGATCAGGCGTGCTTCTAAAAGAGACCCGGCAATTGGGAGGGTTGTCTACATCCATCCTGCAAGCGGTGAGGTCTTTTTCCTGCGCCTGTTACTCAATCACCAGGTTGGTTGCCAATCATTCACTGATATCAAAACCGTAGGCGGTGTGGTCATGCCAACTTACCGCGCTGCATGTGAGAGGATGGGGCTTATAGGTGATGATAGGGAATGGGAGCATGCCCTTGATGATGCATGTGTCTGGGCAAATGCTTATGAACTAAGGCAACTGTTTACGCACATGTTGGTGTTTTGCGAGGTTTCTAACCCGTTGAGTCTCTGGAAAAAGTATTGGCGGAACATGTCTGATGATTTCGTTCGTTCTATAGAGAACGAGGTCCGTGTTGATGAAAATTTAGTCCCTGAAGATGCATTGCAGCAGGCTGTGCTTTACGAGTTGCAGAAACTACTAACTGCGAGCTCTTCAAGTGCATCACTGGCTGCGCTGGGACTTCTGCCGCCTCAGGGTAAGTACGTTGGCTTGTTGGACAACAGGCTGTTAATGGAAGAGCTATGTTATGACAGATCTGCTTTGGCTTCTGAGAATCAACAGCTGTGTTCGACAATGCATCCAAAGTAGGCTGAGATCTATCACACTGTCATGGGTGCCTTGGCCTCTGGAACACAGTCGTTGCTGTTTGTCTATGGTCATGGAGGTACCAGTAAGACTTTTTTATGGAGGGCAATAACAAGCGGTGTTAGATCGCAGGGGAAGGTTGTATTGACAGTTGCTGCTTCAGGTATAGCAGCCCTTCTGTTACCGGGTGGTCGAACTGTCCATTCACGGTTTAAAATTCCAATCAAGATTTACGAGGAGTCATTGTGTGATGTGAAGAAGAAAACTAAGATCGCTGAGTTAGTACTTGAGGCAACATTTATCATATGGGATGAGGCACCGATGAGTGATAGAAGATGTTTTGAGGCTCTGGATCGGACGTTGCGTGACGTTCTAGATCGGCCTAATGTGCCGTTTGGTGGTAGATCAATACTGCTTGGAGGTGATTTTAGGCAAACACTATCGATGAAAAAGGGTGCCTCAAAGTCAACGGTCATTTCCTTATCATTTCCAAGGTCATCGTTATGGCCATGCTTCAAGGTGTTTAAGCTCACTGAAAACATGAGGTTACAGCGACCAGGGTGTTGGGTTTTAATGATCTTATCAAAGCCATTTTAGCTCTTTAAAATGTAAGATGCAGCGGAAAACAAAATCATATATCATGTTAGTTAATGTTAAAACCGATTTTTAACATTGTTTATCAAAGCCCAAACCGAGGATCCAAATATGTATGCATGCTATCAAAACTAAAACCAAACATAGGGGGTTTTAGGTTTACCTTCTTCCAAGCTCAAGATTATGAAGAAGATGATGTGAATGACCCGGCTTGCTATCTAACTTGAAAGCCTCGAGTGATGATACCCACGAGCTCGGACAACAAACACCTTTGTTGCTAGGATTTGGTGAAGATGAACACTCTTTGTCTCCTTGCTTGAATCCGAATTCCACACCCTTTTTCACCCTTGGGGCTGATTTCCTTTAAGGAAAAACGGATGGGAGAGAGAGAGAGAGAGAGGAACTTGAGTATTGGAGAAGCAAGTAATGAATGACTAGTCCTTTAAACAAGGTTGCATGCCTTGTTTAAATAAAAAGCACAACCACCCTCTTAATGGGAGGTGGGTGAACGTGCAAGAGGAGAGAGAGAGAGGGGGGGAAAAGCTTTTCAAACCTTTTGAAGTTCCCTCCCATGCATCTAGTCCATTCCCTTGTCCACATTCATTTGGTCATGCTTCACTTGACCCATGTAACATGTTACATGTATGAATATGGTGTAACATATAAATATGTTTCATGTAACAATATATTTAACCAATTAAATAATATTGTTGCCATACTTCTCTAATTTAAATTATCCATATGATTTCACACAAGTTCGATTAATTAGAAACCGATTTCTAATTATCTTTTATAAGTGACATTTATTTAATTGATCATATCTAAATAAATATCCATTAGGTGTTTGTCTAGCTCGTTATTGGGTATGACCCGTCTTGGATCATAACGTACTAGCCACATCAATCTAGTATGTGTCTTGGGCAGACCGAGTCCAACAATCTCCCACTTGCACAAGATTTATAGAAGATTGATGCAAGCAACAAATACCGCCTAACAACAGTTTGTTACCCCTAATACGTATGACTTAGTGCCATTCAATAACATCATCTCCTTCAAGTCACCACTTGAAATGTTTTAGGTGAAACGATCATTTATCCTTTTGTCTCAAATGTCATGTTAAATCCCAGAGACATAGAGTGATCACTCTCTATTAGATTTAACTTAATTCAGGCCTTAGACATTTAACTCTCAACGAATAAGAGGGACAAATTCCATCTTGACTACATACGTCTCTCACAAACACCTAGTACTATGCCTGAGCTTAGCCTTATGTACTGCCATGTTTCAGAACAGCGAAGAACTAAGTCAAAGCATAATACTGGGTGAATATCAAGACCCAATATGTATCTCAGGTCAGAGGATACAAATGATATTCTCCTTTACTCAAGCTTACTTATGATCAATCAATTAAGATTCCATGGGGTAAGTCTTGAGAGCGGGTCGTCCAATATTTGTCTCCCACAAATATCTATGAACTTTGGTAGCAACCCATTGCTCCATATTCATACCTTATGAATATCCACCAATCCAAGTTCATAATAGTCTTACCTTCATATTTGTTCCCAAAAATATGATCGACTACGGACATTTAGAACAAGTAATTTATTCACGGATTTAAACATGCAAAAATGGAACACTAGACAATTTTAAATGAAATCCCACATTCATATAAAAGTGTCAAAATAACAATTGTTCCGATATCCAAATACAAAACATAAATCATATCCAATCACTAGAATGTCGAAGTCCCATGGCACAAACATGACCCTCATGCTTTGGGCGTTCTAGGAGCTTCGTGAGTGGATCGGCGACGTTGTCGTCGGTGTGAACTTTGCAAATACATATCTTTCCTTTTGCAACTTCATCCCTTATGTAGTTGAATCTCCGCTCGATGTGCCTTACCTTTTGATGATCACGAGGTTCCTTGATTTGAGCAATCGCTCCCTCGTTATCACAAAGGATCTCTAGGGGTCCTTGAATGGTAGGAACAACCCCTAGTTCGGCAATAAATTTCTTCAACCATGCGGCTTCTTGCGCGGCCAAAGATGCGGCGATGTATTCTGATTCCGTAGTGGACAATGCAACCACATCTTGCTTTGAGCTCTTCCAAGATACCGCCCCTCCATTCATAATGAAGATATACCCCGATTGTGATCGAGAATCATCTCGATCCGTTTGGAAACTCGCATCCGTGTAACCCCTTACAACGAGTTCCTTTTCATCGGATCCGTATATTAAAAACATATCCTTAGACCTTCTAAGATATTTCAATATACTCTTGACAGCCATCCAATGACTATCACCTGGATTTTGTTGGTATCTACTTGTCATGCTTAACGCGCATGACACGTCCGGTCTAGTGCATATCATAGCATACATAATCGATCCAATAGCAGACGCATATGGGACTCCTTTCATTTTGTTTTGCTCAACCTTTGAGCTTGGACATTGAGTCCTACTCAATATAGTCCCTCTTTGAATAGGTACCAAACCTTTCTTAGAGTTCTCCATCTTGAACCTTTTCAAGACTTTGTCAATGTATGCACTTTGATTCAAACCTATCAGGCGCCTTGATCTATCCCCATAGATCGTTATTCCCAAAATATAGGTGGCTTCACCAAGATCCTTGATGGAAAAGCAACTTCCAAGCCAGGTTTTTACACCTTCCAAGGTTGGAATGTCATTCCCAAATAGTAGTATGTCATCTACATACAATACTAGAAAAGTTATTATACTCCCACTAGCCTTCTTATACACACAAGCCTCATCCTCGTTCTTGATGAAGCCAAATTTCTTTATCTCTTCATCAAAATGCTGATTCCAACTCTTTGATGCTTGTTTCAATCCATAGATTGATTTCTTTAACTTACACACTTTATTAGGATGTTTTGCATCGACAAAACCCTCGGGCTGAGCCATATAGCATCTTCCTCAAGATATCCATTTAGGAAAGCCGTTTTGACATCCAATTGCCATATCTCATAATCATAATGGGCGGCTATGGCAAATAATATCCTTATCGACTTTAGCATTGCCACCGGCGAGAAAGTTTCATCATAATCAACCCCTTGTGTTTGAGTGAAACCTTTTGCTACAAGTCGAGCTTTAAATGTGTCTAAGTTTCCATGCATGTCGGTTTTCTTCTTGAAAACCCACTTACTTCCAACTACCTTGGAATTAGGAGGTCGCACTACCAAGTCCCATACTTGGTTGGCATGCATGGATTGCATCTCAACGTTCATAGCTTCCAGCCATTTGTCCGATTCGGAGTCGGTCATTGCATCATGGTAAGTGGTTGGTTCATCTGAATCTACCACATAGCATCCATCCATTAAAAATCCATATCTTTCAGGTGGACTACTAGTTCTACCAGATCTGCGAACGTTGTGTGTGTTTTGATCAATCATTTGATCATCTTCAACAACCTTGTGTTGAGGGCTAGCTTCAACCAAACGTGTATCGGCTTGTGGTTCTTGATCCTCCTCAAGTTCCACCGTTCTTCCACTAGTTCCTTCCATAAGGAACTTAGTTTCCAAGAACTCGGCCTTTCTAGCAATAAATACTTTTTGCTCTGTTGGATTGTAGAAGTAATATCCTATAGAATCTCTAGGATATCCTACAAATATACACTTACTGGACCGGGGATCTAGCTTGTTTGAAGCATCATGCTTTACATAAGCTTCACAACCCCACACCTTTAGATAAGATAAGGATGGAACCCTTCCATGCCATAACTCAAAAGGTGTCCTTTCCACTTTCTTGGCTGGGGCCATATTCAAAATACGGGCCGCTGAGAGTAGGGCATAACCCCAAAATGATAGAGGTAATGAACTTCTACACATCATAGATCGAACCATATCTAATAGGGTTCGATTCATCCTCTCCGATACACCATTATGTTGTGGTGTTCGAGGTGGACTAAGTTGTGAGACAATTCCACAACTCCTAAGATAGTCTTGAAATTCATTGCTAAGGTATTCACCTCCTCTATCCGAATGAAGGATCTTTATTGTTTTGTTGAGTTGATTTTTTACTTCATTCTTGAAGATTTTGAACATTTCAAAAGCTTCATCCTTGTGTGCTAACAAGTACACATACCCATAGCGACTATAGTCATCGGTAAAGGTGATGAAGTATCTTTCACCATTCCTAGATGTTGGCTTAAAAGGTCCACATACATCCGAATGTATGATCCCTAGAAAATCCTTTGCCCTTTCGGTAGTTCCACTAAAAGGTGCCTTAGTCATCTTCCCTTGAAGACAAGATTCGCATACGTTATACGAATCGCATTCGTTTGTTTTCAAAAGACCACTCTTTTGTAATGCTTGTATGCGGTTCTTATTAATGTGACCAAGGCGGCAATGCCAAATGTAGGTGTCACTCAAATCTCTTTTGAGTTTCTTGGTGGTGGTTTGGTATATTGAGCTATTACATGAAGTGTTTTCATGAACCAATTCATAAATACCATTTAAAGGGCTAGCTTTAAAATAAAACACTTCATTCATTGAAACATGGATATCATTGTTAACAAACTTAAAATCATATCCAAAATGTCTTAAACGGGAAACGGAAATTATGTTCCTAGTCAAACTAGGAGCATACAATACTTTATTTAAAATTACTTCCAAACCACTTGGAAGTTCCAAAATGTAGTCTCCTTGGGCTTCAACCTGAACTTTCGCTCCATTGCCCATGAAGAGACTAACTTCTCCCGTCTTCAATTGCCTATTTCTTTTGAACCCCTGCAACATATTACATATATGAGTTCCACATCCGGTATCCAATACCCATGTGTTTGAAGAAATAGCATTAAGCTCAATATAGATCATAAAGGTCTTACCCGAGGCTTGACCTTCATCTTTCTTTGCTTTCAACCCTTTGAGATAGGTTGGACAATTCCTCTTCCAATGTCCTACCTCACCACACTCAAAGCATGGATCATTTGAAGCAACCTTTTGCCTCTTCTCCTTCGGTTTGGGGGCTTCTTTCTTGCCCTTCCCCTTGACGAATCCCTTTCCTTTGGCAACCTTTGCCTTCGAGGAACTAGAGGTAGAGCGAGACCTCTTCTTGCTACTACCTTCATCGATCGTTAGAACGAGCAAATGTGTTGTAGATCATCACAAATGTGTCAAACTTCTTTGATAAAGAGTTGAGGATCAAATCCGTAGCCAACTCTTTTAAGACGGGACAATTGAGCCTCTCTAAACGATCAATGAGACTTTTCATCTTAAGAACATAGGATGAAACCGTTTGTGACTCGTCCATACGACATGTATGAAGTGCCCGAACCGTTTCGAAGCGCTCGGTCCTTGCCTTTTGTTGGAACATTTCCTTCAATTGGCATATCATGTCGTATGCCCCATGATTCTCTAAATCCTTTTGAAGCTCGGGGATCATACTTGCTAGCATGAGGCATGAAACTTGGACTGAGTCCTCGGTGTACCTCACCCAATCGGCATAAGCCTCAACGTCTTCGACATCGGGTTCGTCGGGGATAGGATCGTCCAATACATAAGACTTTTTTTCTTGTTTGAGAACAATTCTCAAGTTGCGGTACCAATCCACAAAGTTGTCTTGGTTGAGACGATTCTTGTCTAAGATGGATCTTAGTGATAGGTTATGGACGTTTGTGGCGGGGATGATTTCGTTATTATTGGCCATCTACAAAATTTAACAAAGTTCTATTAAGTATCTTCGATATCAATATTAACCTTTTAATTTAATTAATACCCTTTTATGTCTCATAGACAATTAATAAATTAAAACCTAGAATCCAACGTTACATTTAAGTTGTGGTTAGGTGACCTTTATCCCATGACTTAAATTAACAAGGTAGTCAACGTTTGACAATTGCAACTCTTTGCAACTTCTAGTAGTATGGGATCGATTAGACATCTTATGTTTAGTTGGCATGTTTAATCCCATCAACGCCTTTGGTTCCCCATGCTTCGGTGACCCTACTCACATGGTCTCCAAATCAAGTTGTCCTACTTATACACACGTGTAGATTTACACATACAAGTGGTTAGGTGACCTTTATCCCACAAATATGGTAAACCTACCCCAAGTTTACAAGTTCCCTCAAATATGGTTAGGTGACCTTTATCCCATAAAGAGTTACAAGCAAATTGAGTGTTGTATAAAAGGATGGCGTTTAAACTTGTTTTTTTTGAAAAGGGTCGTTTTTAGTTTTCATAATTCTAGTGTAGAAAACTCTATGTACCATACAATTCACATGCATTCAAATGTATGGTACCCTAGTGTTGTTTGAAATCCATATTTCATGGTCCTTTTAATAAAACCCATTTTATTAATAAATCATCATCAACTTACTAAAACCCATAGTATTAGTCTTTGTTAATGATATTTTAAGAACCGGTTTTAGCTTGTTAATGTTTATTAGTTTGTTTTAGCATGCATATCCAAATATCATCCAAACATGAAAATAAACAACCACACAAGCATAATAAAATAGGTGCATAGCCATAGCCAACTATTGACAACACTTGTTAGCCGAAACAAGTGTGTGTCAAGGTCTCTCCTAAGGGACAAGATCACACAAGTGATGTATAGGTGAACTCCCACTTGACCCCGCATCCAAATGCTTCAAGTGGCCTCCTTTGGTTGTGTTTTGCTTCACTCCTTTGGGCATCCAAGACCCTCCATCTTGTGCATTCTTCCTTTTTACAAAATATGGATCCTAATACATTTTTCTAGTAAAACAAAATGCACCTAATCTATTACATTACATACCAAATGAAATAAATAGATTACATGCCCAAAATGAGGAACTTGAAATTATTACAACTTTTGAATAATTACAACAAGCACAAACATTCACCACAATCAAACACAAGGTCTTTTGGCTAGGCTTTATGCACCAAACATATATCTAAAATTACATCCATATGTAAAATTGGTTCCCTTTTAACCCATTTCCCTTTTCGGTCCAACACAAAACCGAAATCGTGTGTTTGTTGTCCAAACAACAAAAAAAAACAACAAAATGATAAAATGCTTTAATCTTTCAAGATAACCACATGCATGTTAGTGAAGCATCTTGAAAGACAAAGGGAAACCATGAACAAAACTTTCTGTTTATGGTATAAGGAACCCAAACCAAGAGTTTTGTGGAGCTAACCAACTAGCTCTTTGAAGCATGCATCCATATAAGCGGCTCTAGATGCCATTGTTGGGTTTTAAGAACATTATCAAATCCATTTTAGCTCTTTAAAATGTAAGACGCAGCGGAAAACAAAATCATATATCATGTTAGTTAATGTTAAAACCGATTTTTAACATTGTTTATCAAAGCCCAAACCGAGGATCCAAATATGTATGCATGCTATCAAAACTAAAACCAACCATAGGGGGTTTTAGGTTTACCTTCTTCCAAGCTCAAGATTATGAAGAAGATGATATGAATGAACCGGCTTGCTATCTAACTTGAAAGCCTCAAGTGATGATACCCACGAGCCTGGACATCAAACACCTTTGTTGCTATGATTTGGTGAAGATGAACACTCTTTGTCTCCTTGCTTGAATCCGAATTCCACACCCTTTTTCACCCTTGGGGCTGATTTCCCTTAAGGAAAAACGGATGGGAGAGAGAGAGAGAGGAACTTGAGTATTGGAGAAGCAAGTAATGAATGACTAGTCCTTTAAACAAGGTTGCATGCCTTGTTTAAATAAAAAGCACAACCACCCTCTTAATGGGAGGTGGGTGAACGTGCAAGAGGAGAGAGAGAGGGGGGGAAAGCTTTTCAAACCTTTTGAAGTTCCCTCCCATGCATCTACTCCATTCCCTTGTCCACATTCATTTGGTCATGCTTCACTTGACCCATGTAACATGTTACATGTATGAATATGGTGTAACATATAGATATTTTTCATGTAACAATATATTTAACCAATTAAATAATATTGTTGCCATACTTCTCTAATTTAAATCATCCATATGATTTCACACAAGTTCGATTAACTAGAAACCGATTTCTAATTATCTTCTATAAGTGACATTTATTTAGTTGATCATATCTAAATAAATATCCATTAGGTGTTTGTCTAGCTCGTTATTGGGTATGACCCGTCTTGGATCATAACGTACTAGCCACATCAATCTAGTATGTGTCTTGGGCAGACCGAGTCCAACACAGGGATGTCGAGTGCTGATAGGGAGGATGTCCTTAGGTTTTCGTCTTGGCTTATAAACGTGGGTGATGGGACATTAGGAACTTGCACTGATTCTGAATGTTCAGACACAAAGGATATTGTCATACCGGCAGAATATGTCCTCCCATACAGCGAGACCGCATTACTAGACCTTATCAGATTCATCTATGATGATGCAACGCTCGCGTGCCCCAGAACCGCCAACCTGCATGATAGAACAATCGTGTGTCCCAAAAACGAAACTGTAAACCACATTAATCAGGTGATCTTGGGTATGAATCCGGGTGAGGTAAGAACAGATCCAAGCACAGATTCTGTTAATCCGCGGGCACATGAGGGTACTGATGTTGAATTATTATACCCTATGGAATACCTAAACGCTTTAGACTTCCCGGGGCTGCCACCACATAGGTTAGAACTTAAGATAAACACGTCGGTCATGCTGATGCATAATCTAAACCCTTCTGCTGGCCTGTGCAATGGCACGCGCCTAATTATCACACAGTTTTTGCCCAGGTTGGTGGAGGCAAGGATCATCACAGGTGCCTGTATCGGTAGTCGTGTTTTCATACCTAGAATAACCTTCGTACATGATGATCAAGAACTTCCTTTTGTTTTTAAGAGAAGGCAATATCCTCTAAATGTGTGTTATGCGATGACCATAAACAAAAGCCAGGGCCAGTCATTAAATAAGTTCGGCGTGTACTTACCGCACCATGTGTTTGGCCATGGCCAACTTTATGTCGCATTTTCACGGGAAACATCGTCGGACTCTCTAAAAGTCTTGATAGTGCCAGAGAAAGGGTATGGGGGGGCAAGACGTAAAACATAGTCTACTCAAAATTCTTAGATGAAATTTCCAGCCCTGAGGTAGCCCACATGCTTATGTGTTGTGCTGTGTTTCATTTACTGCACATTACACTCCTTTTACACATGCTTATGCAGTGTTGCCGCTTTTCCTAACAGCTTTTGTAACTATCTTACTTATTTATATGCTTATGTTTCATGCAGCACATCCATGGCAGATGAAAATAGGATTGCAAACATCCAGATTGCTAAGCCGTACATCCCTGTAAAAGTGTGTGTCATACGTATGTGGAAACCATTTGCAAAGGGTACGAAATGGTGTTACTTGCTGCTGGACAAACACGTATGTGATAATATAACTAATACAGATTATATCAGTGCTGTTCTATTTTGTTTCATTTGGCATTCGAGAATTGCAGGGTGATGCGGTGCAGGCTATTATTGAGCAGCTTGAAGATTGCATGTGCCAAACAGGATTAAACTGATGGACTGCTACACAGTGGATCACTACAACTGCATACCGCCACCAGGTATATACAGAGTTGCCATGCATAACGCTGCCATTAGGATTGATTCCACCACGCCTTTTGTGCCATGAAATGATGACGGGGGTATTCCTACGACCTATTACAACTTTGTGTCATATGAGGCGATGGCACTGCGAGCAAACATCAACAAAGTCTTGACAGGTGATGGATGGCTGACTGTTTTTTATACAGTGGATGACAACAGGCAAATGATAACAAGTAATCAAATTCTTTGAACAGATGTCATCGGCATGGTGTATAGCATCGAGTTTGGTGACCCTGAGAGAAACACACCTAGGATCAAGCTAAATATGGAAGAACCCATGTACCAATTATTGTGGCCACATACCCACTTACATATACATATGCACATATATGTATAAAGCACTTTCAATTTTACATGGTCAAATATCTAACCAACTTTTGCCACGTCTGCCTGTATAAAAAGCAGTACGAAGATCCAGATGGCGCTCTGGCCTGAGATAGGTGACATGCTCCTGTCTAGCAACTTCAAACTTATCTTGGCACTCTCTTCAGTTAGAGTTACCAAATACTATGGTGTGTGAAATGGCAACAAAATAAATATGTGTCTGCAGGTGGAATATCAAAACTAATAAACCATGTATCGAATGCCTTGTAGAAAACTGCAGTTTGAGTCTATGTCTGCCGCGCGTATTGAAATCGAGCCAGAACTGGAAATGGCCAGATCGCTGCGAGTCACGTAAGTTGCTTTGGAACACTGGTGTTCTGGCCCAACAAATCACTAATCAATAAAATGCCTATAGGTATCATACAAGGAATCTAGTCAAACACCTAACTGATGTTCAGGCGCAGAAGATACAGGTGGAAGCAACCATGGCAGAGAAAAACAGAGTTTCTATAGCCCACGTGCTAGAGTACGACCTGAATGCACACAAGGTCAGCAAAGGCCTCTCGAGTTTTTTGAATTTCCTTCTCAGATTTTTTTCCAAAGGCCAGTTATTCTAATCAAAGGCTAATGGTTAACATATACAAATCATTTAATCAGGGGTTTTATGGGCACCAAACTTTTACATCCAGATTCTAACCTATACTACGCTGACTAACACATAGCATATGCATGCGCAGGGTATGGCATACACATGCTATGCTGAAATCACTGCATTCATGGAGGGCAGATCATGGCGCTATGGTACATGCCCAATCTGCAATGCCATTATAGATCCCCAGGAAGGTTCATATGTCTGTACTAAACATCGTGAACAGGAGCCCAATTTCAAGTATGCATGTGAAAATTACTGCCTGCTTTACTCGCATAAGACAAATGATTAATACATACGCCATTTTATTACAATTTGGGTCGCCTAATCCATAGGGAAAACTGACACCACATGATCAACTGCTGCAGTTACTGTGTGAAATGTGATATCACCGATGGCACAGGAACAGTGTCAGTTACCATCTTTGAACAGCCAATGTCGCAGCTGCTCGGCATCTCATGTAACGACATGGTCAGAGCACATGGGAATACTCATCCAATGACAATACCAGAGCAGATACAGGCGCTTCTGAACCAGCACAAAGTCTACCAGCTGAACAATGTAACCAGGGGTGGGAATGGCAACCTAAGGTTCGCAATTAATCGTATCTACGGATCGGAGGTGGACGAGAAACGCACATTGCAAGAGGCGTCGTCAAGTGGAGACAGCAAAGGGAAAAAGGCAATGACCGTACACGTCGAGGGGGCAACGCAGGCAGCGACAGCGCCCACCAAAGCACCGAGCACACCTGACTTGGTTGCCAAGAATGCAGCAGCGACAGCAAGGACTGCAACGCCAGAACCCACCACACCTGCCTTGGTTGCCAAGAGTGCGGCGGCAACGGTAGGCGCTACAATGCCAAAACTTGCCACACCAGACTTGGTTGCGAAGGATGCAGCAGCAACAGCAGGCGCTACAACGCCAGAGGCCACTCCACCAGGAATGCTAGGGACCGAACCCGGAATTCTGACCCTAAGGATGTGTCACCGGCTGAACCTATCCCGCGTCCCAAGGCAATGAAGCAGCTGTTCAAGTAGAAAGGTAAATCTAAATACCAAAGAAGATGGTTGTTTATGTCTCAGATGGCTCATACGCTCTCTCTAAATGTCACAGGTGCAGGTCAGGCTGGACCATACGCCACTTACTAGGACATCAAGTAGCAGCTAATTAGGAGCCCTTTTAAAAAACTAATGCCTACCTCTTCTTTTGGTTGTGTGGCTTACCATCACACAGTTTAGTGCAGGTCTATGGTACCATCGAACTTTCTCTTTTGTTCATTCGCTCTACTTTAGTGCGCGTTTTGTACTCCCAGTGAGTATTGTATATAGATGACTGATGTATGGTGTTTGGCATGGTTTTATAATATGGCTCCTCTATTAGTATCACCTGATGAGTAACCTTACATGGTTTTTGTTCTTTTCTTTACCTGCCTGTCTTTTTATACTCATTCAGGCTCCCATTGAAAGCAACTTATATATTGCTGCAAGTGTATTTTCCTTCAATTATTTGGGTGCAAAACTGCTAGGGGTCTTCACATTCTCATTTAATTTCATTTTAGGCTGCAATGGGTCTTTCACCATTACCAGCAAAAGCACGGGGTGTGTATAAAGGATGGCATTTATTTTACATTGCAATGTTTGTGTTGTGTTTCTTTTATTATAGACCTTTTTTGGTTACATTAGTTAGTTTATGGTGTCATGTGGCCTATTAAATCGGTTGTTGGTGATGAAAAGGTGGTTGCGGATCTCTAGAGTTCTCTATTGGTTTATGTAGTCTATTTTATGACGTGGTATATTAACAACTGGTTTAGATAATGTGATGTCTATGACAGCGATCCATCAGCTAGATCAACAACAAAGATTCCGATTTCAACCTACACATTTACAAACCTAAAACCTTTATTTTGAATCTCAACTTGCATGTTCAGTTTTTGAATCTCAGCCTCGGATTAAGTAAGACGTTTTAAGTTATACATGTGCATACTTTATTTGAGTCTCAAATTACCAAAACACATTCAAACAATATGATTTGTGGCAAGAGCACGTTGTTATTTAGATTTATGTGTATGTGTGTTGTAAAGTCTTTTTGCATTTCTAAATTTAGTGCTAAAGAAAAGGAAAGATCTTTTGTGGGCCCATTGACCAACACTTTTGGCCATTCGTACGGTTGACCTTACCCTTCTCCATCCTTCTTTCTCCAAAAACACACGCTATCTCCACAGTGTGGAATATCAAGAGACGCATACCTTCTCCAACAACCATCCACATACATACTTACTTCTGCAACTATCCACGGCCGATCAAACAACTCCAGTTCCACGGCATACAACAACACAGGTAATGAGACCATATCTTTGATTTGCATGCATTACCTATACAAAAGATCTCTCTTATTTGCATGCACCCTAGGTTATTTACGGCTTTCATGATTTCGATTTACATTATGTCTGTCCCTGTTTATTTCTAACCGCGATGGTGGATTTTGCGTGCATCTTTATTCATTGTTATCCAAAAAAGGCGCGCGCTTTGTCTGTGACATAAATCTTATATGTGCTTTGATTTTCTTAATTTCTGCTGATGCTTAGCAAAATTTCCAATCAGAAACATTTCATGATCGTTAAATACGATTTTGGTGTTTCAGTTTTGTGAAATATGATTTTGGTTTGCCCTTTTAGTATGTTTTTACCATTACTTTATGCTTGCTCTGCTAGAGGTTTGTATGGTATATCTTAAATGCTTTGATTTTCTTAACTTGCTTTTGCTAAATCAACAGCATGTTTAATAGCACTATTAGATTCAATCAGCTTTAGAGCTACATTAGATTATTCTTTTCATTTGATATAAAATCATATTATATTTCTCTGTTTATAGATGGCTTTCATGACGATTGCGGACATAACACCCAATAGCAAGCAGGCCACTTGAAGTCAGAATCTTAAATATGTGGGAGATGTTTTGTAAGATACCAACAATGACTTGCCATTTGGTAGACAAACATGTAAGCCTTATTATACCTGATATCTATTAACTACTAAAAACAATAGCTAATTTAGATAACATATGTTCTTTCACAGCACGACACAATTCAGGTCGTGTTCGACAAGGCCGAGTATTCTGAGGTAGAAAAAAAGCTAAAGATAGGCAGGGCATACTTATTGAGTGGATATACATCATATACTATCACACTCCCTCCAAAATTTGACAGGGCCTCTCCACATCCATGTGAGATAAGAATTAATGGAGATGTCATTACATACTATTTAGGGGCAAAGATGGATATCCCATTGAGGTGCTTTAACTTAGTTCCGAGGTACCATCTGCACAGCAGGCCATATACAGATCGACAGCTCATAGGTATTAATACTTAGACATTTATATTCATTTAAAACTGTAATTGACAAATCATTTTATCAAATACAGATTACATGGGCAAGGTTATCAATCTTGAGGAGGCGGATATAAAACAAAACACAATTTTTCTAAGGATGACTTTGGAGGCGCCAGGGTGAGACTTCTCAGCTGCATTGGCTTTCTAAAATTATATAGTATGCTAATTTTTGCCCTGCAGATGTCTCCCAATTGTCGTATCAGTGTGGGATCTAATTTATGAAGGTCTTGATATGAGACGATTTACTGAGGCTGATACAGAGATCGTTGTCGTTGCCACTGCGTTACGAGTTGTCACACGTGGAGGTAACAAAAAGTGACTGATAATTTAGTTTCTTGTTTTATCCCATTCCCTTTTTAAATAGTCTTATGTCGCAGGTGATGTGCGTCTGCAATGCACAGTTGGTACACAAGTCTTTATTGACCCGGGAGTAACTGCAAGGAGTGATATGGCTAGGCAGTACGTCTGCGCAGTCTTAGACAACAATAAATATAAGAATCTGTGGTGCAAAATATATTAACTTTTCTTATTACATTAAATGCAGCTTTAGGGTTTTAAGAAACGGACAGCCACTGAGAAAGATAGCATTTGGTCATGTATCAGAGATCTACCCAGTGCCAGGGTTACCCATAACCCATATATCACATCTTTACAAGCAAACAGAAGAGACCCTGCAGGTAAATTCTATGAAGATATTACTTCCTTGATTCATTCCATAAACAAATCTTATAACCCAGTCCTCTATATTTTCAATTCAGAATCAGTCGTACTTGGTTGCTTGCATAATGATTGAGATACCGACGGTACAACAATGGTACCAGATCACATGTGTACGTGGCGATGCCATAATCAACCACCAAGGCCAGCCCCAAGCATGTTTGGAGCATGGCGATCGGTACCTACTGTATAGGTATTATATATATATATATATATATATATATATATGCTTATACAACTAAAATGCCACAAATTTAATATTGATAATAACTGTCAACAGGTACAGTGTTAGATGCACGATGGATGATGGTTTCGGAAAGATCAGCGTGATGCTGTCAGATGCTTCTTTGATCGCAAAGATTGGTGTGCGATCCTTCAACCTGATTAGCATTAGGGAATTTGATGCTGCCAACACTCTGCCAGCTCCCATTTCAAATCTGATTAACACAAATTGGCTGCTGACAATAAGCCAGGGGCACAGAATTGATGATTCACTCTTGGAATTTCGAGGAGCAGGTGTATCACCAGTCCCTCTTACAGTGATACCACCTGACGAGCCAGGTAAACGGCTGCTAACTCATTTAATATATTTTTGTACACATGTACAACAAAATTTATCAGAAATGTTATATGCACCGACACATGACATTGGTACTTTAGAGGACAGGTGGGAGCCTGGTGTTGATGTCAGCGAACAAAGCCAAAACATGCCTAGCTCACAGGGGAGCTTCAGCCCGTCAGTTGATCAGGCAGGTGGTGGTAATGTGGCTGGGTGAATTCTATGAAAAGGGGAGTGAAAGTGGGTCTGTTTTTTTATGAAGGCCAACAATCTAACTTACTATCTTTTGGGCAGTCAAAGTGGATGCATTTTTTGATGGAGGCCAGCAGCCTAACTTACTGTGTTTGGGTTGCAAGTTAATTTCTTATTTTTGTCACATATATTTGTCATGCAAACAGGCCATATAAACTAATTCCTACTTTGATTCGCACAAATACTGGCTATGTAACTAAGGTTGGCCCCTTAATCCGCTTTGAATGTATTGTAATTATGTGTATGAAATATGTCTACTTTAAGAAGCAACACCCATCTTAGCGAAGAGTGCGCATAGCACCGTAATTGCAGGACTAATAACATGGCTAAAACGCATGCGTTTCTGCATCAACTTGCCATCCAACAACAACGCCCGCGTAGTGTTCCAACGGCTTGCCATCAAAACGTGTCGGGCGCGGAGCGCCGATCGAAACATCTAGTATATATATATATAGGTAAAGATCCTGCGAAAACACTTTATATTGCGAAAACGCGAAAACCAATATTAAAACCTACATAACTTTTTCATACGTTAGTGTTTTTTCATAAAATTCGGGCCAAAAGTCTTAGAATTACGCTATCTTTGGACAAAAATGAATTATCATGCGAAAATAACATTCCTTATGTTAAAAACATATTAAAAACACTAAAACATTTTATGCTACTAATGATAATGAACATAGTGCATGATGTGTTGCAAACACATCTTATTTCCGGAGTCTTTTACATATATATTTGAGTCTAATAAAGTTGGTTTTTGATTAGTTTTAGTTAGTTTTTTTTATTAAAATTTGTTCCTTGAGTCTTTTATTTATGTTTTTTAAATGTTTTTGTATGTGTTTAGTAAATTCCCGAGGCGATATGAGAAGGTTGGATATGAGAGGACAAGATTTGAAGAGAAAAATATAAAGTGATGTTGAATGTATGTACTATGCGTATCGCCTGGTACCGTGGGCTTAGTATGCGATACGCATAGAGAGAGATGGTCAAAGGAAGCCTTAAGTCGGTTTGACCGACTGTTTTGTCGCGACATGGCCCACAGGCGTATCACCTACAACTTGTAGCTCTCCAAGCGATACGCTTGGAGGGTGTTTTTCCGGAAACTTAGCCTGATCAATATAAAATCAAGTTTAGGGTTTCAACTCGACATATCTCGACTTCCAGACGGCAGAGGGGCGATTTAAGGCGATTTTGAGAGACAAGGAAGAGCTGGAACTGAAGGGGAACCAACGGGTGATCAAGTCTACGCTGCAAATCATTATCGATTTCATCCGGGTTTTCTTATTTCTTGTTTAAAACTCTAGACTCAGTTATAATTGATGTTCAAGATATGATTTTTATCGTGTTTTCTGCATTGAACATGATTGTAGGCTAGGCGTTTATCACCGTCTAGACTGTTTATGATGAACGACTAGTATTTATGACTTTATTTGGCTTTTAACAACTTGAATGATATATTGTTTCTATTCAATTCCCTTATTACATGATTGTATGCATATGACCACTAGAATTAGGGTTTGATTAACTTACTAAACTGCTTAGCTTGCGAAAGTCTTTCGGTTTGGGTTGGGTAATCGATTACGTGACTGTGTGTTCGTGATTGATTTGATTATCTGTCTTGATTATCAAAGTCTAGTATTTTAGTGATTTCCTTGAATCTGGTGTGCTGCCTTAGTAAGACAAGCCGGGAGGTGATAACTAGGTCGGGTAGTTGCGTTGATTAGTGGATTAGGATCACATCGCCATCGAGAGAGGGATGCCCTAGGATATTAGTTAATTTGCTATTCCGTGTCAGTTGTGTTAATTAGTGGTAATTCCTGCTAGCTTAGGGTGCCTTAGATTGTTTCGAGGGTGGTTAGGTCTAGTTGAGGTTGGATGTACCCATAAGGTGAACTCCTGTCCGAACGTTAGGGACATTTTCTAAGAAGGACTTAAAAGGTGAATTAGCTTCCATCAGAGTTGTCATAGCCAGATTAAGTTGTAGGTATTGGTCGGGTTTCTAGGTCTAGGTGGTGTCTTTCTCGTGTCTGATTATTTCTTGAGTTTTCCTGCTGTCCGTCTGTTAGTTGCGTTATTTAATTAAGTCAGTTAATTTAATTCCTAAAATCCAAAACCCAATTTTTCTAATTTCTAATTCTTAGGTCCTAGGTTAATTTTGTCTATTGAGTGTCTCTAGGGTTCGATATTCCTTGTCTTACCTTAGCTTAGCTACAATCCGACAGGTACACTTGCCTTAGGGTTCGGTCTAGTTTAGGTAGTTTCGGTAATATTTAGGTGTGTCTAGGTCTAGGTTTAGGTCTAGGTTTTAATAGAATTTTTAGGTATGTTCCGAGGACATCAAGTTTTTGGCGCCAATTCCAGAGACACTTGGCAATAGCAAGATTAACTTAGGTCGCTGTTTGGAAATTTTGAGTCTTTTAGGTTTTTCCGTGTCTAGAGTCTTAGGATTTTTCTGATTTCGAGTCTAGATTTTTAGGATTTTAATTTTTCTAATTTTTATTTTATTTTTCCCGTTTTATGCCACATACCCGTTCGCGAGGTCCACCTGAGCTTACACCACTTTTTGATCCCGATAAGGACATCCGTGAACGGTTCCGCGTACTTCGCGCGGAACTTGAGGGGTTCATTCTTTCCACCACTCACTCACACCCTTCCACATCCACTTCCACCCACATCCCACGCGACACCAAACCCATTCTATTTCCTGATCTCACGATCATGGCGGCACGTCGCACCGTCCACGAGTAGGCCAGTGCCGGAGTTAACGACGCTCGGTTTGCCATCGCGCAACTCAACATTGCCAACACCACTAATTGGCAAGTTCCGTCTCATGTCATAAACGCGCTCACCAATACTATCCAATTCCATGGACGTGAGGACGAAGATGCACCGACGCATATATCTCACTTTATTCGGATCTGCAACACGTTCGGACTCACGGGAGTCACGAACGATACTATCTATCTGCGTCTGTTTCTATTCTCCCTTACGTCTCAAGCCATCGAGTGGCTCGAGACGCTTTTGCCGAATTCGATCGCCACCTGGGACGATCTAAAATCAAAATTCCTGAAAAAATATCATCCTCCAGCCAAGGCTGCGCGTACTCGGGAGGAAATCCACTCCTTCAGGATGGATCCCGATGAGCCTTATTCGGTCGCATACAAGAGATTCAACACCCTTCTGAGCAAATGTCCGCAACACGGGTTGACGGAATGGGCTATTATCGAAAAGTTCTACAATGGACTTCCTTATTCTGTTCAGAAGGAGTTTAACATTTCGGCTGGAGGTCACATGATAGAAAATATCACTATAGATGAATGCAAATCACTTTTTGAGAGCTTTGCACTTGCTGAACAGCAGACACCCGGAGATCGGAGAGCCACCTTGGCACCGACTAGATCACTCACACCTTCTGCATCTACCCGGAGTGTCAGTCACATTGGCTCGGAGACCATGACGCCTAAGGAGTTAGAGAACATCTATAGGGCTTTAGAAGAAATCAAACTCCATATCAATGCCAAATATGAGCTGTGTAGAGGCACCCACGACACCCGAGACTGCCCGCTAGCTCCCGCTGAGCAGATAGATTATATTGGAAACCGGAACCAGTTTGGAAATTCTTTCCAGTCCGGGTGGAGGAGTGGCCAGAATTCAGGATGAAGAGAGGGAGGAAACCCACCTGGTTTTCCACCGAGGAATAACTATGGTGGAGGAGATGACGGGTCTAGTTTTAAGGAGATGAGGGAGCTTATAGCTAACCAGACCCAGATCCTGCAGCAGGTCGTGACGCGAGACGAGGCTACCCAGAAAAAGCTGATGGAGCATGACACATTACTGAGATATCAACAAGCTTCGTTCTTGGATCTACAGCGTTCGGTTGGAGACATTGCGAAACAGTTCAAGGAGCTGAATTCCCGCGGGGGTCAATTTTCTGGAAGCACCTACAAAAACCCCAATGCAAACGTCAATTCCATTACTACACGGAGCGGGAGAGTAGTTGAAGGACCATGACTGGCGGTAGTTGAGGAGGAGCCGGTTGCTGAGGAGATGGAGCTAGAGATGCCTGACGGGAGGGTGCATCTGAGCGTGAAGCCAGCAAGTACCGCACCAAACGTTGAGGTTGAAGGAGTTACAGATAGGCCTGTGCAAAAACCGGGTATTTCCCGTGAAACCGAATATGTCCCGCAAAACCGACCCGCTAATCCCGTTTATATAATTCGTGGGTCGGGAATCGGGTTTTGATTTTACATTTTTACGGGATTCGGGATATATCCCGCGAATATATATTAAATACCAATTTCCCGTGAATATACATAAATAAATAAATAATAAAATAAACTACCATAACTAATTAAGTTAATTACCTAATTTAATTAGTTAATTTAAAGTCAAAAGAATCAATTATCAATTATACAATATATATGGTAAGAGTTTATAAATAAAATCAAAAGAATTAACTAATAAAATTAATTTGTTTCAATCTCCAAGAAATTAGGATATTAGTTACCAAAATATACGACCTTTTAATTTCTCTGTACGTCATCTAAGAGCGACGTTTCACGCTTCTTCTTGCTCTGCGATAATCTGATTCACAGACATAGTAGAAACTCTAAATCACAAAATCAGCGATGCTTCTTCTTTTTCTCTGATTCAACATCGTCGTTCTTACTTCTTCTTCAATCAGCGCTTCTTTCCTTCTTCTATCTTGACTTCAGTCATGGAATAAGAACAACCCACTAAAAAGCCTAGAAGAAAATATAAACAAAGAACTCCAAAGGCAGAATGTTGTAAGTATTTCACTCGGTTTACTGACGAGAATGGAATCGATAAAGCTAAATGCATGTTTTGCGAGGACAATTTATGTTGCAACTCCGGTTCAAATGGCACATCGGGTCTAAATAGACATCTAGAGACTTGCATATCAAACCCGGCAGTAATAGCTCGAGAAAAACAAGCAAACATGAGTGTGGAAGAAAATGAAGCAGGACAAACAGTTCTTAAACCATGGAAGTATGACCCATCTAAGGTTAGACAATTGTTGATTAGATTGTTTGTTGAATGTGAGCTTTCGTTTTCACTTGTTGAACACCCTGGGTTTATAAATTTTGTTCAATCACTTTGTCCGAATGTAAAACTACCCTCTCGGTTTACTTTGGCGCGCGATATTGCTAACAATTTTTTAGAAGAAAAAAAGAAGCTAAAAAGTTTTTTCGTAAAAAGTAAACCGAGGGTGTCATTTACAACGGATACTTGGACATCGAATCAGAGAATTAATTATATGTGCCTGAATGCACATTTTATTGATGATGGGTGGAACTATAAAAAAAAAATCATCAACTTTAAACCGATTTTTAGCCATAAGGGTGATGTGATAGCTAGTGCTATTGAAGAGTGTCTATTTGAGTGGGGGATTGAGAATGTAATGGCATTCACACTAGACAACGCGTCATCTAATGATGTCCCGATTAGAGAGTTGAGTAATAGGTTACCTGGGCTATTATGTAATGGGAAGTATTTACACGTTAGATGTATTGCCCATATTCTTAACCTAATTGTTCAAGATGGGTTAAAGGCGGAGGATGGTACTATTGATTCTATTCGCAATGTGGTGATATATATAAGATATTCACCAAATAGGCTAAAGTTGTTTAAGGCTTGTAAAAAAGAAAAAGGTTTCACAACTACAACTTGTTTATCATTAGATGTGTGCACAAGGTGGAGTAGCACTTGTGAAATGTTAGAAAGGGCTGCCATGTTTGAAGAAGTTTTCGTTCTATATGCTATCAAAGATAAAGATTTCCGTAAGTCCTTAGATATAGTGCACGATCAAGTACATTGGAAGTATTCAAGAACCTTAGTTGACATACTCGAGTTTTTTTAAAGCGAAAACCACCAAAGTGTCTTGCTCCACGTATGCCATAGCGCATGAATATTATGCTCAAGTGATGGATATTGGCAATAACTTAGATGAGATGTCTAAGAATAGTAGTCCCCTTTTTAATTTAAAAAATTCGATAGAGATGATGAAGTCTAAGTTTGCAAAATATTTTGAAGACAAGGGTAAGAAAAATAAGATATTTGAGTTTGCTCTTATTTTAGATCCGAGATACAAACTAGAACTCATAGCATTTGGGTGTGAAAAAGAAGCCGACTTGATTAAATTAACTAGAGAAGAAATATCCAAACAAAAAATGACGGAACAAGAATATGAGGATGTGTTGGAGGGCTTGATTGATGAAGTAAAAGATGAGATGATGTTACTTGTAAAAGAGTATGAGTTGTTATATCAAACGGGTTCTACTCAAAGGGTAAAGAAAGATAAAGACATCGCTCCTACTAGGTCCGGGAAAAATTCTTTTATGAGTAAGTTTGAATCCCGTTGGCGAGTTGGTGGTGTTGAAGCATTTGGAAAGAGGAGCGAGTTAGAAAAATATCTTAAAGATGAGGTCGAAGAAGAAACCGTGGACTTTGATATACTGAAATGGTGGAAGAATAACGCGACGAGGTATCCGACCCTAGCAAGGATGGCGAAAGGTACTCTAATTTTCAGTTTTATATTTATATTTTGATGAATTGTTAGCCACTGTGAATCTGTGATATGGTAGCATTTTGACTTAATATGGTAGCACTATTAATTTTCAATAGCCACTGTGATTATTACTTGAAACTTGATAGCATTTTGGACTTGATAATTAATATGATAGCCACTGTGATAATTTTAAAGTAATATGTTTTTGACTTAATATGGTAATTAACTAATTATCACCGTGAGTCTGTGATTAATTTTGAAGTAATATGGAGTATGGACCACTCAATACATATTTTGAAGTAATATGGTACATATTTTGAGGTAATATGGTAGCATACTAGCATACATATTTTGAAACCTATTTTGACTTTTGAGTTTATATACTAAATTAAATCGTTTATATTATAGAAATATTGGGATTCCTATATCAAGTGTGGCTTCCGAGTCGACTTTTTCGATGGGAGGACGGGTCATAGATTCACCTCGAAATTCATTATCGCCTCAAATTGTGGAAGCTTTGATATGTACACAAGATTGGATGCGAAAGGAAACAAAAGAAATGGAAGAAGTAATTGAAAAAGTGGAAAATTTTGATGAACTTGCAAACGGTATTGGTTCATTTTAATATTTCATGATATATTAACCACATGCAATTTGTTATATATTCCTAATCCACTGGTTATTTTAGATCTTTTTTAGAAGATCGATGTAACATCCGTATTTTTCAAAAACCCGAAAACTCGACCCACATCAAGATCCAAGATTTAAGCCTAATTCTCAACACCATAAATGGTAGATTACTCTCTTCCATATGATAGTACTCTGAAAATGGTGAACGTGGGCGAAAACCGTGTGCAAAACCGAGTTATAACGAAGCGGGAATCGCGAAAACAAGTTTGGTGTTATTGTTGATTGCAAAGACGCGATTTTCCTTCTAAACTCATCCCACATCGCCCATTATACTATTTTTTCCTTCATTTCACACCTATAAATACCCTCCCTTGATCCCTAATAGCTTGCAACTCCTAGTTTGAGTATAAACAAATGGAATAACCAATTTTTGGCGGTTCCACAACTACAATACCCCTTCGGGTGTCGTGCTTAGTAGTTTTTATGCTCTCGGCGAAGAGGTGCTGCCTTTGTTGATACATAACAGTGCGTCACGTGAAGTATCTGAACGAGACGATGTGTGTGACGCCCACTCCCAGACTTGGCTCCGGAAGGGGTCACGTGTCGGATTTACTCATGAACGCAAGGTACAACAGAGATAATAAGGGCAGCGGAAATTAAAAACTTTTTATTTATTTTATATTGCCAAGTACAAGTACGGTAAGTTACTACACGGTTATCTAAAACTAAACAAGATAACGTTTATTTATCTACATTACTTTGCCAGCAGCCCTATAGCTTTACTCGAGTAGCTTGCCCACCTCACCCTGCTCAGACCTTTTCCTTTCCTTTTATGTTTGGATCCTTAACGTCACCTGATATACATACTTTAAAGGATCAGCTTACGCTGGTGAGTTCTACATTTTTCTAAAAGCGTTACCTTTTCTTGAAAGTTATTCCAACGCTTAGGCCTAACGGCCCCATTTATCAGGTATAAAAACATAACAGCGTTTATACCAAAACATTCATTTATTCACATTATCAGATATAAGACATAACAGAATTATATCAAATCATTCATTTATTTATTCAACTAAGCATTGTCTATTGGAACCACGTTAGCTCCTCGGGAAACCGTCGTCACCCGAATATCAGTCATAGAGTAACCGTCGCTACCCCGGGGAACCGTCATTCCCCGCTTTCAGTTGTACAACCCCAGTCTTCCTTCTTACATAGACAATATCTTGCTTAGATTTTAAAACTAACCCCAAGGGTTATTTTCTTTATTTGGAAAACCAAATTTCCCTTTTTGAACTTTACTTAATAAAGTTTAATATCTTTATTACCCGTGCATTATAACTTTCCCAAAAACAGTTCATAGCAGGTAATAACAACTTTAAAACAGTCATAGGCATTATTACTTTTACGTATGTGTATTAACACAAAAATAGGCACAAGGCATTTCAAACATTTATCAAGTAGTAATATTGCATGTATATCAGCCCGAAAACATTAAAATATTTAAAACATTTAAAAGTGGGCTCATAGAACTCACCTTATTCTCTTAAGCCAATTTAATTCAGTCAGAACCTCCTTTACGTCTTCCAATTTAACCTAATTGCGTATTGTATGATGTTAACGCAAGGTTTTATATAATAAACACTTCTTATGTTTATTTTAATACCTTATTTACTTAATAATGTATATTATTAAGTGTATATACTTTTAAGGGTCAAAATGACCAAAATGCCCCTGGAGGCATTTTATCTTCTTTTATGTGATAATTATGAAGACGCGCATTCCTATAAGTAGACGCTCACTCCGGGGTCGCCCAGTGTTGGGATGCCATTGCCCAGATGGGATGGCGACACCCCCGCTATGCCAGAAACCCCAGTGTACAGGCGCCTACCCTTCCGGTCCGCACGAACTTCTAATATCCGATTAACTCGGTATTTTCAATACTTCATTATTTATTCATTTTAACTTCATATACACTTAATATATGTATAAACATGTTACCATATCAAATTTCAAGTCCCCAAACCCTACGGATTATTTTATATTAAATATTCTTATTTCAAAACCCTAATTTTATGAAATTCTCGTTTTGTTATCAAAACTCATTTTTATTCAAAACCAACTTAGGGTATTATCCATTATAACATTCTATAATATCCTTTAAAATGGCAAAGCTTAATTCAGTATCGTTTAGTCAATTTGGGCAGAGTAACGTTATGAAAACCCTAATTTTGACCCGTTAACAAAACCTTCACAAAACCTTTTCCAATTGTGAAATAAACTTAGGGCTTTCTTAAAACACATTAAATTAGGATTACCTACAAAAATTCAGACCCTAATTCCCACCCGATCACCCGATTTTGACAAAACAAGCTCAAGAACCCTAATTTTTACACATTTTTGAAAACCATACTTAGAAATTGAATTTGCAAAAACTGAGATAGGTTATTGTTAATCATACCAAAAGAAGCTTGACTGCAGAAATTCGCCTTCTAACTCCTCTTGTGCAGCTCGTAATCGACTGATGAAGTTTCTGGGTTCGTTTAGGGTTTTTGTGTGTAGATTTCGTGAATTGGTGCAGATTTTCGGTTGTTAGGATCATGTATTTATAGTGTAGAGGGTCGAAATCAGTACTAGACACGTATAGGGGTGATTAGGCTTCAAAAACGACGCGTATCCATGGTCAAATCGTCAAAAACTTGGCCTGCAAGTCGAAAACGTCGAACCTGGTCGCAATCTGCTCGTAAACGGGCCGCGTACCGCGCCAAGGGGGAGGGGGAAGCTCGCGTACCGCCTGGGAACTTTGACAGAATGACAGAAATGGCCCCTCTACTTTATAATTGCATTTTAGCCCCCAAACTTTTACCGATTGTTATGTTAGGCTATAAAACACTTAAGGGTACATTTATAAAAGTTTCTAAGGTTCTAAACATGCCCGATGATATACGTATATATACGTTTTATATCTTTTAATTATTTACACTTTTAGTCCCTTAACTTTCGTTTTAAGCTATTTACCTTTGTATCTTTTGATGTAACTATCATTTTATGTTCCATAACCTTACTAAACATGATTTTAACATTCTCGAGGGTTCGGGTTATATATATTAATATATATATACATATATACCCATATTATTACATAGTTTACACTTTCTACCCTCTAATTTTGCAATATTCATCATTTTATGTCACGAATCATGTTAGGACATATCCTTACTATATTTTAAGCCTTAAAATACTTACAAGAGTTATAGTCACATATAACATATGTATTGCTTATAACTTTGCATAAATTACGCTTTTGGCCCTTTTACTTTTTTGTTAACTATTAACATGCATTTCTATACGTATTTTCTTATTAATGGTCTATGCTATTCACATAAGCATGTATTCATGATTTAAACACGTATACGAGACGTAATCAGTCATGTCTCATCATTTCTAAGCCTGTTTACCATATAATCATGTGCTTTATCCATTTATTACTATTTCTAACTCATATATACAATAAAGCACATAAGTAAACATTTTAAGATACGAATTTACCTAGACGGAAATATCGGGGTGTTACAATGTGAAGGTTCAAGACAAGTTCATGCTGCTGGCCGAACTAGGTCCGAACCTGAGGTTCGGACCGGCCGAACTTGGAGTTCGGACGGAGTTCGGAGCAGACGTATATATATAGGAACTTGTACTTTGAATGTTAGTAAAGAATGAGAGTGAGTGAGAGAGACCAGTTCTTAACTATGTGTTTTTGACAGTGTTTCTCCAGAGAGCTTAAGAGAGAGTTTGTAATTGAGTCTATGTTGATTTCAATAAAACAAACTATTATTTACGTCTCGTTTTCACTCTACGATCAAGCAAACCTTTAGTAAGATCCGTCTTACTGATTTTCAATTGGTATCAGAGCAAATCCAGGTTGCTCTATTGCGTTTGCTTTGATTGTAGTCGTTTTCTTGATAAAACCGAGTTGTTTTCATTCAAAAACGGGTAAATCTTTGAGCTTTTCGAGTAATATTCATTACTAAAACTTTTCTATTGGTCTTACCTGAGTTTCTGTCAAAAATCTCGTCCAAATTCTCTCAAAATCGCGAAAATTATGTCGAGAGTGCTTACATTCGTTCGAGGTTCGAAGTAACCGAAATATAACTGCTACGAACTCCAGGTTTGGAGTACGCTCGGCATAACCGCTCCGAACACCAGGTTCGGAGTACGTTCGGAGGAGTTCGGATTAGGATCGGAGTAAGATCGGAGGAGTTCGGACAAAGATCTAAGTTCGGACTGTGTAATCAAGTTCGGACAACGTTCGGAGCAAGTTCGGAGGGTCAGTTGAGTTCGGACGAAGTTCGGTGGAAGTTCGGACCAAGCAGAATTTTCAAGTTCTCAAAATGAATGAAATTGAGGCTGAGCGTCATCGTCAGAATGTGCCAAAGTTGATAAATCTTGAAGATTATCATGGTTGGGCGACAGATTTTTGAGGATATGTACACGATTTGGATAAAAAATTATGGTTACCAATTACAAACGAACATAAGTATCCAACTTATAGTGATGGTGATTTTAAGGAAATGCATAATTTTTCAAGTGAAGAAAGGGAAGCATTTGATCAAAATGAAAGGGCTACTACACTTCTTATGTTAGCTTTGCCTATAACTCTTAAGAATCCAATCAGGAAGTTTCGAAAGGCAAAACGGATATGGGATTTTGTGAAGACCCAGTGTGAGGAACATATGTCTAAACTTTCTCAGAAAACAATTGATCAAGATTTGAAGTTTAAAGGAATAATTGAAAAGTTAGAGAAAAAGGTGGAAAAGCTGACTGAAGAAAATGTTTCTTTGACAAAAGAAGTGGAGGAATGGAAGAGTAAAGTTTGTAATGATTTAGATGACAAAATTCAAAGGGATGTGTCTGCATCGTGTGCAAATTGTTTGGAGTTTGCTAGTATTAAGGAAGGATGGTTGAAAGAAAGGGATTTGTTGGTTGAAGAATGCAATAAAGCTCAAGCTAAAGAAAAGGAAGCTGTTGAAGATTTTGATACTTTATTTGAGAAATGTTATCCTCTTCAACAAAAATATGTAAAAGTTACTAAAGCTGCTGTCGAAGTTGCCGATAGAGTAATTCAACTTCAAGTAGGAACTTACCAAGTTGCGTGATAGAAATGGTGAGATTCAAAGTCAAAATAACATTTTGAAACAGGATGTTATTTACTATAAGAAACAAGTGGAGAAGGTTTCTGAAGAAGTTCTGGAAGAGTGTCGCTTGAGACGATGTCATATCAGTGATTATAACAAATTGTCTGACAAGTACATTGCTTCACAGAAAGAGTTATCGGAAGCTAATATGAAAATATCTGAACAAAAGATCGAGATGTTTGATTTGCAACGAAGATTGAAAAATTGCAACCATTCACCGACTTTTCTGAATTATATGTATAAGCTGGAAAAGAGTGAGAAAATGGTCAAGATGAATGTCTTCATCAAGTTCCTGCTCCAGTGGACATTGAAATGTCTGTTCCAGCTACATCATCTGGTGTTGAACAGCATGATTATTCAAAGTTTGCTGATACCAGTTCAAGGAAGAAACTAAAATTCAAATCAAAGAAGAATAAGAAGGAGGTTGATTACCGCAAAGGGTTGAAGTTTGATTCAAAATCTACTTTTCTTGAGAAAGAATAGGTGTTTCATGGAAATCCAGAAAACGTAACGGTGCCAAAGTTTTCTGAAATTGTGATAGATGATTCATTGATTTCTGGAAAGAATGACCTGAAAGGTATCAAATCTGAATTTACAAAGCTTGCCAAACAAGGTCATGCGATACCGACTTCTGTTCAAGATAAGTTTAAACAGAAAAATGGAGGTTTGGGATTTAAAGGAACAGAAATGCCAACTAAGGATGTCAACAAAAAGGAGTTCAAAGCGAAGAAGATAAAGAAGCAGAAGGTGTTTTCAGATAAGAAGACACAATGTTGGAAGCAGAAAGTATCTTCACCAGATGAAAAGCTTTCTTCTGAAGAGTCTTCTTGTATATCTGATGCTACACCACAAGGCGGTAACAATTCAGATTCATTTTATTCTGCTACTTCTAACAGGTTTTATCGTCAAGATAAATTCTTTGGTTATGGAGATGATTCTGATTTTTATGATTCTCCAAACTGTTTTCCAAAATTTCATAAACCAAAGAAATTTCAACCTGTGTTTTCAAAAATTCATGATGAAGGTCTTACTGATCAGTTTGGAAAACCGATTTCTATCAATTCAACTGGTAAAAGACTTTGTTTTGTTTGTCGTAAGAAAGGTCATTATGCAAATAATTGTCCTACGACTGCTAACAATTCATCATCAAATGCCAAACATACAAAGTATGTTGATCTTGATGGCATTATTTTTAGTGAACCAATGCCCAATACTAAATTTTCATGGAAAAAGAAGTCTCTTTCGGAGAATTTGGGTAGTAGTTCTGATTGTCACTCATCAGTTGACAATGGTTCACTAGAAATAATCAAACCAAAACAGGAATGGAGACCTAAAGCTGTCTCCACGGCCAACACAGATTTTGTTGAAGACACTGGACGACCTACCATCGTTGGGGATGAGGGTCGGGGTCTTAAGAACTTACTGTTTTCCAGTGTTTGCAGGTATTTCAGGAAGACCTGTTAGTAATCGTAAGGTTGCTGACAGTGAGATACTTGTGTTTTTTAAGTTAAAATGCATCGTTCTTATCTTTGAAAAACAGATTTTCAAAAAGATCGTTTTCAAAATGTGTCAAGTGTTGATCGATCATTTTCATTTTTGTTATTCAATTTTTCTTTCGTTCATGTCTTAGGGGGAGAACATTTGAAAATTCAAAAAAAAAAATAGTATTTGTTTGAATTTTAGGGGGAGAAATTGGAAAATATAAAAAAAAATATATGAAAAATTGAGAAATTGATTTGACAAAAGCAAGAAATGATAGTACATCAGCATATACGCTATCTGCCATGGATAGAGTAAGTCTAAAGGCTGTAGGTGCTTGTATGATCTGTGAATGTGCATGACTAATCTGATATCTGCAAGTAAGATATAAACATAAAGCTTGCCTGATAATCTTTGGTTGTTTGCTTCTTGATGAATGCTATGTGATGATTCTAAAACAAAAATAGACTAAAGAGATATCCTGATGAATGCATGTTTTTCTTTTTGAAAGATTTAAACTTGATTGATTTTCTTTATTTTGTCAAACGATCGGACTTTCTCTGCGTATCGTAAGATCGACCTGATTGTTGTTCGTTTGACGTTCTGCTTTCTTTTTATTGGTGTTTCGTATAATCCATCGGACTTTCTCTGCGCGTTCGGAAGAACCGACCTGATTGTTGTTGGATTATACAATTTCAACTTGTTTTTTCATTTTTATTTTCTCAAATACTTGGGTTTTCTCTGCGTGTCGAAAGACCGACCTGATTGCTAGGTATTTGAGGTTCTGCTTTATTTTTGCATGACTCATCAAGGATGTTTAAATCTCGAATAAAAGTTACTTCTATATGATAAACATGATCATTTGCTAGTATTTCTGATAGAGTAGAGGCCGAGTTATCAGTGCATGATAAAAATTACCTTAAGCATATCTGAAAACGATAAATATGATTGGTACATGCTGAAATAAACAATCAATGTTGTATTTGCGATTATCTTGGCTTGCATGCTGATTAAGACCAAAATTGAAATGTGCTAGATGCGTTATGTCTGATATGATCTTGCGTCATGATCTTTCTCACAAAATACCCAAAAATAGAGTTTGTTTCTGCATTGCATTTACATTTCATTTCCGAAAAGTACAAAAAGATTTTTGGTGTGTTTTAGCATAAGTTTGAAAAGTCAAAAAGATTTTAGGTTTGTTTTGATATAAACTTTCTAAAAATCAAAAAGATTTTGTTTCTTATTTGTTTTCGATTGATCGACACAAGATACGAAAAACATTTTCAAAATTCATATCTTGGTTTCTCGAAGAGAAGTTTTGCACCAAGGTTATTTATGTTGGCCAGGTACTCAAAGGAAAGAGTTTATCACAACTTCAAGTCTTCTGAAGCTGTTGATAAAGATGAAAGAAACTGTTCATCGTCAAGTATTCGAAGATCAAGCTACCATCAAGTTGAGGGGGAGTTTGTTCAAGGAGTATGTTTTAACTGGCGAACAGATACTGCACATCACGAGGGGGAGTTTGTTGATACATAACTGTGCGTCACGTGAAGTATCTGAACGAGACGATGTGAAGGTTCAAGACAAGTTCATGCTGCTGGCCGAACTAGGTCCGAACCTGAGGTTCGGACCGGCCGAACTTGGAGTTCGGAGGGAGTTCGGAGCAGACGTATATATATAGGAAATTGTACTTTGAATGTTAGTAAGGAATGAGAGTGAGTGAGAGAGACCAGTTCTTAACTATGTGTTTTTGACAGTGTTTCTCCAGAGAGCTTAAGAGAGAGTTTGTAATTGAGTCTATGTTGATTTCAATAAAACAAACTATTATTTACGTCTCGTTTTCACTCTACGATCAAGCAAACCTTTAGTAAGATCCGTCTTACGGTTTTTCAGCCTTTCAAGCTCGTCTCGTTTGAAAAGCTTCTTTGAAGGTAATTCTTCTTCTTTTTCTTTCTTTGTTTCCTTTCTTTCCTTCCTTTTGTTATTCGTTTATTTATCGTTTTATTAGTTTAATTAGTTTAGTTTAGGTTCTTAGTTAGGTGCTTTAGGCTCGTTTAGGTAGCCTTGCTAAGGCTCGTTCTTAGAACGCCTAGCATTGCTAAGGCTTGTCCTTTAGACGGCCTAGCTTTGTATAGGCACGTCATAAGGACGTGTTGCCTTGCTTAGGCTGATTTAGGCTTGATGTAGCCTTGTAGAGGCTCGTTAGGCCCAACGAGTCTAACCCATCATGTCCAATTTCATCTATATTCCTCTAATCCAAAAGTCAACGTTTTTATGCATGAACAAATTGGGGATTAAGGCTGGTTTTTTCACAAATCAACAATTAAACTAATTCTCAATCATTATAATATGTAATTCAGGCTGTGAACATAAACTCATTTTTAAGAATTTCAAATACACTTAGAAATCGCTCTCTGTTTAACAACATATTTAGTGATGGTACTTGAGACGCGAATGACATGTAGTAACTGGAAGGGTGAAAACACCGGTAGTTGGGGTCTCTGTCAAAGGATAAGTGTTCGCATAAATCCAATAGTCGGACTTGGGTGCTTACCTGGGATGCCCCGATGAGAGTGTCAGCCACTTACCTCTAATTCTCTTCCTCCCGCAATTACGACTCCCATTTAGTCTTTTATCGCATTCATGATGACGATATCCCCGCATCTGTACTACTTATATATACTATAGATACTTCTCAGTCATGATCAACGTTTCTTTTTGAATCCATAATTGTGCCTAGCCATAAGCTTCTTATGGCTAACCAAGCACTCTTGTGGAACTCCTAGATTCTTTTGCAGCTCTTTTCTGGATAAATTTGTTATCGCCTTCGTTGGCGATGTTCGAAATTACTTGAATCCTATTTTCAAAATTTTCATGAAATTTTCACCCAAACACTAATCTTTAGGAAGACTCGCGTTATTCCGCATTTCGAATACATATTGTAATTTTTTATGTTAGCGCTATTTAATGTTTCGAACTTAATCTGTGGTTTTCAATGCTCGGTGTATGAGTTCCAAACTCGCTTTATTCAATACTCGATGTGTGGACTCAATTCCCAGTTTCTAATGTTGATCTATGGATTAAAACTTGTGGTGTCAATACATGACGTGTTTATTCAAAAATTTGTAACTCACATTATTCAAAAAAATTGATTGGTGAGTTCGGTTTGCGATTTTCGACTCACAGATGGTGAATTCGGTTGTGATGTTCAACGCTTGGCTTGCGGTATTCAACTCTCGGCTCGTAAATTCAACTCTTGGTTTATAGTTTTCAACTCTTAGCTTGAAGATTTCTATATTCGGTGTGTAGATTCCAACATCCGGTTCAATTCATGTATTTCAAAATTCAAACTTGCATGTTTAGACCTTCAGTTCATGATTTCAAACTTAGTACATGCTTATGCTCAATTGATATTCAATTTTCAAATTCATGTCACTCGATTTAAGTTAGTCCATTCATTCGAATCATGCCATTTGATAGATATACCACTTGTAATCCGTTCTCTTATCGCGATTAGCCTTTGTACTAGCGCTACCCATGTTTTCATGATCAAATATTTTCACAATCTCATGCTTTAATGTTTTCACTATCTCAAGTTTTAATTATCACAAATTTTCATATTTATCATTACCACATGTTTCCATTATTTCATGTCATCAATGTTACACGCTTTCATTATCACATGACCACCTTATCACATGTTTTCAATATTGCATGTTTTTATTATCACGTGTTTTCACTATCACATGCTTTACCAATCTTGCTAACCAAGACTCATACGAACTATAACCATCAATTGTATGTAATACTAGTTAACCATGCGATTGATTTTGGGTCATAGCCGTGAGGTCTTGTCGTGTTAGCAAGGAATTATATTTTTATTTTTTTTGGATTTTGTCTAGACCTCGCCCCTCGAGAAAGGTGGACTGGGTGTGAGTCGCGACACATCTAGTTCGCCAGAATCGAACGCGTTATCTTGTTAAAATCCGACATTGTTTTGTCAGTTACATTGATTTAATTTTTTATGGATACATTCACTTACATTAAATTTAATTAGTCAAGTTATCACTTTCAAATGGTTACATGTTAACCCCACAACCCCTTATTCTATCCTCTACCTCTCCTTGTTTGGATATCCTAAAGTAGGGGAGATTGTGGCTTTCACTTTACTGAACATGTTGTTTGGTCAAATCGTGCATTCTCGTCTTCGAATCATCTATGATCTTTGATTCTCGGTATGGTACTCATTCCATGTGTGTACGCCATTATCCATGTCATTGTCAAATGTATCACATTTAGATAAACTACGTCTGGATATTACGGTGTCAAGTATTCCCTTCCATGCTTTTTGTGTTGTGTGAGGGAGTCTCTCCGTAGGCAACTAGCACGCTTTTGAAGTAGCAACGATGTGGTGGGTTAGCTGCGGTACACCCTATATATAAGCATCGGTGGTGCTTTAAAAGCGGGCTAGGTGTCGGACCGAGAGTTGGCCCTGGTGTTGTGTCAAAATTAGTGTTACAAATTTATATCACTATTTCAAAGGAAACATTTACAATTAATTTTTTTTTGTATAAGGGTACTTTTCGGTATAACATTTAATTATCCTCATTTCTGTTTCCTACAGTCTCTACTAACTGAATTTCGGGACGAAATTTCCTAAAGTAGGGGAGACTGTAACATCCGTATTTTTCAAAAACCCGAAAACTCGACCCACATCAAGATCCAAGATTTAAGCCTAATTCTCAACACCATAAATGGTAGATTACTCTCTTCCATATGATAGTACTCTGAAAATGGTGAACGTGGGCGAAAACCGTGCGCAAAACCGAGTTATAACGAAGCGGGAATCGCGAAAACAAGTTTGGTGTTATTGTTGATTGCAAAGCCGCGATTTTCCTTCTAAACTCATCCCACATCGCCCATTATACTATTTTTTCCTTCATTTCACACCTATAAATACCCTCCCTTGATCCCTAATAGCTTGCAACTCCTAGTTTGAGTATAAACAAATGGAATAACCAATTTTTGGCGGTTCCACAACTACAATACCCCTTCGGGTGTCGTGCTTAGTAGTTTTTATGCTCTCGGCGAAGAGGTGCTGCCTTTCAAGCTCGTCTCGTTTGAAAAGCTTCTTTGAAGGTAATTCTTCTTCTTTTTCTTTCTTTGTTTCCTTTCTTTCCTTCCTTTTGTTATTCGTTTATTTATCGTTTTATTAGTTTAATTAGTTTAGTTTAGGTTCTTAGTTAGGTGCTTTAGGCTCGTTTAGGTAGCCTTGCTAAGGCTCGTTCTTAGAACGCCTAGCATTGCTAAGGCTTGTCCTTTAGACGGCCTAGCTTTGTATAGGCACGTCATTAGGACGTGTTGCCTTGCTTAGGCTGATTTAGGCTTGATGTAGCCTTGTAGAGGCTCGTTAGGCCCAACGAGTCTAACCCATCATGTCCAGTTTCATCTATATTCCTCTAATCCAAAAGTCAACGTTTTTATGCATGAACAAATTGGGGATTAAGGCTGGTTTTTTCACAAATCAACAATTAAACTAATTCTCAATCATTATAATATGTAATTCAGGCTGTGAACATAAACTCATTTTTAAGAATTTCAAATACACTTAGAAATCGCTCTCTGTTTAACAACATATTTAGTGATGGTACTTGAGACGTGAATGACATGTAGTAACTGGAAGGGTGAAAACACCGGTAGTTGGGGTCTCTGTCAAAGGATAAGTGTTCGCATAAATCCAATAGTCGGACTTGGGTGCTTACCTGGGATGCCCCGATGAGAGTGTCATAACCTATTAGGCCAAAGCATCTCTACTAACGTTTAAGGTACTATTACTCTTAAAAGTTAACATTGTTTTCGAACTTCAATTTATAACATTAAAACCCATTCCCCAAATGCATAAGAGCTTAGAATCTCATATTCCAATATTCATGTCGTCCCCTTCTATACTTTTAGGATGAATCTTCGGGACTAATCCTTTCACCTTCACTTTTCGCTTCGTGGACTTAACTTTTAATTCAAGTGAGTAATCCTTGCCCCTTTTCTCATTTTCTCATTTTTGGGGTTGCAACATGTATACTATTTCAAAGTGATATCTTTAAAGTTTATCAATTACCATGCGTATGTGATATATGTGTGAATTATGTGTTATGTGACTTCTAG
Source organism: Deinandra increscens subsp. villosa (assembly GCA_039602395.1). Taxonomy (NCBI): domain Eukaryota; kingdom Viridiplantae; phylum Streptophyta; class Magnoliopsida; order Asterales; family Asteraceae; genus Deinandra; species Deinandra increscens. Next base: position 50,840,536 of record JBCNJP010000007.1, on the reverse strand, counting down.
CATGATTTGTCAATATGTGATTTTCAAAGGCTTTTATGTTTATCAAACGTTTTCATGTTTATCAAAGGTTTTCATGTTTATCATTGAATGTCAAGTATGTCATGGTTGTCATGTCTTTCATTTGGCATAAACATTAACGTAAGGCCTGGGGTAACAAAGGTAGATCTATCGGTTGACAACCCACTCAACTTGACCGGTTTGGCGTTGGGTGTTTGGAGCCTATTTCATTATTTCATATAGTCTAACCTGCGAGGTTAGGGAATCTATCATATGTCATTGAGGTTTGTTTATGCCTAGTCTTTCATGTTGTCATTTATTACCAACAATTTTGGTTATGCCTAGTCTTTCATGTTGTCAATACTTCTAGCATGTTATATTTCACTTATTCTATCATATGACACGTAACGCATGTTTTTTCAAATATATGTTATGTATCAAACTTGTGGTTACTCACCAACTATTTATAGTTGACCTCCTTTATTTTATACATGTTGCAGGCTATGATGTTGATGTTTCAAGATGCTATCACATAGGGCTTTTGGACCTAGTTTAATAAATAAATTGCATTTGTTATTAATATGTGATGTATTGTTTTATTTTTCAATGCTATCAATAAAATTTATTATTTAACTATTGTCACTAAATTAGTTGTCATGAGCTTATGGGCAATCTAATCATGCCCCGACGTTTCCGCCGTCGGTTGGGGTGTGACAATCGAGTCAATGGTATTGGAATGAACTCATGAAGATTGAAGATTGAAGATTAAAGATTGAAGAACCTATCAACTTTTATTCTATTTTGATATTTTGATATTTTGATGAATCGTTAAGTCTTAAGTGTTAACTACTCATGTTGGTGGAACTTGGACACTTGGTAGTTGATGGCATGTTTTTTGGTTTTGGACCTTTCGTCATTTAATGTAATCGAATAAATTCAGTCATTTTGTTTTGGTGATATGGTGTTTTTTTTATTTTTTTTATTCATTTTAATATTTCACGGGATTGGGGGGACAAAACCGGGAAACCGGTTTAATACCCGAATTTCGAAAATCCATATTCGCGGTTTCACGGGTCGGTACCGGGATTCAAAAAACCATATTCGCGGGTTCGGGAAATGCAATTGGCGGGACGGGTCGGTACCGGGATTCAAAAAACCATATTCGCGGGTTCGGGAAATGCAATTGGCGGGACGGGTCGGGACGGGAAATCCCGAATGCTCAGGCCTAGTTACAGAAAAGCCACCAGCTGGAGAAAAGCCGACGAAGTGGGAGGCAGCAAAAGAGAAGAAGAAAGTGAGATTCGCGAGTAAACCAATCACAGCTAATGACCTGAACCATGTGCCTTATCTTGAACGAATAATTCAACAAAAAAATGTGCATGAATATGGTCAGTTTCTTGATATTCTTAGGCAACTTAGGATTACATTGCCATTTACTGAAGTTATAAATAAAATGCCTAAGTATGCTAAACTTTTTGAAAGACATGTTAAGTAATAAAAAGAAACTTGAGGCTTTATCTGATATAACCCTTGATGCTAACTGTTCAGTTGTATTACAGAATAGATTGCCTGAAAAATTAAATGATCATGGGACTTTAACAATTCCTCGTGTGTTCGGTGGTTCATCTATTACTCATGCTTTAGCTGATTTAGGTGCCAGTATTAATGTGATGCCATATTCTATTTCATGCACCTAGGGTTAGGAGAATTAGCACCGACTAGGATGACAATTTCCTTAGCTGATAGGTCGGTAGTCAAGCCCAAAGGAATAGTGGAAAATGTGCTAGTTAAGATTAAAAAGTTGTATTCCCTATAGACTTTGTGGTTGTAGATAGTGATTATGATGTGAGGTGCCCATTGATTCTAGGTAGGCCTTTCCTTAGGACTGCCCGGGTGATGTGTTTCCGGGCACCATCACCTTGAGAGTAGAGAATGAGTCGGTTGAGTTTAGGGTTGGTAGGTCGAATGACAAGAGCAACAAATCCGTATACTTTCTAGGATCTTTTATGTCTATGATGGATAGTTGTGTTAGTTATGTCACAGGTGAAGATTTGGTAGTTGGAAATCGGTTGGAAGGTGAACCGATAGATGAGGTTAAGTGTGGGGAAGATCCCGGGGGGTTAGAGGAAGTAGTTGGTAAAAATGAGATTTTTGACCCGTTTGTAGAACCAGGGGTGAATTAGTGGTTGGAGAAATGTTGGTGGTTGAGAGTAGTTATAGGAGAGCCACACTTGGCGATATAGGTGAATGTGAGGATACGATGGTGCTTAGGCCAAGTGTGGGGAGGTTGAAGGTGGTTGTTGGTGAGAATGACCCGACTTTGAGTTTTCTAGAAGAAGTTAAGTTTCTTCTGGGTCGCTATAAGCATTGGAAGGTTAAAAACTCGTTGGAGTTACTAAAGTTGTTTGCTTTAACAGTTAGGAAGTCGGTAGGTGGTTGAATATATAGGAGTCGGATGAAAACCGGTAATTTTGTGGTTAAGAGTGTGAAATCAAAGCCTCCAGATGGTTTGGGAGGTTGTTTTGATGTTTTGTGCTAATTGATTAAGTGCCCGAGTTGTATATTTTGTAATTATGTATTTAATTTTCTGCAATTTTTAGTTTTCGTGCATTTTGTGTTTTTTTCGGTTTTATGTTTTTCGGTGTTTGCAGGTGATTCGGGAGACTCAAGATGTGAAAAGCGAGATGGGGGATTCCAGGTGAGTTTTGCAGGTGCAAAAGTGCAGGATTGCTGAAAAAGTTCGACCATACAGAGACATGGACAAAAGAGATAGAAAATTTTGGAGTTGTAAAAGGTTCAAAAATTCCCTGGAAATATGGTTCCAGGCGTATCGCCTGGAAGGGAGGTAGGAGTAGGCGATACGCCTGGAGAAGTGGAGAACCGCCATTTTTCTTTGAAGCCCTCGCGGTACGCGAGGTTTGAGCAGGTACCCCTCGCGATACGCGAGGGGTCAGCGGCCAGGAAAGTTTACTAATTTCTAATTTCTATTTTTTTGGGTTGGTGAGTTCTCGTTTTCCAGGTAAACACCATTTCAACTTCATTTTTAATTTTATTTTATTTCGTCCTTAATTTATAGTTTTGTGATTTTATTTTCGTATTCGTTACTAACGTTTTGGTCGAGTCGAGTCGTGTGTGTTTGTTTTTGTTTTGTTTTCCAGGTTCGATGGTATTCGCGCATAGGATTGGCATACACTTTAGTGGAGGACCTGCAGTTACGAGCTCACTTGCCATTCATTCAAATTAATGATCAGGGGAGTCCGTTCCGCTTTATTTTCTTTATTGTTTTTATTTTATGTTGCTTTTTTATTTTATGGTTCGTGTGTTTATTTTTATTCCTGCTTTATTCTCATTCCACATTGAGGACAATGTGTGATTCAAGTGTAGGGATGGGAAGCCTTGCGTCTTTTTATTTTTATTCTAGTGTGTTTTGAAAAAAAAAAGTGTCCAAAAATCCAAAAAAAAAATTTGAAAATTGTTCAAAAAGGTCTGAGATTATGGCTGCAATTTAATGGAAAAGGATAGTACAATGAGGATTTGGCTTTCTAAAGTGTGCTTATATATATTAAATAAAAGTTGAAAACACTCGTGGTTAGTGATGTATTGGTAGGCCCAGCTGACTTAGTAATGCCTAATTATCCCATTGTGTTTAGTGTTGTATAAATATGTAATTAATCAGTCTGTTAGTGGGTTCCTATTTTAGGAGTGATAGGAATACTGAAACTGATGATTAGGGGGAAAGAGACCACTTTAGGCTAGATACCTCTATGTCCTTAGAATAACCTGGCACACCAATACGGTGGCGCCCCATTTTTCCATCATGAGCATATTAGGTAATAATATTGGTTAATACTTTTAGAGTGAAAGGACAAAATACTCATGTACAAACTAAGGATAGTATCACGTGGTGAGTGCCTCTGATGATGTTCTGGATCTCGCGGGCAAAATACTCACGTATGATTTTTGGGATAACATCTCGAAAAGAATGCCTCTGATGATGCTCGTTGGTAATCTTACTTAAAATTAACCAATGGAAAAAATAAAGAAGAGAAAAAATGAAAAAAAATAGACGAAATTGAAAGAAAAAAAAAGAAAAAGAAAAAAATATAGTAGATTAGAAAATAAATGCTTAAAAGTTCGCATTCCATTCAATTCCATCATTCTTTGGACATCTTTGTATCTGATTTAAGGGGGGTGGTGAAAATTTAAAAGTTAAATCCTTATTAACCATTATTTGGACTGAATATGAGTTGGGATTAGGTTGAACTTGATCTTTCTAGAGTGGGACACATAGGCAGACTGAACTATATCCGGTAATTAATAAACACCTTGGGGGCTCAATGGTCAGTGGTAGGGTTTAGTCGGATCGAAATATTGATGATTGCTACCGGGGGTGTGATTAACTATGTAAAATAAAAATTGGAAAATTGTGACTTGTTAGAAGTCAATTTCCTGGTTATGATTCCATTGTAGTATTTTTCGAGGACGAAAAAAGAATCAGTGTGGGGATGTTTGATGTGTCGCAAACACATCTTATTTCCGGAGTCTTTTACATATATATTCGAGTCTAATTAAGTTAGATTTTGATTAGTTTTAGTTGTTTTTATTAAAATTTGGTCCTTGAGTCTTTTATTTATGTTTTTATATGTTTTTGTATGTGTTTAGTAAATTCCCGAGGCGATACGAGAAGGTTGGATATGAGGGGACAAGATTTGAAGAGAAAAATATAAAGTGATGCTGAAAGTATGTACTAGGCGTATCGCCTGGTACCGTGGGCTTAGTACGCGATACGCGTAGAGAGAGTTGGTCAAAGGAAGCCTTAAGTCGGTTTGACCGACTGTTTTGTCGCGACATGACCCATAGGCGTATCGCCTACAACTTGTAGATCTCCAAGCGATACGCTTGGAGGGTGTTTTTTCGGAAACTTAGCCTGATCGATATAAAATCAAGTTTAGGGTTTCAAGTCAACATATCTCGACTTCCAGACGGCATAGGGGCGAATTAAGGCAATTTTGAGAGACAAGGAAGAGCTGAAACTGAAGGGGAACCAACGGGTGATCAAGTCTACGCTGCAAATCATTATCGATTTCATCCGGGTTTTCTTATTTCTTGTTTAAAACTCTAGACTCAGATATAATTGATGCTCAAGATATGATTTTTATCATGTTTTCTACATTGAACATGATTATAGGCTAGGCGTTTATCCCCGCCTAGACCATTTATGATGAACGACTAGTATTTATGACTTTATTTGGCTTTTGACAACTTGATTGATGTATTGTTTCTATTCAATTCCATTGTTAACATGATTGTATGCATATGACCACTAGAATTAGGGTTTGAATTAACTTACTAAACTGCTTAGCCTGCGAAAGTCTTTCGGTTTGGGTTGGGTAATCGATTTCGTGACTGTGTGTTTGTGATTGAT
>JBCNJP010000007.1:50780136-50834614 GCA_039602395.1 Deinandra increscens subsp. villosa | reverse complement strand
TGTATTTACTCTTGTGTTCATCGTTTTTACATTGATTTCGATACGACCGAGAAGATGATCCACCGCTCACGCTCTTTTAGGTTCTACATCTCAACAGGCAATTGTACAATCTAAAGAATTTGCATTCTTTCACAAGTTACTTGTGCAAAGATGAGAATTTTAAGAAGGTTTTTGTAGGAGAAGAGCATAATCAAATTCCGCATCTGGTTATTCAAACTAATCCTCTTGCTAATGTCAAACCTTCTTAGGCAAAGCAAGATTATTCTGAATTTGCTGCTGAGAAGCCTACAAAGAAGAAAAATTAAAATTCAAAGCAAGTCAACAAGAGAGTGAAGAAGGAAAATTTTTTGGTAGTTGATGTGTTCCAAATTACACATCTATTTATTAGTTAAAAGCCCTCATTTGTTGATAGTTTATATATTATTTTGGTCATTTTTACCCTTGTTTACTATGAAATGTCTTAAACAGGTAAATAGAGGGGGCCAAAGTCATAATTGCGGATTTAAGAAGATTTTGGGGTGAAAAAGACAAAGATCTGAAGTATTTACTTTTTCAACACGTCACGACTCATTACAAGTGTTAGGACCGATTTTCACTACGAGAATCTCGATCTTGAGCAAGAACGAGTTCGAATGAGAAAAACTCAAAAAACAAATGAAGAAGATGATGATGATGAATCATGAATAATCATAAACAAGAAAGATGATGAACATAGTCGAATGAATTCATTAATCGAAAGATTACAATCAATGAATCATGAAGAACACTTTCTCTCTCTAGAATCCATGACTCTCTCTCTCTAGAATGGAAATCTCACACTCTACAAGAAATTCATCATCTCCACATTCGGAGACTCCTTTACTTGTAATGGGCACCCTCACTATATATAGTGAGGGTGACTGACAACAGAAAAACATAACGAATAAACGAAATTACAAGTAAAGTAATTAACATAAATTGATAATTAAATCAAAGCTGATTGAATTAATCCGAAGCTTGACTCGCTCGAACCGATCTTCCGTTGACTTTTACGTTGACCGTTGACCCGAACGGTTGACTTTTCCGGTAAACGGTCTTCGGTCCAAACTGCAAGCCTCGAGCATCACAACTCAGTCTCTAAATCGATTCACATGGATTCTTCAGTCAAATGCTTCGGTAAACAGATTTGATGGCGTCAGTCACCACGATTTTTGTTCCAACAATTTCCCCCTTGACTGATGCTTTCAAATCTGTTCAATTGCTGAAGAACCGCTCTGCCGTACATCTTCAATGAGAAACTGATAAACCGGAGACAATCTGTCATAGAGATTCCCCCTCTAAATAAGCTTCTTCTGTTCTCGTTGCTCCAGTCGAGATCCAAGTGCTCTGACTCACTCGGTTCACACGGTCGGGTATAATACTGAGAAAATGCTACATCTCGGAGTTAAAACCGCAACAAACCGAATCAGATAAACCAGTCAAACACTGAAAATGCTCTAACTTCTGATAATCGACCCGATATCCAGTTCCATAATAATTCCTCCTATTTCTCTAAATCTCTCCAAAAACATCAAGTCGGAAGCGTAAAAATCAGATGCGGAGAGTCGAACCGTCGCGATCGGTTGCCTAGAGAAACCAGATAAATAATCTTGAAATCGGACAATCTTGCGAAAATCCGGAAGCCGGATGCTGACAGTTGTGAATAATCTGCTTGACTAAGGTTGGATGCGAAAATAAAATAAACTACCAAATTTCTTCAATAAACGGTCATCCGAGAGATTTAATCGGATAAATTCCAATATTAACTGAGATTCCAGTTAATCCGGTTAGTTGACGACAGCGCTGCATCCACTAAAAATAAAACCGTGAGATATAACGAGAAAGCTGAGTAATTAACCGGATAATAAAGCTAACTCGTCAGTGATCGATAGCAAACGTTGCGCGACATCAATAAACGAGAATCCCAATAAATCAGAATAAATCCGAAACTAATAAAAATTTTCGCAATTCCGTCGCGGCTTTATCTCCGTTAGTCTCGAAAAAAACTGATAGAGAAAATACCCGTGTTCAACAAAAATGCTGAAAAATAATTAATGGTTAATTAAATCTTCAAAGAAAATCCAAAATCCCATAAAAATAGAATCCACCAATCAGAATTGAGTGCAGAAAAACCAGAATCCGTGTGAGGAATTTCGAGCCAATCAGGTTCAAGATTCCTTAAAAATCTACGGCTCCGATTCAATGAAATGGAGGGCCATGATCTGCGATCTGTGTGTAAAACCCCTCACCCAATCACAGTTCGCCAACCATTTTCATTTCAACAGAATAATTCTCCAGCAGGGTCCCACCAAAATCACTCTTTCAACGGGACTTTGTTTCTTGTGGGGGCCACGTATTCTTTGCGCCAATCAAGAGCAGACAACAAAATAACATTCAACGGATCATTTTGTTTCTCCTGGGACCCACGCTGGCTTTTACAATCATTAATAGTCCGAGAAAAAAGGAGCAACAGCTCTCTTGAACATGCGTGGACCCACAACACCTTTTCTCAGCCAATTAAAAATTGACAACGCCAAGAGAATGTCGGACCAGGAGAGAGAGAGGCATACCATGCAAGCCAATCCCTGCTCGCCACATCACCACAGTCTTCAAGACCTCGTACCAGCCCCACAATAAACCCTAAAACGGTCGGAATGAACATGCAGGTCACCGGAAAAATAACCCCCTCGCCGGAAAAACGTATTATCTTCATAACTTCCATAATACTCGACCATTTTCGATGATTCTTGTACCCACGGACTCGTATGATCATCCTCTACAACTCTGGACGAACAAAATTCACCGAAACGATCCCAAGCAAAAACCCAGCAACAAGTCCGCTAACCCCAGAAGTCCGCTAAAGCCTTTCAGAAGTCCGCTAAAGGGTAGAGAAGTTCGCTAAGACACTTCTCAAGTCCGCTAAGGACTCAAGTTCGCTAAGGCATGCTTCAAGTTCGCTAAAACTGACGAAGTCCGCTAAGAGGAGAACAAGTCCGCTAAGACTTGAACAAGTCCGCTAAGGCAATCTTCAAACCTTCAAACACAGTTAAGAAATCTGGAAAAATGGATGAACACGAAGAACTTACTTGTGAACTTGAATCTGCCCATAAATGATAAGTAAACCCGTAATGATGCACGAGATATGAAGCTAAACAATTCACGAGACTATTGTGGCCACCAACAACCCATAAACAGTAGCTAATCGGATCAAAACAGTCTTCAAAATCTGCAAATCCTCAAGAACACGAAGAACACCATGAAACACGCACTAGTGTGTGTTTTTCCAGATCTGCCCAAACCGTTGAGAATCAGACGAAACGGATGCTTCCAATGGATCCGGAATGCGTTTTCCACTGAAAATCATACCTCATATCATCCAAATCCATGAAGAAATGCCCAGAAAACGAAGAATCAAGCTCCAAAATCTTCAAAAACCCCAAATACGGGAAAAACCCCAAAGTTACGAAAAAATGAGCTCGGATCTTCAATTTTCTCACAGATTTGAACAAGTAAAAGATGAAATAACATCTAAATGAACTCCCAAACATGAATCCATCATCCATATCATCAGAATCCATCCAGAAATGAAAAAAAAATAGAAAAAAAATCTCTAAAAACTAAGTTTTCTCATCTTCACCATTCAAGCTCAAAATCAGATTCGAGTGACCAGATTCACGGTGAGATGAATCTGATCGGTACCCGCTCTGATACCATTTGTTAGGACCGATTTTCACTACGAGAATCTCGATCTTGAGCAAGAACGAGTTCGAATGAGAAAAACTCAAAAAACAATTGAAGAAGATGATGATGATGAATCATGAATAATCATAAACAAGAAAGATGATGAACATAGTCGAATGAATTCATTAATCGAAAGATTACAATCAATGAATCATGAAGAACACTTTCTCTCTCTAGAATCCATGACTCTCTCTCTCTAGAATGGAAATCTCACACTCTACAAGAAATTCATCATCTCCACATTCGGAGACTCCTTTACTTGTAATGGGCACCCTCACTATATATAGTGAGGGTGACTGACAACAGAAAAACATAACGAATAAACGAAATTACAAGTAAAGTAATTAACATAAATTGATAATTAAATCAAAGCTGATTGAATTAATCCGAAGCTTGACTCGCTCGAACCGATCTTCCGTTGACTTTTACGTTGACCGTTGACCCGAACGGTTGACTTTTCCGGAAAACGGTCTTCTGTCCAAACTGCAAGCCTCGAGCATCACAACTCAGTCTCTAAATCGATTCACATGGATTCTTCAGTCAAATGCTTCGGTAAACAGATTTGATGGCGTCAGTCACCACGATTTTTGTTCCAACAACAAGAGAACGATCCATTAGAGGAGCTTTATCAGAAACCCTAAATTGTAGATTTATGGCGGCGCTAACGACCCATTACAGCCATAACGGCTCATTATGGCTCATTTCCAGAAACCTAAATACATCATATTCTCGTTCGTTTGAAGCCCTAATATCATTCTTACGACTCCATACCATTTTAAGACGCGATTTCGGATTCCAAGCCAAGTATTGAAGCTAGAGAAGGTGTTACAAGTTGTTAATTCATTCAAGACGGTGTCCGATCAAAGATTCCACCATTGTTCATCCTCGGTTTGCATTTACAATGTTATTTTTATTAGTATCTCCTGTAATCATTAGATTAATAATGATGAGAGTCTAATCCTCTTGATATTGTCTAAGACAATGTAATCTATTTCAGTTATTACCTATGATTTGACTTTGATTTATCGCATGACATAATAATTTTAGTATAATGATTATGATTCCTTTTGCATATTAACAATGAGTTGTTGTTTATTGTGCTTGATCCATTCCTAATGGTACTTGGTTTGATTGGTAGTGTAGACATATTCTACTTGTCAAATTGATGCTATTTCTTAGTTGTTATCTAGAAATTTCAATATGTGTTTAGGAACTCTAGCGAGCCTAGATAGGAATTGGTGATGATGCAGATTCAATAGTCCATTTTTATTGAAGTATGTCCCTATAGTTACTCATGAACCTTAGCTTCCATGTCTTGGATTAAAAAAGATTAGTGTAGTGACTAGGTATATTGCATATGTGATGGTATGTGATTTGGTCATAAATAATTAGTTTATCATGATTAGTCAGAATATGATTGGTCTATGATCCTAGGTCTTAGGTCATGTGTTTGATGTCTTATAGCTAAGTCAGTGATTTTTGGATACTTTTTTGTGGTTGTGCTTTTAATTGAAGATTCAGTCCCTAGTGATTCTGTATGCTTTAGACAGTTAAGTTGTGATAAGTCAAATTTTAGGTTTAGGTAATGCTGGGTAGTGATCAATATTATATGATATCTATTTTCCCATATATGTTTTCTCATATCAATGTCATTTCTTCTAGTTTATAATCATTTCTAGTCATTAAGAATTGTGATAGAGTCTTAATGATCTTTACTAGGTTAGTTATGATTACACTGTTACTTCCTTAGGTCGACCCTGAGTCATTCCTTAATACTGCCATACGATAGGTCCGCTTTCCTATATATGCATGCATAGTAAAAGATGAGTTAGGTTATAAATTTAAAGGTCATTCTTGTAGGCAAATATATATATATATATATATATATATATATATATATATATAGGGGAATAGTTATTGTACAAAGGACAATATTTGTGCGAAGTGTGCTAAGGCATCTCGGCCGCTCATATGCGGGCTTTTTTTTTATTTGACGGCGCTAAAAATGAAACACGCTTAATTAATTTAAAAAAAGGACGCGGAGTCATTAAAAGGGGTATTAAAGTCTTTTCAACTTTAGATGAGACACGCATACGGAAAAAATATTTACGCATCAAACACAAAACGTAAACCTTTAACCTTTAAATAAATAACGCATACTTAAAATAAAATTCACGCATACACTTTTAAAAAACTCACAATAACACAAACCTAACAAAAAATGTCTTACACTTATTAAAAAAACGCATGTATTCCAATAAATAACGCACACTTACGTTTTATAGATAAAAAATAACGCATATTTGATATGAAAATAACGCATACACTCTAAAAACTCACAAAAACGCAAACCTGCCTGTCTTACACTTAAAAAACGCATGTTGATATTACAAATAATGCAAAAACACAGAACATAATCGCACCTGTTAAAAAATCACGCATTATATTTAAAAATCACGCAAGTTCTAAAAATCACGCATACACTCCAGAACTCACAAATAACGCAAACACACAGAACATAATCGCACCTGTTAAAAAATCACGCAAGTTCTTCTAAAAATCATGCATAAACTCCAGAACTCACAAAATAACGCAAACACATAGAACATAATCGCACCTGTTAAAAAATCACGCATTATATTTAAAAATCATGCAAGTTGTTCTAAAACTCACGCATACACTCCAGAACTCACAAAAAACCCCTGATTTCCCACTTAAAAAAATAACGCATGATGTTCAAATAAAAAAACACAAATAATATAATTCAAAAGCATATAATAGATTAAAAAGAAAACAGTGCCATATATTAATATTTATAAGAATTTACAAGTGGAAATGATCAAAAAACATCATAAGAACATAAAAAAAACCCAAAAAAGTGGGTGCCTAAATCTTCTTAAATATTTCAGCAGCCTCCACCATGTCCTTACCCTTCTTAATGGTGCTGTCGACAACACCACTAAGGAGGGTATGCATCTCCTCCTTCAGCTCCAGCTGCTTTCATCGCGGACTCCGGCTCGTCCACAAGCTCCTGGAGCATCATGATGTGGCCTTGGATGCTGTTGACAGTAAGACCCCTGATCAAGGCGAAAGAATTACGCATTTTGTGATCATACTTTGATTCTTTCGCATTCATTTGTTCAACAATTTGCATGACTGCGTTTTTAGACGCAGTGTTAGAGTTAGATGAAGAAGATGCCATTTTTCTTTTTATGTTGAAAGGATGATAAGATTGAATTTAGGTCTGAGATATATGGGGGATTTGAGGACTTTGTGGGTCGAGTAAGTAATGTGCATAAAGAAAGACCAAAATATATATATAGAGATCAGAAATATGGAGGGAAAATGAAACGACGGGTAAAAACAATTACATAATAAAACTCAGAAATTAAAAAAGTTAAAATCGATCCATTTCACCTCCCCCAACCGTCCCCATTAATATGGTAATAAATAAAAATACAGGTGACACATTTAATACCAGGCGAATCTCATCATTCACCGTCTATAAACTAGGCACTCGATTGCATTTTGAAATCACGCAAATACTAGTTTATTAAATTACACATCAAATCACAAAAACACAGACAAGCGAAAAATGTCTTCATCTTCCTCCAACACCACAGGAACCAACAACAATAACGCGCTAAAAGAGAAACTAACTCGGCAAATAATGCTGGAGTACAACAAGGAGAAACTGCTGATAGATGTCCTCAAACAAAGTTTTGAAAGCCACCAAGAAAACACGCAAGCCAGAGAAGAAATCGTGCAGAAGATAAGCAGTCTGCCAAAGAATTCACTTCAAGAGATTGTCCGTTTTGTTAGTGCAAAATGTGTGTGTGTCGTGTGTGTATCAGTTAGTATTATTAGTTGTTTGAGTTAGAAGAGTTAAATAATGTCGAGGGTAGAATGTGTAGTTTGTTAATACTTGAGGGTCTTTTATGTGAGATAATATATCTCACATTTAACTCATATACAAATTAAGAGATTCAGTGAACTCAATATGGAGGTCCGATCTACCTCCGATCTACCTCCGAAGTAGAGGTTCGGACAAAGGGGGCTCCGAACTGGTATGCTTATATATATATGTTTTGAAGGTTCGGAGCAGTTGAAGCTCCTGCAATAACCGTTTTTCTGAGATTGATTTCTATAGGGAGGAGTTTTTGATTTTGTTTTTCTGTGAGAACTGAGTCTAGTATCGTGTTTAGCTGCTGTAAACGAGTCAAATCATGTAAACATTGATCCAATTCAAGCTATAAACTGAGTTTAATTTACGTTTTGTGTTCTTGAGTTCAGGTTAACTTTCGGTCTAATTTCGGTGTACAAAATCACTAGATCGGGACGAATCGTGTTTTCAATTGGTATCAGAGCAAATCCAGGCGTGATTCTACATCGTTTCTTATCGAATTCGATATCAAATCTGGAAGAATTGAGGAAAAATTTCAAAGTTTGACTTTTCAAAAGTCATACTGTGAACTTTGATTCAGAAATTGGACGTGAAATCGTGTTTGTTTACAAATTTGGTTGATTGAATACGGTTCCACACATCAACATGAATCTATTACAAGTTACGGAATTCATTTTCATGAAGTTTTAGTCAATTTCGAATTTTCACACAAAGCTTCATGTGTTCTTCATCATCTTTCATGGTGATTTCTACATTTCTCAATCATTCTGTGTAATTCTAGTTTCTACAGATTCGGTTTAGTCATACGAAGATAATGCAACGATCCGTTTTCATTTTGGTGTTGTTTTGAGAAGATCACAAATTCATCATCTTCTTCATTCACCGGAGCTTTTCGTTCAGGATTTAAACCTCATCAAAAGCCAGCAACAATGGTGCTAGTTTGATTTCTCTCGATCTCACGAATCCAACGCAACTTACGGATCAATTTTTCGTCAAGAATTGAGAGAGATATGATCAATTGAAGTTTGTATACTTTTAGTGTCCGGAAAAACGTTTTTCTTGGCCGGATAATTTTTTCTCACCGTGATTAATCACCAGAAAACAACAAGGAAGGAGAAATTCGACTATTTTGTCATTTTGTCAAATGTTTCTTTTTAGCCCCTCTAGTTTTAAAGTCTTTTAAATAGTCTACATACTTAAAATTTTTCCACAAAGGCAAAGTTTTCTAAAACAAGATAAAACAATTTTTTTTTAAAAAAAAAATCCACTAGTTTTAAATAACAAACTTAAAAAAAATTACACAAAGTTTTGTGTTTGTTGAATTGATTTGTGAACGCAAAATTTATTTTTGTGTTTATTGAATTGGTTAACGAACATAAACACGTTTGTTTTTGTTTTTGTTTTTGTTTTTACCTTGTTATTTTTTCGTTGATTAGTTTCTTTTCTTAAAAAAAAACATAAACATTTTGTCTTTCAAATATTTTTTTTTTGAAAGAAAATATTAAAAAAAAATTTCAAAAATATTTTTGAAATTGTTCATTAGGTTTGTTGAAGCAGAATTTTATAAACTTTCAAAATGAATGAAATTGATGCTTTTAGTGCCCGTGAACATCAGAATGTGCCAAAATTGGTAAAGCTTGAGGATTATCCTAGTTGGGTAACAAGTTTTAAAGCATATGTTGATAAAGTGGATGATGATTTGTGGATTTCAATGGAGAAAGAGTTTACTTACTCAACTTATTCTAATGGGGTACCTAAAATGCAGAGAGATCTTTCATTTGAGGAGAGGGAATGTTATGAAAGAGAATTAAAAGCTTATGATATTCTCACAATGGCATTGTCAAAACAATTACTGTTTCAATTCAAGACTTACAAGAATTCTAAAGTGCTATGTGATGCTCTTGCTCAGGAATATGCTGAAATGAATAAATCCAGAAAGAAGATTGACACTGAGGAATTTGAATCTTGTGCAAATTGTAAGATTCTGACAAAAACGAGTACTGAATATACTACCAAACTTGACAGTTATCAAGAACAAAACACATTTCCAATTCAGAAGTCATTTTCTGACATATCATTGACATTGTCTGAAAGGATTGCATTGAAAGAAAACAAAATTCTTCAGAAAATAGATAGACTTGTCAATGGTATTCAAAATGACAAGGAAAAGATCGAGATAGAAAAAGTGTTTGAGGATGTCCACGTTCACAAAAACAAAGACATTCCAATTGAAGAAGTTCAAAAAGATGGTTTTTCAAAAAGTGAAGCCGCTGAGAATGAATTGAAGCTTAAGCATGAGAATGCGGAGTTGATTGCAAAAGTTTCAAAACTGATTTAAACAAATGATGATTTGATAAATGAAGTTGAGAAATGGAAGAAAGAAGCAAATGATATGGCTGCAGTTTTTGATGATTTGTTTGCAAAATCAAAGATCAAACTTGAAGGTCTAGAAAAGGATGTTGCTGATCTTAGTGCTAAAGAATTAAGCCATCAAGAGGATAACACGAAGCTGTTAGATGCTAAAGCTGAATTGCTTTGTGAAAACAATCTTTGGAAGCAGAATGTTGAGATTTATAAACAGAAATGGGAAAAGGTTGTTAAAGAAACATATGACGCTCATGATCAGTTGAGGAGAGAAAAATTTACTCTGAATAGAACAACAGAAGAACTTATTGCAACACAAAAAGAGTTGGCTGAAGCGCAAAAGAAAATTGCAGACATGAAGATTGAGGTTTGTGATTTCAAAAGACAGTTGCATAATCTCAATAATTCATCGTCTTTCACAAACTTTTTGTGCAAGAAGGAGAATTTTCAACAGATTTTCGGTGATGTTATTCTGAAAAGTGTTCCACCTCCTGTGGTTATTGAAAATTCTATCAATACTTTGAAAGCAACAGAAGAAGTTCACGATTATTCAAAGTTTGCTGATACAAAGTCCGAAAACAAGAAGAAGTTGAAATTTCAGAAAAATAAGGATGAAGAAAAGTTTGATTCAAGAAAAGAACCAAAGTTTGACTCAAGGTCTACATTTCTCAATAAGGAAAAAGTGTTTGAAGGCAATCCAGGACATGTTAAAGTTCAAAAATTTTCAGAGATTATGATTGATGAATCTTTGCTTTCTAATAGAGAAGACTTGAATGCCATCAAAGATGAGTTTTCTCGACTTGCTTCACAAGGTCATGAGAAACCTAAGTCTGTAGCAGATAAATCTAAAAAGAATGATGGTCTGGGATATGAAAGCAAAGATGAGAACGTGAATGTTGGAAGTAATTTCCAAGATATGGTTGAGATAGAAGAAATTATGGAGGATGTCAAGATTCACAAAGAAAAGGAGATTCCAATTGAGAATCATATCATGTGTGAACCTGATGCTGAGTTTCTGTCAACGAATTCTAAGTTGGAGCGTCAAGAGAGTGGTTCTTCTCAACATTCTACAATGTCAACAGAATCCATGACATCTCCTAAGTCGGCTGATAGGAGAGCTTGCTTTTACTGCAATAAGACGGGACATGTGATTCGTGATTGTGCTATTCGACAAAAGCTTTCATGTGGTTCATATCGATCGTCATCATCCGATTCAATGATTCTCAATGAGGTACCTGTTAGACAAAATCAGAAAAACCAACAAAAGCCAGCTCATCAGAAGCCGGTTGTTGGTAGGACCTCAAATTATGATGATTGGTCACCACAGTTTTCAAAACCAACATATTTTTCAAAAAGAAAACAATTTTTCAATAATGATTTTGAAATTCCTTTTTCAAATGAGTTTTCATATTATGGGCATCGACAACATCACTCAAAACCTGAGAAAATGTTGGTCGGTGAGTTGTTAAATATTGTTTCCAACTTGTCACGGTATGTTAATGGTTCTGATTCGCACCGGGCGAAATCGTTTAAACCATATCGTTCTTGGAAACAGAAAATGGCAACCTCGGCGGGAAACGATTTTGTTGAGGATACGGAACGACCCAAGCCGGTTTGGGTTCCCGTATTTAACTAAAAAACTGTTTGAGTTTTTGTGCAGGTACTTCCAGAAGACCTATTAGTGCTCGCAAAGTTGCTGATAGTGGAGTATTTTGCTTAAGTTAGCGCTTCACAGAGTTGATATTTCACAAAATTCTTGAGAAAATGTTTTTCAAAATCTAAAAATGCGAGGTATCCGTGTTGATCGATCAATTTTATTTTCTTTCTCTTTACTCTCTTTCATATCTTTAGGGGGAGAAATTTTAGAATATTCAAAAAAAATAGAGCTTGTTGAATTTTAGGGGGAGAATATCTGAAAAACACAAAAATATTGTGATGTTTGTTTCCTTTCTAGAAAATGCAAAATATAAAAAGAGAAATTGATCCAACCATGTGAGAAATGATGGTACATCAGCATACGTTATCTGCCATGAATAAAGTAGAAAGAAAGGCTGTAGGTACTTGCTTGACTTGCTTGAGTGTGCTGAGTAGTCTGATATATGCGAGTGTGATATAAAGATAACGCTTGCTTGATAATTGTGGTTACAAACCATGATGGGTATTGTGCATATCTGGCAAAATTAAATGAGAAAATACAAAAAACAGAATAAGAGATGTTCCGGTGTATGCATGCGTTCAATTTGCAAAAATTTCAACTTGTTTGATTTTCTTTATTTTGTCAAACGACCGGCCTTTCTCTGCGTATCGAAAGATCGACCTGATTGGTGTTCGTTTGACGTTCTGCTATATTTTCTTTGGTGTTTCGTATAATCCATCGGATTTTCTCTACGTGTACGTGAGTACCGACCTGATTGTTGTTGGATTATACAACTTCTGCTTTATTTTGCATTTCTTATTTTCCTAAACAATCGGACTTTCTCTGCGTGTGCGTGAGCACCGACCTGATTGTTGTTGGGTTATACAACTTCAACTTGTTTGATTTCTTTTAATTTATTTTCTCAATTCTTATGCATTCTCTGCGTGCTCACAAGGCCGACCTGATTGCTAAGTATTTGAGGCTTCTGCTTTCTTTTTGCAAGAAACACCATGAACTTGATATCTCTATGGATGATATATTCTGTATAAGCAAGTTTACAATATCAGTATGAGAAATCTGCTGCGAGTAACTTGGCTTGAATAAAAGAAAAATACAAAAATATGAAATAAGCAGTTTGCCAGTATTCCTGATTGTGTGGGTACCATGTTATCTATGCTCTATAAATACACTTAATTTCATATCAGAAAGCTATAGACAATGACCTGCTTTAGCTGAAATAAACCAAATGGTTGTATTCTTAGTCAGTTTGGCTTGCATGCTTAGTATTTTGAAACTGAAGTGTGTACGATACGTTATGTCTGATATGATCTCATGTTGTGATCTTTCTCACCAAAAACAAAAATAGAGTTTAATTCTATATTGCATTTATGTTTCAGTTTATGAAAAATCAAAAAAAAAAATTCAGTGTGTTTTGATATAAACTTTGTAAAATCCAAAAAGATTTTCTTTTTTCTTTGTTTTTGATCCGATAAACACGGGATACAATAAATTTTCAAAATTAAATGTATTGGTTTCACCGAAGGAGAGTTTTGTTTCCAAGATTAAAGTTATGTTTAAAAAAGACAAACCACACTTCTGTCTTCTGAAGATTGCAGATTGAAATCATCAAAGTCTTTCAGATAAATATCTCAGAATGGATCTCATGCATGGTTGCAACGCTGTCAAAGAGTTTATCACTTTCAGAAATGGTTCAGTTGGCTTAGTCCTGTTCCAGCCGTGTCTGCCCTACATCAACTAACAACAGATTCAAAGAGTTTGAATATCTGATACAGCACACGTCAAGGGGGAGTTTGTTAGTGCAAAATGTGTGTGTGTCGTGTGTGTATCAGTTAGTACTGTTAGTTGTTTGAGTTAGAAGAGTTAAATAATGTCGAGGGTAGAATGTGTAGTTTGTTAATACTTGAGGGTCTTTTATGTGAGATAATATATCTCACATTTAACTCATATACAAATTAAGAGATTCAGTGAACTCAACATGGAGGTCCGATCTACCTCCGAAGTAGAGGTTCGGACAAAGGGGGCTCCGAACTGGTATGCTTATATATATATGTTTTGAAGGTTCGGAGAAGTTGAAGCTCCTGCAATAACCGTTTTTCTGAGATTGATTTCTATAGGGAGGAGTTTTTGATTTCGTTTTTCAGTGAGAACTGAGTCTAGGATCGTGTTTAGCTGCTGTAAACGAGTCGAATCATGTAAACATTGATCCAATTCAAGCTATAAACTGAGTTTAATTTACGTTTTGTGTTCTTGAGTTCGGGTTAACTTTCGGTCTAATTTCGGTGTACAAAATCACTAGATCGGGACGAATTGTGTTTTCACGTTTGTTCATGCTAGATCAGGAAAAAACGGATATGGAGCAGATGGAAATAATAAACAAAATACTTGAGACTATGAGTGCCTCTCTTGAGTTAAAAAAGTCTTTTTTACAAGCCTATCAGTAGAAATGTATTCCTCATGTAATTAAATAATAATAATAATAATAATAATAATAATAATAATAATAATAATAATAATAATAATAATAATAATAATAATAATTTTTGTATTTCTTGATTTTATTCTTCATTTATGTTGAAACTAACCAGTAATATATAAAAACAATTCGAACTTAGAATTACGCAACTACAACTAAATCACGCAAACGATAAAATTACGCAGATATTAAAATAAATCACGCAAACACAAAAAACTCTAGTAAAAAACTAAAACAAACCTACTTAACATTTATCAATGATTCTACAAAAAAACAAAATCAACTTAAAAAAATAGACAAGTATAACAATAAAATACATCATTATTACGCACTCAATAATTGTGTATGACACCAGCTGAAAATACATGAACATATGTTCGAAAATGTTTAGATTCTATTATAACGCATTTTACTTGTAATTGCTCGCATGTAGTAACTCATAAATTTATGGTCACAACAAACCACGCAACGACATATAATTAAAACACAAAAAAAAGATATCACCCAAAAAAAAAACAAAAAAAAAACAACAAAATAAAATTATGTAGTTATTAAATAAAAACGCAAACAGAAAAACTCTTACAAAAAAAAGAAAAAAAAACATGAACATAAGTTAAAAAAATTAGTTAATTGACTCCCTATAATTATGCATGTTGTTTTTATTTTGACGCATGAAGAAACTCGATATAAACACCTTACAACAAATAACGCACCGCCGCATGAAGAAATGCTGTGACGTAATCTCCGTATATTTTAATTAAAAAAATTAATTGACAAAAATGCCCCTCCGCGTCCAGAAAGAAAACGCCACGCGTTGACCTCTCCTTCCTTCGTACGGAAAAATGCCTTTGTATTTGAACTTTCACGTATATATATATATATATATATATATATATATATATATATATATATATATATCGTGTGCATCAAAGGCTTTTTGGCGCCGTTGCTGGGGAAGCAAGTCGTGAGTTCTTGCCTAGTAGTAAGTTTAGTTAGGATTTTTCTTTTCGTTTAGTCTTTCTTTTCATTTTTTTAAATTTCAAAAAAAACAAAAACAAAGAAAAAACCCAGAACCCCCCAAAAAATTTCTTCTTCTCTTTCTACTCGTGCTAGTAAGCCCATTCTAATCCAACCTTTTGAAGAGCCCGAGCGCGTCATTCGTCAAGCAGGAAGGATGGGAGATCAAGCACCCAAGACAATCGCAGACTATGCGAGGCCCACGTTGAATGGAGGCCAATCGAGCATCACGCGACCCACTGTAGCAGGTCAATTCGAGATCAATCATGATGTCATTCATATGTTTCAAAATGCTTCCCAATTCCATGGTCTAACGGACGAGTGTCCTCACTCGCACCTCGACACATTCCTAGAAATTTGAGATACGTTTAAACTTGAAAGGGTCAGCTCTGAGGTTATCCTACTTCGTCGTTTTCCGTTCACCTTGGCTGGTAATGCCAAGACTTGGCTAAAGACTCTACCAGCAGGTTCCATTACAACTTGGGACCAATTGGCTGAGAAATTCTTGGTCAAAATCTTTCCCTTATGTAAAACCACTCGTCTTTCTAACAACATCACTACATTTTCTCAGGACGAGGGGGATGGCCTACACGAGGCATGGGAAAGGTACAAGGGGTTGCTTTACACTTGTCCTCATCATAATATGGATGAGTGGCTCCAAGTACAATACTTTTACAACGGGTTGAGAAATCTCACCCGAATGCATGTTGATTCCTCACCGGGAGGACAAATTTTGAATAAGTCTCCGGCCGACGCCATTGCTACCATCTATGAGACTAGCAACCCCCGAGAGGTCTCCGAGTATCTAATCTAAGCAACCTGGTGTCCATGCCATCGACGATGTCACTGCTATGCAAGCAAAGATCGAGGCTCTTACAAGCCAAGTGAATCAACTTTCTACTAAGTCTAATGGTTGTGATACCTGCGGTGGCGCACACACCTTAGACAAATGTCCGGTTTTCGCTTCTACGCTTACTGAGCAGGTTGATTCTGCGGAAAACTTCTATAGTCGTCCGTCTGATTAATCCAATCGTTAACCTTATAATTCGGAAAAATAGGAATCAATCTGGGAGTTCTTGGCGAAACTCGAGGTATAATAACTCCAACCATTCTAATCAGCAATATTGACGGCCTCATCTCAATCAAGGCGAGTCATCTAAGTTGCATAAACTGGAAAGGCTAGTCTAGAATCTAGTCAATGCTGATAGCAAGCACGACATTGACATTAAGAACCAGCAGGCCAGTATCTAGAACATGGAAAGGCATTTAGGACAAATTGCCAATCTCCTATCGGACAGGAATAAAGGGGAGCAACTAAGTAACATTGAGGTAAATCCTAATGCCAGTGTCAACATGATTTCTGCATTTGAAGATGATGAAGACTCATTCGAGAAACATGACATTCAAATTCGTGATAGGTCTCGCATACTTTAGCAGCAGTATCTAAAAGAGCACTAGGAGGAAAACAAGGCCAGCATAGAAGATGAGCAAAAATACGATTAGTTCCTTGACCTTGTCCTCAACCTTAAATCTGAAGTAGAAAATACAGGGCACTCTTTTGATGCCTTGGTCATAATAGACACATATCTTAAATTCTTCTCTTCAAATCATGATAAAGCCTCCTTGGTCATTCCCAAGGGAATCTCTGAGAACACAAGCTTCCGGTCAAAGTAGATGATCCGGGTAGTTTCATCATTCCCTGCAGAATTAGTTCTTCACCTTCCGTAGATGCATTGGCAGATCTAGGTTCGAGTATTAGCATCATACCATACTCAGTTTACAAGAAAATTGAACTTGATCAAATAGAGTCGGTGAATCTCACTATCCAACTAGCTAATCAATCTCAAGTCCCGTCTAAGGGCATCCCAAGAAATATGCTAGTTGAGGTCGGAAAGCTTAAGTTTCCGACTGATTTCATTGTCCTCAATGTCCCAACCAACAAGGATCATCCTCTTATTCTTGGACGTCCATTCCTGGAAACTTCCAGATCATTAATAGATATGAACATGAAATAGCTCACCCTTCGTAGTGGTGATGAAAAAGTGGTAGTCATGGAAACCCATAAACCTTTAAGATCGTTGACCACTCAAGATGAGAAGGAGCTCGTATGCTTCATGCAATCTGAAATTCCTAATGAATTGTTCTCGTCTTTGAACCTAATTTTGACAACTCAAGGAATCATTCTTGAGCGAGCAACTCCATTTCATGTCTCGCATGATCCTGAATTGAGAAATCTATTCCTTGAGTTAAGAATCCAAAAATTGAGCCGCTTGATGAGGAGGTGAGCTCCAACCCCTACCTTCCAAAATTTTAGGTAGAGGTGGGTCTGGCTGAAGACCCTACTGTAAACTTAGCGCTTCTTGGAAGGCAACCCAATGTTTTATTTTCATTTGGCATTCACATTCATTTTCTTTTTCATGTTGTCTAAGTTTATCAAGATTTCTTCCAAATTCCATCGTTTCAATTGATTCTTGTAATTTGAAATTTCCCTTTCTTCTCATCTCTGTAATTCTAATGATCATATTGCTTAAAATTGCACAAAATTAGTCTTTGTTAAGAATTAAGTTTTGGGTACCATAACGACTCGTTACCTCATAACGGCCTGTTAGGTAAATAAACCGTAGCGGCTCGTTATCCCATAACGGCTTGTTACCGACCTATTTATTTCTTATAAATAGAAACCCTTCAGACGGCTACTGACAACCCAAAGTCGAACTTCTGATTCCAGGGGAAATTTTGATCATCTCGAAGAGCAGAATTCAAGTTCTTTCATCGTTCATCATCAATTCAAATAAATGTACAATCCAGTTGTTATCTTAATAACTTTTTCTTTCTTTTTTCGAGGGCTTAATGTTTCTTTACCCCATTCATGCTCTCCTATCCAATGATAATCCAATCGTCGCATTTAAACCTTTCAATTTCTTAAATGTGATCATTGTAAAGGATTAAGTGTGGGGATGACAAGGAGTTCCCATCCCTAATTCACACTTTGATAGCTAATTTCATTACCATGCAAGTCACTCATCAATTTCTGAAAAATTAACTTTTTGCAAAATTAGCCCTAACGGCTCATTACCCCATAACGGCTCGTTAGGAATCCTTTACAGAAAGGTAGTAAAACGACTCGTTAGGCTGTAACGAGCCGTTACGATCGTTTATTTTCAATCTGAAGTTTTATCTGTTCGCTATTTTCTATATATCAGATGTGGGGCAAACCTCCAATCGAAGAATCCACACACTCGTGAAGAGCTTTGACTATGCGGCTTGTCCTTCAAAGAGGCACAGAGAAAGGATGCGTAAAGCGGAGCAACTTGCGAGGAAGGATAACACCTTTGAAGTGTCGCCTGCATTCGTCAGTTTGTGCAAGCATTTGGACAAATTGGAGAAGGACATATTTGCTAATTAAAGAAAGTTGACCAACACTTTCTTGGAAGTCCAAGACAAGCTTGATGTTGTGGCTTTACAATTGAGGAGCCTCAAGAATCGGATCGACGATCTTATGGTCTCAGTGCCCAATGCTCATGTGACTTAGCCTTCACCTATTTATTAGAATATCCCATTCAATGAAGCCATGGAAAATCTCTGTCACCCAGATTCATCTGAGTCTGAGAGTGAACCTGAGGAAGATTCCCAGCTAGTGATAACTGAAGTATATTTGCGTATCTATCTATATTTTACTTTTGTTTTGGGTAATTCTTTTTCTTTTTATTTTTCGTATGATGTGTTATTGAGTCCTGTAAATGGCAAGCAATGCATGGCAAAAGAACCATCATGCTTATGAATGGAGAAAGGCAACATCTTTGTTCCGCTAGCAGTCAGGGTCGTCTTTTCTCTTTCCTTATATCTTATGTTTTGCAGTGTTCTCAAGTACATTGAGAACAATGTACGATTTTAAGTGGGGGGATGGGAGACTCGCTTGTATTTTGCATGTTATATTGGTCAATTAGTCAAAAATTGTCAAAAATTTTCAATTTTTTGGCATGCTAAACTTTTTGTCACTGCTAAAACCTAAGCTATCAACTGACTTTGTAAATTTCGAGTAACTTCATAACTCTTTATGTTGGAATGAAGCAAAGCTTTTCCACATTCCATTCATTACTAATGCAACTCTAAGAATGTATTTTAGACCCTTATGCATGGCCAAGTCCTAAGTTGCTAATTAGAATAGACTAGACTTTAAAAACTTAGGCAACAATTCCAGTGTGCGTGTACGAGGGAGGAAGCCTAGATAATCAACCAAACTTAAGCCTTTTTTCCATTCCGTTTCCATAGTGATATTTTTTTAGCCTTAATAAGCTTTCCACTCACTAGGAGCTTAGGTTTTATTTTTTGAATAACATTAGAGTATGCCACATGTGACATACTTCTACAACTTGACACTTGTATATATTATGAGACTACACCTTGCGAAACAAGCAAAGATGATAGAGGTAAAACCCTAGGATAACCTTTTTCTCTTTGAACTATCATGTTATTCTCATTTTGATTCTTTATCAATTATCCAAATCACCCTTAGTTTACCCATTTAAGCCTTATTACCCTTTTCATTTGATTACCTCAATTTACCCTTAGCCTTTAACCTATTTTCAGTTTACACCCCTTGTTTTTTGGATAACTATTTGGTTTAGTATTCTAGTTGAATAATTCGGTGAAAGTTAGAAAGAATGTCTTAAAGACATGTTTTGCTGATGTTAACAAATAATAATAATGATAATAATGATAATAATAATAATAATAATAATAATAATAATAATAATAATAATAATAATAATAATAATAATAATAATAATAATAATAATAATAATAATAATAACAACAATAATAATAATAATAACAACAACAACAACAACAACAACAACAACAACAACAACAACAACAACAATAATAATAATAATAATAATAATAATAATAATAATAATAATAATTTTATTATTATGTTCTTATGTTTGAATTAGAAGAGAATCTATGAGTTTAATGATTCTTCTTTAGATAGAATAAGTAAAGTCGTTGGATGTATGTGTTTATAGATACCAGATCTTTTATACACAGTTTTACACCCTTTCTTCTATGCAATTCCATTCCTTTAAGCAACTACAACCTTAGCCAAAGTCCTATTGATTTCTGAGTTAGTATTATATGTTAGTCGAATTTTGATTGTTTTTCAAGCCTATGGTAAGAAAAGCTCATGGTGTGTAAATCGAGAGCACTATAAGGTAGTACATTATTTACTAGTTATCCATATACAAAGCCTAAGTGGAGAGTACATTGTGAGATAGTCTGGTTGATTGTTAAGGAATAGTCCTGAGGAAATAAGTCCAGTGTTTGTTGTTTATGGTTATCAACTTTAAAATTGTTTTGTTTGGTCTATACTCTGAGAAAGTAAACACATGTGACTAGTTATGCCTTTGGTTGTCTTTAATCGTTTAGAGTTGTAACTGAAAAGTCGTGAGCGTTGGGTCGTCTACTCAATCTAGCTATTCGGAATACAAAACGAGTAATTAAGAGTTGTTTTATTGATCAACTGTACAATTACAACTCAGAAACAGTAAGAACAGAGACACAAAGATTCCACCTTAGAAACACACACTTAATACTAGCTCAGTTTCCTCCTCATACAAACTCGTGACTAAAACAAAGCTCAAGTTCACTATTTATAGCCACTTGCCGAACCCTGTCCGAACTCCACGTTCGGCAGTAGGTCCGAACTCCTGGTTCGGACCAGGTTCGGCAGGCAGTAAACCTAGCCTTGAACTTGGTTCTTGAATCTTGATCGGATACTTCACACGACGCACTTCTCAGGTATCAACAAACTCCCCCTCGTCGTGTGTGCAATATCTCTTCAACATCTTCAAATATGTATCTTCAATCAGACTTCCCCTCAAGTGTGGAATACGTTCGTCCAATGAACTAAATCTTCGAACAAACTCTTCCTCAACTTGATTGTAGCTTGATCTTGAATACTTGTGATTCTCTGGTCTTTATCAACAGCTTCAGAAAACTTGAATTTTTGACATCTTTCACTTTAGCTACCTACTCAAACATTTAAATAATCTTGGCGCAAAACATCTATTTGAGACTCCAGGAAATGATTTTGAAAAATTGATTTTGTATCACGTGTTGATCAGATCGAAAATAAAGCAGAAACAAAATCTTTTTGACGTTTAGAAAATGTAATTCAAAACAAACCTAAAAACTTTTTGATTTTTCAAACTTATGCTAAAACACACCGAAATTTTTTTTGTACTTTTCCGAAAAGAAATGAAATTGCAATACAGAATCAAACTCTACTTTTGGTATGAGAAAGATCACTATATGGGATCATATTGGTCATAACGCACTGAACTACACTTCAATTTCAACTAACTGAAGCACATAAGTCATGCTGATTGCCGATATAAGTTGTCCATCTTAAACTCAGGCATAATCATACTCATAACATCTGGATAATGTTATGGTATTGATTAGATTTGCTTTGACCAGTGTATCCCACACTATCAGACATATTCAGACATTTTCTTTTTCTTTTTCTTTTGCTTTTTCTTTTTGTGCGATCACACTTGTGAATTTTCACAAAGTATATATTTTCATGATATAGTCAACTGTGTTCCATGCAAAAAGAAATAAGAACGTTAAATCGTCTACCTTAAGGTCGATATTTCAATACGCAGATAAGGCCTCGGATTTAACAAAATAAAGAAAATAAAACAAGTTGAAATTGTATAACCCAACAACAACCAGGTCGGTACTCCCATACACGCAGAGAAAGTCGGATGAGTTATACGATACACCAAAAAAAAGCAGAACGTCAAACGAAAAACAATCAGGTCGGCCTTGTGAGCACGCAGAGAAAGTCCGATCGTTTGTCAAAATAAAGAAAATCAGACAAGTTTAAATCTTTGCAAAATGAACACATGTATACACAGTGACTTCTCATTTACTTTCACACTTATTTTTCTTTTTGTCATGAAATACGCATCAAGAAGTTATCCACATGGTCAAGCATTAGTATTTAGTGTATATCACATCTGAATACTTTTTGATTTGCCGAGTCTACCAAACATATCAAACAATGATCTTATGGCTCTTTCATCTACTCTATCCACGAGTCAGATACGTAAGCCAATGTACCATTATTTCCCAATGATCAATTTCTCAAAATTTTATATATTGTGCATGTATTCACCTTCCTTATATACTATGCATGTATTCACCTTCCTTATATATCTGGCATGTATTCACCTTCTTCCCATAACATGCATTTTCACAATTTCTCCCCCTTACATGCATTTCTCCCCCTTAAAATGAAAACTCTATTTTTGGATTTTCATTTTACAAAAACAAAACTATATTTTTTGGTTTTTATCAAAAGAAAATGCATAAAGAAATGAAAATTGATCAATCAACACCGATACCTTTCAGGTTTAGAATTTTTCAGGAAATTTGCAGGTTAGAAAAATATATGGCAATCAATTTAAGTTAAGCAGAATATTCCTCCATCAACAACTTTTCAATCGTCAATAGGTCTTTTAGAAGTACTTGCACTGGTCAAATTGATTAGTTCATAAATGACCCGAAGCGGATCGCTTCTGGTCGACCAGTGTCCTGATTTTGCTTAGAAACCACCTTTGGTTTCCAAAATTTTGATTGTTTTGGTAATTCACTTTTTGATGAATCAATCACAGGAGAATGTGATGAAGAACCTACATTTTGAACCTTTTGAAACTTAGGAACAAAACATTTTTGTTTTAGAAAGAATGTAGGTTCACATTCATAAAAAACTCCGCCATGTAAATCAAAGAACATTGGTTTGGCAGGTTTACCAAAAACTGGTTTCTGTTGAAACCTTTGATTTGATTCAACCAGGAAGCGGACAATCTTTTGCCATATGCCCTTTTTGGCGGCAAACATAGCATATACGTTCTGATTTGTCCCACCTTTTAGGTGCCTGCATAGAATCACAAATATGAATATCTCGAACATGATCAAAATTAGAATCATATACCTGATGCCTGTGATCATGAACCCATTTTGATATTGGGCTTCGAGAATAAGAACCATCAGAAGAACATTTGGCAGTTTGATTCTTCAAGGTTCTTGAAGCATCCTTCTTCTCAAAAACTTCGGAAATCTTCCGAGCATCGACACAATGAAGAGGAAACGCTTTGTCAGAGAAAATCTGGTCGGAACCTTTGAAGCTTGTAGAAACGCTCAGGTTAATACTTCTCAGCTTTAAAAACTTCCTTCTTCACTTGTTTCGTCTTAAGTTTCTTTAAATCTTGAGATGATGATGCTGGAACCTCCTCAGCTTTCACATTTTGTGCTTTAAAACCTAAACCAACATGCTTTCCAAAAATCTTTTCGTCAGAATTTGAGTTCCGGTGTCTATCCTTTGCCAACTTAGAAAATTCAGCTATGATATCTCTAAGATTTGTCTTTTCAAAGAAGATTGTCTCATTAACTTCAGGTTGAGAATGAATCTTTTCACTCGAAGTAGCTGATTTCTCATTATCAGCTGACGATGAACTAGAAACAAATATTAGAGCTGAAGGAATCCCATATTTCTTGCCTTTCTTCTTCTTAGGCTTCTAGGTTTTCTTTTTCTTCACAACCTTCTCTGATGTAAGCAGGAGGTGAAGCTGTCTTATCAAACATCTTTTCAAAATTTTCATCTTTAGCCAAAAAGCTTGTGAACATTTGAAATTTAGAAACATTGTTCAGCAAGCGATTGGCATCAATCACCTGAATCTTTAAATCACTTGTGAACAATTGAGAATTAGAAACATTGTTCAGCAAGCAATTGGCATCAATCACCTGAATCTTTAAATCTGAAATTTGATTTTGAGCATCAACCAATTCCTTCTCAGTAGCAATCAAACGCTTTGTAACCTTATGCGTCTCAAATTTTGCATGCGGAGATTTTCCATTCCCTCAAACATTTCCTTCTTCAGTTTATCTTCATTTTGCTTCTGAATCTCAAGATTTGCTGTTTGAACCTTATTAACACTAACCAATTCTCGCTTCTCATCCAAATATTTTTCCATAACCGCTTGATAACTTGCAATCCTAGCAGCAGATTCTTCAGCATCCTTTGTCAGCAGATCAAAATTTATTTTGGACTTTTCAAACAAATTTTGAAAATCATTAGCAGCATCCTCCGCTTCATCCTTCCAATTCTTGACTTCTTTAACCAACTCATCCCTTTCTTCACAGACTTTTGCATTTGTAGCTTCAACAATCTTTCTATCTTGTTTTGAAATTTCTATAACTTCATTCAAAAACTTGATCTCTTTAATCAAACATTCATTCTTCACACCCAATTCCTTCTCATGTTCCTTAGACACTTCCAAGTCCGAAGAAACCAATTTGAGTTCCTCAGAAAGCTTTTGAATTTTATTCAGTAATGAAGCATTCTCTTTCAACAAACTCTCCAAGTTTTCAGCAGATTCATAGGAACGTGGTGTTGACTTTGTATAGGAACTTGTATCTAAACTATAATCTTCTTGTTGATCATGAGTGACAATCAAAGCATAAGAATCAAAATGTTTAACCCAATCATAAACACCATCATCTTAAACTGTTAAAGTTGTTGTCTTGGCGGAATTACTAGACGATGGTTGAGTAAAACCGGTTTTGCTTCCATGAACTTGTTGACATTCTCTAGCAAAATGTCCAAGCTTCGAACACTTGTAGCACTTGATATTTGATTTATCAAAACCCAATTTATCACTAAACGCTTTTTTCCAGTTTTCTTATAAAATCGCTGTGACCTTTGAGTTAACATAGCAAGTTGCCATGCCATATCTAACTCATTCAATTGATCATCATCAAGCTCATTCAAATATTCTTTAATTAATTGTGCCTTCCCAATATCATTTATAATCATTCTAAAAGACGAAGAAATGAGAGCAGCAATCAATTTGGCACATTAATCCACCGATTGAACAGAAAACGCACTTTTATGTGATGAATCAGGAATTGTAAAAGTGCAACCTTTTGAAGAATCAGACTTTCCAGAAGCTCCAGCCATAAAGGCAACACTTGGTGCAGAACTCAAATCTAGCTTTGCTTTAGCATTCATGCTAGCAGTATTCTCACCATGATACAACTCAGGATTTTGTAAAGTAACAATTGATTTCTTTAGATTTAACATTTCCATTTCCCGAGCATGAAGTTTTCCAGTAAGCTCGTGAAATGTCAAAGTAGAATATTCTTTATCATGAGTGAGCAACAAAACATAGTTCTCCCACTTTTCAGGCAACGCTTCCATAATCTTTTCCTTCAAATTAGCATCAGTCTTCTCAGTTCCAACCACCTTACAAATGCTCCACCAATTGCTTCTAAGCAACAACCTAATAGTGAAAGGAATATCTAATACAAGTGATAGTTCATATTGGTGCCAAACAAATAGTGGAAAACATGATTTCTGAAGTACATATATCAAGCATGTACACTGGAATAAAAACATAAATGTATACACACAGGGATACGGGTAAGCATACATCACAATATCATTCGTGCATGCCTGAAGACACTCCTAATTTTAAAGACATGAAATAGTTGTTCTACTGATTTTCCTCACCTGGACCATTATAACAGAAGACATAAATTATTCCTAATTTGAAAGACATGAAATAGATGCCAATTTAATCAGTAGGTAGATTAAATCAACACCCTGACCCATTAACTTTACGTCCAGAAGAGCTGCCAAACAAATAACTTGCTGCATATAAATAAACTATAATTCATACAACTAATACTACATGATCAACAACAATTGTGAAGATGTATATGCATTTACTCGACTATATATATGAAGTTCTGTACTTTTAAAAGGATTTATATGAAATGGATCCTACTTTTAAGAACGTATATTGGTTCAATGAAAATCTAATTTTTAAATATACTTATAATGGATCCTACGCCTGATGTCGACCCATTAGCCTTTACCCATTGATCCTCCACCTACTTATTTAAGGTTCACCAAAGCTTTCTAAACCAATACAAATTTTGATCTGGTTCACATGTGTATTGTGTGAAATTTAAATCATGTGAAGTGGTAGGAAGAGTACCTGATACAAATCCACCAACCTTTTATAAAACGCCTCTGGCAGAAAAATGGATTTCTATGCAACCTGCAAAGTATTAGAAGCAATTATATCCACCAACCTTTTATATTAGAAGCATTGGTTATGACCTGCACTAACTGATTGTTGATGCATAACTTGATATGCTCGAACACTTGAACCTTTACTTAAAGTAGATAGTTAAATATTTGCGGAGATAATGTTTTTTGGTACATACTATT
Source organism: Deinandra increscens subsp. villosa (assembly GCA_039602395.1). Lineage (NCBI taxonomy): Eukaryota > Viridiplantae > Streptophyta > Magnoliopsida > Asterales > Asteraceae > Deinandra > Deinandra increscens. Next base: position 50,808,135 of record JBCNJP010000007.1, on the reverse strand, counting down.
GTTCACATGTGAACTTGATATCTTGTTTATTTATTTATTGGCATGAAAATGTTAGTGGCATGTGTTTCTTCAAATGAATGGATTGTCATTTCATAGAAAAGGGGAAGGTGATCTGATTACAAATTTCTCCTGATCAATTTGTGAGCTTTAATATAGAATTGCTAATGGCTTGCTTCAATATAAAATTGGGATCCTTTATATTCAGTGATTAGCGTTACACATTTTTACATATAATTATATCAATTATAGCTTTATTAAAAGATTTAATCAAGCATTACAATGACTGTCATTACACATGTTAGTTTTGTTTAAAATATTGAATTGAGCTACTAAATTAACTATAGGATCAGATCAAGTCTTTTAACCAAGTTTCAACCTATATATTTGGGATCAGATTAAGTCTATTAACAAAACATTAATCAGACGGAAAAGACGAAAGGAGGCTAAACAAACCTGTACAATGTGCAGTAAGTTACATACCTGTTCATGCGACTTTCTTGTAAGGCATGGTGCAAGTAGAAACAAAATCTTGTAAGGCATGGTGCAAGTTTTGTACTTTTAAAAGTATGCTATCAGAAGAGAAGGCATCGATGTCATAGGAATAACAAAATCTATGATAATCAACGCATTAGATCACATAAAGTCATTGAGTTCAAAGTTCTCCTAATACCTGAGAGAAGCTGTAAAACAGGTGATGCGTCACAAAATAACCCCCAAAGATTTTTAGACATGTATATCTTGGTGATAGCTAGCTATAATCCTAATCTGTTTCAGCAAAACGTACAGTGGGATGTACTATTTGGAATGTATATACCTCAAGTTGAGTAAGCATCTCAATAGTCAAATTCAAGTCTCTTGAATTTGCAAAATACACATCTGCAAGACTTTCATTTGCGGAACCTGTAAACTGGCAAGCCAAAAACTCAAAAGGGTATGTCATCTAGGTAAACATGCCCATAATCACCATGGTAGGAAGGCTCGTCTCTAATACCATTAATCAGCTGATCACTATGCATATCCATCAGTCAAACAATGTAAAATGTCACATCAGAATTATATACCTGAAACATCTGAGGTGAGGCCATCAGACAGAGTATTTCTCGATTTTGCATCATCATTTGATAACGGGTATTTGAAGAAACCGCAAGGAAAACACATATGCATGTCAAGCAATCATATTCATAAGATCATACTAAGTTTGTTACGTATATGATTTAATTTTAAATGCAAATCACAAGTGTGAAACATACCCCAAAGAATAACACTTTGCACCAAAGGAGGCACCCGTACATCACATTCTGATGCATGCATCCTCCTGAAATCCTCAAAATCAAGGGTGTTTTAGGTATTTGATTATTAAATCTAATACTGGAATTAAAAAAGGTAATTAACTTCTTCATATCACAAGAATGGTTTTTTTATTCAATAAAGAAAGTGTATGGAGATATAGCATACCGTTTGGCATTCATAATCATATTTTCAATTCCTTGGCCAATAAGACCACAACCAAATACAACCGAACCATAAAGAAGACCCTAAATCCATAAAAACAAGAACACAAGATATCACTAGGAAATAATGAAACAGTTTAAGGGTATAATAATGGGACTTGAAGCAGGTAAAATTTGGTTGATTAACCATGGTCTAAAAATACCAGAACACAAGATATCACTTCACCTATTATCTTGCTAAAATTTGGTTGATTAACCATGGTCTAAAAGTACCTCTCAACATGAGGAAACTCAGATGTAAAGCTCTTGGGCATCAAAAGTTTGAAGCCCAAAAACAAGTTACAGGTCATGATGATGTCAGCTAATGTCACACAGTCACCAACCAAAAATGTATGTGCAGCAAGATATGTGTTCACAGATTCCAGACCTCTCTTCACACCAGAAATACAAGTCTCCTCAACCTTGAAAAAAACACATAATGTTATCATGTCAAACAAAGATATATATAAAATCATTAACGATGTGTGTGTGTGTATTTGTATTATTTTCCAATTTAAGAGTCTATAAAAGGTGCAGAAACAAAAGAATAACTAACAGGTTTGATGTAGTTAGCATATCCCAATCTTGGCATGAACCATCCCCTAATATTAGCACCAATTTCACATAAAGAGAAATCAATCCACTGCTCGATTTGAACCTGTGTTAGAAAATTAATATATATATAAGCTTCATTCCAGGATATGAACACAAGTCAAGAGAAAATCAGTTTCATACCTGCGGATTTTTCTAAGGATATAACAAAATCAGTTTTATCCCAATGCCAAATTAACCCATATATAACTATTAGCATCATCAAAAGTAAATATAAATGGTATTAATTACAATAAATAAAAATATAAAAATTCATCAACACTATCTTTACTGAAGTGAATTTTATATGTGCTTAATATACGAAGATCTTAAAGTTGGCACACCTATATCAAGATGAAACATGTGACACAATTTGGGGATCTTGCAGATTCTGGGTACTGAATGGTACGATAGCACCGCCCACTTTTCGCCTCCCAAAACCTAATGGTGTGATCACAGCTAGCAATAGCCGAAATAACAGATGGCTGCTGAGTCATAACTTATTCCAATTAATGCAGCAACTGCAATACCAAATTAATACATCAATCATACATACACAAGTTTGTGATAAAAATATGATTACTGTTAGAAAGATACAACTGTATGTGAGATGAAAACAAGCATGGATTGTACCAAGATTTCTTTCAATCCACTTGGCTGGTTTAGCGAAGAAAGGAGGTAGAGAAGAGCGATGGTGGAGACGGTGACAATGTGAGTAGCCAAATCGGAGATCTGGATTTGGGTAAATCCTTGTAGCTCTTGTCCTTTGTTAACGCACCTTAAAAACAACAAACGAATATCGTTCAACTTACAATGAATGTCAATTGATTTGCACTTTAAATTCAAAATCAGTATAAAATTTAACTTCAACAAGACTCAAAATAACACTCAAATCAGATATGAATTATGTGAACAATAAAAACCCTAACTTGCATTGTTATTGCCTCATCAGATCTAGAATTTCGATATTGATGTGCCTGAGACCACCGATTAGTTGGCAGTGATGCTAGGGATGAACATACGGAAGAACATAGTCGAGGGAGATGAGACGGGGACGCGCTGTGGTATGAAATGAAAACATAAAGCATCCATGGCTAACGAAGACGGGGATGCGCGGAGGTGCCGTGGTTGGCGACGGCCGTAGAGGTGGTAGGTGGTGACGAATCAAGGTTATCGGTGGGGGAGCAGAGAAAGAAAGATCGGCTACTTTTGTTGAAATGTAATGTAGTGAGATGTGAAATCAGATAAGGGGGAATTGTAAGCGGGAGAGTGGAAATTGAGAAGCGGGAAATGAAAATTTTTAGTCACGGATTAATATTGTGTGTGTGACTATAAAATACTTATAGTCACTAATTTTGTTTTTTTGATAAGTGGCTAATAACACTACTTTTTGGTCACTTAAATAATTTTAAGTGGCTATATCTATTGTGTTTTAGCCACATAAATAAAAAAATACCATGACAATTGGTCACATTTGGCCACGCTTTTTAAGCGTGGCTCGCAATTGTCACACTTATTTTATAAGTGTGGCTAAAGGTCACATTTGGCCACACTTCTTTTTTGCCTGACTAGTAAATGTCACACTTGTTTGTAAAAGTGTGGCTAAAGGTTCTGAGATGGTGTTTTTTCGTCACACGAATGAAAATTGTGTGGCTAAAAGTCCCGAAAAGAAAGAATTTCGTCACACGTAGAAAAAATGTGTGGCTAAAACTAGTGTGAATGACCTTTAGCCACGTTTTTATAAAAACAGTGGCTACGCATTTTCAGAAAAACAGTGGCAAAAGGTCATTTTTGACGTAGCGCAAATTCTTTATTCAACACTTTCTTCCGACTCTTCTTGTAATCATCATTCCCCTCACATCTTGCTGATAAAGCATCCCACGATTGCTTAGACTTCTTGCAGGTACTAAATTGATGTAGCAACTCAGTGGGTAATGACAGCGTAAGATAACCGAAAGCTTTTTGTTCAAGCTCGTACGATTTCCTTTCAGCAATGTCAAAAGTATGAATTTCCTTAAAATCTCCTTGATTAGTCGGATGTTGATAAAACTTCTTGATTGGGATCCACAAATCGATATCATTCGTGCTTATGTGAGCAGAAAAATCGTTGCTTCCAATTCTGATAATCTTCTAATTTCAACAACTTGGGAACTTTCTGACTTGTTCCAATTTCGTTATCAAAGTTCATCATGGTCTGCATTGCGTTTTGCATAGCGGAAAAAGCTTGAAATTCCGACATCGTTAAAAATTTTAAGATTCTGATCATCCGAACCCTATCTGAACCAAACCCTTGTCCGAACTAGCTCCGAACTCTCTCCGAACCTCAAACACAACTCCGAACTTCAAACGAACCTAGAAATGCCGAACTAGCACCGAATGTTGTCCGAATCAGTACCGACCACTTCCGAACTGTGCCTGAACACAAGATACTCCGAACCTTGATCGAACTTCTACCAAAAGTGAATAAAATCCGAACTATGACCGAACAAAGACCGAACTCTAACCGAACTATGTCCGAACTTGGATTTCAGGACGGTTAGTCCGAACCTCACCTGTATCCTCCGAACCTCAACATATTTTTCTCAAAACGCTCGATTTTGGACTGCTTTTGACGAAATTTGCAGCAGTTGATCAGAAAAAGTAATGAGAAATAATTTGGGAGCAAAATTTTCACAAAAGACTCGATCGAAATGATAAAAAAATTGCAAAAACACTCAAAAATCACTCGGAAATACTCATTTCGTATCAAAAACTCCGAGAATAGCAACCACATATCAGTAGAATGAACCAAAAGCTCTGATACCACTTGAAAAGTCGTGAGCGTTGGATCGTCTACTCAATCTAGCTATTCGGAATACAAAACGAGTAATTAAGAGTTGATTTATTGATCAACTGAACAATTACAACTCAGAAACACTAAGAACAGAGACACAGGGATTACACCTTAGAAACACACACTTAATATAAGCTCAGCTGCCTCCTCATACAAACTCGTGACTAAAACAAAGCTCAAGTTCACTATTTATAGCCACTTGCCGAACCCTGTCCGAACTCCACGTTCGACAGCAGGTCCGAACTCCTGGTTCGGACCAGGTTCGGCAGGTAGTAAACCTAGCCTTGAACTTGGTTCTTGAATCTTGATTGGATACTTCACACGACGTACTTCTCAGGTATCAATAGTAACCATCAACCACTACTTCGCTCAAAGTTTTATTAGCAAATTGCTTAGGGATGAGCAAAGTCTAAGTGGGGGGATGTTTGATGTGTTCAAAATTACACATCTATTTAATAGTTAAACGCCCTCATTTGTTGATAGTTTATGCATTATTTTGGTCTAATTTACCCTTGTTTGCTATGAAATTTCTTAAATAGGTAAATAGAGGGTGCCAAAGTGATAATTGCGGATTTTAGAATTTTTTGGGGTGAAAATGATAAAGATCCGAAGTATTTACTTGTTCAGCACGTCACCACTCATTACAAGAAAATGAGTCGTTACAGGAGGTTTATCAGAAACCCTAAATCATAGATTTATGGCGACGCTAACGACCCGTTACAGCCATAACGGCTCATTACGGCTCATTTCCAGAAACCTATAAATACATCATATTCTTGTTCGTTTGAAGCCCTAATATCATTCTTACGACTCCAGACCAATTTCATACGCGATTTCAGATTCCAACCCATGTATTGAAGCCAGAGAAGGTGTTACAAGGTGTTAATCCATTCAAGATGGTGTCTCGATCGAAGATTCCACCATTGTTCGACCTTGGTTTGCATTTACAATGTTATTTTTATTAGTTTCTGCTGTAAACATTAGATTAATAATGATGAGAGGCTAATCCCCTTGATATTGTCTAAGAAAATGTGATCTATTTCAGTTATTACCTATGATTTGACTTTAATTTATCGCATGACACAATGATTTTAGTATAATGAATATGATTCCTTTTGCATATAAAAAAGGAGTTGCTGTTTATTGTGTTTGATCCATTCCTAATGGTACTTGGTTTGATTGGTAGTGTAGACGTATTCTGCTTGTCAAATTAATGTTATTTCTTAGTTGTATCTAGCGAATTCAATATGTATTTAGGAACTCTAGTGAGCCTAGATAGGAATTAGTGATGATGCATATTCAATAGTCCATTTTATTGAAGTATATCCCTATAGTTAGTTATGAACCTTAGCTTCCGTGTCTTGGATTAAAAGGGATTAGTGTAGTGACTAGGTATATTGCATATATGAAGGTATGTGATTTGGTCATAAGTTATTAGTCTATTATGATTAGTCATAATAGGATTGGTCTATGATCCTAGGTCTTAGGTCATGTGTTTAATGTCTTATAGCTAAGTCATTGATTCGTGGATACTTTGTTATGGTTGTGGTATTAGTTGCAGATTCAGTCTCTAGCGATTATGTATCATTTAGATAGTTAAGTTACGATAAGTCAAATGTCAAGCTTAGGTAATGCTGGGTAGTGATCAGTCTTAGATATCTATTTTCCCATATCTGTTTTCTCATATCAATATCATTTCTTCTAGTTTATATTTATTTATAGTCATTAAGAATTATGACAGAGTCTTAATGATCTTTACTAGGTTAGTTATGATTACACGTTGCTTCCTTAGGTCAACCTTGAGTCATTCTTTAATATTGCCATACGATAGGTCGCTTTCCTATATATGCATACATAGTAAAAGATGAGTTAAGTTATAACTTTAAAAGGTTATTCTTCCGGGCAAATATATATATATATAGTGAAAAGTTCATTGTAGACACCCCCATAAGTGTAGCCACCAGACACCCTATTTCACATGTGAAATTACTCTATCTCGAATGCGAAATTTTTTTCTCACAAATTGATTTTTTAATATATAAAACCGAAAGGTAACATACATGACCTAAGTCAACACGCAGGGAAGGCGGACAACAAGTTGCGCCGCCAACCCTTTTTGAATAGCAAACCCTAGCCGTATAAAAACAACATTCTTCAATCTAGAGGTTGCACTGTTCCCGCGCATGACTTTTTGGATCCGGTTCAACATGGCCACCGCCTCTGACTCAAGATGACCAAATGTATCGAAGGCGAAAGGAACAAACACATGTTGGTTTTCAATGCACGCTTTCTCATGTTTGTTAACTTTTCCAGCCGCTGCCCTGGACGCCGCCTGACCCGCTGAGAAGGTGCTGGCCCTTAGACCCACAAGAGGGGAAACCCCTGTTAAATCGACATAAGCGTGTTTCCCGTTCTGCCACCCAAAAACAAGTATGTCGGCCGGCCGGAGAGTTGAACGCCCATCCAGGGGGTCAGACAGGAAGTTAACAGGAGCTTCCTTCCTAGCCGAAATCCCAGCCCGCCTAAAGATGTCAAACAAAACGTCCCGAACCACATCATGTCGATATTTAAACCCCGGGAGCTCTTTGCAATGGACGGCGTGCTCCCCGAACGAATCCAAACATGCCTTGTTGCAGACGGGGCATTTTTCATCCACAGGGAACAGGGGAACCATGAGGCGATACTTGAGAATGGCCCGGTATTTGACAGGCGACATGTGCTGCCCCAACCCGTCAATAGGGAGAGCGTGGAGGAAGTCTTGTGCATGTGGTTGTCGGAGGCATTTCCAAACGGCCTTTTGTCTGACTGTCATCTCAAAAGTTGCTTCCATCTCGAGCGTGGTTTTACCAAAGAGGGCATTCGCCAAAACGTGTGGGGCTTTTGGTGGGGCGGTGTCCTTATTGGTGAAACCGCTCAGATCAAAGCCCGGTAAAATGTCATGAAGGCCAGCAAGAGCATTCTCGTAGTTGGGGCTCATACCACAACCCCCGCACTCCCGTAGAATATGGTCTTGTAGAGTTCAAGTTTGGGCACGTGAAGCCACAAAGGCGTACGACGTCGCCTCTACCGCAGAATAAACCCCAAGACCCCCATGCCGAGTCGGCAAAGAGGCAAGACGCCATTGCAGGTCCCCAAAGAAGGGACCCCCGCACACGACAATGTCCTCGACTGCCGTCCGCAAATCCTTATCGAAACCACCCGCAGCTGCCATCATATGAGTGGGGTGCAAGTTCTAAGGCCAAAGAGAAGCTTGGCGAGCCCCATGCACGAACGAAGCAGGAGGAGTTCGCATTGTGGGTCTTCAAGTGCAGGGAGGAGGCGCATAAGATCAGCAGCATTAGAGGCCCTCCTCACAGCCAGCCCCTGAATAAACCGGCCATCCCGACTAACAGCCCCCCCAAGGAGCTTCACCCCCTTGGTGGGTCTGCTAATGTCAGCAGGGAAGAGGCCCGGCCGAACTTTCTCACCATCGCAGGAAGGCCAAAAGAGTTCCGTCTTCCGAATATTAAGGGTCAATCCCAACGACGGCCCCCTCTCGTTGATAATCCCGAGAGCCTTAGCAACCTCCCTAGTATCGCCAATAATCGTTCCATCGTCAAGATACCACGCATGGAGCAACATATGACATTTGTCACGGATGTGATGCACAAGCGGGTGAAGGACGAGGGCAAATAGGAGGGGCCCCAATGGGTCACCCTGCTGAACCCCAGTAGTGGCCCATATATGGTCATCCCCCAGGTATAAGCGGGCAGGCTGCCCGTATAAGAAGTCAACCCAAGGCGAAATGGACGGGCACCTAAGCCTGACCTCACGAAGAAGGGACGACCGATCAACCAGGTTGAAGGCATTGGAGAAATCGACCGTAAGCATAGCGAGCCCTCCATCAAGATGTCGTTCATCCACGAGGCGGTTAACGCTATGGAGAATAGCTTCAGCGCCACCCGATACCCCAACCCCAAACTGGAAATCACCAAGGTATTTAGCCATTTCTTTACAAACCCCCTGCATCGCGACCTTGGAGATCAGTCGCCTCCAGATAGTGCCAACAGCAATAGGGCGAATCCCATTATCAGGCTTAAGGAGCGGCGTTAGGGGGGCCGAAGCAACAAATTCTGCTAAGCCGACCGGACACCGCCCCGCAAGCCACAAGTTAACGACCGTGGTAATAGCGTCCAGGAGATCCCTAGCAGTGGCAGACCCTTCCCCGCACAAGCTGTCCATAAGGTGTTGGGTACACAATCCATCCCTACCACACGACGTCCCTTTGGGGAAGGATTTTATACATTCAAGAACCCGCGCCCCACTCGTGACAAGCGGAGGTTCGGAAAAGGGAGCCGAGGGCATGGACGGCGACGGGAGGTGCGGGTGCTTGGCTTCTAGAGCACGCGTGGTCTCGTCGTTGTACGGTGCCACCCCAGAAGAAGATAGCACCTTCACAGCCGCAGTGAAGTGACTGTCAGCGATTTTCCGGATGCAGCGCTTGACGTAAATAAATAAATAAATAATGAAAAACTTTTTTTTAGATTTTATGTAAATAAATAAATAAAATCTAAGATAAACAATGAGAATTGTGAAAAATTTAATTCTTGAATGATGCAGATTACGCACACTCATTCTGATCCTTTCGTTTTACTCTTTTTTCCAAAATCAAGCCATGTGCATCCTAGATTTCATTACGTAGTCATTCATGAATTAAATTTTTCACAATTCTCAATGTTTCTCTAAGATTTTATTTATTTACATAAAATATAAAAAATTTATTTTTTTATTGAATTTCACATACAAAATAGAGTAATTTCAAATGTGAAATAGGGTGTCTACTTGTCTACACTTATGGGGGTGTCTACAATGAACCCCACCCTATATATATATATATATATATATATATATATATATATATATATATCTATACTACTATATAATACATATTGATCAAAATGGCATTTTCGTAATATAGGCGTCTTAAAATTAAGACGCGTACAATTTAACAAGCATAATGTACAACTCAAGCAAGCACATTATCAAACATCTTCGAAAGCCGCAGATTTTTGCCTCAAACCAGTTTTTCATTTTTAGCCCTATTTCAAATATCATCTGAAGGGGCCAGGGACACAGAAATCTTAAATGGTGAAAGCAAAAGAGAATCTGCCTCTTTGAGAGATTTCTTCAATTTCTTTCTGATCTTCATACTGTACGCAAAGATGAATTGGGAAAACTTTAATTTGAAATTTGGATAAGCTTTTCATATCTACACTCAAACTCCCCTCCTTTTATCTATGCGGCGAACTTATTCTTGCAGAGGAGAATCAGATTGAAACGTACGCCTCCCTATTTTCTGGTCCGATCGATTGAAACTCTGCTATCTCTCACCCACTCCGGTAAGCCTCAATTCGTCTTTCTCCCTGTTCTTTTACACAGACCCTTAATCCGGCCATCTTTCACACAGATGTTGAAGAAAGCACAAATCCAACGATTCCTCTCAATTGATCCCTAATCCGACGGTTCACGTGTGTTGTTTCACGCGGATTCATCTCTGTTTTGGAGTTTTTGACACGGATCAAGTCTAGATTGAAGTGTATAAAGTCCAAGAAGATTCATCACATTTCCTACATCCATCGGCTTTCAATGCCAAACTTATTCCGGTAATACTTGATTTTTTATATTCATCTGTTTTTTATTTGAAATTTTACATATTTGGTTTAAATCTTATTAAACTTTAGTTGTAAAGATCTCGCAAATGGATCTGGAAACTGCATAAATCCCTGAGGTCAGTTTTTCTACCATTATGTTTGTGTTCTGTAACATTAAAAATAATCAGAATTTTGTTTACTACGACATTAATAAATCTTGCACATCTGTAACATCAAAAACTTTTTTATGTTTCAAACACATGGGTTTTGATTTTGTGTACACATGGTTAAGAAAACTGCTTTGATTTTGTGTAACTATCTGTTTAGAAATTTTATATGTAAACCTGTCTTTTGTTGCTTCTAAATTTTGTTAGATGTTTATACAACATTTGTTACGGTTAATGGTTTTGTCGAAAGCTTATGTCGGATCTGAATTTGATTTGTTACAGTTAATGGTGTTGATGATTTTCGAATATAGAATTTGAGGATTTTAGAATATGGTTAAGGATGTTTGTTATACACATGAGAATTGATGACTTTTAGTTCAAGTTGTTAATTTGAGTTATGTCAAATCTGATTTGTTACAGTTAATGGTCATGAGGATTTTAGAATATAGTGTTAGAGTACTTGAGGTGGTTGCTTCAAATGAGTCCGTTCGCTGGGTTTGAGTAAACATGCTATGAATTTCTGTTGCTCTTAAGTTTAAGGCATAACACAAGAGATTTGTTATTTTAGGTGTTTTGGGTAAACCATGAATACCGGTTTTGACTATTGAGAGGCATAATGTTTATCTTTATGTGGAATAATTATAACAATACTTATAGAAACCTCATCAAGAATAAATATAACAATACTTACGTAAAGCAAAATTAATCAAAATTAATCAGTCAGTCATATGAATGGACATTTTGTTCATAAAATCACCTCATTTTTAGACACTTCAATTGCTTTGATAGAGCTGGTTTAGGATTCTTTTCAGGTGGTACACATTGTGTTTAACAATCTTAGAAGGATGGATATTTGAGCTAATTTTTCACATCAAGAGGAGTAGAGGATTTGGATGGTGTGTTATAACTTTAAGTGTTGTTTTATAAATTATAACTATGGTGGGTTAGGATGGCTCCTGTGTTGTTTGTATACCAATAGTATGCTACATTGACATCAACAATGACAAGCACTTTGACAACCACTCTTTAATACTAACATAAGCTTTGGATTGCTGATTTTTCTTTTAAGAGCCCAGCAAATATGCGTTACTGTTTTAAAACTTGGTTAGTAATCTCATAGTGGGTCAGGATGGCTTCTGCGTGGTTTGTTTACCAATAGTATGTCGTATTTTCCAAGGAACCCTTAAGTTTGTTAGTGTTTTAGTCCTTTAACTATGTTGTTTACATCTATAATATTAGTTTTTAATGCACTTTTTTAGTTCTTTAACTATGTTGTTTACATCTATTTTTTAGATCCTGTAGAGATTTTGGATTGCTTCAACATTGTTGACAAAATCATATTGTTCTTGGGTTTTTTAGCATATTGCTGACTGGCTTGACCCAGTTCTTTTGGAGTGACTTTGGTAAGTCATGTTATAAACTTCATTGTTATGTAAATTAATCATTCTATGCATGTCATCGGGTGTATAAATTTCTAACCCAGCAGATATCAACAACCTAAAAGACCCTCCTATGCAAGATACTCTCTGCAACTAGCACATGCTTCTAAAATATGACTGCAAATTAATACCCTTTTTATATGAAATTGAATGTGCTAATCAATATTACTTCCGTACTTATGAACGTAACCAATCTGACTTATCTGAGTGATTACTCATTAGCTGAATACCTGTATTTCTGAATCTTTTTTAACCTTCAAATTGATTTTCATATAAACTGAATCTTGCCCAAATACCTGTATTTGTGATAAATTTCTAAACTTGAGGTACTGTTTCATAGATTTCTCTTAATTCTGACTTAATATGAATCTGAATCCTAAAGAATCTTATCATCTATACTATAATCCTTTTTTGATGTAAATTATACTTGAAAAGGGATTGCTTTAAGTGTGATGTAAATTATACATTGGGTGGGATCTGATTAACTATGTTTTATGTTATCTAGATTCTAGACCGTTCTTTATATGATTGAACAATGTACTTTGAAGTTTGAATTCATGTTTGATTTTCGCTGCTTATGTTCTACAAAAAATTTACTGGTTGAAGAGTTGTACATAAAGCATTTTCAAAACACAACACAAAGGGAGTACCTGAAGTTTATAAAAACACAACACAAACATGTAAATAGTTTCTAAACTATCAAAAAGTAAAAATAGTAAAATATGTAGCAGTAAGACAATGACATGTCTACATTGATCTTTGTACTTTATTTATTACTTTAGATTGACAATAGGCACAAACCTTACATTTTGAATCAGTTTTGCAACTTTAGACTCCATCTACCTGTCCTACTGATTTTTTAGGTTCACATTTACCTTTTTAATGCTCTTTATATGCGTACAAATTTTTTATTAGCAAAGTCCTTTCAAATGCTTTCCATATTATACTTCTATAGCTTATGTGTTGTATTTCTAATTACTCATAAGAGTCTCTTTCTTATGTGTTGTATTTAAAATTTTCCTTCTAATCGTAGTGAAGCTGCCATTTTTTTAGAACGTGTAAATCCGCTTCCTCTTTGATTCAATGTTGTATTTGGCGCAGGTGATGATTTGCCTGATGGCAGAGGTCTCCTGGAATTGACCTTGGCGCAGGTGATAATTTTTTGTATTTCAGTAATTTTGGGTCCAGTTTGGCACATTCACTCCTTCACCAATGCACCATTTTTCACATAAAAATTAATATTTATATTATATGATATAAAATTAATTAACACTACCATTCAAAAAGTATTTGTTTAAACTTGAAAACTTTTGAGCTCCTTGTTAGATTTTTTAGTGGGTCAAACTGACCCATTTTATTCCTACTGCAGGTGGTTACCATAACCTGCCTTATATGAGGTCATTATTTGGGTGGTTTTAACCATTATGCAAGAAGAGATCAAGAATTGTGTAGGGAAAGAAAGCTTAAGACTGTGTATGCTCATTTATTTTGATCTGCTTGTAGCTGATAAGATGGTTGTTATCACAATGCATAAGATCTTGGGGTTAATAACATGAGGGGAGAATGGTTATGCAAGAGTTTTATCAGCTTCTTATACCATTGACGAGCTGAATTTTTCTAAGCATTAGCCGAAATGAGGTTGTTTATACCCATTTCGCTCAAATGGTCCAACGTTGAGGATTGGTTTTCCATTTTATAGGAGCTTAACAAGCGGTGGAACTTCTAATATTTTGATGTGGGATTGTGAAGTTTTCTTAAATAGAAGGAATGGAAACAGAAGTAGGGATAGGATGGGCTAAAATAAAACTAATTGTTTAAATGAGTTTCGATCCCTTGACCTCTTTAAGGTTTTAGCGAATAGCAACAAAGACCAGTCGAACTAGAGGCTTATTGATATTTAATGCTTTCTTTAAAACTTGAATTTATAACTATTAGTGAGTGTTGTTTCATAGTTTATTAGTTTTTGTAAAATGGTATTCTGTATGTCTGACCCGTATATATTATTTTCAAATAACACTTGACACATTTAAAGTCATATTCACGAATAATATAATATGACTTATGTCATTACTTAGATATTAAAAGGAAAAACATAATAAATGTTTGTTAAATTAATTATGATGTTACTTGATTCTTGAATTCGGTTCAACCGGTTTGACCGGTGAACCAGTAAGAAGACCGATTCAGTGTTGGGTCTGGTTATGAATACATTGATTGGGAGATATGTAAAGCTCATAATATAGGTGTAGAGTATGTTAGTTCTAAATTGATGTAATGAAAACATGAAGGAAAAGGATGAACGTAATATATACGTAACCTGGGTCATATAATTCGATACATTTAAATATTTATGCCTCATGATGGATGTAATATATCTCTTAGTAACCATATATAAAGCAGCACAATGGAAGTTGGTGGCGTGGTTATGACCCTCATGATGTCTTATAAAATTTATTCTTTACTATGGAATTCATTGACCCTTGAATTTTGATACTGATAACTTAAAATTATGTTGATGACTTCTGTCTTACAACTCATTTGGTTTTAAATTACTATGTTTGTGACCAATATATATTTCAATTCGAGTATTTGTTGTTATTTGTTTGAGTTTTAAAAAAAAACGAATACCTCGATGTAAATTGTCGTGCCGCCATAACAAGCGAACGAAGACGAATAACACGCTATACACTGTCGCCGCCGCAACGCGCGGGCACACGGCTAGTATATATATATATATATATATAGGGTTAGGTTCAAATGAGAACTTTTTCTTTTGAGAACTTTTGAGAACCATTCTAAGCCACTAATTTTCAGGGGGGGGGGGGGGAGCATTCAAATTCATGGGGGGGGGGGGGGGATTTCTATATATATAAACTAGTGGCTTAGAATGGTTCTCAAAAGTTCTGAAACCAAATTGGTTCTCAAATGATCCTCTCCCTATATATATATATATATATATATATATATATATAGGGGAATGATCATGCGAAAACACATTTATTTTGCGAAAATGCGAAAACCATCTTAAAACCTACATAATTTTTTTCATACGTTAATATTTTTTAAAAAATTTGCACCAAAAGTCTTATAATTATGTTATCCTTAATTCTATAAAAACTATAAAAAAATTAATGGTTTTTTTTTTGTTTTGTGATGCACATGTGCATTACAACAAAAAAAAAACTCATACTTTTGGTATGAGTTAATTTTTTTTCTAAGACGCACCATATGTGTTTTATTTCCGTCATTTTTTTGGTGTTTTTTTTAATGATGCACTTGTGCATCACACCAAAAAAACCTCATATATGTGGTATACATTAATACTTTTAAATAGAAATTGCACTTAAATCTTGTAGTTGTCTTATCTTTATATCTAAAGAAAAAATAATAATATTTTATAACTTTTTAATTATATGTTACATATATGCACTGATGTGCTCGGAACGTACCTAAAAAATTCTATTAAAACCTAGATGTAAACCTAGACCTAGACACACCTAAATTTTACCGAAACTACCTAAACTAGACCGAACCCTAAGGCAAGTGTACCTGTCGGATTTTAGCTAAGCTAAGGTAAGACAGGGAATATCGAACCCTAGAGACACTCTATAGACAAAATTAACCTAGGACCTAAGAATTAGAAATATGAGAAATTGGGTTTTGGATTTTAGGAATTAAATTAACTGGCTTATTTAAATAACGCAACTAACAAACGGACAACAGGAAAACTTAGGAAATAATCAAACACGAGAAACACACCACCTAGATCTAGAATCCCGACCAATACCTAAAACTTAATCTGGCTATGACAACTCTGATGGAAGCTAATTCATCTTTTAAGTCCTTCTTAGCAAATGTTCCTAACGTTCGGACGTGAGTTCACCCTAAGATAGCAGGAACTACCACGAATTAACACAACTGACATGGAATAGCAAATTAACTAATATCCTAGGGCAGCCCTCTCCCGATGGCGATGTGATCCTAATCCACTAATCAACCCAACTACCCAACCTAGTTATCACCTCCCGGCTTGTCTAACTAAGGCAGCACACCAGATTCTAGGAAATCACTAAAATACTAAACTATGATAATCAAGACAGATAATCAAATTGTGACAATCCGACTTTTCAGGTCATTTTCTGACATTAACTGAACGTAAAACGTATTAAATGTTGTGTGAACATTTATGTGCTTATCTGCGTTGACGTTAGCAATTAGGGTTCTGTGTAATAATCACTAGACGAGCATACACTTAAGTTTGACGTTTGATATTCTTGTTTTATGATTTTATGTAAATCATACGTTATGATTTTACGTGAACGTTGTGTCATTTAATATGACGGTTAAATCTATATTCTATGTGACGTTTATATACATTAATAGTATATAATTTTATGTGAACTTGACTATGTAACTCAAAGAGTTATAAGTATGATTTTATGTAACTTAAATACGTATTTATAGATTTATAATCTATGATTCATGTGTCAACAAGGTTTGTATTCCCTTATAAACGTCAAACAATTAGTATATTTCAACAAGTCTCGTATACTCGGCATTAAAAATATTTTTCCGTTACTTTTCCGTTAACTCCGTTAGAGTTCGTTAAAGATTTATAACCTTGAGGGACCCTTTCCGCCAATTTCTAAACCTCTTTCTTTTACAAGTCTTGTGGGGATCATTTAGGTAATTATCCAAACTTTGTGTCATATTTATAATTTGGTGAGGGACTAAATGTGTCAATAACCAATTGTTAATTTAATGTTCATTTACGTGAATTGAATTCACGACTTGAATTCATTCGATCGTTGTCCGCCGGTTACAAGCTAGCAATCAAAGGGATGATTAAATCATTCATTTTCCTCAACCTTTCATCCTTATTATCAATCCCATCTCAGTCCCTCGAGCTCCCTATTCTCTCTCGCTTTCTTTTTTCTCCTTTTCAAGTTTTCCGGTGAACTCAAGCGATTACGTCCAAGCACTGCTCGATCAACCTCCATTTGATCATCATCGTGATCGCCTTTCATCACCGAGCAAGCAAGAGTCCTTTGTTTGGTGAATCAAAGCAACGTACGGAGTGGTCGTCAAAGTTTCGGGATTGATTTCGGTGTCAAAAACTCATTTTCTCTCATCTCCGAATCAAGGTACTGGTTTCTTCATGTTAATCGCAGCCTTTAATTGAGTTTATTTGTATTTTTGCGATTTTCCGGTGACCGGAATAAAACTCCGGCCACCGGAGTTCTTAATGAAGAAGATGAAGGCTGGTTGCATACTAGTTAAATATTTTCGAGTCTGTATATTTAACAGACGCCAATCTGGCATGTGCGGTTTGGGCTTTGGTCTGGTACGCAGGAGACGCGGGTTCGAGTCCCGGTCCCAGCCTTTTTGTTTCTGTATTATTTCTTCCAACCGTTTCTGGTCGCTGCGTATGCATATATGGATTTCGATCCGGATCTAGTCACGAAGAGGCTCCCTGGCCGAGTGGTTAAAACACTCAGGCTTGATCCGGGAGGTCACGGGTTCGAACCCGGTGACCTCCATAATTTTTATTTTTGCTGTTTTCATGTTGTTTTGAGTCTTTAACCACTAGAACTTGTACCGAAATTGTTCCTTGTCGCGTCTTAAACCCGTAGGAATATATCTATGATACTTGAGACTCGTAAATCATATTTTGAGTTATAAAATATGTTAAACTTGTTATCTTTAATAAAAAAAAAATAGGTTTCTAATACCTATATATATGTATATATTGATATAAAAAAAATTCTAGTTTTTCAAAAAGGTAAAAATATATATATTTTGAGTAGATTAAAATATATATAAACTCATGACGTTGGATTTTTATTGAGATAATTGAATATTTTTATGATAACCTTCAATATATATAAATATACTTTGTCCTCGCAAAATTCGTTGTTAACGTTACTCGAACATTTAGTTAAATAAATATTTATTTATTTTCGAAACCCTTGAACCATATAATGTATAATATTGATATATATTGTATTTTCCCGCGTATTTCGATAAATCGCCCGGATTTGGCACAAGTGCCATCCTTGACTTATTCCGGACTTCACGATTCTTCGTTTTTATCGTTTACGTTAGATTTAATAGTTAGAACACACACTTATACTCGTATGCTCGTTAGGTGATTGATTGCTTGCACAAGACTCGTTCTTGCTACTTGAATTAACTGTTTGATCTGGAAACCTTGCCGAGCAACCTAAGGTGAGTTTCACGGCCCCATTTTACTGTTTTAATCCTTTTGGGGGAGATTAACATGCATGATTTACACAACTGAGATAATTAGACTTTTATATATCACTTGAAGTACTTGTAGCACACTATACAACAAAGTCCTTCCTATGGTACCGTTAGTATTAATGACGATAGCGGGAAATATATTGTAGTACTACTGGGTCTGACAAACCCCACCCGGGTCAGTCGCTCTGACACGATTGGATATCGAACGGGTGTTATATTCGTCCTAAACACAACAAGGCAAACTATGAACAACTGTTAGCTTCGGTGACCATCAACGTGCGAAGTTTCATGTATATAGCCTAGCTAGCTATTTGATATATATTAGTGATTATGCTCTTACGACTTGACGTTATTGAACGGTCAATTTAAACTGAACTTGATATGTTACTGAACTGTTAAACCTGTGAACTCACCAACCTTTGTGTTGACACTTTAGCATGTTATTTCTCAGGTCGCTAAACTGGATTGTCTGCCACGAGCTAGGACGCACTTCTTAAGGATTACTATTACTATGCATGCATATTAGACATTGATACTTTTCGAACTATTTAACTTTTGGTTTGCGCATGTTTTGGCGCTTGAACAACCTTTACAACTTTTGTCGTTTACGCTTCCGCATTTAAAAACGCATTTACTCTGGTTTTACTTTTACATTGCATATAGACTGTTCGTATGGCTAATGTGTTCGATCCTGGTTTGTCACGCTCCCTGCGGCGCGTTGTCGCGCGTGGGATTTTTGGGGGTGTGACAGATTGGTATCAGAGCCATTGGTTATAGTGAACTAGGTTTGCATTTAGTGGACCGACTATAGCCTTAGACACACCTTAGTCATACACTCGAACACACACACTAGTATGTGACTATTTGACTATGTGTTACTTGTACTTATATACGTATATATATAATATATATGCAGACATGGCTGGATGGATATCCGCTTCCCTATCATCCTCATCATCATCATCCCCATCCGTCACCAGCAGGCGGATTTCTACGGGTCCTACTACCCCGACTCATGGTGTTCGGAGGATAACTTCCGAGGGCCACGTATATGGAGAACCAAATGTCGTTCGTGGAAGGGACAACGGCAACTGGAACTGGTACGAGACACTTGTGGCAAGTTGGGTTCATCGAGAGCAAGTGCCACCTACTCCAACGGAGCCGTCGTCAACTCGTTTCTTCCTACCCGAACTGCCTTATGCCATTGAACGAGTTGTCGCGGCAATGGTTTCCATGTTTGATCGTGCGCTCAGAGACATTAGGAGGCTGTTTGATATGGTCAGGGAGCTACAAGATAATGGAGCCAACACCAGTCTCAGAGTTGCTATCCTTAGGGGAGAGTTGAAAGGGGCTAATAGGCGTCTGGCCGAGTATCAAGTAAGACTGAGTGACACATATTATCAGGTGAATCACCTCTCAGAGCTGGTTGAGAAACTCACGGCTCGAGTTGCTGAGCTTGAGTTGGCTAGGGGGGCTGCGGCTCCGGCTCCGGCTCTGGCTGCACCTCCGGCTCCGGCGGAACCAATTAATGAACCTGAAGAGGATCCCGAGGAAGAACCTGAAGAGGATCCTGAAGAGGAACCAGAGGAGGAGATGCCTGATGCATCTAGTGATCATGATAGCACTTGAGTTGTCTTGTTTCCACTTTTGTTTTGTTTGGTTGTTTGTTTCATCGGGAGGATGTTCCCAAGACTATGCATTTTGAATCTTGAATTTCTGTTGAATAATTTGTGAACGAGTTGCATCTTATTTGAAATGGAATTTACTATTTAATATGTGATTGTCTCTTGTGAAGTAATTTATTACTTATGTGATGGTTGTTGTGATTCATGTTATATCTTATTCTCATTTTGGGTAATTGTGAATTGAAGATAATGGCAGACGGAAATGTACCAAACATGACACCGGCTCAATTGGCTGCACTAATTAACCAACATGTGGCTGATGCTTTAGCGGCACATGTCCAAGGTGCAGGCAATGCAGGGCCACCCCAAGGTAACACAAAATTCGTGTTTTGTTGTTTGATGTGATCGCACGTATTGGCAATATGTGATGTAATGTTTGTACGAATGTATGTACAGGTAATGCTACATTTAAAACTTTCATGGACTGTAAGCCTAATCAGTTCAAAGGAACTGAAGGAGCTGTTAGCCTACTCCACTGGATTGAAAAGGTGGAATCTGCATTCGAAATGTGCAACTGTCCTGAGGCTAGCAAAGTGAAATTTGCCACGGGTACTTTGGAAGGACCGGCTCTCACCTGGTGGAAGACCGAGGTGCAGATGCTGGGGATTGAAGAAGCTTATGCCATGCCTTGGGCTGAGTTCAAAGAGTTGCTACAAGAAGAGTATTGCCCACGGGACGAGATTCAGAAATTGGAAACTGAGTTATATAATCTCAAGATGGAAGGGTCTGAAATTGAAGCTTACACTACTCGTTCAAATTCTCTTGCGAATTTGTGCCCTAGAATCGCCACACCTGCTTATCGAAGAATCGAGCTGTATATCAAGGGTTTAGTGCCCCAAATCCAGGGAATGGTGACTGCTTCAAACCCTACGACTATTCGTGATGCTGTAAGAATTGCTCACCGACTCACCAATCAGGCTGTTGATCAAGGAGTCTTACCCTCTAGAAAAGGAACTTCTGGAACATCTGACAATAAAAGAAAGTGGGATAACTCTGGAAATCAGTCTGGAAACAAGTCTTCCAATCAGCAGAACCACCAAAACCAGAATCGCAAGTTTGATAATTCTAGGAATTTCTCCTCGAACAACCAGAAGCAGAACAATCAGGGCCGAGGCGGCCAAGGGGGATCATCATACATGGGAAATTCCCCACGTTGCAACAAGTGTGGTTTCCATCACTATGGTGCGTGTGACTCTTATGTGTGTGCCAATTGTGGAAAGAAGGGTCATCAGTCCAAAACCTGCAGGGTTAAGAACAATGGGAAACAAGTTCAGAATGCCGAAGCCCCTAAAGGTTGTTTTAATTGTGGGAAAGAAGGCCACATAAAGAGGAATTGTCCTCAGCTGAACGGTGGAAACAACAACAACAACTACAACAACAACAACAATAACACCAACACTGGCAATCGTAATGGCAATAATAACAACAACAATGAGAACAACAGTGGGAATGGTGCCAGGGGTAGAGCTTTTGTCATAGGCTCGGGAGATGCCAGAGCAGATCCAAATGTCGTTACCGGTAAGTTTTCTCTTAACGGATACTATGCTCTAGTCTTGTTTGACACTGGTGCTGATAGAAGCTTCATATCTACTAAATTTAGCAATATGATAAATGCCAACATGACTCCTTTAGATGCTAAATACGTAGTTGAACTTGCTAATGGTAAACTTGTTGAGTCTACCCATTTAGTTAAAGACTGTAAATTGGAATTGGCTGGCCATAAGTTAGAAATAGATCTTTTGCCCATCTCCTTGGGAAGTTTTGACGTTATTGTGGGAATGGATTGGCTATCCAAGAATCGTGCTGAAATCGTTTGCCATGAGAAAATCGTTCGAATACCGTTGCCTAGTGGAGAATTGCTCTCAGTTCAAGGAGAAAAGTGTGGTACAGTCATGGGTGTAATATCTTATCTTAAAGCACAGAAGTGTCTGCGTAAAGGACATTTTGCTGTTCTCGCGAACATTTCAGAGAAAACGAATGAGGAGAAAAGAATTGAAGATATCCCGATCGTGAAGGACTTCCCTGAAGTCTTTCCGGAAGATCTTCCAGGTCTACCGCCTCATCGAGAAGTCGAATTTCAGATTGATCTTGCTCCTGGAGCAGCGCCTATTGCTCGTGCACCTTATCGTTTAGCACCCAATGAGTTACAAGAGCTATATACTCAACTTCAAGAATTGCTTGAAAAGGGATTTATTAGGCCCAGCTCATCACCCTGGGGAGCTCCAGTGTTGTTTGTTAAGAAGAAAGATGGAACCTTTCGAATGTGCATCGATTACAGAGAGCTCAACAAAGTGACTGTCAAGAATCGTTATCCCTTGCCCCGAATCGATGATTTGTTTGATCAACTACAAGGATCTAGCTACTATTCCAAAATCGATTTAAGATCAGGTTATCACCAACTGAGAGTCCGCGAGGAGGATGTCTCGAAAACAGCGTTTAGAACTCGTTATGGTCATTATGAGTTCATGGTTATGCCATTTGGGTTAACCAACGCACCAGCGATTTTCATGGACTTGATGAATCGCGTTTGCAAGCCATATCTCGATAAATTCGTCATCGTCTTCATTGATGATATTCTGATTTATTCTAAGTCTAAAGAGGAGCACGAACAACATCTTCGTTTGATCTTAGAGTTACTCAAGAAGGAGCAATTGTATGCAAAATTTTCAAAGTGTGATTTCTGGATGCGTGAGGTGCAATTTCTTGGTCATATCGTTAATGATCAGGGGATTCACGTTGATCCAATCAAAGTTGAGGCAATTAAGAATTGGCCTGCGCCTAAGACACCAACGGAAATTCGCCAATTTCTTGGTTTGGCAGGTTATTATAGACGATTTATTGAGGGATTTTCGAAGATAGCCCAACCTCTTACGGCGCTAACGCATAAAGGAACGGCGTATAACTGGAATGAAAAGCATGACGCCGCTTTTCAGCTACTAAAGCAGAAACTTTGTAGCGCGCCAATATTATCCCTACCAGAGGGTAGTGATGATTTCGTGGTGTATTGTGATGCATCGAAGCAAGGACTAGGTTGCGTGCTGATGCAAAGAGAAAAAGTCATAGCTTATGCCTCTCGTCAGTTAAAGATTCACGAGCAGAATTATACAACTCATGATTTGGAGTTGGGAGCAGTCATTTTCGCGTTGAAAATTTGGAGACATTATCTTTATGGTACAAAGTGTACTATCTACACTGATCACAAAAGTCTCGAGCATATCTTTGCTCAAAAGGAGTTGAACATGAGACAACGTCGTTGGGTGGAACTTCTTAATGACTACGATTGCGCTATTAGATACCATCCAGGCAAAGCTAATGTAGTAGCTGATGCCTTAAGTCGGAAGGATAACCCCAAGCCTAGAAGAGTTCGTGCGTTGCAACTTACTATTCATACCGGTTTACCTGATCAGATCCGGAATGCACAACTCGAAGCACTCAAAGATGAGAACATTGGATCAGAAGCCTTGCGGGGTATGGATAAATTACTGGAAGTTAGATCAGATGGTATCCGGTATTGTGCGAACCGAATATGGATTCCCGTGTATGGGAATTTGAGGGAATTGGTTATGGATGAAGCCCATAAGTCTCGTTACTCTATTCATCCAGGCTCGGATAAGATGTACCAAGATTTGAAACTGATTTACTGGTGGCCTAAGATGAAAGCAGACATTGCCACATACGTAAGCAAGTGCTTGACCTGTTCCAAGGTTAAGGCGGAATACCAGAAACCGGCAGGGTTACTTCAACAACCAAAAATTCCCGAGTGGAAATGGGAGGGAATTGCTATGGACTTTATCACAAAGTTACCCCGTACAGCAAGTAGATGTGATACAATTTGGGTAATTGTTGATCGCCTAACCAAGTCGGCACATTTTCTACCAATCAAAGAAAGTGATACTTCAGAGACTTTAGGGAAAATATATCTTAAAGAAATCGTTGCACGACATGGAGTACCAGTTTCTATTATATCAGATCGAGATGCCCGATTTACATCCAAATGTTGGGAGTCTCTCCATGAAGCATTGGGATCGCGATTGGATATGAGTACCGCATATCACCCTCAGACCGATGGTCAAAGTGAACGGACCATTCAAACTCTTGAGGACATGCTGCGTGCATGTGCTATTGATTTTGGTGAAAGTTGGGATAAACACTTACCTTTAGTGGAATTCTCGTATAACAACAGTTATCACACCAGTATTGGTGTAGCTCCGTTTGAAGCACTTTACGGGCGTAAGTGTAGATCACCACTCTGTTGGGCGGAGGTTGGTGACAGTCAACTCACAGGTCCTGAGTTAGTACTCGAGACAACAGAGAAAATCATGCAAATTCGTAATCGTATGGCAGCCGCACGAGATAGACAGAAAAGTTATGCCGATAAACGGAGAAGACCTTTGGAATTTGAAAAAGGAGACAAGGTCTTGTTAAAGGTCTCACCCTGGAAGGGTGTAGTGCGTTTTGGTAAACGTGGTAAGTTAAACCCGAGATATATTGGGCCATTTGAGGTTGTTAAAAGAGTTGGTCTATCATCGTATGAACTAAACTTACCAGCAGAGCTAAGTGGGGTCCATAACGTTTTCCACGTGTCGAATTTAAAGAAATGTTTAGCGGATGAGACGTTAATCACTCCACTTGAGGAGTTGCATGTAGACGAACAACTTCGATTTATCGAAGAACCGGTAGAAATTATGGACCGGGAGGTTAAACAGTTAAAGCGTAGCAAAATCCCAATCGTTAAAGTTCGTTGGAACTCGAGACATGGTCCTGAATTCACATGGGAACGCGAAGATCAGATGATGAAGAAATATCCCAGACTATTCAAGGATTCAGCCTTCGTCTAGTTCAGGTACTGGTTTAATTTTCGCGGACGAAAATTCTTCAACAAGGGGATGATGTGACGACTGAGAATTTTTCTTTTCTTTTTCTTTGTGTCTAGCTCATTAACTTTTACCGCGTTACGCAATTTTCGAGGACGAAAATTCTTCAACAAGGGGATACTGTGACAATCCGACTTTTCAGGTCATTTTCTGACATTAACTGAACGTAAAACGTATTAAATGTTGTGTGAACATTTATGTGCTTATCTGCGTTGACGTTAGCAATTAGGGTTCTGTGTAATAATCACTAGACGAGCATACACTTAAGTTTGACGTTTGATATTCTTGTTTTATGATTTTATGTAAATCATACGTTATGATTTTACGTGAACGTTGTGTCATTTAATATGACGGTTAAATCTATATTCTATGTGACGTTTATATACATTAATAGTATATAATTTTATGTGAACTTGACTATGTAACTCAAAGAGTTATAAGTATGATTTTATGTAACTTAAATACGTATTTATAGATTTATAATCTATGATTCATGTGTCAACAAGGTTTGTATTCCCTTATAAACGTCAAACAATTAGTATATTTCAACAAGTCTCGTATACTCGGCATTAAAAATATTTTTCCGTTACTTTTCCGTTAACTCCGTTAGAGTTCGTTAAAGATTTATAACCTTGAGGGACCCTTTCCGCCAATTTCTAAACCTCTTTCTTTTACAAGTCTTGTGGGGATCATTTAGGTAATTATCCAAACTTTGTGTCATATTTATAATTTGGTGAGGGACTAAATGTGTCAATAACCAATTGTTAATTTAATGTTCATTTACGTGAATTGAATTCACGACTTGAATTCATTCGATCGTTGTCCGCCGGTTACAAGCTAGCAATCAAAGGGATGATTAAATCATTCATTTTCCTCAACCCTTCATCCTTATTATCAATCCCATCTCAGTCCCTCGAGCTCCCTATTCTCTCTCGCTTTCTTTTTTCTCCTTTTCAAGTTTTCCGGTGAACTCAAGCGATTACGTCCAAGCACTGCTCGATCAACCTCCATTTGATCATCATCGTGATCGCCTTTCATCACCGAGCAAGCAGGAGTCCTTTGTTTGGTGAATCAAAGCAACGTACGGAGTGGTCGTCAAAGTTTCGGGATTGATTTCGGTGTCAAAAACTCATTTTCTCTCATCTCCGAATCAAGGTACTGGTTTCTTCATGTTAATCGCAGCCTTTAATTGAGTTTATTTGTATTTTTGCGATTTTCCGGTGACCGGAATAAAACTCCGGCCACCGGAGTTCTTAATGAAGAAGATGAAGGCTGGTTGCATACTAGTTAAATATTTTCGAGTCTGTATATTTAACAGACGCCAATCTGGCATGTGCGGTTTGGGCTTTGGTCTGGTACGCAGGAGACGCGGGTTCGAGTCCCGGTCCCAGCCTTTTTGTTTCTGTATTATTTCTTACAACCGTTTCTGGTCGCTGCGTATGCATATATGGATTTCGATCCGGATCTAGTCACGAAGAGGCTCCCTGGCCGAGTGGTTAAAACACTCAGGCTTGATCCGGGAGGTCACGGGTTCGAACCCGGTGACCTCCATAATTTTTATTTTTGCTGTTTTCATGTTGTTTTGAGTCTTTAACCACTAGAACTTGTACCGAAATTGTTCCTTGTCGCGTCTTAAACCCGTAGGAATATATCTATGATACTTGAGACTCGTAAATCATATTTTGAGTTATAAAATATGTTAAACTTGTTATCTTTAATAAAAAAAAATAGGTTTCTAATACCTATATATATGTATATATTGATATAAAAAAAATTCTAGTTTTTCAAAAAGGTAAAAATATATATATTTTGAGTAGATTAAAATATATATAAACTCATGACGTTGGATTTTTATTGAGATAATTGAATATTTTTATGATAACCTTCAATATATATAAATATACTTTGTCCTCGCAAAATTCGTTGTTAACGTTACTCGAACATTTAGTTAAATAAATATTTATTTATTTTCGAAACCCTTGAACCATATAATGTATAATATTGATATATATTGTATTTTCCCGCGTATTTCGATAAATCGCCCGGATTTGGCACAAGTGCCATCCTTGACTTATTCCGGACTTCACGATTCTTCGTTTTTATCGTTTACGTTAGATTTAATAGTTAGAACACACACTTATACTCGTATGCTCGTTAGGTGATTGATTGCTTGCACAAGACTCGTTCTTGCTACTTGAATTAACTGTTTGATCTGGAAACCTTGCCGAGCAACCTAAGGTGAGTTTCACGGCCCCATTTTACTGTTTTAATCCTTTTGGGGGAGATTAACATGCATGATTTACACAACTGAGATAATTAGACTTTTATATATCACTTGAAGTACTTGTAGCACACTATACAACAAAGTCCTTCCTATGGTACCGTTAGTATTAATGACGATAGCGGGAAATATATTGTAGTACTACTGGGTCTGACAAACCCCACCCGGGTCAGTCGCTCTGACACGATTGGATATCGAACGGGTGTTATATTCGTCCTAAACACAACAAGGCAAACTATAAACAACTGTTAGCTTCGGTGACCATCAACGTGCGAAGTTTCATGTATATAGCCTAGCTAGCTATTTGATATATATTAGTGATTATGCTCTTACGACTTGACGTTATTGAACGGTCAATTTAAACTGAACTTGATATGTTACTGAACTGTTAAACCTGTGAACTCACCAACCTTTGTGTTGACACTTTAGCATGTTATTTCTCAGGTCGCTAAACTGGATTGTCTGCCACGAGCTAGGACGCACTTCTTAAGGATTACTATTACTATGCATGCATATTAGACATTGATACTTTTCGAACTATTTAACTTTTGGTTTGCGCATGTTTTGGCGCTTGAACAACCTTTACAACTTTTGTCGTTTACGCTTCCGCATTTAAAAACGCATTTACTCTGGTTTTACTTTTACATTGCATATAGACTGTTCGTATGGCTAATGTGTTCGATCCTGGTTTGTCACGCTCCCTGCGGCGCGTTGTCGCGCGTGGGATTTTTGGGGGTGTGACACA
>JBCNJP010000007.1:50719795-50779636 GCA_039602395.1 Deinandra increscens subsp. villosa | reverse complement strand
ATTGGAAAATGAGAAATTGTATCCAACATGATTGGGAAATGATGGTGTAAGGACCAAGATTTGTGGCTTGTGTATTAAATCATCACTTGGCGGAGTATTCTGAAGGCCTATGTGTTAGATTAGGTGAAAATAAGCTGGGTTATGGGTATATTGGGTCATTGGGCCAATTTAGATGTGGTTGGACTCAATTAAACAATGTTTAGATGGAGTTTAGTGGGCCTGGAAAGTCAAAAACGGGAATTAGTGGGTAATTAGGGTTACCAAAGATAGATTAGCTTGTTTTCCAAGCTAATCTCCCCCTATATAAGGATAGCTAATCTAGGGGTTTAGGGTTGCTGATTTTGGGTGTTCTTGTACTTGGTGTTTCACGAAATTCTCCTTGAGAATTTCGTTTAAGGTGTTGCAATCCAAGGTTGTCTATTCAAGTGATTCTC
The DNA here is from genome assembly GCA_039602395.1 of Deinandra increscens subsp. villosa. Lineage (NCBI taxonomy): Eukaryota > Viridiplantae > Streptophyta > Magnoliopsida > Asterales > Asteraceae > Deinandra > Deinandra increscens. The sequence goes on along the minus strand of JBCNJP010000007.1, from coordinate 50,779,202 downwards.
AATCGGTTTGTGTTTATTATTGTTTTTCATTGCTTATTTACTTTATTAATCGATTGTTCTTGAATCACCAATCAAACCGGATTCCGCACGGTCTTGATTGGATTAGATATCGCGTGAGGACCGTTTTCGGGACTTACAATTGGTATCAGAGCCAAGAAACGCAAGTTTCGAGGCTCTCGCGATATCCGATTCAAGTTTTTATTAACTAACCGTTTGAGTTTTGTTGGTGATTTTCAGCCTTTAGCACACTCGGAAGTATTTTTGCAGGTTTGGACGCGAAACAGAAGATCTCGTGGTGATTTGGAGACTTTTCGACCCTGTTTCTAGACTTTTCGATCGTCCTCCTGATCGAAAAGCCTTTTCTGTCGCGTCATTTCGATCGGAAAGTCCCCTTGTGACTTTTCGATCAGCCATCTGTCGATCGAAAAGTCCCTCTTGTGACTTTTCGATCAGCCCATTTCGATCGGAAAGTCCCCTTGTGACTTTTCGATCAGCCCATTTCGATCGAAAAGTCCCCTTGTGACTTTTCGATCAGCCCATTTCGATCGGAAAGTCCCCTTGTGACTTTTCGACCAGAGCATTTTGATCGGAAAGTCCCCCTGTGACTTTTCGATCAGCCAAGACAGCTTTTCGATCAGCCAAAACAGCTTTTCGATCAGCCAAACAGCTTTTCGATCAGCCAAGACAGCTTTTCGATCAGCCAAACAGCTTTTCGATCAGCCAAAACAACTTTTCGATCAGCCAAACAGCTTTTCGATCAGCCAAGACAGCTTTTCGATCAGCCAAACAACTTTTCGATCAGCCAAGACAGCTTTTTGATCAGCCAAAACAGCTTTTCGATCAGCCAAACAGCTTTTCGATCAGCCAACCAGCTTTTCGATCAGCCACACTTTTCGATTAAAAAGTCCATTTTTCGATCAAAAAGTCCTCTTTTCGATCAAAAAATCCACTTTTCGATCCAAAATTTGACTTTTCTATCCAAACTTCACCCTTTTCTATCCAACCCTTCGGCTTTCACTCTTCGATCCGGTCAAGCCTTTCCGGTCCGAATTTGACCTAGTCGTCATCAAAAATATATATATATATATATATATATATATATATATATATATATATATATATATATATGATGACAAGTACTCAAGTTGCTTCTCCTCTGGTGAGTGATCAAACTCAGACATGTTCGAACTCGGCTTGCTCCGAATCAATCGAACATTATAAGCAACTGTTTCGAACTGAAGAAAGAGACCGTCTCAATGCAGAGTACAAACTAAAGAATCATCTAAAACAAGTCGAACCCTACAAAAAGAGGATAGAGTCTTTAGGTAACGAACTCAGTCAGGAGAAGTATCTTTTCCGGACATTCCGTGAAAAAGAGGAGGAAAAACGGAAGATCAATCGTGCTGATGGAACTTGGATCTGTAACTGCGAGGAATGCTCAAACCCCACGTGCTGTGCTTTGATTAAAGAATGGGAGAGCAAGTTTACAAATGAATGTCAAAATCATGCAATCACTGCTAGAGACCTTAGGGAGTCCAAAGGTAAGACCAAAATATTTAGAGAGAAACTTGAGGCCATTCAGGTAGATGTTAAGAAGCTTCAATCTCAGGTGAGTGATAAAAGCACATATCTTAGGCTTGCTAACGCTAAGGTAGAAGAGCTAACCAAGGAGGTTGAGGAACTAAGAACCAAATTTGACTCTTCCCAATCTGCCCTTGAGAAACATCAAGTGATACAAAAGAAAATGATGGATTCTCATCATGCTTTATTCAAATCTGTAGAGCGACTCGAGCAGGTAAAACAAACATCTGGCCTCGGGGATGGAAATTTTCCTCCCCCATTGCAACATGAATACATAAAAGTGCCCCAAACTGCAGATGAATTGTTGAAGGAGTCCCAGAATGAAGCAACCATGGTATATGGGCCTCAACCTGTGCATAAAGATGAAAAGACAGCCACTGAAGCAACTCAACCAAATGGTGTGGATAATACTCATGTCACTACTGAGTGTGCAGGGTCAAGCTCTAGTGAAGTGAAGAGAGCTGATGAAGAAAATTTGGTTCCTTATCCAAAGATCGAGACTCCTTATTCGAAAGTGGTGGATGAGGTAAAGCGGGAACGTGTGGTGATGACTACAAGGCCCAATGGTAAGATATTCATGACATCTGGGTCTATGTTTGACCAAAAACCAGATGCTGGCTATGAACTACCATCCTTCTCCACTAAGTTCAAAGGCTTGGGTCATGATGGTGGTTTATCATCTAACATTAAGAGCATAAGGCCCAAGATCACCATCAAGCCTCCAAATTCCGTTCCAATCAAGATTGAAAGGCCCAAGGTGACAAACAAGTCTCCAAACTCATCAGTGGGATCATGCAATGGCAACAAAACTTTCTCTCAGAAGCCAGAGGGCCCAAAAGTTCAACTTTCTGGTTTTCCTCAGTTTTCCACAAATCAGAAAAGAGTCAACATAAATGGATCAAGGTCAGAAAGATCGAACAACTGGAGATCTGGAGTCTTTCTGAACATGCAACCGAATCTCAATGCCTCTCCTTCAAAGCCATACAGCTCATACGGTCACACTTCTGACTTCTACCTGAAGAAGCAAACGTGCTTTAATTGTGGCAATCCTGGTCACATTGCCCGAAATTGTCTCTATCGCCCCTATGAGCCATATTATCCACAAAGTCGGAGTGTTTCGTCTCGGGAATCAGTTAAGTCTAAGCCAATGAAGGTGCAACCACCTAAGGCAATGAAGACTGTTTCTCCTAAGATAAAACCCTCTGATCAACATTGGGGCGCTGCCAAAGAGCAAAGAAAATTTTCAAATCAAAAATATGTTTTTCCAAATTATGAAAATTTCCATAAAAAGGTGAAGAAACCGATTTCAAAACAACACAATGTTGAAAAACCTAAAGTTGCCCCTCCAAAGGTAACTAAAACTGTTTTGAAAAAGAAACCTGAAATGAAAAAGGTTGAAATACCTAAAGTCACTACTCCAAAGGTGACCAAAACAACTTTCAAATCACCTGGAATTTGGACACCAAAATCAAAGGCAGCTGCAGCTCAAATTCCTGATTTTTCAAAGGGCATGTGTTTAAAAGAAGTAACTTTCATTGATTCATCAGGTCTACCCAGAACCACAATGGCCTGGGTTCCAATCGCTAACTGATCTCTCACTATGTGCAGGAACAGTCAAGGAGGACTTTCATTAACCTTTGTTTGTTTGTGATAGTGATTGTTCCAGGCATAGGATAGGAGGCATCTCTCTGCTATATGCAATGAAGATTTCAATGGAGGGTATGTTTCCTTGTGAGAGGTAAATCTGAAAAATCAGCAAGGTACTGTCTAAATTGGTTCTTTCTTGGCTAAATTGATGTGAAGTATGGTTGTGCATGAAACAAAACCCATTTCTGAAAAATTTTCAAAGGATAAACTTTGAAGGTTAGCTTGGCCAGTTTTAGTAGATATTTAGTGATGTGTCTGTGTGTGCATAAAAAAAATAAAAAAAAATAAATAAATAAATAAAAAATAAAAAAAAATAAAAAAAAAATGTGTGTTGATTTTAAAAATCAAAAAGCAAGGGGAAGAATAGAAATGATGAAATCGTTGACCCCTCAAAAATTGTGCTTTTTAATTTTTAATTTTTTGTTTGTGTTTGAAAAGGCAGGGAAGTGAAATAATTTCCGTTCTTGGAGATGGCTGACACGCGTAAGGCAGATGTGAAAGGCATGATCCATGGTGATATGCTGGTAGGCTCAGCTCTTAAATCTGAGAAGGTATGAGTTACACACTTAAAGATAACGTATGGCAGTTTGATGGGTAACAACACTTAGGTTAATTGCATTTCTATTTGACTGCATGTTCAAGTTCCCGATACACACGCTTGTCTCCAAGAGTGTGAAAATGAGCTCAAAAATTCGGTGTCCCCTCTGCTTTGCGTGAGCAATGACCTGGGGATGCTTCACATGTATGTAAGGCTCTCCTCTGCTTTGCGTGAGCAATGACCTGGAGTTGTCCATACATACGTACTTCTAGATCATCTAAAATTAAAAAAAATAAAAAAAATAATATACACCCAAAAGATGCCAAAGAGCACATCAAAAGAGACCCTCAAGAGTCCAAAACCCTTAGCCTTTGTCACTGATGAGAGCATTATCAAAAATGTTTCAAAAAATTCAGTTGACTTGTATATTATCCCCCAAAATCTATGTGATCTATTCTTTCTCTTCTCAATCCAGTCTGGAGCTCAGTTTCAAACTTCTGGTTCAGGTTGTGAAAATATGTGGTAGGGAATTTATATGCTTGATAGTGTGTAATAACATGTACCTAGGATTTGTTGAAACCCACTTGCTGTTCATAATTAATGCACCAATAAAAGATAATAAAGTGACAAACAGCCTGATAAAGAAAAGGGTTAGAGTTTAAAGTGGATCGGTATATTGGCAATCACCTGGACATGGTCGAGTAACAGAAGCTGAAAAGGGTTCCTCAGTCAGATTCATACGGTTTGATCCCATAGAAACCTTCTCATTTAGTAATTTGGTATGTTTGTTTTATTTTTATTCTTCTTTTGAGTTATCTTAAGTTTTTATTGTTTATTTTCAACGATGGCCAGGTTAATTTAAAGGTTTTAATAAGTTTTTATGGGTTTTGTGCAAGAAAGTATCACCGTCCATAATCTCAGGGGGAGAAAATGTGAAGTGAGACATTGGGTTCAGGGGAAGTATTTAAAGGAAACCCGTAATTAATGTTAGGGTTTGTATTAAATTATGTTGATCTCCTACTAACCCAGTAACCAGTCATCATTTGCTGGTTAGTGTTTGTTCCATGTTGTGCATGACAGGTTAAATGAGATGTCATGGAGGAGAAAAGTCAATGAGTGCTGCTACTGTTTGTGTTGAAGAACCAGCCGGAAAAGGACTTACCCTATGCTCAGGGGAAGTTTGTTGGTTGTTCAAGTAAAGCGTCCAAAGACACCGTTCTCAGGTTTAGGGGAAGCTAATTGAAGAAAAGATGCAGAGTAGTCACAAATGCCAAGACAGAGGTTTTCAAAATTTATCCTCTGAAGTCTCATGCAAGTCAAGACAGTTACTGATGAGTTCAGCAAGGACTCAACAGTTTTCAAGAAGAAGCAAGTACATGAGAATCCTCCTCTCATTACTTGTTTGTCATTTGAAGTCCAAGCTGATGCTGATTGAGAGAAAACTCCCAGAACTCGACCGTTGCTGCCCAATGAAGATCGTTCAAGAAAAGAATCTTCACCAACCCATGTTCAAGCCAAGGAGAAGACTGAAGTCTGAAGATTGAAAGTAGAAGATATTTAATACCACAAGCCAAGGGGAAGATTGTAAGGACCAAGATTTGTGGCTTGTGTATTAAATCATCACTTGGCGGAGTATTCTGAAGGCCTATGTGTTAGATTAGGTGAAAATAAGCTGGGTTATGGGTATATTGGGTCATTGGGCCAATTTAGATGTGGTTGGACTCAATTAAACAATGTTTAGATGGAGTTTAGTGGGCCTGGAAAGTCAAAAACGGGAATTAGTGGGTAATTAGGGTTACCAAAGATAGATTAGCTTGTTTTCCAAGCTAATCTCCCCCTATATAAGGATAGCTAATCTAGGGGTTTAGGGTTGCTGATTTTGGGTGTTCTTGTACTTGGTGTTTCACGAAATTCTCCTTGAGAATTTCGTTTAAGGTGTTGCAATCCAAGGTTGTCTATTCAAGTGATTCTCAATCGGTTTGTGTTTATTATTGTTTTTCATTGCTTATTTACTTTATTAATCGATTGTTCTTGAATCACCAATCAAACCGGATTCCGCACGGTCTTGATTGGATTAGATATCGCGTGAGGACCGTTTTCGGGACTTACAGATGGTACATTGGCTTACGTGTCTGACTCGTGGATAAATTAGATGAAAAAGCCATAAGATCAGTGTTCGATGTGCTTGGTAGGCTCGGCATTAAATCAGAAAGTATTCAGATGTGATAAACACTAATTACTAATGTTTGACCAAGTGGACAACATCTTGATGCATGTCTCATGATATCAAGAAAAGATAAGATATGTGGAAAAGAAAATGAGAAGTCACTGTGTATACATGTGTTCATTTTGCAAAGATTTAAACTTGTTTGATTTTCTTTATTTTGTCAAACGATCGGACTTTCTCTGCGTGTCGAAAGACCGACCTGATTGTTGTTCGTTTGACGTTCTGCTTTATTTTCTTTGGTGTTTCGTATAACTCATCGGACTTTCTCTGCGTGTATGGAAGTACCGACCTGATTGTTGTTGGGTTATACAATTTCAACTTGTTTTATTTTCTTATTTTGTTAAATCCGAGGCCTTATCTGCGTATCGAAAGATCGACCTTAAGGTAGACGATTTAACGTTCTTATTTCTTTTTGCATGGAACACAGTTGACTGAATCATGAATACAATCATTATGTGATTAAATCACAAATGAAATCACAAAGTGTGATACAAAAAGCAAAAACATATCTGAGTATGTCTGATAGTGTGGGGTACACTGGTCAAAGCAAACTTAATCAACTCAATAACATATCCAGATGTTATGAGTATGATTGTGCCTGAGTTTAAGATGGACAAATGATACCAGTAATCGACATGACTTATGTGCTGAAATAATTGAAATTGAAGTGTTGTTCAGCATGTCATGACCAATATGATCCCAAGTTGTGATCTTTCTCGCAAAAGACAAAAATAGTGTCTGATTTTGTATTGCATTTATATTTCATATCTGAAAAGTTCAAAAAGATTTTCAGTGTGTTTTGATATAAAGTTTCGAAAAGCCAAAAAGATTTTGTTTCTTATTTGTTTTCGACCGATCGACATGTGATACGAAATCAAAATTTCAAAACTCTATCTTGGATTCTCGAAGAGAAGTTTTGCGCCAAGATTAAATTAATTTTCAAAAGAAAAGGAAATCGCGTTTCTGTCTTCTGAAATTGCAGGTTTGTGTTTCAAAGACTCAAGCATGGTGAAAGGGGGAGTATGAAGTATCTTTCACAATTGGATCTTGAAGTTCAACGATAGTTCAAGAGTGATCCAGCCATGCAAGCTCTATTTCTGACAAGATTTCAAGTCAAAGATCGGATGCAGCAATGTTGAAGATTGAAGACTGAAGTTTAATTAGAAAATAGATACACTACACGTTAAGGGGGAGTTTGTTAGAGCATATTCCTATGCTATGAGTGTCTCGTGTATTGTATCTATGTGAGCGTGTCTAAGTGATAGTTGTAGTGACTATTTGGTTATGGGCGTACCACATGGTCCGGCGGACCATGTGGTCCGGCGTATCAGTTTGATACGCTGGGCATTTAGTCACTTACTATAAATAGGTGTGTGTTAGAATGTTAGCTTAACTAGTTCAGCCATTCTACACCTTTCTGTGTGTGTTTCTAGAGAGAGAAACTAGAGAGAACTTCTTTGTATCTTCAAGTGATCAATAAGAATTCTCTTATTTACATCCGTTGTTACTATGATTGATTGATACACGCAGTAGTAAGATCATATCTCGTTTCTACATCCTTGCATTCTAAGGATTGAATTACACGAGAGTGAAAACATGCACTACTTCTTCATGAGCAATGGTGAAGTAAGGAAGAAACAGAATTTGAGAATGGATGATTGGGATAAATTGCATCAGATGGATATCATGACCATAATGGGAACGCCCAACTAGATGGTATGTTAGTATATATGTTGGCATTTTGATATGGTGGGATGAGATGATTTATAAACAGGATAAATTTTACTTCTTTAGTAAATTGGAAGAAGAGAAAACCGGATGAACTACAATTCCTCAGGAAGAAGAGTTCATGAGGATTGAGAGAATATGAACTAGAGTTCTTCAGGATGAACCGGACAAACTAGAGTTCTAAAGTTCTCCAGGATGGTTAACCAGTTTTCTTCTATTATAATAACATACACATTTTCAATGAATCATAGCAGACTCCATTTTACTCATAACTGTGATCTTACATGCAGTATATATTCATATGTTATGTTAGTATATGTTGGCATTTTGATATGGTGGGATGAGATGATTTATAAACAGGATAAATTTTACTTCTAAATTGGAAGAAAGACAAAACCGGGTGAACTACAATTCCTCAGGAAGAATAGTTCATGAGTATTGAGAGAAGATGCACTAGAGTTCTTCAGGATGAACCGGGTAATATAGAGTTCTAAAGTTCTCCAGGATGGTTAACCAGTTCACAATAAAATAAAAATCACATAAGTTCAGAATAAAATCTATTTGCAACAATCAAATTTAGAATATAATCAACTTTAATGATTGAGATAAAATCTATCTTAATAATTAATGGGGTTAACCAAAACAAAACATGAGGAAGAGTTAACAAAAACTATAATATATATATATATATATATATATATATATATATATATATATATATATATCGGTCTCTATACAAAGATTTTCATCAGATCCTATACAAAAATCTATCTAACTAGCTAAGACCTAGCATCCGACATATAGTCTTCATCATCAAAGAAGCTGATGCTGCTGCTGTCATCAAGAAACAACTTTTGACCAGGCGGCAATGTCGGTCCCAACTCGGAGGTGTAGGTGGAATCCCTGTTCTGGATTAAATACACATCCAGCTCTCTCTCCCCCTCTGGTCCCTGGAGATGAAGTTTCATATCCCCTACAACTTCGGCAGTGATGAAATCAGCGTACTCAAGCCCGTATTTGATGGACAGAGGTGGGATCCTCCAGTAAATGAGGAAATAGCCAATCGATGTGTGGTTTAGGTATTGCACCATTTGATCCAGATCATGACAATCAAATGTGCGAATGTCGACATAGTCGACATAATCTACCTTTCCCTTCCACACATTCTGGCCGGCGGCATTCCGGTGGAAATCGCCACAGTGATGGACCTTGAGGGTGAACCTCCGACCACCTGTAAAAAACCCAAATGCAAAGTAGAGAGTAAGTAACTAAAAAACATAAAACCCTAAAAATAAAAACGTACAACCATTGTTGAGTGAAAATACACTTACGGGGAGTCTTTCCGTAGTAGGGTGCTGGTTCATTAACACCCCTAATCCTCCATTGTTTACCAAAGGCAGCCATTGATTGATCGAAGTTTTTTTCCTGATGAACAGGACAGAAGATTTTGGTGGCGAAAAAGTGGAACTTTAAAGGCAGACAGGGCACACTACCAGCTATGGTGGGAAGAAGTGGAAAGGTCATGCCAAGATAACCGTGTATATTTTGTTACCTTTACCACGCCAATCCTGTTTTTACCGTGTCTATTTATTACCTTTAGCAACACAAATTTTGTTTATCAATTATTTCTTATGTGATGCGAGTAATTAAATAAGTTCTGGTTAAAATATAACCAATTAACACTTTTGTCTCAATGGTTCTTCTTAATCTTGTAGTTTGTTCCTTTCTTTGACTAACCCAGGTTCAAGCCTTGTTTGCTACAATTTATAATTTTTTGATTGTCTAATAGTGGATGACAGGATTTATAAACTGGATAGATTTTAATTCTTCAGTAAATTGGAACAAGAAAAAAACCGTATGAACTAACAAGAACAAAACCATATGAACTAGAATTTCTCAGAAAGAAGAGTTCATCTGGAATGAGAGCAGATGAACAGAACCGGATGACATTTTTAGACAACTGTTTCACTGCCTTGGCGGACTGAGATGATTTATAATTAAACGGGATCAATTTTAGTTATTCATTAGAGAAGAAGAAGAATAGAACCGGATGAACTAGAGTTCTTCAGGATCAAGACTAATTATTCAGTAATAGAACAAGATGAACTAGAGTTCTTCAGGATGAACCGGATAAACTAGAGTTCTTCAGGATGAACTATATATACTATACATAACCAATGTTTGTAAGGAATATTGCGCTTGGAAGATTTCCGGCTGAATGCCAATTTTACTATGTTCTGGCTGAAGTTGAAGTTGAAGCGGAATTCTCACTTCAAGCAGAACTGGCAGTTCAAGCGGAAAGAACCAGTTTTGTCTTATAGCGAATATTCCGGGTGAACTCGATTATCCACCAGATAATGAGTTCAACCGGACTTTTCCTGAGATGTCTTTTCAGCAAGTCCAATCCTGCAAAAGCTTCTCGTTTGCTTCTATATCTGATTCAAGCCGCTCTCCTAAAGTAGTATGTTGCTGCAAACACGCAAGATATTCCAATTGCCGATGTTTATTCTTTTAGTAGTTTGTATTTGACTTTTTAGTTTACGGTCTAGATTAGATCGCATGAGATCAATGGCTGTGATTGATCTCATCTGCACTATATATAGCTTGTTAGCTCTCAGTTTACATAACAGTCGTCATCACTTGTAATAGTGTAGCTTTGAGTTAATGCAAATAGTGCCGAGTATTTGATACTTTGTTGTTACTACTATTCTGCAAATCAAGCATTTACATTATACAAAAATTCAACATTGCTTAAGAAAAGTGAAATATAACTTAATTCCGCAAGGTTATATTTGCAAGTAAAGGGCTTTGTTTAAGTTTAACTCTGACTTATATCGATCCTACAATTGGTATCAGAGCTTTGGCTCTTTAATTTGAAGACTTCTAGTGCTTCAAAGTTGATACTTTACTTGCTTACTTGATTTCTACAAGCTTTTTCTGTTTTGCAAAACTGTTTTTCACAATGACTGACTTAACTCTTGGTTCACTTAATGGTAGCTCTAACAAACGCATTTGGAACAGGTTGACTGTAGGTCCTTACAATCCAACTGTTCAATCTGCTGATGATGCCCAAGTGCAGATACCAAAACCACTAGACAAATACGTTGAAGCTGATTATACTGAGCTTGAATATGATCACAAGGCCTACTGGACTCTCCAGGCTGCATTACCCAACTCTATATTGGTAGGGTTCAAGGGATATAAGACAGCACATGGCTTGTGGAATGCTCTCAGTCAAATGTATGAAGGGTCTAGTGAAGTTAAGGAAAACAAGAAAGATGTTTTGAAACAAACATATGGAAAATTTACTTACAAAACTGGTGAATCTATGACCAACCAGTACCTTAGATTTGTTTCACTTCTTGATGAATTGCAAAAGGTAGAAGTAAAAACTGAACAGGCTGATGCCAACAGTCAGCATCAGGGAGTGCAAGGACCTCAAAAAGCTTAAACTAAGTGAACTCCATGGAGTCCTTAGTGCTTATGAAATGGAGCTTAATTATAAGCAGAACAACTTTCCTGAAGCATCACCACAGTTGCAAACCACTTCTTTGGTTACAACTGATTTTCAAAAGATCTCAAATTCACCTCAATATCAGTCACCCTCAGTCAGTTTCATTGAGTCACCTAGAGGCTTAGAGAGTTCTTCAACACTGTTTGATAACTCTCACTCTGCCTATGTGGCAACTGACTCATCTCAAGGCTTCACACATGAAGACTTGGAATGCATAGGGGCAGATGATCTAGAAGAGATGGACATTTTAACTCAATTAGCTATGGTTTCTGTAAGGGCCCAAAGATTTTATAAAAGAACTGGAAGAACTTATAAAGGGTCAAAGGGATCACCAATTGAGTTGGATAAATCTAAAGCTAAATGTTTTAATTGTCACCAACTTGGCCATTTTTCCAGGGAATGCAAGCAGCCAAGGAGAGATGGACAGAGCAATAACAACAATGTCCAACAGAGATCAAATCATGGAAGCAACAACAGCAGTAGTCAACACAACAACAACAATAGCAACCAGCAGCCAACTCAACCAAAACCACTTGGAAATCAAAATGTGGTGGCAACTGTAGCTAACCAGACTGATTGCTATGAGTGGGATGACTTTATCACTGAGTTTGAGCCAATCAACCATGCTTTAATGGCCAAAGAAGATTCAACTGAACATGTAAATGAGATTCCTGAAAAAGTTTTGGAAAATCTGTGCAGCCCTGCCTGCATGGAACGAGTGTCAAAATACAGGAAACATAACACTGATCTGATTGATGAAGTTTCTAACTTGAATGAGTTAAAGAATTGCTTTAAGAAAATTGAAACTGCATACATCACCAAAATTGAAAATTTAAACAAAGAATTTGATGCTTTAAAGCAAACTAACTCTATTTTGGAAACACAATTAGAGGATTTGTTGAACAAACTAACTATTTCAAGACAAGAAACAAAAGATGCAAAAGCAGAAAATGATGTTCTTGAAATTAAGTTAAAAGATGCCTTGTTCACCTGTGACAAATTCCAAACAGCTAACAAGAAAGCTGAGAAACTTTGGAATGGAGCAATGCATGGGAAAACAGGTATTGGGTACAACAATGTTGAACCACACAAGGAATACTCACCTGTTATTGCTCCAATCCAAGCACTTCAGAAGGAGTGCAGTGTGAGTCTAATTGTTGACAGCACTGCATCTTCCTCATCTGAATCAAAATCTGTTGAAACATTTTCAAACTATGAAGTCAAAGATGCTAGCACATCAACATCTGTTGACCAATCCAAGGTTTTAAAACCAAAAGTTGCTTTTCCACCACCAACTATTTATGAGCCAAAAGACTCAAAAGTTGGAGGTAAACTACCTGAACAGCCAAAACCAAGTGAAACTGAGAAAATGGGTAAGCTTATTTACCACCAGGTCACTAATGAAAAGATAACCAGAAACACAGATACTTATCAAAGAAAAATGTTTGAATGTGTTTTCTGTGGTGAAAAAGGGCACATGGCTGCAACATGCAAACTCAATCCATTGAGCAAAGGTCAAAATTTGTTAAAACCCAAAAATGTTTCTACTCAGAAAAGATCTACAGGTAGAACCTCACCTGTAAGAAGTAACACAATGAAGTATTTTGATACTGAGTCAAACAAAATTTTAATTGGGAACAACAAAAATGGAAGTTTTTCAGTCTTAAAATCAAACAGGGTTCCGGCTGAACTTCAACCGGAAAATTTTTCAACCGGAAGAGAAGTTCAACCGGAAATCTCCAAAACACTCAGATCAGTTACTGCACCTAGACAACGACCCAGGGTTCAGTTCACTGATGAGTACGACCTTTGTGAAGGTCAAGAAAGGAGAAACCCATCTAGAGGCAAGACCTTCTCTAGAGAAAATTTTGTGAAAAACAAATACAACTCTCAACCTAAAATTCCTTCTAGCTCAAGTGGAAGTGCAACTGCTGCGTTCCATAGTGAGAGATCTAGCCAAACCAACAAATTTTCAAACTTAAAAGCTAGAATCTCACCAGTGACTAGAGTTGATCAGACCTACATCTCACCAAGTGAGCTGCCAAAGGTTTTGACCAACAAATAAAAGAAGTATAGGGAATATAGAGAGAGGAAAATTGCTGAGAGAAAGCTTAGCAAACCCGACCATCATGTTTAGTGTCTGTTTATGTGCTAGATACCAGTGTCAACCAAAGGAATCACACATGTTAGCTGTGAAGCGAATCTTTAGATACCTTAAAGGACAACCAAAGCTTGGGTTGTGGTATCCAAAGAACTCAGATTTCTCCTTCAAAGCTTACACTGATAGTGATTATGCTGGTTGCAACTTGGACAAGAAGTCTACTTCAGGAGGATGTCAATTTTTGGGAGAAAGACTTGTGTCTTGGCCATGCAAGAAGCAAACCTGCGTGTCTACTTCTACTGCTGAGGCTGAATACATTGCTGCATCAAGCTGCTGCAGTCAAGTCTTATGGATCCAGAATCAAATGTTGGATTATGGCATCAAGTTCATGGAGACTCCTATCCTTGCAGACAACAACAGTGCTATATCAATCACAAACAACCCCGTTCAACACTCAAAAGCAAAACACATTGATATCAGGTACCATTTTATTAGAGATTGTGCTGAGAAACATTTAATTAGAATGGTTAAAGTTCATACAGATCAACAATTGGCTGACTTGTTTACCAAAGCATTTGATGAAGCTAGATTTTTCTATCTCATTAGTGCCATTGGTATGATGAACTTTGACTGATTAAGTTTTTTTTTTTTACAATTATAATAAAGGAGAGACATGTGCTCAAAGAGCCCGTCTCTTGATACAAAAAGAAAATGAAAATGAAAATCTTTAGTGTTAATCAGACGACATTTCAGTTCATAGTCAGTAACTGCTGATAAAGCTATGGATAATTAACACAAATTTTCAAAAATTATGTGTTTTGGATTTCCGGTTCAAATTCAGGTTCAACCTGGGAAGACAATTTTGAAATTCACCAGGTGAACTTCAACCGGAAAAATGATTTAAAAAGGATGTGGAAATTTATTTTGAAAAACAATTCTTTTAAGCGGAAAAATTGTCCGCTTGATGTTCAGACGGAAGAATTTTTGTTTTTAAAATAAAGGAGAAAATGGGTTCCGCTCGAACTTCCGGGTCAACAAAGTCAAAGTCTCATTTAATTACCCGGAAGGCACAATTTTCTAAGCGGATATACATTTATTTACCATTAAGTTTTTAACTGTTTTAAATCCGAGGTTTCAGTAAATTAACTTTTGGATAAGGACATGCTTTAACCAGTTGTACCGTATAACCCATAAAGCACCTATCCCATCAGTCTCTGAACCGTCGATTTTTACCTCTCTCCTCCACGTCAGCACTGAAAAAGGTAAAAAGCCCTAATTTACCGTCAGTGTCCCCATTTCTATCATCCCCATTCCGAAATTACTCCAAATTTCTCTCAAACCCTCTCCAATAAACTTCCGATTAACCGTCAACATTCTCAATTCTGTGTCAACAATGGCTCCTAAAGCGAAGGCAAGTGGCAAGAAGCCAATCGGTGACTCAAAGTTTCCCGTAGAGCATAACCTGGTGGCATACTTAGAACCACTAACAAAAACTGATATCTACAACGGCATGATAAACTTCATCAAAAGTTCTCATCTCCATCATGCGCTTACTGTTGAAGCCGAAATTTTCGAAGAAGTGATGGAAGACTTTTGGGTTCATACTAGGGTTACCGAAGGCGAAAACGGTGGTGACAAAATTGTGTCAACTGTTCAAGGGAAGGAAGTGGAAATCGATGAGGCCAAGGTGCGAAGACTGTTGAAACTAAGGGATGAAGGTGGATATGAAACGGTTGATCACACCAAATATCTCCGTTTGTTCAGAAATCTTGGTTGCGGTGGTTCACTGCAGAGCAAAACCATCAAGAAAGGGCAGTTACCATATAAGTGGAGGTTCCTAGCACACATAATTTTGGTGTGTTTGTCTCCAAAGAAGGGCGGATTTGACGAGCTCTCTAGCGAACAAGCTTCTGCTTTCTATGCTATGGTAAAAGGTGAATATTTTAATATTTCCAAACTCATTTTCAAGCCCTAAAATCAAATGTCAATTCTGAATATATTTACCTATATCCTAGATTTTTAACTTACATTCTCAAAGAAGAGTACCCCCAAATAGTTTGGCTTGGTAGAATTTTGCATCAGAAACTTCTGAATGAGACAACTTTTTCCAACCTTGCTTTAAACAAATCTCCATTTCTTGGAAGGGACACTGACTACCCCTTACCAATTCCAAGGCAGTTTCCTGATGAACCTGCTAATGCAGAGGTTCAACCGGAAACTGTAGCAGCAACTGAGCTCCAAGCTTAAGATGACAGGACTGTAGACCTAACAGTATCTGATCCCACATCTGTCCCAGCTTCCTCTTCACTCAAAGTCTTTAAATCTAAAAAGAGGAAAGCTCCCACAAACACTACCACTGCCACCTCCTTATCCAACTCACCTCCTGTCACCTTTAAAAGACAGAGATATGTGGTCACTAGGTCTCCTCCACCTAGCACCACCAGCCAACCCGAAGCTTCTAACCCTGCCCAAGGCAAAAAGCCTAAGCGGAAACTGGTAAAATTGGGATTATCTCTTAGGGATGAACCTTCAGTTGAGGGGGAGTCATTAGAAGCAGATGTACCATCCCCATCTGAACATTTTTCACCCCTACTACCCCTGTCACCTAGGAGTGACAGTGCTCCCATTCTTGGCTTAAATGAAGGTGTTATTAACTCACCTGCCTCATTACATGAGAACATCCCGATAAGCCAGGACCCTGTAGCACTTCAACCCCACTCCTCACCGGAGGTGAATCTCAGGAGTCATGAAGAGATTCATGCAAAAAGGGCTGCTGCTGCCCAAGGATCCCTACTGGACCTTGGTGTCAGTAGTAACATCAATAAGACCCAATTTGCGGCAATCTTCTCTGAATCAGCACCCGGAAGTCCTTTATTGGAACCAAGGGCTGCTGAAACAGATGAGGAGAATCCCAGGTGCCAAGAAGCCATGGGTACCAATGCTGATCAATCTCGGATTGATAGTTTGGTTTTTTCCAAGGATACTGGCAAAAAGCCAGTTGAGGATAGTCTTACACTACCAGAATTGACGAAGTTGTACCTTTCTCTGCAAGCACAGGTTGAAACTCTCAACACTACTGTTGCTAAATTGGTTCAAGCTGATCCTATCCAAACTGAAGCAGGTCCTTAAAGCTCTGTCAGAGATGCTGATGAAGTTATTGCAACTGATGAAGCTGACACTGTCAAATTGGGGGAGAAGATGCTATCAAGACCTGTTATCACATAAATTGAAGAAATGGAAAGGATACCGGCTGAAGTCAGAGCCACAGCTTGCCAAAGAATCGATATGAGTCCCTTCTCAGTTGAAGATTGTTGGGTAAATATGAGATGCAGTCAACTGATTGCCAGTTCTCCTTTTAAGGACCCAAATCTTGCTGAATTAGTACAGTTATCCATGCTAGTTCTTGGTGCTCTCCCTGAGCACATCAACATGATCACGACACTCCTCAAGGATGTCATCTTTCCGGCTAAAAGAGCAAGTGAGCAATTGGTAAGAACTTTTGCCTCCACCAGCAAGACAACACTTGATATTGATGAAAGCACTGCAACTGTTGCAGTTGCTACAATGACTGAAGGAGAAGACGAAAATTTGATTGGTGAAGGAGAAGGAACTGAGGTACTGGAAATAGTTGATAAAGAACCTGAAGTCACCAAACCCCAGGTGGTGACTGAAGGGCAAATTCATGTTCAACTGGAAGTTCAACCGGAAGTTCAACCGGAAGAACACAGGAGTGAAGGAGCAGAAGATATAGCTGAAACCTTGATAGCCTTAAGGAGCTCAAAACCAGTTCAAGTGGAAACACATGTTCAAGCTGATGTTCCAAAAACTATTCAACAGGTGGTTCAGACTCCAGAAGCTGAGCTATAGTAAAAATGGTGGAAAATGCCAAAAGAATAGCAGAGGATGAAAGGTTAGCAAAAGAACTTCAGAAGGAATATGATTTGTATCTGCAAGATGGAGTGTTTGAAAACTTACTTGAAGAAGCCAAGACTAAGTCTTTCAACTGGAGATTGAAGGATTATGATTTGGATGCAGTGTCTGATCTGATAGGGAGAGGCTAATCACTATTGCTTCTCAATTGCCTACCAAGCTGGTAAAGAATGATGAGAATTACCTACAGCTGAAAAAGGTAAAAAGGGCATTTGTGGTTAGAAATTTGAGGAAAGAGGAAGAGATAGCTCAGATGAAAGTTAGGGGACTTTGCAGCTTGATTGATGAAATTTTCTATGAACTAAAAGGAGAAAATGCTGCTGTCAATCCTAGTTTAGTGATGCCTTCACCTTCAGAGCTAATCTCAGGTACAACAACTGCTGATGTTAAACCTGAATTTATTGATTTTGCAGATGTACCACCTCCACCTTCATTTATTTACAACCCAAACCCAATGCCTACAACAGTTCCATCTTTCTTACAGTCACTAGCCATCACACCTTAAAAACCACCCTCCATCTCCAAGAAAGTAGCCACCAAGCTTGCCAACCCCAAGTACAGAACCGACAACTTTACACCCATCATTCCCTTCAAGAAGAAGCCTCCACCTACTATGAATTTTTCTGATATTTTCCCACCTACTCCACCTTCTAGCCCAACTCCTGAAGCCAGTAAACCACCCTCACAAACCTCTCTTCCTCCTCTCACCATCAAAGAACCTTCCACCACCACCAAACCTACTCAAGATCAACCTGATCCCTCTTCTGAATCCCCAAAAGGAAAAGCTCCAAAAGTAATAGAATCAACTGATGATTCCAATGAGGAAAACAAATTGAGAAAGAGAAGACTGCTGCATCACAAAAGAAAAAGAGAGCAAAGGCCAAGGAAAAGAGGCCCACCCAGGCAAAACAAAATTGTTGGGTGGACAGTTAATGAAGACACTTTTGACTTCAAATTCCAGTGCCTAAGTGGAATCACCAGAGTAGTGAGTGCTCATCTTGCCACTAGATTGCTTGACATCTTCCAACTATCGGACATCTATGCTAAACTGCAAGGGATAATGAGTTTGTCCAGAGCTGAGCTCCTGCTAAGAATGAGCATAGAACCAAAAGTGCTCGAGCATGGATTGATCTCTGAAACTCAGGTTGATAAAGACATTGAAGAAAACACAACCAGCCCAAAAAAATTTGTAAATTGGGAAGAAGAAGAAAAACTCTACTATGTACACAGGGCAGATAGCAGCTTCACAACCCATCAAGCAATTAATGTTCAAGATCAGTGGAATGAACAAGATTGGGAAGCTCTGCAACATGCTAAGGTCACCATGACCAGCATGAGTGATCTCTCAAAAGATGTGAATGCAGGGGATAAGGTCTTCGACAAGTAGGTCAAGGAGAAGAAAATTTTTGGGTACAAGTCAATTTTTGAAGATAAACATTGGAATTTGACGGCATCAGCTTAGGGGGAGATTGTAAGGAATATTGCGCTTGGAAGATTTCCGGCTGAATGCCAATTTTACTATGTTCCGGCTGAAGTTGAAGTTGAAGCGGAATTCTCACTTCAAGCGGAACTGGCAGTTCAAGCGGAAAGAAGCAGTTTTGTCTTATAGCGAATATTCCGGGTGAACTCGATTATCCACCAGATAATGAGTTCAACCGGACTTTTCCTGAGATGTCTTTTCAGCAAGTCCAATCATGCAAAAGCTTCTCGTTTGCTTCTATATCTGATTCAAGCCGCTCTCCTAAAGTAGTATGTTGATGCAAACACGCAAGATATTCCAATTGCCGATGTTTATTCTTTTAGTAGTTTGTATTTGACCTTTTAGTTTACGGTCTAGATTAGATCGCATGAGATCAATGGCTGTGATTGATCTCATCTGCACTATATATAGCTTGTTAGCTCTCAGTTTACATAATAGTCGTCATCACTTGTAATAGTGTAGCTTTGAGTTAATGCAAATAGTGCCGAGTATTTGATACTTTGTTGTTACTACTATTCTGCAAATCAAGCATTTACATTATACAAGAATTCAACATTGCTTAAGAAAAGTGAAATATAACTTAATTCCGCAAGGTTATATTTGCAAGTAAAGGGCTTTGTTTAAGTTTAACTCTGACTTATATCGATCCTACAAAGTTGTTATATCTTTTGTTAGTCTATAGGATATTCCCATGTATTTAAACCCATTATCTAGTGAATTAAAATCATTGTGATTGAAGACAATTCCTTATAATACACTAATATTTCGTCACACAACCTAATATATGTAGAAGACAACCAGATGAACAAGAATTCTTCGGGAAGAAGAGTCAAAAGACACATCGGATGCATACAATTAATTACATATATAATCCAAAAGATGTGATATCAGTTAATTAATTACAAATATATATAATAAAAAAACAACATAAACTTAAAACATGCTCCCTCTAGAGAAATTGTCTGAATCGTCATATCGGCCTGTTCTCCATGGGTAGCTACCTTCAGAGGGGGAGGAGGAGGAGGAGGAAGACACCTCCACATCTCCATCGAGGTAGATGGATATGACCTCCTCGTCCATGATGTGCAGGGGCAAGGCCCTAACATACCTCTATTCATCAGTGAATGGAACCAGTCCAAAATCCAGAGACAACCCTGGGATCCTCAGGTAGGGGTCGAAATCGTTCAAGTCATAACCTAGGTCAGACACCATTTGACTTAGGTCATCGAACGAGAAGGAGTTAATGTCAACCTCTTCGAAGTAGCGAACCCTCTCATCGATGTATTGTATCCGACCATTGAGGCTCGCAAAATACCCTAGGTGATAGATCACCAAAGTAAACAGACTAAAATCTTCTTCCCCTGTTCAAGAAAAAAAACCAAATTTCAGAGACGCGAATCCCACATTAAAGAATTTGAATTTCAGTCATTTAGATGATTACTCACCGTATTCGGGGCTATCTTCCACATTCAGAGGACGCAAATGCCACATTTTCAGAGAGTGGCATATGATAAACAAAAAAACAGAGAGCTGAGAGAGCTAACGGCATATATGGTGATGATCGACAATTAATTAATTAATTAAATGATTTATATCCGAAACTCGAGGTGGTAGATAAAGATTTGATCTCTAGTAATGATATCCGTCGTCGTCACAGATAATTAACTAATTAAAATTGGCTACTATTTAGTCATGGTTAATATATGTGGCCATATGTAATAGATTTTTGTCACTCACAACCTACTATTTAGTCACACAACCTAATAACAGTGACCATATGTACTAGTTTTTAGCCACATAACAAAGTAAAAAGCGTGGCCATTGCTAACATTTAGCCACACATAATATATAATTAATAGTTTTGTTTTTTTTAAATCTACTCTTCCGTCACACAACATTATTTAAACGTGGCCATACATTCCTTTTTGGTCACACGAATTAAAAATCATAAAAATTCCGTGGCCGTTTGGTGCATTTCGTCACTCTTTATTAAGCGTGACAAATAAGTGCCACATGTTTTTGTAAAATAGTGACTAAAGCGACTGCACCTGATTGTTGTTGTCACATAAACAAAAAAATACGTGGCTAAAAGGGTCCAAAGGCTATATATTTGGCTACGGGTACAAAATATGTGTGGCTAAAACTAGTATTTCTTACCTTTGGCCACAGTTTTTACAAAACAGTGGCTATGCGTAAAAAAAAAAACCGTGGCCAAAGCCACTTTTTGACGTAGTGAAATGATTTTGTATTAGACCACAGAGAGATTACACAGAAGCACACATAGAAGATTTTCCCAAGAAGTTGTTTCTCTATACAAGACTTAGCTATTTATAGATGAACTAATCAAGCCTAAACCCCAATCAGCCAAACACCAGTTCGGACCAGGTTCATGTGATGTCCGAACTGGAGTTCGCCTATAGTTAGGATCACAACAATCTTGTAACATTTGTCTTGTATTTGATACTTCTCATGACGAACAGGAACCATGTATCAACAAACTCCCCCTGTGCATGTGTAGTATCAGCTTCCTCATAAACTTGTATCTTCAATCAAACTCTCCCTCAACTTGACAGTGAGTCTGATCTCGAATACTTAACATTGTAGCATGTGTAAACTCTTTTAACAACAACTTCAGAAGACTTGAAGTTGTGATGTTCTCTTTCCACTTAGAAACCTGCCAACGTTAATAATCTTAGCGCAATACTTCTCTTCGAGACTCCAAGATATTATGATTTTGAAATTTGATTTTGTATTCCGTGTTGATCAATCGAAAAGAAATAAGAAATAAAATCTTTTTGACTTTTCAAAACTCTATATCAAAACACAACTAAATCTTTTTGGTATTTTTTGATTTAGAAAAGTAAATGCAATACAAAATCAGACACTATTTTTGTCTTTTGTGAGAACGATCACAACTTTGGATCATATTGAACGTAACATGATGAACTACACTTCAATTTCGATTATTGTAGCACATAGGCCATGTCGATTGCAGATATAATTTGTCCAACGTTAAACTCAGGCATGATCATACACATAACATCTGGATATGTTAAGGTATTGATTAGATTTGCATAAACCAGTGTACCCCACACTATCAGACATACTCTGATATGCTTTGCTTATCACATTTTGTGATTTTACTTGTGCTTTAACACATAGTAAAGGTATTCATGATATAGTCAACTGTGTTCCATGTAAAAAGAAATAAGAATGTTAAATAGTCTACCTTAAGGTCGATCTTTCGATACACAGATAAGGCCTCGGATTTAACAAAATAAGAAACATAAAACAAGTTGAAATTGTATAACTCAACAACAATCAGGTCGGTACTCCCGTACACGCAGAGAAAGTCCGATGAGTTATACGAAACACCAAAGAAAATAAAACAGAACGTCAAACGAACAACAATCAGGTCGATCTTTCAATACGCAAAGAAAGTCCGATCGTTTGACAAAATAAAGAAGATCAAACAAGTTTAAATTTTTGCAAAATGAACACATGTATACACAGTGACTTCTCATTTTTCTTTTGACATATCTTTTTCTTGATATATCATGAGATACGCATCAAGATGTTGTCCACTAAGTCAAGCATCAGATTTAGTGTATAGTGTATATCACATTTTAATACTTTCTGATTTGCTGAGCCTACCTAGCACATCAAACAATGGTCTTTTGGCTTTTTCATTTACTTTATCCATGAGTCAGACGATGTAAGCCAATGTACCATCATTTTCCAATCATGTCGGATACAATTTCTCATTTTTCAATATTTTTGAATTTTCAAATTTCTCCCCCTAAAAATGACAAACTATATTTTTAGATTTGCATTTTTAACATTTGAAAAACAACACACTATTTTTGTATTTTTGCAAAAACAAACTCCCCCTCAAACTGAGACGGAGTGAAAAACAAATCAGACTTTGATCAACCAACACGAATACTAACATTTTAGCATTTTGAAAACCAAATTGATATAGAAATTCAATTTAAGTTATTACAGATATTTCACAATCAGTAATTTTCCAATCACCGATAGGTCTTCCTGAAATACCTGATGACACCAAATAAAACATTAGTCGCTCTGGGATCGATCTGATTTAACAGCGTCGGGTCGCCCGGTGTCCTCCACATAGACATCGTTGTTGGCCTTGGAAACAACCTTTGGTTTCCATATCTTTAAAGATTCGGATTTTTTATCAGAACTAGAATCAGTATCAACTTTCATACTTGGTTTAGACCAAGACGTCTTACGAGTTGATTTGACCTTTGAAAACCATGGTTTATCAAAAATCTAACATTTGTTATCCACATATTTAGCAGTGTTATGGATATATGCAGTCGTCGGAAAATCAGCAGCAAGATGTCCAGGTTGACGACATGCATAACAAAGTCTTTCTCGAAATTGAAAAACATTTGAAAAATTCTTTGAATTTTGAAAACTCGGAGAATATTCAGAATCAAAGTTATCAAATAAATCATCATAGGAATCATACCTAGGAGATGGACTCCTTGAAGATGATGACCTTCCAGAATGATAAGATTTTTCTGTCAAAGGAAGTGATTTCTTTGGAACCTTAACTTTTGAAATCTTTTCAGCTTTCACTAGCTTCTTATCTTGAACAGGTACTTCCTTGATCTCAAAACCCAATCCTTTGTTCTTATAACCTGGGGTCTTTGATGAACTCGAAGAAGAACTAGAAGCTTCTATCCCCTTAGCTTCTCTAGTGAATTTAGCTTTGATATATTTTAGTTTGTTCTTTTTAATTAAAGAGTTTTCTACTTCAGTTGCAGACGAAGTACTTAAGACAACCTTAACAAAAATCTTTTCATTTTCCAAAAGAATAGATTTTGAGTTAAACTTCGGTGCTTCACCCAATGGTTTTTGCTTTTTCCTAGACTTCGATTCTTCTTCTTTGATTGGATGGTGAACTTCGAATAATCATGCAATTCATCTTTAGGATCAAGTGGAGCAGATGTAAATTCAGATAAATCCACTGGTTGAGGAACCATATGAATATCATTCTTTTTGGAACTATCTTCATTCCGATCTTGTTTATATAAGAAATTCAGCAATGTCGGCGATAAATTGCAATTCTTCACTTGCCTATTTAACTCCAAAATGTGTAGTTTTAGCTCAGAAATTTTCTGTTGAGCATTAAACACTTCTTTTTGTGACTTGATGAATTTTTCATTTAGATCATCATACTCATATGTTTGCAACTTCCGGATCTCACATTCAGCAAAAAGTTATGCGGTAACATGTTCCCACTTCTTTATGTATATATCCACATCCTTTTTGTTAAAACTTCATTCTTATCTCGAAGAAGAACATTAGAATCTTGAAGTGTAGACACTTTCTCTTGAAGCTTCTCAATTGTAGTAGCAGATTCAATCACAAGAGCATTAGCTTTTTCATACTTTTGTTGAACCGGATAACTCTTCAGCCAATTTACTCTTTTCTTGCAGCACATCTTCATGAACATGAACTAAAGCATAATACTTATTTTGAAAATCTCCCAACTCTTGCTTGAGCACAACAATCTCTTCAGTTGATAATTCAAAACCTCTTTCTAAACTTGCATTCTTGTTACGTAACCTCACACGTTCTAGACATTTAGATTCTTCGACTTTTAAACTATTAGGTACTTTTGACGAAATCTCTTAGACTAATGATATGCTTGAATTAGAATCAGAATCAATGAGAACGCTATCATCATCATGACGAGCTGTAAAAGCAACAGTAATAGGAGCATGCATTCATTTTTGCTGCAGAATCCGCATTCCAGGCAAGTTCATCTGGATGTCAAAATATGTCTGTCAGTTTTTCTTTAACAAAATCAGATTCTTTTTTGTCTTTGTGAGCTTGATTTGGTGAATGAACAACCAAATGAGCATGTTGACTAGACTTCAATTTATTTTCAGTAGATGTTGGACACTCTCGAGCAAAGTGACCATACACTGAACACTTAAAACACTTAAGCTTCGATTTGACCAAACCAATCTTATCATCTTGATTCAATCTCTTCTTCCCAGTTCTTTTAATTAATTTCTTCGTTCTTCGAACTAACATAGCATATTGCCAATTCAGATCCATTTCTTCCAAATGATCATAATCAATACGATCATAATCTTCATTGGTCAATTCTGCGTTACTTACTGAATCAGTAATAACCCCAAAATATGAAAATACTATTGCAGACAATAAAGCCATATAATCATCAGTTGTTTGAACAGATAAAGCATTTTGAGTTGAAAAACTAGAAATTGAAATAGTGCAACCAGAAGAATAGCTAGAGTTTTCATATTTACCGGCAATGAATGCTGTAGGAGGTGCGGAACTTAGAATATTGGACTTCACAACATTGATTGTTGAATCATTTTCTCCATGATACACAGCAGGATTCTGAATTTGTGGAGGAAGTGACTTGTTCACAGTTAACTCCATATCCCTTGCTTGTATTCTTTAAGCCAGATCATTGTAAGATAAACCTGAATATTCTTTATCATAGGTAATCATCATCACATAATTCTCCCATTTCTCAGGTAATGCTTCCAAAATCTTTTCTTTCATATCAGCCTCTTCTTTTGTAAGACTTACCAAACGCATTTTACTCAATAGATGTGCAAATCTTGCAATCAGATTTGGAATTGTTTCATTCTGATAATGTTTGAAACTATTGAATTCCTTTTTCAAAACCTTTTGGCGACTTTTCTTATACTAACTATTACCCTCACATCTCTTTTCCAAAGCATCCCATAAACGTTTCGATGTCATTGTCAAAGTACCATATGCCTTTTTTTCAGCTTGTGCTTTCTTTTGTTCAGAAGAAAGTTTTATTTGAATAATGGTTTCCCAAGTTTCATCTTTAGGATAGACATATTGATCAGTGAATGATAACCACATATCAATATCATTTGTGTCAACGTACGCTTCAAACCGTTTAACCCAACTATGATAATCTTCTAATTTTAGCAATGTGGGAACTTTCTGATTTCTTACATTTTCATTATCATAGTTCATCATCGTTTGCATCGTAGCTTGCATCGAATCCAGAATTGCTGCAAATGCTTGAAAATCACTCATCTTGTCCGAAAACTTGTATACTTAAACTTTAAACCCAAAAACGAAGGTCTTAGAAGTGGATTTGGGTATCGAAACAGAGGGTACTAGTTGTTAGGCTAGTAAAAGTGTAGATCTCTCCGAGACGGTCGTTTTGGCTGGTATTAGCTCCCGTAACTCTTAACGGTTCTCAAGTTACATCAGTTTTTGTGAAACCTTCCAAAAATCCCAATTACTATTCACCCGAATCCAATCTGAACTTGAATTGCTTATCTGAACTCCTTCCGAACCTCAAACGAACTTGACTTCGGAATACCTTGGTCGAACCTCAGCCGAACTTGACTTCTGATGGGCGAACTAAAACCGACCGAACTATATCCGAACTGAATACGAACAAGAACCGAACTATATCCGAACTGAACATCATTTGAAAACTAACCAACTGGATCCGAACTTGAGTTTAGAGCGGTTAGTTTTTGTGAAAATTTAGATCTCAGCCGAACCTTATGAGAACTAGAATATACTCGACTAAATTTTCGCAATTTTTAGTGTTTTTGGATGAGATTTTCAACGATAACTCAGATAAACTCTAAAGGAACAATTTAGAAGAATATTTTTCACAAAAAGCTCACTAGAGATATTCAAACGAATACAAAAACGATGAGATTTTGTAAAAACCCCAAAATTTTGACTCAAATCGATGAAAAAAAGAGATTTCAGACCAGTAGATTGAACCGAAGCTCTGATACCACTTGAAAGAGCGTGAGCGGTGGATCGTCTGCTCGGTTCTATCAAAATCATTTTAAAAACGATGGACAGAAGAGTAAATACAAATGATTTTGTATTAGACCACAGAGAGATTACACAGAAACACACGTAAAAGATTTTTCCAAGAAGTTCTTTCTCTATACAAGACTTAGCTATTTATAGATGAACTAATCAAGCCTAAACCCGATCAGCTGAACCCAGTTTAGACCAAGTTCGTGTGATGTCTGAACTGGAGTTCGCCTATAGTTCGGATCACAGCAATCTTGTAACATTTGTCTTATATTTGATACTTCTAATGACGAACAGGAACCATGTATCAACAGAACCTCGATGTTTAAATTTGGAATCTTCTTCTGTACGTCACCCAACTCCTTTTCTGATTTAATCGGCTTCTCAGATAATCTGTTTGACAAAGACTTTTTTATCCTCATATCATCATGAGCACTATACACTTATTGTTTAACTTTCTCCCACTTCTTTGCGTAAATATCAACATTCCTTGTCAACAGCTTGTTTGCATCTGTCAGACTTGTTGCTTTGGCAAGCAATTCAGAATGAGCAACTTGGTGTTTATGCTCTAAAGCAGTAACTTTATCATAAGAATTTTGAAGTATATCAAGTTTTGCTTTTGATTTGGTAAATAATGCATCAAAATCTTTAGTTACTTCCTTAGCCTCTTTCTCTCATTTTTTTCAAAACCCTTGGCTGAATCATCCTTCTCAGCAGTCAGTTTTGAAATTTTTGTGACTAACTCTGAGTTATCACTTTGATATTTCAATTTTTGTTCCACAGTTTCAACACACATTTCTTTAAAAATGCTCACACTGATCTAAATCAAATAAATTCTTAAAAGTTATGTCTTCAAACTTTTTCTTGATTTTTTCTAACACTTCCATAAACAAACTCTTTTCTTTGACTATCTCCTCATTTGCCCCAACCTCATCAGAAACTTCACATTTCTTTTTGTAAATTTCTAACTCTTATTCATCACTTTTATATTTCTCAATTAGCACATTCTTTTCTTTCAGCAATTTCCTGATAAATTTATCTTTCTTCGAACAAAACTCACATAACGATTCATAACTGATGTGTCAGATTCACTATTAGTCATGCAACTATCACTCTGTGCAACCTCAACCAGAAAAGCATAATCAACTCCATAGTCAACCTTTAATGGAACGATTTCTACACTAAAATGTTTTCCTAGTTATAACCTTCTTGAATTTGAGAAACCAATTCTTTTTTATTTGCATTTGTGAGTATTTGAGTATTGCTGTTAGAAGCAGGTTTGTCCAAAATGTCCAAGATTGAACATTTGTAACACTTCACCATCGACTTGTCCAAACTAAGCTTCCCATCTGGATTATGTAACATCCTAAAATTTCGTAGTACGATAAATACGTGATTATATATATGATATATATATATATATATATATATATATATTAGAAAGACGTGATTATATGAATATGTGTTTTATAGCTAAACGAGATAAAACGTATATAATTGCATGTTTAACGGGTTGAAGAATTTATATGAATGTTATATATACAAAGCATATGAATACGTGTGAGATAAAATATTGGAAAGACGTGGTTAGATGAATATGTGTTTAATTCCATGTTAGAATATTGATGCATATGTTTTTAATACAAATGAAACGTATTTCATAGTTAACGGGAAAGAAAATAAGTAAATATGTGATTTATACGTATTGATAAGTGTTTATATTTATCGCTATACATGCCTCGAGGTTAGAAAATATTAGATAATATTATAGGAAGTTTAGGGGCATAAAATAATAATTATGTCAAAGTTCCGAGGGCTAAAGTGTACAAGATAAAACTAGAGGGGCCAGAATTGTAATAATGGGAAAATATCTTTGCTAGACATGGCATGCGGCCCGCATGCCGGTTCTTTGAAATGCGACCCGCATGGGTTGCAATCTGCACATGGTTCGCGAATGGATATGTTTCAGCCCCCCTTTTCACCCCTTTACGTGTCAAACTAGATCCAATACTCAGCATGAAACATGTCTAGGGTCTAGGACGGTTCTAACCACTATATATAGCACTCAAATGATCGAAAAAAGCTGTAAATTTCGATTTCTATATCCTAAAAACCCTAAAACGCCCAAGAACATTCATCACTTAATATCGGTTGATCCATAAGGTCTTAGGAGCTAAAAATCTGCAGTCAAGCATCATTTGGTATGTAAAAGAAAATCCTTAAATTAGTTTTATGATTCATAACAGTTTGGTTAGAGTTCTAGAAATCATCAAAAATTAGGGTTCTTGAATATGTTTATTCAAAATTGAGAAATCTGGTTGGAATCAAGGTCTGATTTTTGGTATGTAAGCTTAAAATAACATGTTGTGAGAATGCCCTAAGTTAATTTCATGATTGGAAAATGTTTGGTATGATTTTGAGAAACGGGTCAAAATTAAGGTTTTCTTGACATTATACGTTTTGCTAACATTGAATGATCGGGTTTGAATTAAGGTCCCATCTTTTGAAATATATCATAAGATGATATTATAAATAAAAGACCTATGTTTATTTGATAATAAAAAGCATTTTGATGATAAATTGAGAATTTCGTCAAATTAGGGTTTTAAAAGATGATTATTAAATATTGGGCTATCTGTAAAGTATTGGGAGTTGATTTTTGATATTTGAACATGTTTATATATAATAAGTATATATGAGTTTCAAATTGATAAATGATAAATACCGAGTTAATTGGGTACTAGAAGTTCGTGCGGACCAGAAGGGTAAGCACCTGTACACTTGGGTCTTTGGCAAAGCGAGAGTGTCACATAAATCCCAACTGGGACCTGGCACACCTCACTGGGTGATCCCGTCGTGAGTATTTACTTATAGGAATGCGTGTCTTCATATTATCATTAAAGAAGGATTTTTTCCTATAAGGGCATTTTGGTCATTTTCACCTATAGAAATGGTTATTCTTAATAATTAGATATTATGAAGATTATAAAATATAGAGATAAAGATATGAAGTGTTTATTATATGAAACCTTACGTTAACACCATACGATACGCGAATTAGGTTTAATCGTGAAGTAACAGAGATGCTGTCCGAGTGAACCAGTTAAAGAGATAAGGTGAGTTTTATGAGCCCACTCTTAATTGATTTAAATGTTTTTAAATGTTTTCGGGATGATATACATACAAGTGTTATGGAAATACATTCAAATTGTTTATAACTGAAATGTGGCTTATTTTAACTGTTAGAAACTGTTTAAATTGTTTTTTCATTAAAATATACGTGAAGGGTTATGAAAATGTATTCAAAATGAATTTGAATTGCTTATGTGTGTTATTACGCAATAATGATGACTGTGATACGGTATGTGCTATATTTTCTTTGTAATTAAATAGTTAAGTGATAAAAGCATTGTTAGTAGACATTATAGTGAATATGTATTTATACACGAGAACAGGTGATGCATTCGCTTAATTATTATGTGGTGGATACGCTGCTGGTACTTCCTATATATATACATAATAATATTAGTTACCCGGTATATCAGAAGTGTGGAGGATACGCCGCTGGTACATCTTGTATATATACACCAATGGTAAATTGGCGGATGTCCACTTGTTGAAATATATGAATGCTTTATCGCTACCTACTAATAACCCTAAGTCACTTGGGTAGTTAACTAAGTGCGGGTAGTAGTACATGGGGAGTTAGGTAGTAGTGTTTTCCCAATGGGGTTAGGGATCACTACAAATAGGAGGGGGGAGAATGCGACTGTCCATTATAGGGATCATCCAACGAAGGATGAACTCGGTAGTCAGCAAATAGGAAAAAATGTGCGACTATCCGTTATAGAGATCACCGAAATGGGGGACATAAGGGTAAACTCAGCAGTCAACAAAAATGGTATCTCTGCATATATATTAGCAGGGTTTAGACTGATAGTAAATGTTAGGGTTATAGGAAGGAATAGAAGGGATAATGGGATAAATGGTTTTGTAGAGGGTATTTCTTGTTAAGGAATATTACTTGTTGTATAATTACGTTATATGTTATACT
This sequence comes from Deinandra increscens subsp. villosa, assembly GCA_039602395.1. Taxonomy (NCBI): domain Eukaryota; kingdom Viridiplantae; phylum Streptophyta; class Magnoliopsida; order Asterales; family Asteraceae; genus Deinandra; species Deinandra increscens. The sequence goes on along the minus strand of JBCNJP010000007.1, from coordinate 50,748,560 downwards.
TGATACATGTTTGTGAAAAAGGGATCTTGCAGTCCAAAGGATTTAACCTCAGAACGAGGTAAAGTTTTTAAAACCTAGAACTCACCAGCGTAAGCTGACCTTTCAAAAATATATATGTATGTGAGGTCAAGGTGAGGCTTCAGATAGAAATGAGAAGGCCATTGTGATAAGGAATTAGACGGACAAGCTATCAGGGGAAGCGATTTGGCGAGCTAGCATAGATATAGTAATAAAACGTAGTTATAGTTAGAGTTACTTTATGTAGATTATATCTCTTACTTGTAGTACTTGGCTTATTAAATAAAAGTTTTAAATTTCCGCTGCTTAGTTATCTCTGTTGTACATTGTGTCCATGAGTAAATCCGATGCGTGACCCCTCCTAGTGCCAAGTCTGTGAGTGGGCGTCATAGATTAATTTCTCTTTTACTAGTTTTCTTGAAGAATCTCTTAGCTCATTGAGTTAACATAGCCAATTGCTAACTCATATCTAACTTATCTGGATGATCATCATCAATTTGACTCATATCCTCTTTGAACAACTCAACATTACCAAAATTACCAATTATCAACCCATAAGATGATGATATTAAAGTGGATATCAATGCGACATATTCTTCAGTTGATTTAGCAGGAATATCACTTGGATTGGATTAAACTGGGATGTGAACATTGCAACCCTTTGAATTAGATTCAAATTCACTAGAATATTCCGAACCACCAGAAGTCTTTCCAGCAATCAAAGCAGTTAGAGGATTGAGACTCAACTTTGATGTAGATTTGGCATGAAGTGTAGATGAATTTTCTCCACAATACAATTCAGGATTTTGAAATTGAGCAGGCGTTGACATTTTCATAGACATTTCTAATTCACGAGCTTGTAATTTGCCTGTCAGTTTGTGAAACAACCGTCCGGGATAATCTTTGTCATGAGTCAACAATAACACGTAATATTCTCATTTGTTTGGCAAAGCTTCCAGAAACATATCTTTCAGCTCATCATCATCCTTTGTAATCTTCGCAACTTCAAGTTCACTAATGAGATGAGAAAATCTTGAAACAAAGTCCGAAACATTTTCATTCGGATAATGTCTAAAATTATCAAGTTCCTTTTGCAACACTTTCTTTCGACTCTTTCGGTATTGTTCATTCCCTTCACATCGATTTTTCAAAGATTCCCATAAAGTTTTAGTGTCTACACATGTTTTGAACAGATACAACAGTTCTCTTGGTAATGCCATTGTAAGATTACGATATGTTTTCTTCTCTCTTGCATAAACCTTTCTTTCTTTAGAATCAAGATCACTTCGCATTTTAGGTTCTCCATTGACCATTGGATATTTATATTCCTCGTCAATGGGTATCCAAATATCAAAATTGATAGCACTACGATATGCTTCAAAACATTTCTTCCCGTTGTGATAATCTTTCAACTTTAGTAGCTTAGGAACTTTCTGACTTGTTCCTATTTCATTATCATAATTCAATAATGTTTGCTGTTGGGCTATATATATTATAGGCATGAACATTAGTTGTGGGCTTGTTAGTAATTGGGCTTTTGGGCTTAGTTAGATTATATTTAGGCCATGTGGGCCGATTTCTAGTGTTTATGATTGGGCTATTTGTGTTTATGATTGGCCCTAGGGTTTTTGTAAGAGGTAGTATAAATACCTCTCTTGTTTATGATTATGACAAGCTTTTGGAGATTACTATTCACGATTTCGCTCTCACTTTGAGTTTACGATCAGTCTTCTTTTGCTTCAAGTTTGTAGTGTTTTGCATTCAAGATTCAATATTTCTTATAGATTGAGTCTCTTTCTTCTACATTCTTCTTGAATCAATCACATACGAGGATTCCGCACTCGTTTGTGATTAAGATATCGTGATTGGTCGATATTCGGACGTACAATTGGTATCTGAGCCAAGAATCTGTGATTCGAGGCTCTCACGATATTGATTCAAGCTATTTTCTGGAAAAGCTAGTGTTTTTGAAGATTTAAAGGCTATTTTGGTGTTTACGAGTTCTGCTGCTGCTGTTCTTCGTGTTTTCGATCGGTTTCTGGGTTTGTTTGAGTGTTTACGATTGTCTATTTTGAAGATCTGCATCGGAATCAGCTTTACGAGTTCAAGATCGCATTTTTATCGTGTTTACGATCCGGTGAATTGTGTTTACGACTGTACTTGGTCGTAATCATCGTGTTTACGATTTTTCTTTACCTGAATCTCTTATCGTAATCGGTGTTTACGACTCATTCGAATCGCAATCGAGTTTACGATTCATTCTAATCGGAATCATGTGTTTACGACCCCTGCTTATCGTAATCGTTATTCGTAATCAGTGTTTACGATATTTCTTGCCGGATACAGAGTTTACGATTTGCCTCCATCGTAATCAGGAGTTCTCGATCGTAATCAAGGGTCTACGATCGTAATCGCACATTTTGGACAATTGGACTTTAGTCTTAAGTTTCCCTAAGCTTACGTAATGGATTTCAAACCGATTATGTATCAGAAGTTGGATTTTGAGATTGGATCCATCACTCGTCCACCTAGACTCACATCGGCGGATAATTTTCTGGAGTGGAAATATAGGTTTGAAAACCACCTGAAGAGTGTTGATTTAAGATTATGGAGAGCGGTAATTCATGGGCCACACACACATACACATCCAGAAGAAACCAATGCAGATAAAGCTAAAACGGAAGACGAATATGATGATGATGATTGGGAAAGATGCAACAAAGCAGAGAGGCCATTTTCTATTATGACTATGGCACTTACACTAGATATTACACAAGGATTTAAGCACTGCAAGACTGCCAAGCAACTCTGGAATGCTTTGATTGTGGCTTATGAGGGAAATCCGGACATTAAGGCAAGCCGCAAGCAAATGCTGAAGCAGAAATTCAATCTGCTCAACCACATTCAAGGTGAGTCCTTCGAAGCACAGGTGCAAAGGTTCATGTCTCTGATGGCCGAAATGTCAAGCTATGGTGTTGAACCGGGTCTGGAAGATAAGAATCTGAAACTGCTGAATAGTCTGCCCAAATCCAGGAATACCAACATCTCCATCATTAAGGACAGCAACAAGCTGAGTGAGCTATCTCTTGATGAGATGATCAACAAATTGAAGTCAAAGCTTATTGATGACAAGCAGAGAGAATTGAACCATATAAGCTCCCTTAGTTTGGCGGGAAAATTGAACCAAGCCCTGTTGTCAGAAAAAGTGGATTCTAAGCAAGATGGAAAGTCAGCTGGAAGTGGACCAAGCTCTGTCACAAAGTCAACTGCGTTTGTGGCACAACCTAATGCAAGTTCAAGTGGAGGTGTCAACCCTGATGCTACGAATGATCCTAACTTTGCCCTCGGAATGGGCTTTATGAACAGCTATCATGCTCTCATGGCAGGAACTTTAGTGCCAACTGAGATGTTGTCAGGTGAGCTGAATCAGATAAATCTAGAAGATGTAGAGATGTTGGATGTCTCTCGGCAGATGGCAATGGCTGTTTTCAGGGCAAAGAAGTTCATGGCAAAGACTGGGAGAAATGTGTGGAAGGACCAAGATAAGATCAGGATGGGGTTTGACAAGAGCAAGCTGACGTGCTACAACTGTGACGAGTATGGGCATTTTGCAAGAGAGTGCACAAAGTCGAGAAAAGAAAGAACAGAAGAAAGGAAAGCAGGTGATGGCAAGGGAAAGGCTGAGTCAAGTGCTTTGGTTGTGCAGGAAGGAGGTGGATATGATTGGACACCTCAATTAAAAGAATTCAGCCTGTCACATGCAATGGTTGCTGCTATGGAAAGGGATGAAGAGGAAGAGCATGCATTTGTTGTAACTGATGAGAAACCTGAAGAAACTCCGGTGGATGACAAGGAAGCCTTTGCTGCTGAGATTGATAACGACAAGGTATGTCCTGATCCCACTTGTGCTCGTATAATTCCTGGACTTAGACAAATCTGTAAAAATTATCAGTTAGAATTGTTTGAAATAAAATGCGAGAGGAGTTCCTTTAAGGATAGATGGCAGAAGAATGAGGAAAAGGTAAAAGCTCCGAAACTAGACATAGTGAAATATCAAAAACTTGCTACTGAGAAAGCTCTTCTGTATGACAACGCTAAGTTGGAAATAGCTGAGCTTAGTAAGCAGATAGATGAACTTAAGCATAAGAACAATGAGTTGCAAGTAAAACTTGATGTGAACCATATGAGAAGCAAGAGAATGCTAGAGGCCAGTAAGTCTTTGAACACATGCATAACTGAGGTTAGAATAGGTAAGGACAAAGGTGGAATAGGGATTAGCTTCTCAGACAAAAACAAGAATGATGTTTTTCAAGATAAGACTAGAGACATAATAGGAATAATCCTTGAGGAGGATCAAGTTGATAGATCGGAAGCAGGAACACATGAGATAGGACCTCCCTTAGATAGTGTTCTAGTAGGAGTAACACCTATGACTGATCAGGAATTTGAAAATGAGAAACACATGATCTATGGGTTGGGTAAACAGAATGAAACAATGGCATCCACAAGTAAATCAGGTCCGTCCCATGAATCATTAAACAATTGTGTTGAACCTGCTGATGGCTTTGTTTCATGTGCAGATGAAGTAGGTATTAAAGATGTGTCAGGGGAGGATGCTGAATGTTTGAAAGTCAATGAATGTCATGTGTCTAGTAGTTTTAGTCTTAATTTACCCAAGGACGATGTTCTGGCATCTGTGCCAGAACTTAATACGTCCAAGTCAAAACAAGTAGTTGTATCTGTGTTGTCAAAACATCTTTCTAATTCCAATGAAAACGTTGATGGTTTTAAAATTCGCGTGCCTAACACTAAAGTAGGTCGTGAGACTAAGCCCAAAGATTTTGTTGCTTATCCCCAGGTTGTGTCAACTGTTTATAGAACAAACAAATCTAAGTCAGAGCAATTTTGTTTAATTACACAACCGGAAAAAGATACAAAACGTGTTATACACAAATGGGATGATAAGCCAGAGTGGAAGTCGTCTTACCCAAGACGTTCATACCTCTGTAGTCATGTCAATGGGCCTAGACTCATGAACTGCTTTCAATGTGGAAAACCAGGACACTTTGCTGCTAATTGTGTGTATAGACCATTTCAACCATACTATCCGCAAAACCCACGGACTAGTATGTTGGAGAAAATGATGACAGGAGAAAAGCAAAAGCAGAAGGAACAAGCTTTGTTTAAGGGGAAGCAGTGTTTGGAACCAATGAAGAATCAACAGTCTAAGGTTTCAAACACAAAGGCACCTGTGACAAAGCCTGTTGTTAAAAAATGGAATGTGGCCAAAACTCCAAAACCAACTTATGTATCTAAAGGAGTTTATAAAAAGAATGATAAGATAAAACCAGAATTTGTTGAGAAACAAATGTTAGGTTGTATAACTATTTATCAAAACACGAGTACGCAGCGGAAAGAATCCTATGAATTAATCTAACTAACCGGTTTTAGAACATGTACCTTTTAGCTCGGCAAGACTTGATCTCTTGGAGGATTTGATACAAATCCCTCTACGATCGCACACACGACACACCAATGCTATGTGCTAGCAACCGATCACGAACTCCTCTTGATGTAGGCTTGGTCGAACCACACAAGAATCGAAACCCCCCTTGGGTTTTCTTGTTGCCGAATTCGAGAGAGTAGAGAGAGAGAATTAGGTTTTGCACCTTTATCAGATAAATGCAACCAGCACCTAAACCTCAAACCAAGATGGTCTATTTATAGGTTTAGAGGAACTTGATAAGCAAGTTAGGGCTTGGGATAGGCCTAACCGAATTTCGGCCTTAAGGCTTATCCCAAAGCCTTTTCCTAATTGTAATCCAATTACAACTCTCTCTAATTACAACTAACACCCCTCTGTTAACAATTAACTGTCAGTTTTTTAACGAAACCTCGTTAAATGTTCGTGATAAATATTAATTAACCATTAATTAATATTAATGCATTTGGTGTCGAGACGTGTGACCCCGTAGGCTTAAATAACTTCCGGACATACGCTTACTATTACATGATCATATCCCTACAGCTCCCACTTGAGCTTGCAATAGTAAAGGTAATAACATTGGTTAGCATCTAGCAACACGCCAATGCTCCCAGAAATATTTAAGTACAGTTTCTCAAAGTGTATTTAAATGGTACAGTCATTTACTATCCCTTTGTTACCGATACCGTGTTAAATATGGATATGGATCAAGGTCATTCCATACTTTAACGATTCTGTTTCTCATTCTCACAACTAACTTAAGATTACCAAATTGCAAATCGAGACATCTCTAGATTTCATTTGGGCACGGCCATGCAAACATCTTAATTAGTCTAATGAGGGGCCCAGTGGTATCTGCTTCAGCACAAAGCTGAAGGAACAAATCCTCTTGACTACACGTGTCAAGTCACATACTTCACTACACTTACTGAAAATAGCCCTTTTGTACTACCTTATTCAGGATAGTTAGACCTATATCAAGTAGGTGCAATCCATACACGCATGACCTGCTTGTATCTCAAGTCTAAGGATAAGTAAAGCAACCATTTACGAATTTCACTCAATGACGCCGATCCATAAAGTGACAATTCGTTAGTGGGTCAGTCCAGTATGCATCCAATGAATACTATGTGAGTTTGGTGGGACCATCCTAACCAATCACTCAGATTTTGTCTTAGTTTAACTATATTCCCATATAGTTAATCGACAATGGACAATTTAGAATACTTGACAAGTACTCAAGGATTAAACATGCAAATATAGGACACAACTTACTATTAAATGAAATCAAACATATCAAGTACTTTATTTCATTATTTATAAATAGAAATTGCTTAACGTCCTTTATCCAAATACCGAACATCAGACATACATGATTTAACTAGCTAATTTAAGTCCCATGCCCTCGGCATGCCTTTCAAGCTTCGGCCTCGACAAAGCTTTCGTGAAAGGATCAGCTAAGTTAATATCTGTGTGAACTTTGAGTAATTTGATTTCACCTAGTTCGATCTGCTCACGAACATAGTGATATCTCCTGGCATAGTGTCTGGCGCCCTTCTGAACTCCAGGTTCTTTGGCGATGATCAATGCACCCGAGTTATCGCAATACATATCGATCGGCAAGTTACTTGTGGGGACAATGTCTAGCCCACTAATAAACTTCCTTATCCAGACAGCCTCCATTGCAGCTTCCGAAGCAGCAATGTACTCAGACTCTGTTGCAGACATAGCAACTGTGGTTTGTTTCTTGCTTTTCCAATCCACAGCGCCTCCATTCATAACGAAGACGTACCCAGACTGAGACTTCGTGTCATCTCTATCAGTCTGAAATCCAGCATCACAGTATCCAGTCACTTTGAGCTCTTGATCTGGATTTCCCCCATATACCAAAAACAAATCTCTAGTAGCCCGTAGGTACTTGAGAATGGTCTTAACAGCAGTCCAGTGACTTTCACCTGGATTCTGTTGAAAACGGCTAACGATATTTTGCGCAAACGATATATCGGGTCTAGTGCATCTCACCGTATACATAATAGAGCCAACAGCCGAAGCGTAAGGGACTCTTTGCATACGCTTCACCTCATCAGGTGTAGAAGCACCTTGTTTGACCGACAGACCAAGTCCTTCCTGCATTGGTACTATACCACGCTTGGAATTCTCCATCTTGAATCGCTTCAAGATCTTATCAATATAAGCACTTTGACTTAGTCCAATCAACCGCTTAGTTCTATCTCTATAGATCTTGATTCCAAGAATGAATGCTGCTTCTCCCAAGTCTTTCATGGAAAAACACTTTCCAAGATGGGATTTTACATCTTGCAACATTGGAATGTGTTTTCCTATTATCAATATGTCATCTACATATAAGACAAGGAAAGTAACATTACTCCCACTAGCTTTGCGATATACACATGGCTCATCGGGATTCTGAACGAAACCAAACTTTTTGATTTCTTCGTCAAACCGTTTATTCCAACTCCTTGATGCTTGCTTTAGTCCATAAATGGACCTTTGAAGCTTGCATACTTGGTTGGGATGTTTTGGATCAATGAACCCTTCAGGTTGATCCATATAGACTTCTTCATCTAAGTAACCATTTAAGAAGGCAGTCTTAACATCCATTTGCCATATCTCAAAGTCACAGTACGCTACTATGGCTAAGAGAATCCTAATAGCTCTAATATCTGCTACTGGTGAAAAGGTCTCATCATAGTCAACGCCAAAACGTTGAGTATAACCTTTCGCCACGAGACGAGCTTTATAGGTGTGTACCTTTCCATCCATGTCGGTCTTCTTCTTGAAGAGCCATTTACTCCCAACGGTTCTTGCATTGGGAGGAAGATCAACCAGGGTCCAAACGTGGTTATCTTGCATGGATTTCATTTCCACATTCGTAGCTTCAAGCCATTTGTCAGATTCCGGATCTGATAATGCAGCTTTGAAGTTCGGAGGCTCATTGAGATCTCCTGATACGTTATCCTCGGATTCGACTAGACCAATCCATCTATCCGGATTACGTACGACCCTTTCGGATCTACGAAGTGGAATCGCAACATCATCGACTTGAGGTTCATCTCTTTGAACATTTCCCCCCCCCAAGTTGATGATTGCTAGTTGTTTCAGAAGGTGACACATCTTCTAGTAGTTCTACAATTCTCCCACTGTTCTCTTGAGCTATAAAATTCTTTTCAAAGAATTCAGCATATCGAGCAACACGAACAGTGTTTTCTGAAGAATTATAGAAGTAGTAACCCATTGTTTCCTTTGGGTATCCCACGAAGATGCACTTAGTAGTCCTAGGTTGTAGTTTGTCAGGCGTATCACGCTTCACAAGTGCCTCACATCCCCAGACTCGTAAGTAAGACAACACAGGGACTTCTCCATGCCATAATTGATATGGTGTCTTTTCAACCTTCTTGGTTGGAACCATATTTAGAACGCGTACAGCGGTTTCTAGAGCAAAATCCCAAAATGATAATGGGAGAGTTGTAAGGTTCATCATCGACCTCACCATCTCTAGTAAGGTTCGATTCCTCCTCTCAGACACTCCATTATGCTGAGGAGTATAAGGAGGAGTAAGCTGTTGGACAATTCCACACGCTTTAAGATAATCCTTAAACTCTTGGCTTAAGTATTCTCCACCACGATCCGATCGAAGGATCTTGATGGTCTTACCGAGTTGATTTTCAACTTCGTTCTTAAACTCTTTGAATGTTTCAAATACCTCATGTTTATGTTTAAGCAAGTAAACATAACCATAACGGCTGAAATCATCCGTGAAAGTCACGAAGTAGCTAGCACCTTTTTTTGACACATGTCTAAATGGGCCACATACATCAGTATGGATGAGTCCAAGTAGCTCTTTTGCCCTTTGCAGCTTGTTCGGAAAGGGTTTTCTTGTCATCTTTCTTGAGATACAGGAAACGCATTTTTCAAATGATTCATCATTTGATTGTAAGATCCCTTCACGTTGAAGTCTTTCAATGCGATTTTTGCCAACATGGGCAAGACGACAGTGCCATAGATAGGTAGAGTCCAAACTAGTTTTGGCTCGTTTGCTAACATTGAACATTGAATTATTTGAAACACAACCACGCATATCAATTTCATAAATGCCATCACAAGGAATAGCATCAAAATAATGAACATTATTTTTAGAAACTGAAATACCGATATTATTAAACGTGTTAATAAATCCTTGGTTTTTCAACAAAGAAACTGAAATAACACCTCTAGTGATAGAAGGTGCATAATGACAATTGTCTAGTACAATAAATAACCTAGAAGGCAGAATTAAATGAAATTCTCCTATAGCTTCCACAGCTGCTGGCAAACCATTTCCAACGAACAGCTGCAAAGCTCCAGGCTTCAGTTTCCTCCTTTTTCTAAGACCCTGTAACGAATTACAGATGTGAGTTCCACAGCCGGTGTCATACACCGATGAATCACTCTTAGAAAAGGAAAATAATTCAATTGTGAAGATACCTGAAGTACTAGTCCCACTAGTATTCTTTCTCTTCTTCATCAACTCAGCTAGATAGGTAGGACAGTTCCTTTTCCAGTGTCCAACTTCACCACAATGGTGACAGATCTGGTCTTTAGCCGGATGCTCTTTTGAGGCCGGAGGGGTTTGCTTGGTTTTAGGAACAAGCGCAACTGCCTTGCCTTTTCCTTTACCATCATTCTTGCCCTTCGCCTTTTGCGGTCGTTTAGCCTTTTGGATCCTTCCCCCCTTGATCATAAGAACTTGGGGTGTTTCAATGGCCTTTTTAGGAATCGTCTTTTCATACTCGACAAGCATAGCATGAAGCTCAGGTATAGTCTTAGTCATACTATGCATGTTGTAGTTGTGCACAAAACCCTCAAAATCCTTCGTAAGCGATTTGAGGATCATGCCAACTGCAACAGCACGATTATACCCATAATTGAGCGATTCCAGTTTGTCAAAGTAGCTCTTCATCTTGAGCACATGACTACTGACCGATTTACCAGTTTCAAGCTTTAAGTCGTGGAGTTCCACAACTAGGTCGAACAATTCGACACCAGCTTGTTTTTCATACATCTTTTTCAGCTCTTTGATCATATCACAAGGTGTATGAAATTCGTATTGCTTCTGAAGATCGGGAGTCATACTCGAGATCATCATGCAAGCAACCTCATCGTATATGCTATACTCTGCGTTGTAGAACGCTTTCTCTTGCTCAGAAGCATCAGCAGCTGGCTCGGTCGGCCAATGATGTTCAAGGACATCGGTCCTCCGTTCAACTCTAAGGACAATCCTCAGTTGACGGTACCAGTCATTGAAGTTAGATCCATTCAGCTTTTCTCTTTCAAACATTTGACGAAAAGCATGAACAACATTGTTTTGAGGAGGGTTTGTTGCCATCTACAAAACAGATTAAGTTCAAAAATCAGTATTTTCGATAATCTTTTCCTTAATAAATTTAATTACCCAATGTTTAAACATTTTAAACAATTAAGCTTATTAAGGCTAGGATCCAATTGACATGCCATCATTTCATCAGTTGATCTGCTAGAAATGATGCATTCAAATGGTAAGTGACGATCACTAATTGTATTCCAAATACAATTCCTAGATTTTATGGGACCTACAACTTGCACCAAGTGATTTGTAGTCATGTTTCATCCCATCTTTTGCCACGGGCCAGGGGTCTCACCGCCTAGCTCATTTTAAGTCGTCCAGCTAAGAACGCACAAATTGTCCACCATTGTGTACCAATGAGTGGGAATTTGCCATGTAAATGCCATTTTACCATTGTGTACCAATGAGTAAGATGACATCCACAAGTGTCCTTTACAAGGTGGATGGCAAAGACTTAAGTTTGGTTTGGGTCAAAACAATTTTGATGCGTGATCAAAAAGGTTATGTGTGAATATTCATGCACTTCTTCATCACATAATGTGTTTATAAAATTCTTAGTTTGTCTTCCAAATCAAAAGAGCTCGGTAGCTCCATTTGCAACACACAAAGAAGCGTAGGGGTGAGGTTTGCAACTTTTGCAATTAAAAACCTACCACTTTAGGGAAGCAGAGCGACCCGACTTATACCTCTCTTAGAGTGTGTTCAAATGGGTGAGCCGGTGTTTCTTTTGACTTTTAGGACACAAATTTTATTTTATAAACAAAATCATATTTCAATAGATTATTTAAGCAAATTTCGATTTTCATAAAACAAATTTGCAATAAACCTTTTATTATGTCACAATTATCAGATAATCACATAATCTTAGGGTTTCTAATTATCACATATAATTTTAATTTAATCCTCTTTCATTTAAGTAATAACCACGAACGATTTGCATGAAACATCATGGTTTTTACTTCTTTTTAACACTTTAAAATCTAAAGGTACAACATGTTGTTCAATCATCTAATAATGACAAAAACTTGGATTTATAATTTTAGATCACAAAAATCAAATTTTAGAGCTAAAATTAGGGTTTCCGATTCGGCAAGAGGTTTTCGATCCATTATTAGAGTTTACGATCGGAAAGCAGGGGTTTCCGATCGAAACAGGGTTTTCGATCGGGTACTATTCGATCGTGGACTATTCGATCGGGTCGAAAAGCATTTCCGATCGGAACCTTTCCGATCGGATACTTTTCGATCGGGTCGAAAAGCCTTTTCGATTGGGTACTTTTCGACCAGTTCGTAAACACTTTACGATTTGGATCGAAAAGTAGGGTTTCCGGTCGGAAATCAAGGGTCTCCGCACCGGAATAGGTTTTCCGATCGGAAATCAAGGGTTTCCGATCGGGTAGAGAAGCGTTTTTCGATCAGGGACTTTTCGATCGAGTCGAAAAGTCCTATTTCATCGAATTTTTTCCGTTTTTACCAATTGCGAAACCTTTTCCAATTGTAAAACACGATTTTTAAATGAATCAAAAAGCTAGAATCTTGTTTTGGTTACCCCCCTTCCAAGTTTTATTCCCGGTAATTAATTAAAATCATAGGTGGCTCGTGATACCACTGTTAGGTTGTATAACTATTTATCAAAACACGAGTACGCAGCGGAAAGAATCCTATGAATTAATCTAACTAACCGGTTTTAGAACATGTACCTTTTAGCTCGGCAAGACTTGATCTCTTGGAGGATTTGATACAAATCCCTCTACGATCGCACACACGACACACCAATGCTATGTGCTAGCAACCGATCACGAACTCCTCTTGATGTAGGCTTGGTCGAACCACACAAGAATCGAAACCCCCCTTGGGTTTTCTTGTTGCCGAATTCGAGAGAGTAGAGAGAGAGAATTAGGTTTTGCACCTTTATCAGATAAATGCAACCAGCACCTAAACCTCAAACCAAGATGGTCTATTTATAGGTTTAGAGGAACTTGATAAGCAAGTTAGGGCTTGGGATAGGCCTAACCGAATTTCGGCCTTAAGGCTTATCCCAAAGCCTTTTCCTAATTGTAATCCAATTACAACTCTCTCTAATTACAACTAACACCCCTCTGTTAACAATTAACTGTCAGTTTTTTAACGAAACCTCGTTAAATGTTCGTGATAAATATTAATTAACCATTAATTAATATTAATGCATTTGGTGTCGAGACGTGTGACCCCGTAGGCTTAAATAACTTCCGGACATACGCTTACTATTACATGATCATATCCCTACAACAAATGGCTAAGGTCAAAAGAGTTAATAAACCTAATGGCAAAGCAAAAGTTGAGCAACAGTTTTTAAAACAAAAAGATGTCACTCAAACAAAACAACTGGTTTACACGAAACTGAAACTTGAGTGGACACCTGTTAAAAAGCCATCTGGTAAAAAGGCCACATCTCCACAAAAGAAACCCGTGTCTGTGAAGAACTCATCAAATGTGTTGAAACCACAGAAAAACACCACCTGGAAACCAAAAGTCAACATTCAAAATGTGAATGTACCTGAATCAAAGCCAGAAATGACCCTCCAATTAGTTAATTACATTGATTCCAAAGGTGTGCCTAGATCTGTTATGGCATGGGTACCTAAATCTCACTAATCTCTGATTTGTGTAGGGACAGCCAAGAAGACCTATCAACAATCTCTGGTATGTTGATAGTGGTTGCTCCCGACATATGACCGGAGACTTATCCTTTTTGGAAGATGTTGAAGACTTCAATGGTGGAGGTGTATCATTTGCAGGTGGTGTGGGTGGAAGAATAAGCAAGAAAGGAGTGGTGAGAAGTGGTAATTTATCATTCTCTGACGTGCATTATGTGGAGGAGCTGTCACACAGTCTACTGAGTGTCTCTCAGATTTGTGATAGAGACTATTCTGTGTTGTTCAACCGCAAGGAGTGCATTATTCTCAAGCCTGGTGTGAAGATTCCAAAAGAGTGCATCTTGATGCATACTCCGAGAAGAGCAAACTCTTATCAGCTTAACATGGGTCAACCTCCAACTTCAGAAGAAGTCTGTCTCATATCCAAACAAAATGAGAACTTAGCTCTTTTGTGGCATAGGCGTCTGGGGCATGCTAACATGAAGAATTTGACCAAGCTTGCAAAGGGAGAACATGTCAGAAAGCTGCCTATCAAAGATTTCTTTATTGTGGAAAAATGTGTGGCTTGTGCGAAGGGGAAGCAGCACAAGTTGCCGCACCGTCCGAAGATAGCAAATTCAGTGTCATCTGTGTTACAACTTCTTCACATGGATTTATTTGGGCCAATGCAAGTACAAAGCATCAGCAAATTCTCTTACTGTCTCGTGATTGTGGATGACTACTCACACTACAAGAAATTAGGGTCTTCACCCACACTTTATAAGTGTGGGCATATGTGTACATTTCGTGGGTAGTTGTTTTTACCGACACATAAATTTAGTGTCAACATGTGTGGCCGGAGCCATGAAGATAAAGGTCTATACCCACACATTGGTTATATGTAGGTAAAGGGTACTCTTTACCCACACATATATGTGTAGTTAATCTTCAATATATATGTGGGTAATAGCATTACATTTTCTTCAAATAACAAGCGCGTGGGCGCGTGATAGGGGCTGACGTGGCAGTGTTTTTACCTACATATATATATGTGTAGGTATATAATATTGACACGGTAGCATACTAGGATGCTGACATGGCAGTGTGATTTAGCTACACATATACATGTGTAGGTATATGATAATGACGTGGCAGCTGACATGGATGCTGACATCGCATATACGATTTTATCTACACATAATATGTGTAGTTTTTTCATGGTGACGTGGCAGCTGACGTGGCGGCTGTCATGGGATCTACAATTTCACCTACACATATCATGTGTAGGTATATAGTAGGATATACCCACAAATGATAAATGTAGGTGAAACATATTATTAAATGTAGGTAAAACATATTATTAAATGTAGGTAAAACATATATAAAAATGTAGGTAAAACATATTATTAAATGTAGGTAAAACATATATATAAATGTAGGTAAAACATATATAAAAATGTACGTAAAACATATTATTAAATGTAGCTAAATCATGGAAAATGTAGAAACTGATTTTGAAATTCCATCACCAATTGTCTAAATTCCATAAAAAAAAACCAAGTACTTAATAAACAAACCAACATTGTATCATTGTATCATAAAAAGTTAAAGAAACATTCATCAGTCAACAAGTTAATTTTCATCCGGATTAGTGTCTTCACCTTCATCGTCAAACTCTGTTTCTTCATCGAATTCGGAAGCATTGTCTTTAGAAGTTCCAGTTGGTGTGCTAGTGGGGGGCAACATATTATTATCAATCAGTACTTGGCTCATAGTTGCAACGACACCTTTCAGCACTTGAACTTCATCCACCAGTTCGTCATAAGATGGGCGGTTTTCCTTTGATTTCTTAGTAATACTCCCCTTTCTTTGACTAGTAAGAGGATCACGTCCCCACCCATTTAAACGAACAGAGCTTCTTCCAAGGATTTTTTCAAGAATAACCTTGTCACTCATCAATGCCGGGTTAAGATTCTCTTCCCTCAGTTTGATCATCTGATTCTGTAAGCGAAACAGATTAGACAATTAGTACAATCCATGTACAGTAACCCACTATATGATTATTCATCAGCAATTTAGGGTGCTTTTGCCATAACTTACAAGATATAGTACAACAGTTTGCAAAGCATATTTAAGTTCTATCTTTCATAGAGTTGGCAATGTGGTTGGTTGGTCAAGTTGTGTAACGGGTCAAAATATGTAACTGTTGCACAGCTCGGTTTGGGTTAACCTAAAGTGCATATAATTAACAAACGCGAAAAGTCTCATTTGCCCTTCAAAAGCATTGCAATTTATTTATGACATTAGCTCTGGTACACAATATTATTTCTCTAGACATAAAGGCATCCAAGATTGGATGAGGAACAACATTGCATGAGGAACAGTAAACTATATATGCTCATCACTAATTTCAAAAATTTTGTCAAATCAGAAGAAAATTAAAGTACACTTACATAAATCGCAGCCGCATCATCCGATATCCAACCCTTCTCTTCATCCCAGTGGGTAAGCTTCCATGTCTCAATTTGACCAGACTCTAAATCCGAATCCTGTCCACTCTCCAGGTGATAACGGACAGTGCTCTTGGAACCATTCCTACTATCTGTCTTTCGCATCGCACGAGCCTCAACCCTCTTTTTGGCAGTTTCCTTCAAAAAAGTACAGCCATAGTGCAATATCAAATATTTGACTGAATTCAAAAATATTGAATAATACAACTAACGTATTTAAAACTTTGTTAAAACTTTACCAAGAACTGTGGATCAGACCACCGATCACAGAGATATCCCCAGTCTACGTCTTTGCCAATATCGGAAGGGGGTGTGGCCTTCACCTTTGCTAGAGTTGTTTCATCTTTCGATCCTTCCATAAGTTTGAAGTACTTATGCAACTCAGCTCGAAAACCCCTCCACGCCCTTGCCATGTAGGCATCAATAACTCGGCAAACATCCGTATCCTCCACATCAATGTCAAATAATGTCTTTAAACAGCACATGTAACAAACATATTAACTGGTTAGTAAATGTAGATGTTAAAATCATACCGGACTACAATAAGAAACTTACAGTTAGCTTGTCCCGTAAAGACATCCTCACTTGAGTAGGTACATATCTCCACTCTTTATAAGCAAAAGTACAATTGTTTCGCAAAATGTACCCACACTCGAACATGAATTGTGACTCGTTATCAGAAACAACTTTCCTCATTTGAAAGTTGAACACCACTGGCAGTTTTGTCTTACATGCCTGCACCATTCTTCGAGCACCCTTGCTACATGTTCCACCACGTTTTTTTATCGATTTGCTTACTCCAGTTTCTAGCTCTGTCTCTTCATAAGCTGACATGTCTACAAACAGGTAACGGAACATATCAAGATTAACAACATGCACCAAGTATAAGCAAGTATATTCTAACAAATTTTCTAACCATGTGGTGTAGATTGTTCCAGTTCTTCAGTTGGCTCTGTACCAGAGGTCCGATTAGTTTCATTGGTTGCAGCTGAACAGGTCTTGTTTGTAGGAGCAGGAGTTGCTCTCCTCTTTGTCTGTGGCGCGGCTTTGTCACATGTACTGACCCTTTTTTTGCTTGTACCCATTCCAGTAGAGGCGAGACTATGTTGTTTGTCTACAACCAAATTCATCAGCAAAGTATGTATTAACAACATTACGTAGACACTATTTATTAACAAGTAAATTCAAACATATTTACTCACCAGGCACAAGGGATTGTTCCTTTTGTCCAGATTGAACAATTTTCTCTCGAACTCCTTTACTGCCACTTTCTACGCTTCTCACAACATTTAAAACCGAGTTGATCTTAGGTTGCTTGTCTACAACCAATTACAACAAGATCAGTATAAAGTAGTAACAGGTAAATTTGAACATAATTGGAGACATTAGTGAGCCGGTACCTGATATCCCAGGCATTGGAAAAGTTCTAAGGCTCGACAAATGAGACCCTGTATCTATAGCAACATTAAACATACACAAAAATTAGCGTAGCTAATATTACATTCTTGTTTGAGTTTATATGACCGAGCTTAAAATAAACCCCAAAGCAAACCACTCACTGCTGTTTAAACAGTAAAAAAAAAATTTCTACGAAATGAGCGGTTTGGACGGTTTTACAGTTTTAAAGTGGACTACACACAATGTACCTAATAATAAAAATAAATTAAACTGTCACATACCAGTATGTCGCCCATCTTCTCCACGGACTGCAGCTTTTTTAGTCATCCCCCCTCTTCTTGACATTTTGCTGTATTTAATAGTTATATAACATGTCAGCATCTATCAAGTGAAGATATAATACTAGATTTAAAACTGAATACTATATCAAATTTATACCAACTTAAAGAGACAATCTTTTTAATATATTCTCGACATAACAAAGACAGTTGAAGATAAAAAGGGTGTGGTCGTCAAAATAACTACCTTGAATGATTACTCTGGCTTGATGATAGAGAATTGTCAGAGACTTGGTTGATGATTGTGGCTATATGAATTTGGCCAGGCTGTAGTCTTGTACCTAAAGCTCCTAAGAGAGAGACGCGTTAGACCAAAAATATAAACAGAGATGTTTATATTGAATAAAACTTATATTAAACAAACAAGATCATGGGGGAGAGGGATAAAAAATAGCGGGAGGAAGCATGGGTTTTAGCGCCTAAACTTTCTATTTTGTAGATAAATTTTAGATGGAAACCAATTAGCGTGATTGGAGCTAATTTTTAGGAGAAAACTGTATATTATTTTTGTTTCCAAAAATAATATACCACCATATTATTAGCTGTATAAAAAAAATAATTTACAAAACAAGTACATATTTGAACTAAGTAAAACTGTAATTAAATAGTTTATGGGTCCTGAGGATTTAGCAGCCCAATATAACATAGTTGTTGTAATTAGGATATATATAGTAATAAAATCAGTAAACTATAAAAATAAATAAATAATATATATATATATATATATATAATTATATGTTATATATAAATATATGATAATTGTGCTAGTTAAAGAACATTAGACTTAAATAAAAAACTGTACCATCCTCGTTTTCAAATTCATCAGCGCCATTTTCTCCATACTTATCAGGTTGACCAACATCATCTAGACATAACGCATCATCCTCGTTTTGAAAATCACCATCGCCATCATCCCCATCATTCTCATCAGCATCATTCACAGTTTGGGATACTCGGTCTCCTCTGTAAACTACTACAAGCATATGAAATATAGTTATATTAGTGTCTTTGTTATTATTAGTAAATACACCAAATAATAACATTCACAGTTTGGGTCTTCTTTTTATCCAACAAGTATGAAACTCCGATCTTAGTGAAACAGTTTGTCACGCTTATAGAGAATCAGCTGAACGTGAAGGTCAAGGCTATCAGAACGGAAAATGGAACAGAATTTAAGAATGCAGAGTTAAATATGTTCTGTGGAGAGAAGGGAATAGAGAGACAATTCAGTGCACCCTACACTCCGCAACAGAATGGAGTCGCTGAGAGAAGAAACATGACACTCATTGAAGCAACAAGGACACTGATGTGTGAAGCTAAATTGCCAATCTTCTTCTGGGCTGAAGCAGTTAATACAGCTTGTTACGTGCAGAATCGTGTTCTTTTAAACAAGCGTCATGAGAAGACTCCGTATGAGATTGTTTACAAAGAGAAGCCAACAGTGGGATACTTCAAGACATTCGGGTGTCCATGCACGGTTCTGATTCTGTCCGATGTTGGGAAATTCGAAGCCAAGGCCGATGAGTGTTATTTTGTGGGTTATTCAGCAAATAGTGCGTATCGTGTCTACAACAAAACCACAAAGGTTATCATTAAGGCATATAATGTAGACTGGCTTGAAGACAATCCTACAGATGCAGGGATTGGACCGGATTGGATTTTTGACTATGGGTCGCTGTTTGAAGGGTTCAACTTTTCAAATGTTTTCCATCATTTGGGTGAAGAAGAAGACATTATTGCACAATCATCTGAATCAAGACCTCATGCTGAGAAAGTTGGTGAGAAAGCACCAGATGCAGTTCCCACAAATGTCAATGCAGATGCTCCGGGAACTTCGGGAACTAAAGATGATGATTCAGAAATTTCTCAAAACCAAGGTATGAGTGATAATACTGTTAATTCTAACGTGCCTGTCTCTGTTTCTGTGCCAGATGTTCAAGTATCAAGGATCAATAAAGACCATCCAATCAGCAATATACTTGGACCAGCTTCAGCAGGTGTTACCACTAGAAGCCACACGGGAGACATTAATTTTTGCATGTATTCGTGCTTCATATCCCAGATTGAGCCTCCTAATGTGATGGTTGCTCTCAGAGATCCATGTTGGATAGAGGCCATGCACAATGAACTTAATCAGTTCTCTAAGTTGGGAGTGTGGCGCCTAGTGGAAAGGCCAGAGAACAAGAAGGTTATACCCACACGTTGGTTATACAAGAACAAAAAGGATGACACGGGTATAATTGTCCGAAACAAAGCTAGGTTGATTGTTCAGGGCCACAGACAAATTCATGGAATTGACTATGATGAGGTCTATGCACCCGTGGCAAGATTGGAGGCTATCCGGATATTCCTTGCAGTTGCATCATATCTAAACTTCACAGTTCGCCAGATGGACGTCAAGACAGCATTTTTATATGCAGAAATGAATGAGGAAGTATATGTGACTCTACCACCGGGATTCATAGATGAGGAGTATCCAGATCATGTATATCTTCTGGATAAAGCTTTGTATGGACTACATCAAGCTTCACGCACGTGGTATGAGACACTATCAACTCATCTGGTGGAGAATGGATACTCAAGAGGAGTGGTTGATCAGACGCTGTTTAGGAAGAGGGTGAAGGATGACATCATCATGGTGCAAGTTTATGTAGATGACATCATCTACGGGTCAACGAACGAAGAGTTATGCACCGAGTTTGAAGAAATTATGAGAAGGAAATTTGAAATGAGTGATCAGGGAGAGATGAGCTTCTTTCTAGCCTTGCAAGTGAAACAGGATGAATCTGGGATTCTTATTCACCAAGCAAAATATGTGAATGAGATTCTAGAAAAATTCAAGATGCAAGACTCCAAGCCAATCTCAACTCCCATGGTATCCAGACCTCTACTGACAGCAGATGCAGATGGGGAGCCAGTGAGTGAATTCATGTATCGATCGATGATTGGATCACTTATGTATTTAACAGCAAGCAGGCCAGATATTATGCATGCAGTGTGTCTGTGTGCCCGCTATCAGGCTAATCCTAAACTTTCACATTTAATTGCTGTTAAACGTATTTTTAGGTATCTGAAGGGCAGGCCTAGGCTTGGACTTTGGTACCCAAAGAACACTGATTTCCAATTGTTTGCATATACTGACAGTGATTATGGAGGCAGTGATCTTGACTGGAAGTCAACAACTGGTGGATGTCAGTATCTGGGAGATCGACTCATTTCTTGGCAGAGCGAAAAGCAGCATACCGTCTCGAAGTCAACTGCAGAAGCTAAATATGTGGCAGCATCCGCTGGATGCTCACAGGTAGTATGGATACAAAATCAGCTCACTGAATACGGTATGGAATTCGTTAACACTCCTATCTTTTGTGATAATGCTGCTGCTCTAGAGATTGTGAAAAACCCCGTTCATCACTCAAAAACAAAGCACATAGACATCAAGGTACATTTTATTCATGATTGTTATGATCGGGAGTTAATTCAGCTTCAAAAGGTGAGCTCAGACCAGAATGTGTCTGACATTTTCACAAAATCCTTACCTCTGTCGAAGGCCTAAGGATGATTGCCTTCGAGGAATGATCTGATCAAAATTTTCTTGTAAATATTTTTTAGAAAAATCAAAAATATGTGTTTATCTTTCAAAAGCCTCATAAAAACAGGGGAAGAAATATTATTGTTTCAGAAAGTCTAAAAAATATTTGTTTGAGGTTTTTATGATATCTTTTGTTTGCCTTGAGTTGGTAGGAAGTGATATAAATTTCCAAGACGATCGGAGGCTGACACGTGTAAGGCAGAAGTGAAAGACGTCTCAAAGATGATGTTCGGTAAGCTAAATCAAAAACAATGATCATCCATGTAAGTGCAGTAAACCTAACTCCTATATATGTTTAGTTTTCCATCCTAGTTTACATAGTTTAAAAGACTGAGTCCCAGCAAAAACGGGTTGAGAGTGGTATTCACCTAGTATTCACTCTCTCACACGCCATGTTTCTGTTGTTATGACAACACCACAGAAAAATGAAAAGAAAAAGAAAAATGAAAAGAAAAAGCAAAAATCAAAAAAAAAATTGATGATAAAAATAAATAAATTATTTTGTTTGGTCTTCTTTGCGTGCTTATGCGGCCGACCTGATCACTAACTGATAATTAAGAAAATAATAGTTTGTCATGACGTTGTTGCATGGTTCCTCAAGTTGGGGGTTTGTGAATCCTCAATAAACTCTGAGGTTAGGTAGGTTTTGCTATGAACAATTGGGTGTGGGGACGGTTAAACATGTCGGTAATTATGTACCATAATTAAGCACTTAAAACGTTTTAACTGGATGTGAGTTTATATGGTTTCAAAATCTTTGAACAATCGTTTAGAGCGTCGAGTAACGGAAGCTAAAAAGGGTTCCCCAGTTAAAGATTTGTCTGGTTTGATCCATGATTTTAAATCAGTTTCGAGGCAAGTAAATTTTAAATTTCTGTAATTAGGGTTAATTGTTTTTATGGTTTATCTTATATTTCAAGTCTTTAGTTGTTTTAAATTTTTTAAGATCAAGATCAGATACTCGGGGTTTGACTCTGAGGGGAAGCTTCGTAAATTCTCAAAGTTTCTCAAAGTTAACACTTTTTTTAGAGAATTAACATGTTTATGATGTTAGGGGGGTTTTTGAAACATTTTTGAAGTTTGAGGGGCCAAACTGAATTTTTTTTAAAAGGGTATAAAAACCCTTAACCGGTTTACGATTCATCATATGTGCCTCTCTCCGTTTACGACTTGCCATAGCAAAACCCTAACCTCTGCCGCTGTCTCGCCGGAAAACCTGTTTCCGACCATCTCCGACCACCACTGTGAAATTTAAGCACAAAGACGCACTCCCAATCCATTTCCGACCAAGAACCCCTTGTCAATAGACTGTGTTCACAAGTTTTCATCGATCCACTCTCAGATTTTACGATATAAACCCTAACTCGTGATTATTCTCAGTTTCGACTGTGTTCGAGTCGATTTTGCGTGAAAAGAAGTCGGTTTTGTGCTTACAACTGTTAAAAGGTAGTGATAGGCGTTTTGTTTACGTGTTCGAGGTGTTTTAACAAGTTTACGAGTTTTTGCAGGTTCATTAATGGCGGTTCTTCTGCGTTTACGATCATCTCAGTGAAGGAGACGACCGTTCGTGATTACGATCGGTGTTTACGATCGGTGTTCACGATCCGGATGTTTACGATATTAGTTTACGATCCTCGTTTACGGCAAAGCTTGTTTACGATCGGGCTTAGGTCTTTAATCAATGTTTACAACTGGACCGAGTGTTTACGACTGGACTCTGATTTTAACCTGATCGTGAACCCATAATAGGATCGTAAACCCAATACTCAAATCATAATCATTTAAATAAACTCAATTTGTGAGTCGTAAACACACTTGTTTGTTGAATTCAAATCATAAACACCTAATGTTTAATTTTTTATTTTTTTTTAAAATATCATCAAACTCAATCATTTTAAGTTAAAATTAATGGTGTTTGTGAATTGTGTGTAGCTAAATCAATTATTTTCCCTAAAAGTTTAAATTGAAATTTTGTGAACTTCAAAAGCAAAATTTGAACTTCAAAAGCAAAATTTGATTTTCAATTGAACTTCTACAAGGGTTAATAAACTTAATTGCACTTTAACGAACAAGTCTGATACATGTGTCTTCTCTTTCTCAGATGGCAGACGACATGCTTGACGAAGAGATAAAGTTTGAAAGTGATCACTGCATCCCGGCGTATCTAGAAGACCCACCAGAGAAGCATATGGAATTATTTTATTCACTGGTTGCCGGGATGAATAACTGCAAGATAAACCATGCCCTGAGATCAAGTGTGCTGATTGATGAGCAGCTTGTAAGGGAGTTCTGGGGATCTGCTAGAGCTGATGCAGATAAAACAACAATCACTGCAACAATCTAGAACAGGGAGATAGTGATTCAAGAAGATGACATCAGAAAAGGGCTGAACATCATTGATAGTGCTACTGATCCGATTGAGTATCCGAAGGAAGTTGTGCTAGCAGGTGCTCAATCTCTGGGATATGAAGGAAAGTTCTCTCCCATCTTTAAGAAGTTGTTGCCGCACTACTGGAGGTGTCTGGCTCACTACTTGCAAAAATCATTTCTGGTAAAGAGAACTAGCTTTGATCAGCTCAACAAACTGCATGGAACAGCATTTGTCGCATTGGCCTTGGACTGGAAATTCAATTTCTCCAAGATGATGTTGTTGGATTAGATAGGCAATGCTGACCTGAGCGCCCGAGAACAGTTCCTAATGACACCAAGATTCGTACAGATGGTGGTCATGAAGAAATACCCCATGATTGAAGAGAGGGTGGAAAAACTGGATATTAAGGTGATGGATTGTGGAGTGTTTGGACTACAGACCCAAAACAGAAAGGGTAAAAACAGTTTTGAAGGAAGGCTTGAATGGGTCAAGAGGGGTGCATTTCCCGAAGTGGCAAGGGAACAAGAAGTTGAAGAATCTGAACCTGAAGCCGATGTGCCAACTGTAAATGCATCTGTTGCTGAAGATCAAGATATAACAGCAACTCCGGCTGTAAATGTGCAAGAAGAAGATGTGGTGATACCTTCAGATGAAGAAAATGTGATGGACGACATCTTTGCTAATCAAGGGAATATGGATGATGATATCTATGGAGACTTAGAACCAATCAATCTGAAAAGATCAAGAGATGTCTTGAACTCATCTTCTAGTGGTGACTCCATCCGTCAAGAGTTGGATATTCAGTTCAATGTGAATGAGATGCTTGAAGAGCCTGTCCCCTTCCGTGAACCATCTCCTAGGAAGAAGACAGATCCAAGAAGTATCCGGTTCAAGTTAACAAAGACTAGCTCAAGTCTGTTGATGGTCCATCCAACTAAGTCTAGTTCTCAAAGTCAATCTGCTCAAGAAGAATCAACGGTTCCAAATGTTGAAGATCAACCTGCCCAGGTTCAGACTGAAAGCCCTCTTCTGAGTGAACGTAGCCCTGTTCATGAAGAAAGGCAATCTCTAGAGGTTGATAACACTGTTGTAGTACCCAGCCCTATCAGAATAAGTGTCTCTAGTGGAACAAGTCTGCCGCCAACTGTTATTCCATGTTTCCGCCCACTTCAAGCTGCTGAGCTACCAATTGAGATGAGGATAAGTGCAGACCCTCACATAAACTTTCTGATGTCTCAGAACAGAATTAGGGAGACTGAGATAAAAGCACTACAGGCTGAGAACAGAAAACTGAAGGACAAGGAAGTGGCTGAGAAGAATAGAATGAAGTATCTGTATGAGACCTTGATGGACCTGAAGAAGAAGTTTGGTGATTTGAAAAATGTTGTGGAGTCAAATACTTCAGGTGCCCCTGGTCAAAGTTCATCTCGGGGTGTGCAAGGTACAGAAGCAGTAAATGTGGATGATGGAGATGACACTATCGAGATGTCTAACTATGCCCGAAGTGGAAGGGTCATCTCCAAAGCACCAGAAGGTCACGACAACTGATTTAAGGAATTCTTTCAAGGACCAGCCCCCACTCAATACACCCTTGATGT
The DNA here is from genome assembly GCA_039602395.1 of Deinandra increscens subsp. villosa. Classification (NCBI taxonomy): domain Eukaryota; kingdom Viridiplantae; phylum Streptophyta; class Magnoliopsida; order Asterales; family Asteraceae; genus Deinandra; species Deinandra increscens. Next base: position 50,723,256 of record JBCNJP010000007.1, on the reverse strand, counting down.
TGGTGAAAGCTCTATAGACAAAAGGGGGAGTCGTGAAACTATTCTGTGCTGGCACTATGACACAGAGAAGAAGCTGTTTGCTGTGATCTGTGACGGCTACAGTCCAGTAGAGTACTATAAAACACGTGCCCAATTTCATTCATGGACTGAGCCTGAGATTAGAAGTCTGCTTAGAGCTCCATACATCAACAGATGGAACAGCACCGAAGGAGACCTTATTCGAAACAATCTGATGAGCCAATTAGAAAATAATTTTGCAAACTTTGAGCTGAAGCAAGTAAGATGGGTCGAGACTGGAACTGACCCAGTAACTGGTGAGTCGATAGGTGAAGCAAGGAGACCACCCACCAAACGCACAAGAGTGATCAATATGTTGGATGAGATCGAAGACGGTACCTTAGTCAAAAGCTTTGACTATTGGTGTTATGATCCAACGACTCACGAGGTGGTGGTTCTCTGCAAAAGAATGAGGAAATTTCGTTTCTACGATCCGGTCGATGTACTGAGATTTGGTGAAAAAGACATCAAGCTCCTAGCCTCCCAACCCATTCTCGGTGATGAGACTGATATGGAAAATGCTGTAAGGGTAGGGATCTTCCATGGAACGGCTAATCGGATCGTGGCAAATGGATGGTGGTCGAACAATGTGCAAAATACTTTCAGATTCGATCTACAGCTGCCATAGGTGATCTAATGGTTCATGCCTAGGGGAAGATTGTTGGGCTATATATATTAGAGGCATGAACATTAGTTGTGGGCTTGTTAGTAATTGGGCTTTTGGGCTTAGTTAGATTATATTTAGGCCATGTGGGCCGATTTCTAGTGTTTATGATTGGGCTATTTGTGTTTATGATTGGCCCTAGGGTTTTTGTAAGAGGTAGTATAAATACCTCTCTTGTTTATGATTATGACAAGCTTTTGGAGATTACTATTCACAATTTCGCTCTCACTTTGAGTTTACGATCAGTCTTCTTTTGCTTCAAGTTTGTAGTGTTTTGCATTCAAGATTCAATCTTTCTTATAGATTGAGTCTCTTTCTTCTACATCCTTCTTGAATCAATCACATACGAGGATTCCGCACTCGTTTGTGATTAAGATATCGTGATTGGTCGATATTCGGACCTACATTTGCATTAAAGTTTACATGGCTGAAAATGCTTTTAAATCACTCATCTTGAAATTTATCAAATTTTGTGCCAACGAACCGAAACCGAACAATTTTTAATGGACCCAAGTTTCTGACGAACCAAAAAGTTAACTCACAACGAACCAATAATACTTTACGAACCAATAATTTTAACGAACTGTCAGTTCAACAAGCCAATACTTGAAGATATAAACAACGAACCACCAAACTCATTCAACGAACCAAGAATAGTAACCAACGAACCGAGCCTAATACTTCTATTTTTGACGAATTTGAAGATTTTGGACTGTAATTTGCAGAAGTAAACAAGGAAAACACTTTATGGACACCCATAAACCAGATTTGAGACCAGAAAAACTGAGAATGATTAAAAAAATTGATGAAAACCCACTTTCTCACTCTAGAAAACTCGAATTTGACCAAAATGGACTCAGTATAGCAACTTGTATTGCTCTGATACCACTTGTAAATACCAGATCGGACCTTACTACTGATTGAAATGATCAAATTAAAGAGACACGAGACTAAATAAAGCTATGCTTTATTAATTTCACAAAGAACGGGTTACAGAGACTCAGATAGAGAACACGTTCAATTACACACATTTAAGCTATCACTCTCACAGTTCATTATGTGTAATGCACACAAACCACCTATTTATAGTAAGTACCATCCAACGAACCAAGAAATATCATGAATCATTGGTTCATGACTCACAAACCATTAGTTCGTGGCCCGGTTAGTTGACAGACTAACACACAACTAGCTCTATCAGGATACAACACACAAGACACAGATTTATGCTCTCACATCGATAACCCATTTGATCAAAACAAAACAAAAAATCAAGATTCCAGCAGCAGGATGTGTATGATACGTTGCCCAACGTATCAGACATTGGTCTGCTCATTTTTTCATAAGCCCAGTTTGGGCATATAGCTTGCATCCCAGTGTATGGTATGCTGGGTGGCGTATCATATGCCCCCTGCATGTCGCCTTTCACCATTTTCGTGTTTTCTAAATATTGAAATCATTTCTAGTGTGTATCATTTCATATCAAACTATATCATTTTAAAAATATTCAAATCAGTTTAACTTGTCACTAAGATAATCTTTTCATTATGAGGCACAATTCAACCTGTCTGACCCGTTTTGCGTATTCGAGTTCCAAAAGCATTCCTAATGGTTCAAGATTACACCCATAACTTTCCAAACCAGTTTCCACGTGTTTCCAAATAGTAAAATTAGTTTATAAGTGAGTTTTGCAATGGATTTCCCATTAATCCATTGTTTGCACCCATTTTAACCTGCTTCGTGTTTTCAAGTTTTCAAATCATATTTAATGGTTTAGTTTTCGTTCTGACACATTCTAAACCAATTTAGTTCAGTTTATAAACATTAAAATCAGTCCATAAACAAGTTTTACCATGGATTTCCCCATCATCCATAGTTTACACCCGTTTGACTCGTTTCATGTTTTCAAGTCCAAAAACATGTCTAGGGGTTCGGGCTTCAACCCCTTACCTTCCCATTCCATTCCATGCGTGTTTCAATACATTGAAATCTTTTCATAACAAAGTTTTACCATAGATTTCTGTTATCTATTGTTTTCACTCGTTTTGACCCGATTGCGTATTCGAGTTTCAATATCATTTCTATAGGTCCAAACTAGTTTACAAGTGTTTCAAAACATTAATCAGTTCATAAGTGAGTTTTGTAATGGATTTCTCATTATCCATTATTTGCAGTCGTTTTAAACTTTTTGCGTAATTAAGTTCCAAAAGCCTTCTTTTTAAAGTTCATGCTACCTTTTTGCATGCCTTTATGGTTTGTGACCAATGTATAGCTTTTTACACGGGGTCGTTTCAGCCAATTACATAATAGAACTATAACAGACTTACCAAACAACCGTTTTACCCATTTTCCATTGTAGTCTACCTTGGTTATATTCCAAGGTTGAAGTTATTGGATAACTTTCGTAGAATGTTATTCCACATGGCTACATCAACACATGCTAGTTAAAATACAACAACAATTAGAGAAAAATATAAAAGTCATTTATATTTTTCTTATTGTTGAAATTCCAACTATAAAGTATAGAATTTTTCTTGTTTATAATGTTCGATCTCCAATACTGCTTCGTGGGTTTAGTCAAGTAAGGTATCCGGTGTAGGATGCATGGTCACCTAAATTTAATTCAAAATTTAAGTCTAATGCAGCAGATACACAGATGATGTCATCAGATTTATGATTAATTGTATAGTCAACGGTTAAGGTTGACCAGGATATTTTATGGGTTGTCACATTCTCCCCC
>JBCNJP010000007.1:50374250-50719295 GCA_039602395.1 Deinandra increscens subsp. villosa | reverse complement strand
AACTCATTATCTGGTGGATAATAGAGTTCACCCTGAATATTCGCTAGGGACAAAACTGCTTCTTTCCGCTTGAACTGCCAGTTCCGCTTGAAGTGAGAATTCCACTTCAACTTCAACTTCAGCCGGAACTATACAAAATTGGCATTCAGCCGGAAATCTTCCAAGCGGAATATTCCTTACAGGATTTCATGGCCATTTCGTTACCAAACTGTACAACTCATCCCCTTTTCATATCCCACTCTAATGCCATAATGCCCTTGGAAACCCAAATTGAGTTACCAATTTGTAATTATATGATTTTTTTTTGTAGGATCGAGTTCAACCCAAACATGATATCATGATCTCAATCAGCATGCAAAATCCGTTTATTGAGTTTTTCAAGAGATAGAGATGAAGAAATCAAAGATGAATACGATAATCGATTAAACCTTCAAACAATGCACACGAATCCATGATTCATCTGGTACACGGATGAGAGAAAACGAATTCTCTATGTTGCTCACCTAAGCCTCCTGAAGTCCTTTATTGAATGGTCAGCCCTAAACTAAGAGGCTTATGTGTGTTTATATAGACACACACATAAGCTTACAAGGCTTCCAAAGCCCAAGCCCACTAAAAAAGCCCACATGATTTACTAACTAGCCCAAATCACTAAATAATTAACTCAATACTTTTTAATATTGCAAGCCTCAAAATCCTCGCCTTTACAATCTTCCCCCAGACTTGTGATATTAAGTGTCTTCAACTTTTAGTCTTCAGATTGGGCAGCTCGAGACTTTTGGGAGCTTTCTCTCAATCAGCATCAGCTTGGACTTCAAATGACGAACAAGTAATGAGAGGAGGAATCTCATGCACTTGCCTCTTGTTAAATGAAATCATTGGTAACTGTCTTGACTTGTCATTGACTTCAGAGGATAAATTTTTAAAGCCTCTATCTTGGCATCCTTGATTGTACATCTTGAACTGGCTGCATTTAGCTTCCCCTCAACTTGTGAATAGTTTCTTCTTGATCTTTGGAAGCTTCACTTGAACCGACAAACTTCCCCTGATCATCAGATTCATCCATAGGGTAAGTCCTTTTACGGCTGGTTCTTCAACAAAAGTAGTAGTAGCAACAATGCTTTGATCAACCGAGTCCTTGACTTTTCTTTTCCATGACATTTCTTTTGCATTTAACCTGCCATACACAACATGGAACAAACAAACACTAACCAGCACATGATACCTGCTTACTGGGTTAGGGTGTGAACACCATTATTTAACCAAACCCTAACATAGGTTACAGGTTTCCTATAAATACTTCTCCTGAACCCGAAAACTCTTTTCACTTACCATGGATAATACATATCTCCCCCTGAGATAATGCCTATTATCTCACTTCTTATCTCCCCTTCTCCCCCTAAAAACGGGTACTTTTGAGGTGGGGCATGATTTATTGCACAAAACCCACAAAAACACATTAAAACCTTTAAATTAACCTGACCATGGTTGACAAATAAACAATAAAAACTTAAGAAGACTCAAAAGAAAGATAAATTTAAAACAAATATGGACAAGTTACTAAATAGAAGGTTTTATTCAGGATCAAACCGTCTTTGTCTGAACTGAGGAACCCTTTTCTACATCTGTTATCAAACACGTCCAGGTTATTTCTAGTATATTGATCCTCTTTAAGCCCATGTTCCTCTTTTCCAGGTTGTTTGTCACTTATTTATCTTTTAGGTACTTTAGTTATGAACACAAGACAGTCACACACAAATCCTAGTTAATTAAGACATGCAGTCTATCAAGCTTGATCATTCCCTACCACATATTTTCACATTTCCATATCCAAAATTTTGAATCTTTTCTCGAGACTTGGTTGAGAAGAGAAAGAACATATCATAAGAGATATGGATAATATACAAAGACTTGCATGATTTCAACTCAGAGATGTTTTTTTAGTCAGGTTGTAACCTTTCATCAAACACATAAGCCTAGTCACAAACTCAGGGCTAAAGGGTTTTGGAAGCTAGAGGGTCTCTTTTGTTATGCACATTGGCATCTTTTGGGGTGTAAATTATATACAGTGATCTACAAGCATGTTAGTACAGACTAACCAGATCTTTGCTCATGCAAAACAGAGGAAAGTCTGACTAACACGTCAGTACAGTCTTGATGTGTTGCAAACACATCCGGTTTTCCTAAGTCTTTTGTTATGTATTTGAGTCTAATTGAGTCGGTTTTCATTAGTTCTAGTTGTTTTTAGTTAAGTTAGGGTCTTTTGGTCGTTTTTATGTTTTATGCAAGTTTTGCAGGTGTTTAGTAGAATCCCGAGGCCGAGTGTGAAGATGATAAACTTTGAAGAAGAAATAAAGAGAAGAGCTGAAGATTGGTCTCCAGGCGTATCGCCTGGAGAATTGGAAGTGCTAAGCGATACGCGTAGAAGGAGGAAGTCAACAGAAGTCATAAGTCAGTTTGACCGACTGTTTTGTCGCGACATAGGCAGTAGGCGTATCGCCTAGAAAGGATGCACCCCCAAGCGATACGCTTGGAGGCCTAAAACCCGCAAAAGAAGCAAATTCCGTATAAAATCGATTTTAGGGTTTGTATTCGTCATTCTGCACTTGCATACGATCAGAGAGAGGCTGAGAGGCGACTTTCGAAGGCAGAGAAGGTGAAATCAAGGGGAGATCAACCCGGAGTCATTAATCTACAACACATTCAATCATCCGGTTTGGTCTATTCTTTCGATTAGTGTATTCAATTAGTTCAAAAACCATGTTTAGGGTTAAAGTTTCTGACTTTGTCTTTGATTTTGCTTTGATTATGGTGGTTGGCTAATTTTATACCACCACCTAGACCGATTGATGAACTTTTAATATTTATAGTCGTTCTTGACCTTTGGCAATTTGATTGATGTTTGTTTTCTATTAAATTCCATTAATTTGCTGTGATGATGCATTTATATGCTTGATTTAGGTTTCTAGTTATTAATTGAACCTTGCTTTGCTTGCGGATGTCTTCCGGTTTGGGTAAAGTCATTAACTTGTAGGGTCAAACTTGCATGTTGATGTGATTGCTTTATGGTAGTCATAGGTTTAGATGATAATTGGTTATTTGAATCTTGTGTGTTGCTAACTAAATAGACTTAAAAGGGTGATAGCTATCGGGTAGTCGGGTTGGTTAATTGCTTAGGATCGAGTTGTCCCAAAAGGAAATTCCCTAGGTTAGTTATCTAGCTTGCTATTCCGAGTCATTATCGTTGGTTAGTGGTAGCTCCTGTTAGGTCTAAGGTGCCAGAGATTAGGTTCAGAGGTGGTTAGTTCTAATTAAGGTAGGAAGTACCCAAAAGGTGAACTCATGTTCGAGCGTTAGAAGCAAGTACTAGGAAGGACTTAAAAGGTGAACTAGGATCCATCAGAATTGTAAAGGTCAGGTTTGGTCATAGATGTTAATTGGGATTCAAGGTCTAGGTGGTGTCTTCTCTCACTCGGTAGTCTTCTCAAGGTTTGTTTTGCTGTCGTTCGTTAGTGTTAGTTAATTTCAGTTAAATCAAATCTTAATCAAAAACCCAAATTACTCAGTATTTCCATTTTCTAGGTCTAGGTTAAGTCTTGTCTATAGAGTGTCCTAGGTTCGATATTCCGGTCTTGCCTTAGCTTTACTATAATCCGACAGGTTCACTGCTTTAGGGTTCGGTTCGGTTTAGGTTATTTCGGTAAAATTAGGTATGTCTTAGGTCTAAGTTTAGGTCTATTTTATTAGTGTTTTTAGTGTCGTTCCGAGCACATCAAGTTTTTGGCGCCGTTGCCGGGGACACTTGGCAATAGCAAAATTAACTTAGGTCGTCGTTAGGAAATTTTGAGTCTTTTCGGTTTTTCCGTGTCTAGAGTCTTAGGATTTCCGTTCTTGAGTCTAGATTTTTAGGTTTAATTTTTCTTTTAATTTTTTTCTTTGAGTCGTTTCTCCATTTTATGCCACACACCCGTTCACGAGGTCCTCCTGAGCTGTCACCACTTTCTGATCTTGACGCGGATATTCGTGAGAGGTTTCGCCTTCTACGCACGGAGCTAGAGGCATTCATCATTTCCACCGCCCATTCCAAACCATCTTCTTCCACACAAACCACACGCGACACCAAACCCATTCCATTCCCTGATTTATCATCCATGGCAGCACGTCGCACCGTCCACGAGCAGGCCAGCGCCGGAGTCACCGAGGCCCGGTTCGCTCTCGATCAGCCTGATATTGCCAACACTGCAAATTGGCAAGTTCCGTCTCACGTCATCAACGCTTTGACGCATTCCATTCAGTTTCATGGACGTGAGGACGAAGATGCACCGACGCATATCTCACGCTTTACCCGAATCTGCAATACGTTCGGACTCACGGGAGTCACGAACGAAATCATTTATCTGCGTCTGTTCCCATTCTCCCTTACGTCTCGAGCCGCCGAGTGGCTTGAGACGCTTCCGCCAAATTCGATCGCCACCTGGGACGATCTGACCGCTAAATTCCTGAAGAAATATCATCCTCCAGCCAAGGCTGCACGCACTCGGGAGGAAATCCATTCCTTTCGGATGGACCCCGATGAGCCTTATTCGGTTGCTTATGAAAGATTCAACACTCTTCTGAGCAAATGTCCGCAACACGGGTTGACGAACTGGGCGATCATAGAGAAGTTCTACAATGGACATCCTTATTCTGTTCAAAAGGAGTTCAATATTTCGGCTGGAGGACATATGATGGAGAAGCTCACTATTGACGAATGCAAATCACTTTTCGAGAGCTTCGCACTTGCTGAACAGCAGGCACCCAGAGGTCGGAGACTCGGAGAGCCACCTTGGCCCTGACTAAATCACTCACACCATCTACATCTACCCGGGGTGTCAATCACATTGGCTCAGAAACCATGCCACCTAGGGAGTTAGAGAATATTTACAAAGATTTAGAAGAAATCAAACTCCATATCAAAGCCAAATGTGAGCTGTGTAGAGGCGCTCATGACACCCGAGACTGCCCGCTTGCTCCCGCTGAGCAGGTGGACTACATTGGAAACTGAAACCAGTTCAGTAATTCTTTCCAGTCCGGGTGGAGGAGTGGCCAGAATTCAGGATGGCGAGAGGGAGGTAACCCACCTGGTTTTCCACCGAGGAATAACTATGGTGGAGGATATGACGGGGCTGGTGTTAAGGAGATCAGAGAGCTTATTGCTAACCAGACCCAGATCCTACAGCAAGATTGTGGCGAGAGATGAAGGAACGCAGAAGAAGCTAGCTGAGCATGACACGTTACTGAGAAATCAACAAGCTTCGTTCCTGTATTTGCAGAGGTCGGTGGGAGATATCGCGAAGCAACTGAAGGAACTCAATTCCCGTGGGGGTCAGTTTTCTGGTAGTACTTACAAGAATCCCAATGCTAATGTCAATGCCATCACTACTAGGAGCGGGAGAGTCGTTCAGAGTCCATCACCGGCGGTTGTTGATGAGGAGCCGGTTGATGAGGAGATTGTGTTAGAGACGCCTGACGGGAGGGTGCACGAGAGCGTTACGCCAGCAAGTACCGCACCAAACGTCGAGGCTGAAGGAGTGAAGAGATCATCGGATGGAGAGAAGTCGCTGAAATGGGAGGCTGTGAGAGAAAAGAAAAGAGTTCGATTTGCGCCTCAACCGATCACAGTGGATGACCTGAAGCGTGTGCCTTATCCTGAACGATTAATCCAACAGAAGAATGCGCGTGAATATGGGCAGTTTTTAGAGCTTCTTAAGCAACTTAGGGTTACCTTACCTTTCACTGATGTTATTAAACAAATGCCTAAGTATGCTAAATTTTTAAAAGACATGTTAACAAATAAAAAGAAGCTTGAAAGTTTTTCTGATGTTACACTTGATGCCCAATGTTCTGCTGTAGTCCAGAATAGGTTACCTGAGAAATTGACTGATCTTGGTACCTTTACAATTCCGTGCTCTTTTGGTGATTCGTCTGTTACTTGTGCTTTAGCTAATTTAGGTGCCTCTATTAATGTTATGCCATATTTAGTTTTCATGCATCTAGGATTAGGCGAGTTAAAGCCGACTAGGATGACGATTTCTTTAGCAGATAGGTCGGTTGTTAGACCCAAAGGAATAGTGGAAAATGTGCTTGTGCAACTTGATAAATTTGTGTTCCCTATAGACTTTGTGGTAGTTGACAATGCATATGATGCTAGCTACCCTTTGATTTCAGGTAGGCCCTTCCTTAGGACCGCCCGGGCGTTAGTTGATGTTTTCGCGGGCACCATCACTCTGAGGGTTGAGGATGAGTCGGTTGAGTTTAAGGTTGGTAGGTCGAGTGACAGGAACAACGAGTCCGTGTACTTTCTAGGATCTTTCATGTCTTTGGTGGATAGTTGTGTCAGTTATGTCACAGGTGAGGATTTGGTAGTTGGGAATAGGTTGGAAGGTGAACCGATAGTTAAGGATAAGTGTGGGGAAGATTCCGGGGGGGGGTTAGATGATTTAATTGAAGAAAATGAGCATTTTGACCCGTTAGTAGAACCCGGAGATGAGTTAGTGGTTGGAGAATGTTTGGTGGTTGAGAATGGTTGTAGGAGAGCCACATTTGGTGACATTGGTGAGTTTGGTGATAGAATTGTGCTGAATCCAAGTGTGGGGAGGTTAGTTGTGGTTGTTGGTGAGAATGACCCAAGGTTGAGTTTTTTAGAAAAGGTTAAATTTCTTCCGGGTCGGTACAAGCATTGGAAAGTTAAACACTTGTTACATTCGCTTAAGTTAGTTGCTTTATGGGTTAAGAAGTTAGTTAGTGGTTGTGCTGATAGAAACCGGGAGAAAACCGGTAGCTTTGTGTTGAAAGATGTGAAATCGAAGTCTCCGGATGGTTTGGGAGGTTGTGGTTCAGTTTTGTGCTAATTGATGCAGTGCCCGGGTTGTATATTTGTGTACTTGTGTCTTTAATTTTCTGCATTTTTTATTTTTCGTGCATGTTGCGTCTTTTGGTTTTGTGTTTTTGGTGTTTGCAGGTAATTCTGGAGATTCATGATTTGGAATAGGTGAGTTGTGCAGGCCAAATTTGCAGTTCTGAACTGAGTTTTTCGATTAGAGGAGCTGGTATAAGCAAAAGAGATAGAAAATTTTTTTGGTCAAATTCCAAAAATTCCCTGGAAATCACGTTCCAGGCGTATCGCCTGGGAAATGCATGGATGTAGGCGATACGCCTGGGGGAGGTATTTCAGAAATTTTTAATTCTCATTTATATTTATTATTTCTGTTTACCGGATTTGCGGTGGTTCGTTTGCGGCTGATGTGCTGAGTCTCTGGAATTTCAGGTGAACACGTTTCAACTTATCTTGTTTTATTTTTAGTTTTGTTTATTTTTCTTTTTCGTGCTTTTATTTCTGCTTTAGTTTTATTTTCATTCCACATTTAGGGCAATGTGTTATTCAAGTGTGGGGATAGGATACTTTCGTATTGAGTCTTATTTTAAAAATTTGGAAAAAATTGAAAAATTGTTCAAAAATGTCCAAGAGTCTGGCTGCAATTAAATGGAAAATGATAGGAAACTGGGAATTGACTGTCTAATTGAATGCTAAATGTTAAATCATAAATAATTGGGAAAAGTGGTAAAGTATGGTTGAATGGAAAACATTACTAGACTATGATGTGTTGGTAGGCCCAGCTGACCTAGGAGTAGCTTAAATAGCCTGTGTGTTTATTGTTGTATAAATATGCTAATCAGTCTGCTAGTGGGTTCCCATTTTAGGAGTGATAGGAATGCTGAAACTGATGATTAGGAGGAAAGAGACCGCTTTAGGCTAGATACTCTTATGTCCTTAGAATTTCCAATGAGCATAGTAGTTAATAATCTGGCTAATGAATTAGAGTGAAGGGGCAGAATACTCATGTACAAACTAAGGATAGTATCCCGTGGTAAGTGCCTCTGATGATGTTCCGGATCTCGCGGGCAAAATACTCACGTATGATTTCGGGGGTAAGACCTTGTGAAAAAAATACCTCTGATGATGTCCGTTGGTAATTTTAGGTAAAAGTAACCAATCAATCAATAAAAAATAAAAAAAAATGATGAAAAACAAAAAAAAAATGATAGTTTAGAGAATAAATGCTCAAGAATTTGCATATAAATAATTAGTTATTCTTTGGACATCTTAGTATCTGGTTTAAGGGGGGTTGGAGAATATATAAATTTAAATTAGTATTACCCTTTGCTTTGACTGAATATGATTCGGTAGTAGGTTGAACTAGAGCTTTCTTTAGTGGGATCCATAGGCGACTGAACTTATATCTGGTAATTTCATAAACACATGGGGGCGAAAGAAAAGGTTGGTGGTTGGGTTTAGTCGGATAGAAATATCGGCAATTGTAGTTAGTGTGTGATTACGTTATGGATTGTGGAATTGTATGGTGGCTGTTGAATTATTAAATGTTAAATGTGTAGAAGTCAATTTCCTGGTTATGATTCCATTGCAGTATTTTTTCGAGGACGAAAAAAGAGTCAGTGTGGGGATATTTGATGTGTTGCAAACACATCCGGTTTTCCTAAGTCTTTTGTTATGTATTTGAGTCTAATTGAGTCGGTTTTCATTAGTTTTAGTTGTTTTTAGTTAAGTTAGGGTCTTTTGGTCTTTTTTATGTTTTATGCAAGTTTTGCAGGTGTTTAGTAGAATCCCGAGGCCGAGTGTGAAGATGATAAACTTTGAAGAAGAAAATAAAGAGAAGAGCTGAAGATTGGTCTCCAGGCGTATCGCCTGGAGAATTGGAAGTGCTAAGCGATACGCGTAGAAGGAGGAAGTCAACAGAAGTCATAAGTCGGTTTGACCGACTGTTTTGTCGCGACATAGGCATTAGGCGTATCGCCTAGCAAGGATGCACCCCCAAGCGATACGCTTGGAGGTCTAAAACCCGCAAAAGAAGCAAATTCCGTATAAAATCGATTTTAGGGTTTGTATTCGTCATTCTGCACTTGCATACGATCAGAGAGAGGCTGAGAGGCGACTTTCAAGGCAGAGAAGGTGAAATCAAGGGGAGATCAACCCGGAGTCATTAATCTACAACACATTCAATCATCCGGTTTGGTCTATTCTTTCGATTAGTGTATTCAATTAGTTCATAAACCATGTTTAGGGTTAAAGTTTCTGACTTTGTCTTTGATTTTGCTTTGATTATGGTGGTTGGCTACTTTTATACCACCACCTAGACCGATTGATGAACTTTTAATATTTATAGTCGTTCTTGACCTTTGGCAATTTGATTGATGTTTGTTTTCTATTAAATTCCATTAATTTGCTGTGATGATGCATTTATATGCTTGATTTAGGTTTCTAGTTATTAATTGAACCTTGCTTTGCTTGCGGATGTCTTCCAGTTTGGGTAAAGTCATTAACTTGTAGGGTCAAACTTGCATGTTGATGTGATTGCTTTATGGTAGTCATAGGTTTAGATGATAATTGGTTATTTGAATCTTGTGTGTTGCTAGCTAAATAGACTTAAAAGGGTGATAGCTATCGGGTAGTCGGGTTGGTTAATTGCTTAGGATCGAGTTGTCCCAAAAGGAAATTCCCTAGGTTAGTTATCTAGCTTGCTATTCCAAGTCATTATCGTTGGTTAATGGTAGCTCCTGTTAGGTCTAAGGTGCCCGAGATTAGGTTCAGAGGTGGTTAGGTCTAATTGCGGTAGGAAGTACCCAAAAGGTGAAATCCTGTTCGAGCGTTAGAAGCAAGTACTAGGAAGGACTTAAAAGGTGAACTAGGATCCATCAGAATTGTAAAGGTCAGGTTTGGTCATAGATGTTAATTGGGATTCAAGGTCTAGGTGGTGTCTTCTCTCACTCGGTAGTCTTCTCAAGGTTTGTTTTGTTGTCGTTCGTTAGTGTTAGTTAATTTCAGTTAAATCAAATCTTAATCAAAAACCCAAATTACTCAGTATTTCCATTTTCTAGGTCTAGGTTTAGTCTTGTCTATAGAGTGTCCTAAGTTCGATATTCCGGTCATGCCTTAGCTTTACTATAAACCGGCAGGTTCACTGCCTTAGGGTTCGGTTCGGTTTAGGTTATTTTGGTAAAATTAGGTGTGTCTTAGGTCTATTTTATTAGTGTTTTTAGTGTCGTTCCGAGCACATCAAGTCTACACCAGGTCTTTGCTCACGCAAAACAGAGGTTAACTGACTAATGGCTTTGACATCCCTAGGTCTTTGCCCACACAAAACAAAAGGGACGTCGAATTTTTTAGATTTTCGATTCAACACTTTGGAGTCCGGCCTGTGTATCGGGAACAATTTCGCAGTCAAATAGAACATGCAACTCAACCTAAGTGTGTGTTTCCCGTCAAATGACATACTTTATATTTAAGTGTTGTGACTCATACCTTTGTTTTTGGAACTGAGCCTACCGAACATATCAAACTAGAGCATGTCTTTCACTTCGACCTTACACGTGCCAATCACCTGAAGACAGAATTATTTCATTTCCCGGCTTCTCAAACACAAAAACAAAAGATTAAAAATTAAAAAGCACAATTTGGAGGGGTCAACCCTTTCCATATTTTCCATTCTTCCCCTTGCTTTTTGATTTTTAATAACAAATTTTCCATTTTTACTTTTTTTTAATAATGAAATGACACACTGACACACAACGAAAAAAGTAAATTTAAACCAAATTAGCTAAGCTAACCTTCAAAGTTATCCTTTGAAATCATAGCGAGTTGGGTTTCGTTTCACGCTTTATTATACTTCACATTAAACAATCAAGAAACAAACAATTTAAACAGTACCTTGCTGATTTTTCAGATTTACCTCTCACAAGGAAACATACCCTCCATTGAAATATTCATGTAATGTAGTAGAGAGATGCCTCCTATCCTATGCCATCCTATGCCTGGAACAATCACTATCACAAACAAACAAGGTTAATGAAATCCCTCCTTGACTGTTCTTGCACAAGGTGAGAGATCAGTTAGCCATAGGTACCCAGGCCATTGTAGTTCTGGGTAAACCTGAAGAGTCAACGAAGGAGACTTGTTTTAAGCACGTCCCCTTTATGAAATCAGGAATTGGGGGTGTAGCTGCTGCCTTGACTTTTGGTTTCCAAATTTCAGGAGATTTAACAGTTGTTTTAGTCACCTTTGGAGTTGTGACTTTAGGTGTTTCAACCATCTTCAGTTTAGGTTCATTTTTCAAAACAATTTTAGTTACCTTAGGAGGGGTGACTTTAGGTTTTTCAACCTTTTCTTGTTTTGATTTGCTCATCTTTTTATAAAAGTTATCATAATTTGGAAAATCATATTTTTTATTTGAGAGCTTTCTTTACTCTTTGGCAGCCCCCCAATTGCTATCAGAAGGTTTAACCTTAGGATTTACAGTCTTCATTGCCTTTGGTGGTTACACCTTCATTGGCTTAGACTGATAGAAATCCTTAGATGAAAACTTCTGGTTCATAGGATAACAAGGTCCATAGGGGTGAAAAAGACAGTTTCTCGCAATGTGACCAGGAACTCCATAGTGGAAACAAGTCTGCTTCTTTGGGTAACAGTCAGATGTGCATCCATTTCCAGGTTTACACTTCTTCAAGTTAGGTTGCTTCTGTTGCGGAGGTCTGAACACCGTTGGTTTGTTAGGTACTGGATTTTAATTGGAGCACTAGCCTGGAAAGTCGAGTATTTGGACTGCTGTTGTTTCTTTGGATAATATGGCTGATATGGTCTATGCAAACAATTTCGGGCAAAGTGTTCAGGCTTTCCATAAGTGTGACAGGACTGTTTCTTTGGAAAAGCAGGAGGCTGGGAAAATTATCGCCTAGTGGATTGTCATTTTGGTTTTGCAGCATTTTTGTGAATCCAATATGTTTTGCCATCAGGACGAGTGGACAAAACATACTCCCGCTTTATCGGCTAGTGTTGGTCATAAGCATTGTAAACTTCAGGATACAGGACAAAGTTTTGTGGTTTAGATTCCCTTTCCTGTTTCACATTCAACACATATCAAGTTTTCCAAACACAAACACACCAGGGGTTGGGGAACCAACAACCTGTGGTCCCTTCCCCTTTTTCACAGATTTCACACACGCATCAGTTTTTCCTACAGAAAACACACCAAAAGTTGTTTGTTCACCAAAAACATTTGACGCAAAGTTTTGACACGGACATTGACACGTCAGTGACAAACTTAGGAAATTCCACATTGTCAATTTTATATTCACCCAAAACACTAGATTTATGAGTGCATTCACTGTCCTGCTTTGTAACATCCTGAAGAGTTACATTATCTACACATGTAACACCTTTATTAGTGTGAGTAGGAGTAGAATTTTTTATAAGACATGCGGCAAGTTTGCTTTCAATTGACATGCTTTCCTTTTTACCATAAGTTGCAGTCTTTTCAGCAGCAGACAATTTTTCATTTTCCTCAACAGTAAGAGGCACAAAATCATGTCACACATTAAAGGAGGAGGAACAGTGTGAGTGGATGGTTCAACGTTTGCTTCAGAGTAAAGTCCTAATCCTGATTGAGCTTTCACATGTCTAATTCTTTCATTAGAATTATAAAAATGTTGATTGGCTTCCATCATCTTTAAATGAATTTTCTGATGTTTGTCTAAGGTAGATTGGGCGGTGCTAAGGTTGGTTCTAAGTTCTAGAACTTATTTATTTAACTCTTCTACCTGAGTTTCAGACTTTCTCAATAAATACTTGAATCACTGAGTTGTTTTTCAACATATTTAAGTTCCTGTTAGGCAGCTTTATATTTTTCTCAAAAAATTCGAGTGCAATCCTCACATTCTCTAACCTCTTTTTCAGTTTTCTCACAATTCAAACATTCATAAGTAAATTTAGATTGCCAATCATTGATTAAAAATTGACATGTGGGATTTGAGCATTCCTGAGTTTCAGTGCCCATTTCTATAAAAACGACACAAACGGCAAAGCTATGAATAGTGTCAATAAAACTACAGACACGAAAAGGGAGGCCTTAAAAGTGGATTTTGGGGGTCGACACGGAAGGCAATGGCCCTTAGGCCGGTGAAAGTGTAGATTTCGTCGCGACGATCATTTTTGCTAGTATTAGGCTTTCTAACTTAAAACGGTTCTCAAGTTACGTCCGCTTTAGTGAACATTGGTCAAAAATGCACTTTTGCCACAAAAAGGAGGTCGAACCGAAAACTCCAAGACCCGAACCGAGAACACCAAAACCAAACCTAGAACTCTCACCCGAACTGAGAACTCAAACCTCCGAACTGAAAACTCAACTATCCGTACCGAGAACTTTCAAACCGAACCAAGAACTCTGATATCCGAACTAAGAACTCTCACCTGAACCGAGAACTCAAACCTCCGAACCCAAAACTCCTTTATCCGGACCGAGAACTCCACTATTCCGAACCGAGAACTCAAATTTTGGTCCGAGAACTCCACTATTCCGAACCGAGAACTCAATTTTTGGTCCGAGAACTCCACTATTCCGAACTGGGAACTCAAATTTTGGTCCGAGAACTCCACTATTCCGACCCGAGAACTTAATTTTCGGTCCAAGAACTCCGAATTCGAACCAAAAACTCAATATTCCAAACCGAAAACCTCTTTTCAGACCTGAAAACCTGAAATTAGTTCGAAAACTTGCAATTTTTGAGGATAAACGAAGCTGCAAACCTGCAAAACTCGATACAAATCATTAATTGCTCGAATCTAGATATTGTGTAAGCCTAGAAACACTTGTTTCTTGGCTCTGATACCAATTATAGGATCAAATTCAACCCAAACACGATATCACGATCTCAATCAACGTGCTAAATCCGTTGATTAAGTGATTCAAGATATAAAGATGAAGAAATCAAAGATGAATACGATAAGAACAATAAATAAAGATTACCAATCGATTAAACCTTCGAAGAATGCACACTAATACGTGATTCGTCTGGTACACGGATGAGAGTAAACGAATCAGTTGATCACCTAAGCCTCCAGAAATCCCTCTTTGGAATGGCCACCCCTAAACTAGGAGGCTTATGTGTGTTTATATAGACATACACATAAGCTTACAAGGCTTTCAAATCCCAAGCCCACTAAAAATCCCACATGACATGTGGGAGTGGAGCATTCCTGAGTTTAAGTGCCCATTTCTACAAAAACGGCACAAACGGAAAAGCTGTGAATAGTGTCAAAAAACTTTAGGCGCGAAAACAGAGGCCTTAGAAGTGGATTTTTAGGGTCGAAAAGGAGGACATTGACCCTTAGGCCAGTGAAAGTCTAGATATTATCGCGACGGTCGTTTTGGCTGGTATTAGGCTTTCTAACTCCAAACGGTTATCAAGTTACGTCCGTTTTAGTGAACGTTGGTCAAAAATGCACTTTTTCCGCAAAAAGGAGGCTGAACCGAAAAGTCCAAGACCCGAACCGAGAACACCACCCGGACCAAGAACTTAAACCTCCGAACCGAAAACTCAACTATCCGGACCGAGAACTGTCAAACCGAACTGAGAACTCTGATATCCGAACCGAAAAATCAAACCTCCGAACCCAAAACTCCTTTATCCGGACCGAGAACTCCACTATTCCAAACCGAGAACTCAATTTTTGGTTTGAGAAATCCACTATTCCGAAACGAGAACTCAATTTTTGGTCCGAGATCTCAAATTTCGGTACGAGAACTCCGAATCGAACCGAAAAATATTCCGAACCGAAAACCTATTTTCAGACCCGAAAACCTGAAAATTAGTTCGAAAACTTACTATTTTTGAGGATAAACGAAGCTTCTAACCTACAAAACTCGATACAAATCGTTAATTGCTCGAATCCAGATATCGTGTGAGCCTCGAAACACTTGTTTCTTGGCTCTGATACCAATTATAGGATCAAATTCAACCCAAACACGTTATCACGATCTCAATCAATGTGCAGAATCCATTGATTGAGTGATTCAAGAGATAAAGATGAAGAAGTTAAAGATGAATACGATAAGAAGAATAAACAAAGATTACCAAGCGATTAAACCTTTAGAGAATGCACGCGGATCCGTGATTCATCTGGTACACGGATGATGAAAACGAATTCTCTCTGTTGCTCACCTTAGCCTCCAGAAATCCCTCTTTGGAATGGCCAGCCCTAAACTAGGAGGCTTATGTCACACCGCAAAAAATCCACGCGCGGAATACCTTCGCAGAGGGAGCGTGACAAACCAGGATCACAGTCCATTAGTTACACCAAACGACCAGTAATTAATAAAAAGGTTTCATATTTCATTAAAATATAAACTCAGAGATTTACAAATGCGGTAACGTAAACACAAATAAAAATCCAAGTAAAAACATTATCACCCAAGGAGACGTGACTTGTCCATCGACACTAAAAGTGTTTCAAGGACTCATGCATGTGTACTCGTGATACTCTAACATCCACAACCTAAGAGAATCATGTTTAAAAGAAAGTGTCAACCAAAGATTGGTGAGCTTAAAGCTTTTGATATTCACAGTCAAGTTTTTCACCTATGGACACAACAGTGTAAAGTCCATAGATAAGTTGTAAAGTTTTGTTATATTTCCATATCGTAGGTAGCTAGCCTAAAGTTTTATGTCACTAGATAGTTCGCAACCGAGGCTATCTAATAAGTTGTAGGAATTCTTCTTACGTATTTTGCCTTCCCCGTGTCCCACCCAGAAACAACGGTACGTTTAGGCTACTATTGCTCTTAGTCCGACCGCCAGTCGGGTGGTGCATCATGTGTCTGCTAAGAGTGGTTTGTCAAACCCCAGTAGTACTACTCAACATTACCTTAATATTCACTATTAACGGTTCGATTTGTAAGGACTTGATTTTTGGTGTCAAGCAAATCTAGTACATGTGATATGTTGGAAATATAAAAGCTGTCTAAAAACAGTAAGTAATTTTGCATGTTCTCTCCCCCAAAAGAAAAGAGTAAAGTGGGGCCGTGAAACTCACCTTAGGGTGCACAGCAAGTTAAACGTAGTAATCCGGTGAATACTTAACAATCACCTAATGAACACATAACCATAAGCATGTGTGAGACGTATTTACAACATGCCATTGTTGGTTTAGTAGTTATATGGTTTACCCGGTGCGTGCATGAAATCACATAGCATTCAAATAACACAATGGCACAATGATATCCAAGTTCGCTAACATTTATTCCCCAAATGGTCATAAAATATTTTTTCCAAAATAGTCATTATTCTTATACGAAAAGAATCGTTTTTGGGTACGATGATTTTCCCAAAAATACGTACAGTCAAAATATGTATAAAATGTACATTCCCCAAGTTAATCGTTCATTTTTCTAACGAATGTATATTTAGCTAACGATAGTTTTATGAACAATTTCAAGGAATAAACATATGTATTTTTTTATGTATATATGTACACATACGGATGCAACGATCAAGAAAATGGTTTTTCATAATACTTGACGTTAACAATTTTTAGAGAGAATCATTTGATCGATACACAAAACAAAGATATAACTTTTAGCGTGTTTTACACCGGTTTTGGAACCAAGAATATGAAATAGGCGAGGAAAAGGCTGAACATAGATTAGAAAAAAATATATTGATGGTCGCAATGTTAGACTCTAATCGACCTAACAACATTGATGAACCAAAATCATTTCAGAAGCTTCGTGGGGGACAAACTGAAAAACCAGAACAGTAGAACACTACAAATCGTATCCAAGCGGGTTTTAGAATTACCTTGGTGTGAATGAAATCCAAACACGACACGATGACGATAACTCCGAGTGGCGGTTCAAAACTAAACCCGTGACAGCCCCACGGTTCTCGCTGGCGGTGTTTCGCGGTGGCTTGCGTGGTCGTACAGCAGTGCCATGGGAGAAGGCGGTGATGGAGCAGTAGTAAGAAATCATAATCGATCGACGGGATCAAGTCGGAGTTGTGTGTCAGTTCTTTGTGGGGGTTCTCAAGAGAGGTTGAGGAGTGGAGATGACTGACCAAATGTGAAGGTTATTAAGGAGATCACATAGTATCATTTATATTTAGTAAATGTTCTGTATTTATTTAGGTTGATTCTAGGAGATAGTTTCCTTTTTGTGAATATTTCCTTTCCCTTGTTGTAACTCTTGTATAAATACCCTTTGGTGATTAATAATATGTATACAATCAGTCATATCTCTATATGGTATCTAGAGCCAAAACACCCTAAAGGGTTTTTTTTTTTTTTGATTCTGGCCTCTCTTGCTGCCTCATCTGCCGCCGGCTTGCTCTTCACCACCACTCGCCGGCCGCCTTCCCTTCTACATCCCCAGCCACTTTCCGTCATGTCTACTTCCATCACCGAAGTCACCGCCCACTCCCACTTTCCCATCAAACTCACCCCAAGCAACTTCCCCGTCTGGAGGAAGCATGTCATGGCCACCTTGATTGGCCTTGGTCTCGATTCTTATGTTGATGGCACCATTGAGGTTCCGACAAAGACCGTTTCCGGTGATACTGACAAGACTAATCCTGCCTACACCACCTGGTGCCGCCAAGATCAAACTATTCTTGGCACGCTATTGGGAAGTTGCTCTGACGAAATACAACACGTCATCTCCTCTGCTGAGACTTCACACCAGGCGTTCGATCGTCTCTCTGCCAGTTATGCGAGCAAATCCTGCTCCCGGATTCTCTCCTTGAAGTCCCGGTTAGCCAACAACCCCAGGGGAACCAGACCTGTTGCGGATTACCTGAACGAGATGAAGACCATCTCCGATGACCTAGCACTTGCCCAGAGTCCCGTTTCTGATGAAGACCTAATTGTTCACATAATCGGACAATTGGGAGAAGAGTTTACTCATGTCTCTGCTGCTGTCAAGATGCGGGATACTCCGATCACCTTCCCGGACTTGTTTGCAAAACTGGTCGATCATGAGCGCTCCATGAAGTCCGCTCCACCGCCGCCAGTCATGCCCACCATGGAGACCGTGAATTACACTCAGCGCTCCACCGGCCGGTTCAATCAATCCAGGCCCAACTATAATGCTCGAAACAGTGGGCCACAGTCCACCTTTGATAACCGAAGCAGGCCCAACAGCGTCCGGAATCAGCCCACTTCGACAGGCCCAAACCCGAACAGCTCCAATTTTAATGCTACTAACCGTAATGCCTTTTTTTGTAATTATTGCAATATTCCAGGTCATGATACGAAAGACTGCAGGAAGCTGCAAAAGTTCCTAAAGAATAATCAAGTTACCATACACACAGGAAACACTGCTACTCCAATGGTTAACACATCGTCTACTAGGTCCTCTTACCCCACTCAGAATTGGATGTTTGATAGTGGCTTATCCAATCACGTCACCAATGATCAATCGGCCATGCACCACTTCACCGACTATGGAGGACCCGATGAGATTTTGCTTGGAAACGGTAAGTCTCTTCCAATCACCCACACCGGTCATTCCTCTATTCCAACTTCTTCTCATACCTTACACTTGAATAATATTCTTTGTGTTCCTGATCTTCGTCATAAAATTGTATCCATTGCCAAATTATGCAAAACTAACCATGTCTCGGTTGAATTTTTTCCATCTTTTTTTCTTGTGAAGGATCTTCGCACGGGGGCGCCACTCATGCGGGGAACGAACGTGGATGATATTTATTATGCAACCACTCAAGCTCTTCGAGCTCTTCCCCAAATAAATTCTACCACACGCACTTCTAATGTCCTTTTGTGGCATCATAAATTAGGACATCCTTCTTTTAAACTTTGTCGTTTGATTCTTAAAACTATTGGTGTTTCGTTGAATAATATGGATGCTTCCTCTTTTACTTTTCATTGTGATGCGTGTGCTCTTAACAAAAGTCACAAACTTCCGTTTGGTGACAATTCGTTTACTGCAACCAAGCCCCTTGAACTTGTTTATTCTGATGTTTGGGGGCCTGTTTCATCATCCATTGATGGATTTACTTATTATGTTATCTTTGTTGATTTTTTCTCCAAGTACACTTGGATATATCCGATGCAGCGCAAGTCCGATCTTGACACTTTATTTCCACAGTTTAAATCCTTGGTTGAAAAATTCTTCCATACGCCCCTTGTCTTTCTTTTCTCGGACAACGAGGGCGAATACATTGGCTTAAGCTCTTATCTCAAGCAACAAGGCATCTCACACTTTACGACTCCGCCCCACACCCCGGAACAAAACGGGATTGCAGAACGTCGCCACAGGCACATTGTTGAAACCGGGCTAGCTCTTCTTCACCATGCGCACCTTTCACTTAACTTTTGGTCGCATGCGTTCCAGACAGCAGTCTATCTCATTAATAGATTGCCCACTCCGATTTTAAAAAATAAAACTCCTTATGATGCCTTGTATAATGCCTCTCCAAGCTACACCAAGCTCAAGCCATTTGGTTGCTTATGTTTCCCTTGGCTTTGGCCCTATGCTTCGTCGAAACTTCACCCACGCTCGGCAAAGTGTATTTTTCTCGGTTACTCTGTTTCCAAATCCGCCTACAAATGTTATGATCATGTTGCCAATCGGATTTATCATTCCCGTCACGTTCACTATGTTGAACATCTCTTTCCATTTACGAGTGATAATCAAGCCATTCTTCATCTTCCTTCGGTTGAAAACTTCCTTCAATCCGTCACTCCACCGATTACCGAACTTTCACCTCCCTCCGCCAAACCTGCCACGCTTGACCCTACCCCACCACATCGGACCTCACCTCGGTCCGTTCCTCCTGCCCACCATGAGGACTCTCATCAGTCCGACTTTTCCACCAGTCTGAGCCATCCGTCCAGCCCTCCCCGACCCAATCCTCTGCCTCCTCAGCCCAGTCCAACCATTTCCCCTCCTCTACATCTCCTACGGCCCAATCGGCCGAGTCCAGTCCCTCTTTCTCTTCCTCTGCCCAATACACTGACTCCTTGGGCCTCTCGGCTCACTCTCCTTCCACTCCGCCCTCGTCCACCGATAACTCCCATACCACCCCTCCCACCCCTCCACCACCCACTGCTCGTTTCCGCAAACCTAACCCTAAGTACTTTAATCCTAACTTTGTTAACGTCACATCGTTACACCCCATTCCTTCCACCCTTGAACCTTCCACCTATCGTCAAGCCCTTAAAGAACCCCGTTGGCGCGAGGCCATGGACTCTGAGTTTAATGCTCTCCTTGCTAATAACACTTGGGAACTGATTCCTCCTACGGGTAAAACACCTATTGGCTGCAAATGGGTGTTTCGTGTGAAAAGGAAACCCGATGGCTCGGTTGATAAGTTCAAAGCCCGACTTGTCGCTAAGGGTTTTCTTCAGCAGTATGGTCGTGATTATTTTGATACCTTTAGTCCGGTTACCAAACCCGTCACCATTCGCACTGCTCTTTGTATTGCCTTGTCAAAGAACTGGGATATTCGTCAACTTGATGTTAACAATGCTTTCCTGCATGGTGAGCTTGCTGAGGAGGTATACATGACTCAGCCTCTCGGGTTTGAGCATTCTCAGTTCCCTAATCACATATGTCGGCTTAAGAAATCCTTATATGGTCTTAAACAGGCTCCCCAAACCTGGTACACTGCTCTCACTTCGTTTCTTCTTCAGTTTGGTTTTCGTAAATCCCTTGCTGATGCCTCTCTTTTCATCTTCACATCCCGCACGGTTACGTACTATTTTCTTGTGTATGTTGATGACATTGTTCTCACGGCCAATGATACTTCCTTCCTTGACACCTTTGTTGCGGCCATTAGTGCCAAGTTCTCGGTCAAGGATCTTGGCTCGTTACATCACTTCTTGGGCATTGAGGTTATTCCCACTACCTCTGGCATGTTTCTGTCTCAACACCGTCATATTCAGGATGTGTTGAGCCTGTTTCACATGGACGGGGCTAAGGACGTTGCCACTCCGCTTAGTGCCACCGATCTATTGATTCTTGATGATCCTTCACCGCTCGTTGATGCCACCCAGTACCGTCGCCTGGTTGGATCGCTTCAGTATCTTGCCTTCACTCGTCCCGACATTTCCTTTGCTATCAATAAGCTTTCTCATTTCATGCACTCTCCTCGCCAGGCTCACTGGCAGGCTCTTAAACGTGTCCTTCAATATCTTAAAGGGACTATTCATCATGGTCTCTTCCTCCGTCGCCGTTCTCCGCTTACTCTCTCCGTCTTTTCTGACTCGGATTGGGGTGGTGTTCATGATGCCGGGCGATCTACTACAACATATTTACTTTACTTGGGCGGTAACATTGTGTCGTGGAAGTCCACTAGGCAGAAATCGGTTTCTCGTTCTTCCACGGAGGCTGAATACAAGGCCATAGCGAATGCCTCGGCTGAATTACTTTGGTTGCAGAATCTATTGCATGAGCTTGGGGGTATCTATTGCTGCTCCGCCTACCTTGTATTGTGACAACACCGGGGCTACATATTTGTGTGCTAATCCTGTCTATCATTCACGGATGAAGCACGTTGCTCTTGACTACCATTTTGTTCGCGAGCTTGTTACATCTCGTCGCCTTCGTGTTCTGCATATTAATAGCCAGGATCAACTTGCTGACATGCTTACAAAGCCACTTTCTCGGTCGCCATTTCTTCGTAATAGGTCCAAGATTGGCGTATCCGACGGATCCTCCATCTTGCGGGGGCGTATTAAGGATATCACATAGTATCATTTATATTTAGTAAATGGTCTGTATTTATTTAGGTTGATTCTAGGAGATAGTTTCCTTTTTGTGAATATTTCCTTTCCCTTGTTGTAACTCTTGTATAAATACCCTTTGGTGATTAATAATATGTATACAATCAGTCATATCTCTATAAAGGTGAACGCCCGAAAGGGACTAATGATCGAGTTTCATGGTGACCGATGGGATGGAATACGACGTAACCGGCGAGAACACTAAATTGGAAATGAAGGCATGGCGGTTACCAACCATTGAACGGATGCCGACATTGATTTAATTTAAGTCTTAATTTGACTTTAGTAAAATGACAAGAACAATCCCTCTAGGAGTTTACATAATAAAGAATCAAGTTTCGGTAATGACAGCGGCGGTCCTTACAGGTTTGATTAAATAGGGAAGGAGTTTCAAAAAGGGCAGGATTGGTCCCTAAAGGTTAGAAAGTGTTAACCACCCTAACGCGACAATGGATAGTAGCTTCATCAAGTATTCGAGAACCACAGATCGTTTATTCTGTAAATGGATACCATTCCGTATGTAAATATATATGTACTAGCCGTGTGCCCGCGCGTTGCGGCGGCAACAGTTTCTAGCGTGTTATTCGTCTTCCGATATTCATTTTTGTTAGCACGATGCGACCTAATGACAATTTCTAATGTGGTACATATGCGTTCAGCGGTGAAAACAACCAATGTGTTACTTGTGTTTAATAATAATCAATGATATTTATGGGTTTATGAATCTGAACACGTTCACGAATTTAAGGTATACAACATACAAAAATTGATGGATTTAAGTTCCAATGTCCAAACATTACCATGCCATATCTGGTCTCATACATTATGTAGTAGAGATATTTGAAACTGTAGTAGTGAGAACTGAAACTGGATAATGCGGTACACCAACATGGTACTTGTGTTTAATAATAATCAATGATGTTTATGGGTTTATGAATCTGAACACATTCACGAATTTAAGGTACACAACATACAAAAATTGATGGATTTAAGTTCCAATGTCCAAACATTACCATGCCATATCTGGTCTCATACATTATGTAGTAGAGATATTTGAAACTGTAGTAGTGAGAATTGAAACTGGATAATGCGGTACTGTACGTTTGATGGCAATGACAATTTACAAAACTCATGACATTGGGTGCAACCCACACAATTGAAATAAATGAGTTTTATTCAAATAACACAATTTTAGTAATCATAAGTTACATTAATTATTTATAAAAATTGAAATTTTGACCCATTTGTGACATCATGTATCCTTTGTGTGCCACTAATCATGTTTGGCTCTAGAAACTCAAGCCATCTTGACGAAAATGGATCTTGAAATCTAGGAAACGCATGATTCATCACATAATTCTATATTCTCATGTCATATGTAGTTTTTATAATTGAACTGAAACTTGATTATGCTTGTAAAAGGAGCCATAAGGATTGGTATTTTGATATCAATAAGGCTGCAGTTTGACATTTTTGGTTAAAGGGACCAGTGTTGAAATAATTGAGATTTGTGCTCAGTTCATGATGTGAATGTCATGTATATATTTGGCCTTTTAACATTATGTACACGAATTTTGTTTGGTAGGCATGTCATATCCTAAAAATCTGGAGACTGCATGAATTATCTCTATCGAAGTACATGCCAAACTGATTATGTATCAAAATGGGTACTGATTTTAACGATCCAGTTGCACCTAAATCTCTCCATTTAGTAAACCATTTTAGTATGGTATTAAACCTACTTGAAACAATATTTAACCAACACCAAGATATGTTATATTTGCAAGTTTCAAGAAGCACTGGTTTGATGTATGAAAGAAGTAACATTGGGTTAATGGACTGGTTTTCAAAAACATTGACCTCTATATACTTGTTAACCTGCACAGCACTCACCACAAATCGGATCAGTTGAAAGACTTCTAACAAAAGGGAATAAAAGAGAATTTACTCTTCTATAAATGGACAAAAGAAAAAAAAGAAATTACTTTGCTACATCTTGAAATCTTATATATACTGAATCTACTCTTCTACATCACATCAGCACACAACATGTGATCCAATCAGCACACAACATTATATAAGTAGGCACATTAACTGCAGCAACAACTGGCAATACTTGGAAAACCTGTATCAACCTCCTGATTACAAATCTAACAGTTGACTTATTCGTTTTGAACGGTCCCAGTTTCCTAGCAGCATCGGGTCCCAATTGACCGCTTACATCTTGTGGCATTAAAACATTGACCTCCTGCATTATCTATTTTTTAGGTGTTGATCTCAATGTGGCATTCCCTCTGAAACACAAAAATATATATATATATATATATATATATAAATAAATAAAAAATAAAAAAATAATAATAATAAATTCAAAGAATAACTTTTTACTACAACCTAATATGGGACCAACTTTTTAAGAAAATTCCTCTTACTTCGCCAACTAAGTATGATTGTTCCACTAATCTTGTACCCAAAGATCCTGCATCCAAACTCAGCAATTCAGAGTTTATGTTACAAGTTCATCATTTAACTCTAACATTACAAGTACAAAAGAAAAACAATGAAATTGAAGCCAATATGATTACCAACTATCATACATCAAGATAAAGCATAAGTTTGACTCAAACCAGAGCTAAGTATCATTTTATACTCCTTCATTGCCAATAAAAGTGTCTATTATTGATTTTAATGCAGAACCCATCTTCACAGCCTCATGCATCTTCATGATAACAACTTGGTTATGGATCTGCATCCAACAATACAAGTAACTACACACTTGCATGTATAACCCAAGATAAGCTATACAACCACAACAAATACCAAATTGGAGCCCCAGAATCATGTTTTGAAACTATAAACATACCTCAACAATAAATCTTTCTAGAAAGTGGTGCAGCCTAAAATCATGTAATAGAACTTTTTAATAATTGAACCCTTCTCCCAAGCCCATCATATTCTGTAGCAATCAAAATATATTAGCATTTATCAACCACTTGAGCATATATAGTACCATATATAGTACCATTCAGTCCCATAACACCCAAAAATGGACTAAATGTGACCAACACAACCGTGGAACTCTAAAATGATATAATCAACAAACATAACCGTCAACAACAACAAACTTAGATTACATTAGAGATTGTGTTAGGTAAAGTGGATTTCTTAAGAATTGGAGTTAAAATTAGAAAAATAATGAAGATCTAGCTTACTCAGCAGGAGGAGGCGGCGAGTGGTGTTCGAAATTGATTATTAAAACTGTTGTCTACTATTATGTTTTGAAGCAGCAATCTGAGGGTTTGAAATTACCAATCTAATGAGCGTTAAGAAGAACAGGCTCACAAAGCCACCATATTTGATATGAAAAATGGTGTATTGTTTCTACAAATCTGAGCTATTTATCAAAACTTTTGAAAAATGACCCATTTATTAAAACTAACATGTTTGACCAATTGAATAAAGCTGATCGTTTGACTCGTTCAATAAAAGTGACCCATTTGATATGTGACTTTTGAAACTAAAACTTTTTAGCTGCAAGAAATGAAACAAAATTTGGATCAGCACATTTAATAACTATATGCATCAGCATCAAACAATATAATTACATGTTGAATTAATATTAATTAAAAAAATATATCAGAAAAGTACCTCATCAGCAACAACAACTTCTTTTAGTCTAACAATTAGTTCACCAGCAGCCACGACAACTTCATAAATATCCCTTAAATGCTGACCAAGAATGCCAGAACACACGTTTATCAAACCAAGATAACAAACATTTACCAAAAGATTGGTAGCATGGGTGCTTAATAATCCGAAACGCATGCCTAGCCACCTTGCCGTCTTTCTTCATCACAAATTCATCCAAATATTTCTCCATATTTACAAGGTCTAAACACTCGCAAAAGAGACATCAAACACATGTAGAACCAGCTTTGCATAGGAACTCTAAAAAAACAAACAAAATTTGAACTTTTGATCAATTATTTATTCATGGAAACTGCCAATTGAGTTCCCAAATTATAAGGATTTCAGATTAAGAAGCAGAATACTGAATTTCAGATTATATAGCCTCTTACATACCTTTTAGAATTTAGGATTGAACTTTAGGTCATATTGCCTCGATTTTACATGTCACACCCCCAAATTAACCACTAACGGGGTTTATACCGTTAAGGGGTGCGACCAGACCAGGACCACAACCATTAGTTACACATACTAAACGAATCAGAGTAAAGTCCAAAACATTCATTTCAAAATAGTTCCAAAAGTTACGCAGCGGAATTAAAAACATAAATATCTTAGCACTAGCCACGTGCTTTACAAATCATTGTTTCAAGTCAAAAATCCCAAGTTAGTTTAATGAAAGTAAAAGTCTTCACGTGCCATGCCAACCTTCAATGGATACTCTTCAACGATCTGCAAAAGTGAAAACCACACAAGTGTCAACCTAACGGTTGGTGAGTTCACAGTGGGCATGTCATGCATTGGCCCGGTCTCATAATCATAATCGTGTCAACATATGTATTCGTAATATTTGTTTGCGAGAAGCAATGCTCAGTTATATACGTCAATTCATAAACATTTGTTATTTAGTAGAGTTATTGTCCGTAACAGAGTTATCAGGTATGTACTAGTCTTGTATAATTAAAGTGCTCAACCGATATCGCGGGTAGCTAATCCGTTGTTTCCATGCACTAAGGAAGTTTGTACCAAAGCTGACGATTAAGTATAGTAGAGGCAGAGCCTTCAGCCATTTTGTTTTGCGGACATTCGTCATCGCGGCTTTGCCTCCCCCGTGTCCTCTCGGGATCACGGTCAGATAGGCTGATATTGTACCTCCGTGCACCTCCAGTGTCACGAGGCGGAGTTTGTCAAACTCCAGTAGATCTACCCAACATCCCCTCGCTTTACAATTAATGGCACAATTAAGTTGAGGACTTTTTCAGTTAAAAAGGCAATCCTTAGAAATCATGTGATATCATGTGGTTTAGACTTTAACCTACACTAGCCATATTAAAACGGTTTTCGTTTCAGAAAATAGTTTGTTAAGTTTCACAAGTGTTTCCCATAAAACACTTCAAGTTCGTCAAGTAGATGCATAGCATTCTAAGTTTTCAGTTTCATCAAGTGGTGCATAGCACTCGTAAAGTTGTCAGCATTGTTTTCCATTAAGTTATTCAGTGTGTCCCAAACGGGCTCACAGTAAACGGGTTAGTGACACTCACCTTTGGTTGCACTGCTACACTTGTTATATAATCCAAGTTTTGCTTAACGAAGACCTATGAACACGTTTAGGTCTTAAGTATTAGTTTGGTGTCTAATCTTTACTTAACGTCACTATGGCCCATAACATAGCACGTTGGAACTATGACTCGACATACAGACACACGACACCGATGGTTGATCATAAACAAGGGTTCATATATATCAGAAATCAAGGCATGTATTATCATGGCATAATCATGTAAGTCATGGCACAACATTCAAGCAATTTGTACAAGTTTGGTTTTTAGGTCAGGTCTTAGTTTCGCTAGCATAGTTTCGCTAGGCAGTTTCGCTGTGTGCACGGGCAGCACTTTCGCTAGGCAATACCCGATGACACAGTTTCGCTAGGCTAGTTTCGCTCGAAACTGTTGGCACAGTTTCGCTAGCCTAGTTTCGCCCGAAACTGGTTTGAACTTTCGTTCAGGGAATTTCGCTCGGTAGATTCGCTCGAGCTGGTCTGGTTGGTTTACCCGGCGACACTGCAGTTTCGCTGCATAGTGTCGCTGGTTGAAGATATACATAGTTTCGCTGGACAATTTCGCCCAGAGAACACCACAGTTCCGCTGGTCGCGAAAAACATACGGATCAGCCTAAAAATCAACCTAACAGCTTCCATTTTACATGCAATTCATTGTTTAGCATACATAGGCATTTACCAACATAAATCAGTAAGCTTTAACACCTTAAACATGCATTTTATCATCAAATCACCCAAAATACATATAAAACCCTAAAATGACTAAAATAGCATAAATCTTTGTCATGGATGGATTTCACACGTAAAGTTATCAACTTTATGGTAGATCTAGCAATCCTTAGCAACATATCAGAAGATCTAACAATAACACCGAGATCTAGGCATGCTTTATGAACAAACACATAGAAAAGCATAGAAAATGGTGGTTTTGGGACTCACGGTTGATCTAGGATCGATGGATGATCTTCACAACTCAGAATGATAGCTGATTCTTGGTGGTTCTTGGTTGGGATCAGCTGGTCCAGGAGTTTCAGGAGAGTTGTGTGTTTTTGTGTGAAATGAGGCAAAATGGTGAACTAGGGTTTATTAAGATTATTTATATCAGAGGCTAGTTTCGCTGGCAGTTTCGCTGGCCAAGCGAAACTGGCCCTGAGCTCGTGCAGGTCAGTCAGTTTAGCTAGCTACCGGGCGACACTATAGTTTCGCCCGTTAGTTTCCCTGGCTGCCCAACTTAGGCAATTTTCACAAAATCAAGGATTTACAAATTCGTCATGCTATTCATAATATTAAATCATGCATTTGAATCATATTGCACATAATGACAACAATAATGAACATATAGCACATATGGGCGGGTTCGGTGATCAACCAAAGGTCGTGGACGTATTCGGCCTAGTTATGCATTAGTTACTTAAGTTAACACTTATAACGTAACTAACGGGGTTTGTCTAACGGAAGTTAACCTTGAAATTCTCGGATGTCACATCATCCCCTTGTAATTGGAATTTTCGTCCTGAAAATTATTCTTGCGTCGTAGCGTTCGCAGCATCAGCTGTCGTCGTTGCTATACTTGCTGGGGAAAGAAAGCAAAAGTTTTAGGGTCGTCACATCCTCCTCCTGTTACAGGAATTTTGGTCCCCAAAATTAAATCATACCTTGAGTTTCTGTGGACGTGTGCTCGAACAAGTGAGGATACTTCTTCTTCATCTGATCCTCTCGTTCCCAAGTATATTCTGGTCCACGTTTTGAGTTCCATCGAACCTTGACGATCGGAATCTTGCTACGTTTGAGGGCTTTCTCCTCGCGTCCCATGATTTCTACCGGTTGCTCGATAAATCTCAGATGTTCATCAATTTCCAATTCTTCCAAAGGAATTATTTCGATGTCTTCAGCCAGACATTTCTTTAGGTTCGAAACGTGAAACACGTTGTGAACTCCGTCGAGTTCAGCAGGGAGTTTTAATCGGTAGGCCACCGGGCCTACTTCCCCAATAATTTCAAATGGACCGATATAGCGAGGATTCAAGTTTCCACGCTTTCCGAAGCGTATCACACCTTTCCAGGGAGATACCTTCAATAGTACTTTGTCGCCCACCTCGAACTTCAAAGGTTTACGGCGTTTGTCGGCATAGCTCTTTTGTCTGTCACGTGCTGCGGCTATCCGTTTTCTGATCTGAATAATCTGTTCTGTTGTATCATGAATGATTTCCGGTCCGGTGAGTCCGTTCTCACCCGTTTCGGCCCAACACACGGGCGATCTACACTTTCTGCCATAAAGAGCTTCAAAAGGTGCAGCACCGATACTTGAATGATAACTGTTGTTATAGGAGAACTCCACCAACGGAAGATGAGCCTCCCAGTCTTTACCAAAGTCGAGAACGCAAGCTCGGAGCATGTCTTCTAAAGTCTGGATAGTTCGTTCCGTCTGACCGTCGGTCTGCGGGTGATAAGCTGTACTCATATCCAATCTGGTTCCCAATGCTTCTTGCATAGATTGCCATACTCGGGAAGTGAATCGGGGATCTCGATCAGAGATAATAGTCTTAGGCACTCCATGCCGTGCCACAATCCGGTCAATGTACAGCTTAGTTAACTTATCCATGTTGTCACTTTCTCTCATCGGGATGAAGTGTGCAGATTTGGTTAACCGATCAATGATAACCCAAATCGCATCCGGTCGATTCGATCGATGAGGTAATCCCGTTACAAAATCCATTGAGATATCCTCCCATTTCCATTCTGGGATCTTTGGCTGCTGTAATAGCCCAGAAGGCTTTTGGTATTCAATCTTCACCCTTGAGCATGTTAAACACTTAGCCACATATCAAGCAATGTCGGCTTTCATATTCGGCCACCAATACAAACTCTTTAAATCTTGGTACATCTTATCCGATCCAGGGTGCACCGAATACCTTGACTTGTGAGCCTCGTCCATCACGAGCTCACGAAGATTTCCAAGCAAAGGGACCCAAATTCTGTCATTATAATACCTGAGTCCGTCTGACTTAACTTCAGAATTTCCATCCACCCCTTGCAGTGCTTCAGCTGCGAAGTTTCCTTCCTTTAAAGCTTCTTGTTGGGCATCGCGGATCCGATCCGGCAATCCCGTGTGGATGGTAAGTTGCAGCGCTCGCACCCGTCGAGGCTTCTCATACTCCTTCCGACTTAAGGCATCAGCCACAACATTGGCTTTTCCCGGGTAATATTTGATTGCCAAGTCATAGTCATTCAGTAGCTCGACCCACCGTCGTTGTCGCATGTTGAGATCCTTCTGAGTAAAGATGTGCTGTAAGCTTTTGTGATCGGTAAATATTGTGCACTTTGTTCCGTAGAGGTAGTGTCTCCAAGTCTTGAGTGCATGAACAACGGCTCCCAATTCCAAATCATGCGTTGTATAATTCTTTTTAGTATCCTTCAGTTGTCTGGACCCATAGGCAATTACTTTATCTCGTTGCATCAATACGCAACCGAGTCCTTGAATGGATGCATCACAGTAAACCACAAAGTCGTCAATCCCCTCGGGTAACGCGAGAATTGGAGCTGAACATAACATATCCTTAAGTGTTTGAAACGCGCGTTATTCTTTTTCACCCCATCTGTATTGCACTCCTTTGTGCGTTAAAGCCGTTAAAGGTTGAGCCAGTTGCGAGAAACCCTTAATGAATCTTCGATAGTATCCGGCAAGTCCCAAAAATTGTCGGATTTCGGTCGGCGCTCTTGGGGTAGGCCAATTCCTGATAGCTTCCACTTTAGCTGGGTCGACATGAATCCCATCCTGATCAACAATGTGTCCAAGAAACTGGACTTCGCGAATCCAAAAGTCGCACTTTGAAAACTTAGCATAAAGCTGTTCCTTACGGAGCAATTCCAAAATTAGTCGCAGATGCTCCTCGTGTTCTTCCTTCGTCTTGGAGTAGATCAAAATATCATCAATGAAAACTATCACAAACTTATCGAGGTACGGCTTGCACACTCGATTCATCAGGTCCATAAATACAGCAGGCGCATTAGTTAGTCCAAACGGCATAACCAAAAACTCGTAATGACCATAGCGAGTCCTAAAAGCAGTCTTGGGGACATCCTCATCTCGAACGCGAAGTTGATGATACCCAGACCGTAGATCAATCTTTGAGAAGTAACTCGAACCTTGTAGCTGGTCGAAGAGGTCGTCGATTCGAGGAAGTGGATACCGATTCTTGATTGTAACCTTGTTAAGCTCTCGGTAGTCAATACACATACGGAACGTTCCATCCTTCTTCTTGACAAACAATACCGGTGCTCCCCACGGAGACGAACTTGGACGAATGAACCCTTTGTCGAGTAGCTCTTGAAGTTGTGCGGAGAGTTCGTTGAGTTCGCTTACCGCCAAACGGTAAGGTGCGCGTGCAATTGGAGACGCTCCGGGAACTAAGTCGATTCCAAACTCTACTTGTCGAAATGGAGGCAAACCAGGCAGATCTTCAGGAAATATATCTTGGAAGTCGCGGACTATCGGGTAGTCGTCGATTCTGCGCTCGGGAAGTGTCGAATCGGTGATGTTTGCAAGAATCGCGAAGTGACCTTTGCGAAGGCACTTTTGAGCTTTGAGAAACGAAATAATACCAGTTACTGTTCCACCTTTTTCACCTTGGACCGTTAGCACTTCACCGTCCTTGAGTGGAATACGAACCACTTTTTCTTTACATAAGATTTCAGCTCTGTTTTCAGATAACCAATCCATTCCTACTATAACGTCAAAACTACCAATCGGAAAAGGCATAAGGTCGATTCCTAATGTATGGCCAGCTAGTTCTAACTTACAGTCCTTAACTATCTGAGTTGTATCATGAAGTTTACCATTTGCTAGCTCTACCACATACTTAGCGTCTAAGGCAATAGGTTTAGCATTAATCAACTTAGCAAATTTAGTGGAAATAAAGCTTCTTTCAGCACCAGAATCAAACAATACAGTAGCAAAGAAACCATTAAGGATGAATTTACCGTTAATCACGTTGGCATCATTGCGAGCTTCACCTTGACCCATAACAAAAGCTCTTCCCCTGCCATTTCCACCATTTCCGTTACCATTGCCTCCACCATTACCATTACCACCATTGTTTCCCTGATTACCATTACCCTGTCTTCTCAACTGCGGGCAGTCCCTCTTTATGTGGCCTTGAGCACCACATTCATAGCAGTTCCCATTACCATTTCCTCTGGGAGCTTCATTGTTGTTACGGTTCTGACCATTGTTGTTACCATTTCCCCGGTTGTTTCCATAGTTGTTGTTGTGCCTTTGGCGGTTCTGTTGCTCAGGAAGAATTGCCCAACAGTCTTTTGCTTCATGACTCCTCTTGCCACACCTTTCGCAGGTCAAACTTTTTCTGCAGGTACCGGTGTGATGCTTCCCACACTTGTTGCACTTGGGCAGGTTACCTTTGTAGTTACCTTGGCCATTTCCGCCCTGGTGGTTGTTAACACTGTTGTTTCCAGATCTCTTGCTCTGACCCTGGGAGTTAAAGGATCTCCCCGTGTTGTTTCCAACACTCTGATTGTTCATTGAATTTTCAGGAGCTTCTCCTTCAGCTTTTCTTTTGCCACTCAAGGCAGTCTTTTCAGAAACTCTTGCAGGAAGTGTACCCCTCTCAACTTCCTGATCAGTTAACTTGTGAGCCAGACGGATGGCTTGTTGCACAGTGATTGGGTTGCTGGCAGTCACCAAACTCTTGATTTGGGGCACGAGACCCTCCAGATAACGCTCAATGCGCTTGAATTCAGCATCAACCATGGACGGACACAGTACCGCGTACTCGTGGTAACGCGCAGTGTACTCTTCGACTTCAGACCCAGACATCTTGGAGTTCAGAAATTCTCCCTCAAGCTTCTTGACTTGGTCCCGTGGGCAATACTCCTCCATTATCAGTTCCTTGAACGCTTCCCATTCCATATTATTAGCAGCGTTTACCCCAACCATTTGAATTTCAGCGTTCCACTAGGAGAGAGCAGCTCCTTCGAACGTACCAGTCGCAAATTTCACCTTGTTCTCAGCCGGACAGTTACACATGGAGAAGACCTTTTCAGACTTCTCGATCCACCTGAGGAGTCCTACCGCTCCTTCTTCACCTGAAAACGTTATCGGCTTGCAGTCCATGAAGGACTTAAACGTGTAGTGATGGTTTCCTGATGCAATAATAATTCGGGTTTCAAATTTAAACAGGTCAAAATATAATTCGCTTTGTGCCTTAACCAGCATAATAGTTACCCTGAGCGGCATACGCAGCTTGGACGGCTGCCACCGCGGATTGCACATGTTCGTTGATCATGGCTTGCAATTGCGCAGGCGTCATGTTGATGTTGTTCCTTCCGTGTCCTCTTCCAGACATCTTGCTGAACAGTTAAAGTAGCCAGTGTTCAGTCACAATTATACTTTATACATATCCCATAATATGTATATTAGCCATTTTCCCGTTATCCCTCTATTAGTCCAGAAAAATTTTGTGCAAAATCGAGGCGTCGTCGAGGAACGTCGTAAGTCGTAAGTAGCTATCGTCGAAAGTCGGCTTCCCATAAAAGTCACTGTCGGCGTAGTCATCGCAGTAGAAATCAGGACGTAGCGTGTAGCATCGTTTCGTTGTCGCTTTCCCCCATAGTAGTGCATGTATTATCGCTCGCATTTCGTATTCGTGTGTGAAAGTTTCCTAAGGCTTTTCCGTTAGACTACTTAAACACGATCTCTATATATATCTACATATATATATATCTACATATGGAGTATTTATTTACACAGTGGAGCGAGTATCCCAGGTTGGCACGTAAAAATTTTGTTTTGGGAATTTGTTTGTTCGTTTGTAACTAAGGTTTCAAGTTGCAGTTTCCAAATCGTTTTTCAAAATGATTCCAGTTCTCTGCAACTTATGGCTCTGATACCAATCTGTCACACCCCCAAATTAACCACTAACGGGGTTTATACCGTTAAGGGGTGCGACCAGACCAGGACCACAACCATTAGTTACAAATACTAAACGAATCAGAGTAAAGTCCAAAACATTCATTTCAAAATAGTTCCAAAAGTTACGCAGCGGAATTAAAAACATAAATATCTTAGCACTAGCCACGTGCTTTACAAATCATTGTTTCAAGTCAAAAATCCCAAGTTAGTTTAATGAAAGTAAAAGTCTTCACGTGCCATGCCAACCTTCAATGGATACTCTTCAACGATCTGCAAAAGTGAAAACCACACAAGTGTCAACCTAACGGTTGGTGAGTTCACAGTGGGCATGTCATGCATTGGCCCGGTCTCATAATCATAATCGTGTCAACATATGTATTCGTAATATTTGTTTGCGAGAAGCAATGCTCAGTTATATACGTCAATTCATAAACATTTGTTATTTAGTAGAGTTATTGTCCGTAACAGAGTTATCAGGTATGTACTAGTCTTGTATAATTAAAGTGCTCAACCGATATCGCGGGTAGCTAATCCGTTGTTTCCATGCACTAAGGAAGTTTGTACCAAAGCTGACGATTAAGTATAGTAGAGGCAGAGCCTTCAGCCATTTTGTTTTGCGGACATTCGTCATCGCGGCTTTGCCTCCCCCGTGTCCTCTCGGGATCACGGTCAGATAGGCTGATATTGTACCTCCGTGCACCTCCAGTGTCACGAGGCGGAGTTTGTCAAACTCCAGTAGATCTACCCAACATCCCCTCGCTTTACAATTAATGGCACAATTAAGTTGAGGACTTTTTCAGTTAAAAAGGCAATCCTTAGAAATCATGTGATATCATGTGGTTTAGACTTTAACCTACACTAGCCATATTAAAACGGTTTTCGTTTCAGAAAATAGTTTGTTAAGTTTCACAAGTGTTTCCCATAAAACACTTCAAGTTCGTCAAGTAGATGCATAGCATTCTAAGTTTTCAGTTTCATCAAGTGGTGCATAGCACTCGTAAAGTTGTCAGCATTGTTTTCCATTAAGTTATTCAGTGTGTCCCAAACGGGCTCACAGTAAACGGGTTAGTGACACTCACCTTTGGTTGCACTGCTACACTTGTTATATAATCCAAGTTTTGCTTAACGAAGACCTATGAACACGTTTAGGTCTTAAGTATTAGTTTGGTGTCTAATCTTTACTTAACGTCACTATGGCCCATAACATAGCACGTTGGAACTATGACTCGACATACAGACACACGACACCGATGGTTGATCATAAACAAGGGTTCATATATATCAGAAATCAAGGCATGTATTATCATGGCATAATCATGTAAGTCATGGCACAACATTCAAGCAATTTGTACAAGTTTGGTTTTTAGGTCAGGTCTTAGTTTCGCTAGCATAGTTTCGCTAGGCAGTTTCGCTGTGTGCACGGGCAGCACTTTCGCTAGGCAATACCCGATGACACAGTTTCGCTAGGCTAGTTTCGCTCGAAACTGTTGGCACAGTTTCGCTAGCCTAGTTTCGCCCGAAACTGGTTTGAACTTTCGTTCAGGGAATTTCGCTCGGTAGATTCGCTCGAGCTGGTTTGGTTGGTTTACCCGGCGACACTGCAGTTTCGCTGCATAGTGTCGCTGGTTGAAGATATACATAGTTTCGCTGGACAATTTCGCCCAGAGAACACCACAGTTTCGCTGGTCGCGAAAAACATACGGATCAGCCTAAAAATCAACCTAACAGCTTCCATTTTACATGCAATTCATTGTTTAGCATACATAGGCATTTACCAACATAAATCAGTAAGCTTTAACACCTTAAACATGCATTTCATCATCAAATCACCCAAAATACATATAAAACCCTAAAATGACTAAAATAGCATAAATCTTTGTCATGGATGGATTTCACACGTAAAGTTATCAACTTTATGGTAGATCTAGCAATCCTAAGCAACATATCAGAAGATCTAACAATAACACCGAGATCTAGGCATGCTTTATGAACAAACACATAGAAAAGCATAGAAAATGGTGGTTTTGGGACTCACGGTTGATCTAGGATCGATGGATGATCTTCACAACTCAGAATGATAGCTGATTCTTGGTGGTTCTTGGTTGGGATCAGCTGGTCCAGGAGTTTCAGGAGAGTTGTGTGTTTTTGTGTGAAATGAGGCAAAATGGTGAACTAGGGTTTATTAAGATTACTTATATCAGAGGCTAGTTTCGCTGGCAGTTTCGCTGGCCAAGCGAAACTGGCCCTGAGCTCGTGCAGGTCAGTCAGTTTAGCTAGCTACCGGGCGACACTATAGTTTCGCCCGTTAGTTTCGCTGGCTGCCCAACTTAGGCAATTTTCACAAAATCAAGGATTTACAATTCGTCATGCTATTCATAATATTAAATCATGCATTTGAATCATATTGCACATAATGACAACAATAATGAACACATAGCACATATGGGCGGGTTCGGTGATCAACCAAAGGTCGTGGACGTATTCGGCCTAGTTATGCATTA
Organism: Deinandra increscens subsp. villosa; assembly: GCA_039602395.1. Lineage (NCBI taxonomy): Eukaryota > Viridiplantae > Streptophyta > Magnoliopsida > Asterales > Asteraceae > Deinandra > Deinandra increscens. Next base: position 50,682,994 of record JBCNJP010000007.1, on the reverse strand, counting down.
GTTACTTAAGTTAACACTTATAACGTAACTAACGGGGTTTGTCTAACGGAAGTTAACCTTGAAATTCTCGGATGTCACATTACAGCAATAGAATTTACGATTTGGGGCTACTGACCTGCTTTGTTGCTGAGAACACCAAAATAGGATAATCTTCCAACAAAAAACAAACCTATTTGGGGATAGAAGCTATGACATATAGTGAAAGGCAATACGTAAAGAGAAACCTAGGCAGAACCTGCAACACATTTAAGTGGAAATGAAAACCCAAAGAAGTGTGGGCAAAATCATCAAAGGAGTATTGATGCCATAAGGGTTCCATCCCAACAAAACAAACCACAAACCTTATTGAGGAGGGGACCGAGATAAACTTGCAGGCTTCATTGACACCTGTAAAGCATTTAGCAACGTTGTACATAAACGATCAGATACATAAAAAGTCCTCTATAATAATAAAAATATAGGAACATAAATCTCTTAAATGAACAGAAACTTCACAACACAATACATAAACGATTAATTGTATTCAATTAAAGGCATATAAGAAATATTAAGAAGAAATCGAAGAAGAGCAAACAAAATCACAAACCTTGAACAGAGACAGAGAATCAGATATTAGTAGAGAAATCAGATATTAGCCCTAGAACCACAGCCAAACAGCAACACACGAATCACTAACTTTCTACGATTAAGATATAAGTAGAGAAATCATATATTAGCCCTCGAACCTGAGAAAAAGATAACGAAGATCGTTAGGGTTCCTAAAAACCAAAAAACTTGAGAATGAAAACGACGTAGACCTGGTGTTTTGAAAACCCTAACTGATTCTTCGTTTCGTTGATGAGGCAGAAGAAGAGCTGTGAGAGAGAGAGAGAGTAATACAGATGAAGAAGCGCTGAGAGAGAGAGAGGGATATAGATGAAGCGCTGGTACCTTGAAATTGCCATTCCTTTTTAGGGTTTTACATTACAAAATTTCGTCTGTGATGGGGTTTATCGAGATGGAGATTGTGTGGTAATCGATTGAAAATGGATATCGAGGTGGTAATTGATTGAAGATGGATATCGAGGTGGAGACGGTGGGAGATGGCCAATCGAGTGGGAGAGATAGCTGAAGAGGGATATAGACCGTGTTTCAAGACAACAAATTTGGTTAATACCCATATTAACCATATTTTTTGAAAGGCAGTACCTTTTTAAGCTTGAGTCTTTAATTTTTATGCTTAAAACACTTGTACACAATGCAAAAACTCTTGTACGAGTCTTAAGGATTAAGCATTTTTCATGACGAAAATGCCCTTTAGGGCAATATGTATTATATATAGTAATAGATATATGTACATATCAAAAATATAATTGACTTGTAAAGTTTAAAATGATAAACCCTAACTAGTTGCCATAAAATCATGGACATGAACTCATAAATATATATTGAGTTCACATAGAATGATAAATAAAAAATCACAACTATATGTGCATAACTCACATAAAATCATAAAATGTTACGAATAATTTCGTGACGCATTTGCCACATAAAGTAATAGAATAACAAGTGAATATATACATATAAATATATCACATAAAATCATAAGTTAACTTGTCATATGAAATGACAAAACGTTCACATGAAATCACAATCTATGAATTATATAAAATCATAGAATATCAAATGTCTAGACTTTAAGTGCATACTCGTGTAATGATGGTTAATACAGAACACTAATTTGCTAAGGTCAACACACTACTACAAAAAAGGGATTTAATGACGCGCATTGCGCGTCATGTATGGGTATAGATGACGCGCAAAAGCTTGTCAAGGAAGCCCCCGTCATAAAGGACGACGACGTGCATTTGTGCGTCGTCGGTTTATAACGCGCATTTATGACGCTCATTTACGACACGCATTTACGACAACCTAATTGCGCGTCATGTCTAAGTGTCATTGATAATGCATTTATGTGTCATCTCTTTACGACACCCATTTATGACACTCATTTTTGCGTGTCATAAATTTAACTTTTTAAAAAAACTTTTTTTTTTCTATTTTCTATATTAAATGGCAATTAATCCTGTTAATAGTACAAAATACTCATGTATACATCAAAATATTGCATTTCATATATATAGAAATTAAAACAACGCGTTTCATACGCATACAATTCACTACGGAAGTTAAGTACTAGTTAAGAGTTCTAAAAGTTAACCACTAAGGTTACAAATATATAACACTACTACACATCCCGGTAAATGAAGTTTGACACATAAGTTGCCCATTCTTCACGAATTTCATCGAAATCGGCTAACCTAAGATTCCGATTTTCTTTACCAAATTCTTTCCAAGTGTTGTCAACAAGCTTCCAAGAGGGGGAATTGCGAGGATGAGTTAGCTTACCATCAATGACCCGACCTTGTGCATGCCAAGTTAAGTCATGTGCAATTTTTGGTGACGAAAACATTCTTCTAAATCTAGGGATGGGAGGAAAATACCACATAACTTTTCTCGGCATATTTTTGGTATTCTTCTTCCAACGGGGTGTGCCACAAGTTGGGCATTCAGAAGCATCCTTATGTTCATTCCAGAATATAACACAATCTTTTTCATATGCATGAAACTTCTCATGTTGTAGACCTATTCCTTTTAGCAACTTCTTAGCCTCATATATCGAGCTAGGGATTGTGTTGTTTGAAGGTAAAATATTTTTTAAGTCACCTAATAAGGCATCAAAACTAGTATCCGACCAGCCAAATTGACCCTTCAATTGTTGGAATATCAACAATCCACTAAGTGCACTATAATTTGACCCTTCGTAAAGTGGCTTATCACATTCTTCAAGAAGTGATTTCAATGAATCAAGTTCTTTCTCTACATAAGTGAAGGCATCACGTAATTTCCTTTGTATAATCAAACTCGGGAGGTCTATTTTCATCAGGGCAACTAACTTCAACATCAGGAAACTTTTCTCCATGGAAAGACCAAACCTTATAATTCTCATCGAAACCATAGGCAAACAAATGATAACACATGTAAAACCATTGAACGATCTTACTACTGCATGATTTGGTAATCGTATAAGCAACAAGATGTAAATAAAGCTTCGCTTTATTGATTCACAAAGAGGATTACACAAAGTCTAGAGAGAGAGTTACACACTCAGTTACACACACTTAAGAGATGTAGAATGATAGAACTAAATCTAAGCTCTCTCTAACATAACCTATTTATAGTGCACATATACTGAACGAGCGGACCATCCGACGGACCATTTGGTCCGCCCGGACCAAATAACCAGAGGACCATTTGGTCCGGCCACCTCAGCATATAGTCACTAACTCACTCAGAAGCTCTAGATTAGATACAATACACGAGACACACGTTAGCATAGGAATATGCTCTAACAAACTCCCCCTTAACGTGTAGTGTATCTAGCTATCTATCTATCTAACAAAACTTCAGTCTTCAATCTTTAGCATTGCTGCATCCGATCTTCAACTAGAAATCTTGTCAGAAATAGAACTTGCATGGCTGGATCAATCTTGAACAATCTTTGAACTTCAAGATCCACTTGTGAAAGATATAACAAACTCCCCCTTTCACCATACTTGAGTCATCTCACATAGAAACCTGCAATTTCAGAAGATAGAAACGCGGCTTTCTTTTTTCTTGTGAAAATTAATTTAATCTTGGCAAAAAACTTCTCTTCGAGAAGCCAAGATATAAATTTGAATTTTGAATTTTGTATCATTGTATCGATCGGTCGAAAACAAATAAGAAACAAAATATTTTTGGCTTTTTGAAACTTTATGCTAAAACACACCTAAAATCTTTTTGGATTTTTCAAATATGAAACATAAATGCAATACAGAAATGAAATACTTAATCACACACTATTTTTGTATTTTGCGAGAAAGATCACAACTTGGGATCGTATTGGTCATGACATGCTAAACTACACTTCAATTTCAATTACTTCAGCACACAAGCCATGTCGATTACTGGTATAATTTGTCCATCTTAAACTCGGGCACAATCATACTCATAACATCAGGATATATTATTGAATTGATTAGGTTTGCTTTGGCTAGTGTACCCCATACTATCAGACATACTCAGATATGGTTTTGCTTTTATATCACACTTTGTGATTTCATTTGTGATATGATCACATAATGATTGTATTCATGAATCAGTCAACTGTGTTCCATGCAAAAAGAAATAAGAACGTTAAATCGTCTACCTTAAGGTCGATCTTTCGATACGCAAATAAGGCCTCGGATTTAACAAACTAAGAAAATAAAAACAAGTTGAAAATGTATAACCCAACAACAATCAGGTCGGTACTCCCGTACACGCAGAGAAAGTCCGATGAGTTATACGAAACACCAAAGAAAATAAAGCAGAACGTCAAACGAACAACAATCAGGTAGATCTTTCGATACGCAAAGAAAGTCCGATCGTTTGACAAAATAAAGAAAATCAAACAAGTTTAAATCTTTGCAAAATGAACACATGTATGCACAGTGACTTCTCATTTTCTGTTTCACATATTTGATTCTTGATATCATGAGATATGCATCAAGATGTTGTCCACTTGGTCAAGCATTAGTATTTTAATGTTTATCACATCTGAATACTTTCTAAATTAATGTTGAGCCTACCAAGCACATCGAACCATGATCTTATGGCTTTTTCATCTAGTTTATCCATGAGCCAGACACGTAAGCCAATGTACCATCATTTCCCAAACATGTCGGATCAATTTCTCATTTTTCAATGTTTTTGTATTTTTCCATTTTTCGATGTTTCTGTATTTTTCATTTTCTCCCCCTTAAAATGAAAACTCTATTTTTGGATTTTCATTTTAACAAAAAACACAAAGACACTATTTTTGGTTTTTCAATTTTCTCCCCCTAAACTACAAACAAAATGCATTAAAGAAAGAAAATTGACCAATCGATACTGATACCTGTTCAGTTTAAGCGTTCAGAAAAACTTTCAGTTTTGAAAAATGACGCATTCAATTTAAGTTAAGCAGGAAACTCCACTATCAGTAACTGCTTGAAGCTTGAACTTCACAATCACCAATAGGTCTTCTTGAAGAAACCTGCACACTGGTTTAAATGATTAGTATTCAAATGACCCGAAGCACACAGCTTCTGGTCGACCAGTGTCTTCCACAAAATCAGTTGCAGCTTTGCTGACCATCTTAGGTCGCCACTGCATTTTTGTTTTTTCATTTTTAACCGAGTCATCATCACATAATGAACCACCCACACTCGAATCAAATTTAAAAAAAAATTCTTTTTCGACTTAGTGTTGGACGGTGTTGACTCAGTAAAAATTCTGCCTGAGTCATCAATAATTGTGGCATATTTGTTTGAAAACGAACGGTTTGCAACATCAGGACAATCCTGTGCCATATGTCCCTTTCGGCGACAGTGATAGCACAAACGATATGATCGATTAAATTGTGGCTTGACCTGAACTGGATGACTTTTAACATAAAATTCAGACTCATCAGAAATATCATCATAAACTGGAAATCGATTAGAATGTACCCATTTCGATGTAGGACTTTGAAGCGTAGCGTTAGAACCTGATGAAGACAATTCGTTCGGGGAACTTTCAGATGACAGTTTCTTCTTTTGCTTTCCCCCAAATCCTTTCTCCATCGTTGAAATGAATACTCGAGCCAGATGATATATTTGATCCAAGTTTGTATCTTTCTTAACTTTCTTTGGCATGTTCTTTTGCTTTGTAACCTTCTTGCCTTCACTCCCCAACCCAGCTTGTTTGTAACCAGGTAACTTGGATAGATCTATTTGAGAACTTGAAGGACCAGATTTAGCAACTTGGTTAAATGAAGCTTTAATGTCTTTTAATTTGTTTGCTTGAACCAACTTTGCAGCAACTTTGGCTTCATTCAACTCTTTTCCATCTTTTTCAATTATTTTGCCAGCTGAAAGAATTCCCTCTTCTGACATAAACCCACAAGAAATAAACGATGGTGATGTTTTATCAACCAAACTTTCTTCTGCTTCTATCACCTTCTTTGATTTCTTTGATGCCTTCAAATCAGAAATTTCAGCAACAAATTCAGAATAATCTTGCTTTGTAGTCGAAGGACTCAAATCAACAATAGACTCTGTTTGAATCACTGGATGTGGAAGTTGGTTGAAATCATCACCTCCAAACACCTTCTTGAAATTATCATCTTGACACAAATAACTTGTAAAAGAATGAGAATTCTTCAAGTTATGCAATTGACGATGTAAATCCAAGATTTCTGATTGAATCAGTTTCTCAGATGTGCTGTTAACTAATGATTTTTCTCTTCTCATACCATCATGGGCAGCAAGCACTTCTTTTGTAATTTTATCCACTCTTTCCTTATAGATCTCAACATTTCTGGTTAACAAGCTTTTGTCTTTCTTCAGAGTAAAGATTGTGCCTGTCAGTTCCGACTGAACAATTTGATATTGAGTTCTGTCAGCAATAACTTCATCCAATGTTTGTTGAAGCTCAGCATTAGATGTCGTAAGTGCTTCCACCCGTTTTGTGGATTTTTGAAACAATTTTTCAAAATCTTCACCAACATCCTTAGCTTGAGACTTATATTCTTCAACCTCTTTTAACAATTTTTCATTTGTAGAAGTTAACTTGACAATTTTCGTCATGAACTCATCATTCTCATGTTGAAGTTGAGACTTTTGTTGATCATGTTGTATACTCTCGTCTGACAATTGTTTCCGAAAGTCCTCTAATTCTTCCAATAATACACTCTTCTCTTGGAGTAACTTCTCATTCATCTTGGAAATGCCATCAGAAATTTCACACTTCTGTTTATAACTTTCTAACTCTTCTTCAAGCTTCACCCTATCAACTACTAACTTTTCCTTTTCTTGAACCAATTCTTGAAGATTTCTATCTTTCTGATTACAAAATTCACAAGTCGATTCATACCCACTAACTTCAGAATCACATGTTTCAGATGTAGTTGTCTCAGATGCATATCCACTCGATTCATCCTTAATACATGCTAAAAATGCAGATTCATCTGGACAATCTTTAGCCCAGTCATAATCTTCATTAGTTTGAGAAATCATAGCTTTAACTTCTTTATTATGATCCTGCTTATCCGAAGTACTTGGTTTAGAAGAAGATAGCTTGCATTCTCGAGCAAAATGTCCCAAACTAGAACATTTGTAACATTTTAGTTTAGACTTGTCCAAACCCAGTTTTGTGCCTCTAAATTCACCCATGATAGAATCCTTTCCATGTTTGCCTATAAACCGTCTTCCTCTTTCAGCAATAATAGCCAACTGCCAATCCAAATCTAATTTATTTAGCTGATCATCATCCATCTGTTTTAGATCGTCCAGAACCAAACCAGAATTACCAATTTGACTAAATATGGAGCCAGATGAAGATGATACGAAAGCACTCAACAAAGCAGCTAGATCTTCAGTTGCTTGATTAGAAGTAGACTTGCTTGATGATTTATTAGGAATAGTAAAACTGCAGCCTGAAGAATAACCAGTATTTTCTGACTTTCCAGCAAGAAAAGCTGTTACCGGTGGATTACTGCTTGAGATAGAATGTGATTTAGTTTTAGCATGCACCGTAGCATAATTCTCTCCAAAATATATTTCGGGATTCTGAACTGTTGGAGTTGCTGACTTTTTCACAAGTAATTCCATTTCCCGAGCTTGTAATTTGCTTAACACTTGATTGAATGACCAACTGGAGTAATTTGGATCATTAGTAAGCATCATAACAAAATTCTCCCACTTTTCGGGTAGAGCTTCCAGAAATTTTTCTTTCAATTCCTCTTTTTCTTTCTTGACTCCAACAACCTCAAGTTCATTGATCAGATGTGAAAACCTAGAAATCAAGTCGGCAATACTTTATTTGTCACAATGTTGAAAGTTGTCCAATTCTTTTAACAAAACTTTCTTTCGACTTTTCTTATATCGCTCGTTTCCTGCACACCTATCTTTCAATGCATCCCACAAAGTTTTTGATGTTGTGCAATTTTTGAATTGATGTAAAAGCTCTCTTGGTAGTGCCATTGTGAGATTTCCATAACAATTCTTTTCTTGGGCATAAACTTTTCTTTGATCTTCATCAAGATCACTTCGTGCAATCGGTTGTCCATTTATCTGAGGATATGTATAATCTTGTTCAATGGAAATCCATAAATTAATGTCAAGAGCATTAATGAACGATTCAAATCTTCGCTTCCAATTCTCATAATCCTCCAACCTAAGCAACTTAGGAACTTTCTGAGTTGTTCCTATCTCGTTATCATAGTTCAATATGGCTTGCATTGAAGATTGAACAGCTGAAAATACGTGAAAATCCCTCATTTTCAAATTACAATATCGAATGCACAAACTTCAAACTGAAAAACGGGCGTCTTCCAAGAGGATTTTGGGGGTCAAACTGGGAGGTACAGACCTTTCAGGTGAGTACACATCTAGATCTCGGAAAGACGAACGTTTTGGCTGGTATTAGCTCCCGTAACTCTTTACGGTTCTCAAGTTACGTCAGTTTTAGTGAAGGTCACTTTTCTGTCAGCGGACCAATCAATTCTCAGTGGACCAAAAGATTTAAGCGGACCAACCTCCGTACCAGAACAAATCAGCGGACCAAATGACCCAGCGGATCAGATATCCTCAGCGGACCAGATTTGGTACGGCGGACCAAATGCAGATTAAATGTGGTACGGCGGACCAATAAACCAGCGGACCAGATGTGGTACGCCAAAACCGCCACGGACCAAACTTTGAAGATTGCCTGGGCGGACCAGTTGCGGACCAAGTGTTCTTCGAGCGGACCAGACGCGTTTCACGTGGATTTCGATGGATTTTTCGAATTTTTGACGTTTTGAGCTAGAAAATGGATCACTAAGGTGCGAAATCACTCCAGAAACACTCAGAAATCATTTTTTATCATAGAAACACTCGGAATTGGAAGAATTAGATGAAAATGTGAAGAAACCCAAATTTCTCTCTCTAAAAATCCAAAAACTGATCAAAAACACAGCAGTAGAGCAACCAAATGCTCTGATACCACTTGTAAAACCATTGAACGATCCTACTACTGCATAATTTGGTAATCGTATAAGCAACAAGATGTAAATAAAGCTTCGCTTTATTGATTCACAAAGAGGATTACACAAAGTCTAGAGAGAGAGAGTTACACACTCAGTTACACACACTTAAGAGATGTAGAATGACAGAACTAACTCTAAGCTCTCTCTAACATAACCTATTTATAGTGCACATATATTGAACGAGCGGACCATCCGACGGACCATTTGGTCCGCCCGGACCAAATAACCAGATGACCATTTGGTCCGGCCACCTCAGCATATAGTCACTAACTCACTCAGAAGCTCTAGATTAGATACAATACATGAGACACACGTTAGCATAGGAATATGCTCTAACAACACACATTTCCAATTGAGTGGTGAGACAAATTGATACACTTTACACAAGGACATGGTATTACATCTGAATTTGGATTATTACTTTGTGCAAATTCTAAAAAGGCATTCACACCTTCTTCATACGCGTTTGATAGTCTATAAGACCAAGTCCATGATTTATCCATGACCTTAGAATTACAACAAAGAAACTTCAATATGTAGTTAAAGTAAATTAAACAAAAGGGTTAATTAATTTAAAGTTAAACTTTCATTTATTACTAGAAACAAAACATTATACTTAAGAGCAATACTAAAGAGATAAACCTTAATTATCAGTAGATGGACTATTAATATAGATGCAAATAACAACACAATCTGATTATAATTTCAATAATGACAAGCACGGTCTAAAAGAACATGCAAACAACACAACTTTCAGAGAAGAATTCAGCCATTGATAGTAGAAATCCAAAGATGCAAATAAAGCTATTACCTTAGATTTGAAGATGCAAATATCAGTCTTAATGTAAGTCAACCAATATCAAAGAAGAGTTGCATCGTTCTCTGCCTTAATATGAACCTAACACATAAATTAAACAGTTAGAGTAAAGAGGATCATCTAGTAGAACAGTAAGAAGACCTAAGTACGATTTCTTAATTAAACAGTTAGTTTAAAATGTGTCCACAATTACCTACTTTTTTATGGCTAATCCTTGTTTAAGGGTTGTGATATTCCCACACGAGGGAATCTTATCTCACACTATCCATTAGGTTAGGTTAAACGGCATTCAGCAAGGGGCTTTTCATGATTTGATGGTCTTAAAGCTGTCGACCGTCTGACGAATTAGCAAACGACGGTCTAAAAGGTGGGGCAAGTTTCTCTAAAGGTAGCAAACGCTATATATCTAATGTGTTGGTGAATAGCCATTTAAAGGTGGTGTGATATCAGTTTTGTAGGTTGTAGGTGGTGTAAGTAAGAGTATGAGTCCCCTAATTGCTCACGTTTTGACTCGTCAATCGGATGCCCAACATGTACACACGATCGAACTTCAAAAACGATTTCATACAGCCAGTTGCATAAAAGAAACCATGTAACAATGTGATAACAAAATAAGGAAAATGAATGATATCAAACAGTAAACCCTATTCACTTGAAAAGAAACTAATAATTCCACCTTCAAATCTAAACATAGCAATTTCAAATTGGAAAAAAAAAACCACCAGCTGCTGCTATTGATGCCGTAGTTCAAATTGAACTCAGATACGGATCTAATTCCATCAGACACAGATTACGCTAAGAATTTCTGATAAGAGATTAATCAGGGAGGTGAACAGAAGCAGAGACCTAATAAAATTAGGGCAAATCGATTACCTGCTGCTCCTGCTCGTCGTATACTCAAAATCTAGGGCAAATCGATGAACCGATGGGCAGCCATGGAACGATGAGGAGCAATGGAGCGAAAATTAGGGCAAATTGATTACCTGCTGCTCCTGCTCGTCGTATACTCAAATTTACAGCAAATAGATGAAACGAACGGGCAGCGATGGAACGATGAGGAGCGAGGAACAAAAATTAGGGCAAATCGATTTGGTAGTGATGGAACGATGGGAGCCAAACTTAGAATGCACTGACGAAAACGTATATGGGAGCGATGGTACGTATCTGGGAGCAGTGTTAGTGTTTTTGGTGGGATGAGGAAAAAGTAGGGCAAAGCGGGGGGGGGGGGGGGAAATGATTTTAGTGGAGCGCGTGGGAAAAAAAATAAAGCGACGGATATCATGACACGCGATTTTTTTAAAAGTCATCCGTGTTTTTTTATTTTATTTTATGACAGTAATTCTATGACACTCAAAAAAATGAGAGTCGTATATTGTTAATAATTTAGATATTATGATAATATTTGAATGACAATCACATTAAAGCGTCGTAAAACTAGTGTGTGTCATAATTCGCGCGTCATTAAAGGTACTTTTTCTAGTAGTGTGTTATCCAGTCATCGTCTACGTGGCATGATAACACCAAGTTATCACACCATATATACCACATGCCCTTATAATTATGTTTTAAACATGAAAACTAACATGTGCACAATTATTTATTTATGTATTAAAAACGACATTTAGACTTTTCTTCATAAAATCAAAAGTAACCTCATCATTCACTGTAGCATTCATGTTTCTTCTGAGTTCTGTCCTCCCCAGTTTCACATTCCATTTCTAGCCAATTCTCTTTTATAAGAAAAAAAAGTTAATTAATAAAACAGATAGATATATTATGAGTTTTGAATATATTTGCAGTTTGTCATCATCTATTATTTCCATGTGTGAGTGATGTTCATCTAAGTTGCCTAGCTTTTAATTCTCAGATCATTTATATTTTATAACCTACCTAGCTGCTGTTATAACTCATGACTTATACTTTTTTAACTCTTAAAAAAATATGTATTAACAAAAAGATGTCAAAAACATACTGAAAAAAGTCAGTTCGCTTATTAAAAAGCCTACAGATTTTAAATTATCATACTTTCTTGAATTCAAACGGCGTTTAATTATAACAAAACAAAATAAATATTTGCTACTTATTTAATTGTGATGGGAATGGGTCGTAAATTTTGAGACGCATTTGTGACAAAGAATAGGTTATTTTACGGGTTAACCCAAGTTAAGCCATACCATGTCAAAACCTATGAAAGATGACCCATTTTAAATATGATAATAATCATTTTGTGATCATATCTTAAGCAACCACGGGTTGAACCAAGTCGAGCCATACCATATCAAAATGTATAAATAATGACCCATTTTGCATATATGACCCACTGGTTTATCAAAAATTGAATGTAACATAATATAAACACATGGGATTTATTCGAGGGATGTTTGTATGTGTTTGGGTTAAAGTGTTTGACAAAAAATTATTAGGATTATAATTTTTTTAGGATAGATGAATCATGTTTGGAGAATAAGGTAAATAATTGGCAAAAGAAATTTTGGAGTGAACCTGGTAATTACAACATGCGCTGGTGTTGATTGTTGAGTCAAATAACAAACCTGCAGATCAAACAATTTCGATGAGGACCTAATTTATTTTTTCTTTTTTTGTGACTAATTGTTAAAATAAGTACTTTTAGTTACAACTCTTTTTATATAACCTAAGCTATTAATAAGTTTCAAATCGAGGGAAATTATGTAGGTAAATAAGATTACACAAAAGACCAATAAACTCTTTAATAATCAAAGAAACCCCTATAAGCATAGTACCCAAAAGCCTGAAAGTAATGTTTAAACTTTTGAAAAGCTATATTATCCAAGAAACTGAAAAAAAAATTAGTAAATACAATGACCAAAGCCTTTTTATGCTTTAATACATAACCAAAATACAATAAAATTACCTAAACAGAACATCAACCAAATATCTGCAAACTTTCAACCTGCAACAAAAGAAACAAACATGAGAATTTAGAAGAAACACTTAAAGAAACCAAACAAACACCCAATTCCATTAAGACCACATAAATAAAACCCTCGCTTCTGATCATCGTTTCAATTATATAATCACCTATAATCACATGATTAGCTGATTTCACAATGATTTTATTATTAACTGATAGTATCGAATCTGACCCGTTACTAATAAAAATAATACCTAAAAACTGACCCATTTCCATACAAATGATTTCCACCTTTGGTATACCATATAAGTATGTGAGTGGTGGTATGTACTATACCAATTAAAAACATATGTACCAATGCTTGTTAGATGAGTATCTGTTTCAGTATTTTCACCATGGCAAGGGTTCACATAAGTAGTTGGATAAATATATGATCACCATCACAAAGTTGTTGACACGAAAACTAAAATCGAAGGTATAGGTTTAAGTGGCTTACACGAAAACTAAAATCGAAGGTATAGGTTTAAGTGACTTACACAAAAACAATGTTGAGTATCATAAGTTAGAATCATTAAATGGTGTATAAGATAAGTAATTTTGAAATAGTTTAACACTTCTTAAAGACACAAACATTAATGCCTCAACATCACTTTTGCAATCTCATAATCAGCGACTAACCATTTCACAACCCGATCATCCAAAACATTTTACAGAATTAAGATCTTACACATATCTGATCGTTATACAGTACCCAAAACCCAATGATGTTCAGCGCTCTTATTATTCCCCAAGCTTTCTGATTTCAATCAATCAAGTAACACACATACACACACATATCTATAATACTTTAATATGTATATAAGAGAGAGGGTGTTGAAAATTGAAAATTGAAAATTTAAGAAATTTACAAGTGAGGGCAGCATTATGTACAACACACCAATGCAACATGTTTAAATCATTTAATATAGATAAGATGGGTTGCCGGCCGGTTATAACCCACCTATATGAAGATCCGCGCGTCTTTACCCAATAACCCTTACCCACCCTCAGCCATCCACGACAAAACATCACCCTCCTGCCTCCACGAAAAAACAGCAGCGAGCTCTCTCTTCCATTTCCGGCAACCTGTCTTCCCTCTTTCCATCTTCACTTTTTTCACAACAGTCTCTTCTTGGCACTCTCTTCTTTCCATGGATGACATTTATTAATGTGGACCAAAGGCAATGGTTTTAGTAGCATTTGCTAAACTGGTTGGCGGGTTAACACTCCTAGAATGGGGGTCAAAATCTGGACTTCTACTTATTTTAAACTGCATATTCTACTTATGTTCATTCGAAGGTGTTCTGAGCAAGAAGAGGCAACATCAACAAAAGGCAGCAGCAAGAGAAGGCATCTCGAATTAGATTTCATTTCTTAGGTATATATATCTTAATTTTGTAAAACCGAGATACGATCTTACTACCGCATGCTTTGATCAATGTAGTGAACACAAGATGTAAATAAGAGAATTCGTATTGAATCACATGAGATTACAATGAAGACTCTCTAGTTTCTCCCTCTAGCACACACACAGAAGGTGAAGAATGTCAGAAGTGTTAAGCTATCATTCTAACACAAGCTATTTATACTTAGTGACTAAACAGTTGCGTACCAAATGGTACGGGCGTACAATTTGGTCTGGCGCCAATGATATTGTCACTAAAACTCATACTAAAACACGATCACATAGATACAATACACGAGACACATCATAGCATAGGTATATGCTCTAACAAACTCCCCCTTAACGTGTAGTGTATCTATATTCTAACGAAACTTCAGTCTTCAATCTTTAACATTGCTGCATCCGATTTTCAACTTGAAATCATGTCAGAAATAGAGCTTGCATGGCTGGATCACTCTTGAATCATCTTTGGTCTTCAAAATCCACTTGTGAAAGATATAACAAACTCCCCCTTTCACCATGCTTGAGTCTTGACACACATAACCTGCAATTTCAGAAGACAGAAACGCGGTTTCTTTTTTCTTTTTAAAGTTAAATTAATCTTGGCGCAAAACTTCTCTTCGAGAATCCAAGATAGATTTTGAAATTTGATTTCGTATCACACGTCGATCGGTCGAAAACAAATAAGAAATAAAATCTTGTTGGCTCTTTGAGAATTTACATCAAAACACATCTGAAATCTTTTTGTAATTTTCAGATATGAAACATAAAATGCAATACATAATCAAACACTATTTTTGTCTTTTGCGAGAAATATCACAACTTGGGATCATATAGAACATGACATGCTGAACTATACTTCAATTTCAATTACTTCAGCACATAAGTCATGTCGATTACCGGTATAATTTGTCCATCTTAAACTCAGGCACAATCATACTCATAACATCTAGATATGATTTGCTTTGACCAGTGTACCCCACACTATCAGACATACGTAGATATGTATTTTCTTTTATATTTCACTTTGTGATTTCATTTGTGATTTAATCACATAATGATTGTACTCATGATTTAGTCAACTATGTTCCATGCAAAAAGAAATAAGAACGTCAAATCGTCTACCTTAAGGTCGATCTTTCGACACGCAGATAAGGCCTCGGATTTAACAAAATAAGAAAATAAAAATAAGTTGAAATTGTATAACCCAACAACAATCAGGTCGGTACTCCCGTACACGCAGAGAAAGTCCGATGAGTTATACGAAACACCAAAGAAAATAAAGCAGAACGTCAAACGAACAACAATCAGGTCGGTCTTGTGGACACGCAGAGAAAGTCCGATCGATTGACAAAATTAAGGAAAATCAAACAAGTTTAAATCTTTGCAAAATGAACACATGTATACACAATGACTTCTCATTTTCTGTTTCACATATCTTTTTCTTGATATCTTGAGATATGCATCAAGATGTTGTCCACTAGGTCAAGCATTAGTATTTAAAGTGTTTATCACATCTGAATGCTTTCTGATTTAATGTCGAGCCTACCAAGCACATCGAGCAATGATCTTATGGCTTTTACATCTAATTTATCCATGAGCCAGACACGTAAGCCAATGTACCATCATTTCCCAATTATGTTGGATACAATTTCTCATTTTTCAATGTTTTTGTATTTTTCTATTTTTCAATGTTTTTGTATTTTCTGTTTTTTCCCCCCTTAAAATGAAAACTCTATTTTTGGATTTTCATTTTATCAAAATACAAAGACACTATTTTTGGTTTTTCAATTTTCTCCCCCTAAGCTATTTACACAATGTATTAAAAAAAGAAAATTGACCTTTCGACATGGATACCTTTCAGTTTTAGCTTTCAGAGAAAAATTTTCAGTTTTGAAATTGATATTTCTTGAAATTTAAATTAAAACAGCAGAATACTCCTCCATCAAAAACTTTGCAATCACCGATAGGTCTTCTGAAAGTACATGCACACTGGTCAAACACATCAGTTTATAAATGACCCGAAGCGAATTGCTTCTGGTCGACCAGTGTCCTGGTTTCCTTTTAAAACCACTTTAGGTTTCCAGTGTTGTTGTTTTGGTAAACCGGTATTTGATGAACCTGTCACAGTTAAATGTGACGAACAACCTACATATGGAACATTTTGAAAACGCGGAAGAAATCTTCCTTGGGTTTTGAAAAATGTAGATTGTGGGAATTCATCAAATACTCTGCCATTTTCATCAATGAATCTTTGTTTGGCAGCTTTACCAACAAATGTAACCTTTCCTTTTCTTGAACTAGAAGCAGCAGAAACTGGACAATCTTGTGCCATATGACCTTTTTGTTGGCAATTGTAACACAAGCGATTATTGACATTTCGGCGTTTCGGAATCTGCAAAGCTTCACAAAAATATTCATCTCCAAAATGATCATAAAAGGAATCGAATACCTGATATCGATGATCATGAACCCATTTCGAAGTCGGGCTCTTTGGAGTAGAATTTGAATTTCCAGAAGAATATTTGGCTTTTTGTTTCTTCTTGGTCTTTGGAGCAGCATCAGTTTTGATAAAGACCTCAACAACTTTCTGAGAATCCACACAGTGAAGTGGAAACTCCTTATCAGAGAATATCTGATCTGAACCTTTGAGTTTATAGAATCTCTCAGGTTGAACTTTGTCAGCTTCAAACACATCCTTTTTTACTTGCTTCAGATTGACTTTCTTCAAATGTTGTTGTTGTTGAACCTTTGAAACATTCACTTTAACCTGCTTCTTTTGAAATCCCAAACCTGTATGTTTTCCAGAAACCTTCTCTTCTGAATCAGACGGTTTATGCCCGTTCTTTGCAAGACGAGAAAACTCTGCTTTGACCTTGTTGATATCGTTTGGAGCATCAACTATCATTTCAGCAATGTCAGTAGGTGAACTTGCAGAATTCTCTTTGTCATCAGATGAAGAACTAGACACATCCTTTGGAGCTTCAGAAGTTGCAGCACTCTGGCCTTTGTTCTCTTTCCTTTCTTCAACAGATTTGGAACCAACAAACTTAGAATAATCATCAGTCTCAACTTTTTCTTTCAAATCATGAACGCCTTCTTTAAGACTTCTTGGTGGTGACACGGTTTTGTTAAACATCTTCTCAAAATTCTCATCCTTGGCCAGAAAACTTGTAAAAGATTGTGAGTTAGTAACATTGTTCAAAAGACGTTTTGAATCAATGACTTCAATCTTTAATTCAGAAATTCTTTGATAAGCTTCACCCAACTCTTTTTCTGTTGCAATGAGCTTCTTTGCCACTTTATTAGTTTCATACTTTTGCAATCTTAACTCATCTAATCCGGCCAACAATTCCTTCTTGAGTTTATCTTCATTTCTTTTCTGAATATCCAAATTTGCATTTTGCAACTTGTTCACTCTAACCAACTCCCTCTTCTCATCAAGTAACTTTTCCATATCAGTCTGATAAGATTGAATCTTAGTAGCTTGGTCATCAGAAAGTTGAGTAAGTGTATCAAGTCTGAACTTGTATTTGTCAAAAAGATTTTGAAAATCCTTTGCAGTATCCTCAGCTTCATCTTTCCATTTCTTCACTTCTTTGACTAATCAAGCGTTTTCCTCAGATAACTTTGTAATTTTCTGTTCAAACTCTTGTGTAACATTTTGAAATTTTAGGTCGTTCTCAACAATCTCTGCTTGTAGATCTGAAAATTTTTCTTTCTGAGAAGAAATTTCTTGAATTAGATCTGCTAACTTTTGCTGTTCATTTGTCAGTTCTTCTCTCCTTCTTTTATTTTCCTCAATCAACAAACCATTATCTTTTATCAATCCTTGAATCTTGTCTTTCTGAGAACAAAACTCACAAACCGATTCATAGCCACTATTTCCAGAACCACTTATTTCAGATTCAGAATCAGAATCAGTTAATACTTCTTCATAATCATTATGAACAATTTGAGCAATCATTGCAGATGCGGGAATCCATGCAGACTCATCATCGGAATCGGGAGTGCAATAATTACCTTTATCCGATTTTTGTGCGCTTGACTCAGAAATAATAGCAGTTAAAGAAATTGGATCAGAAGTGTGTCCCCAATCATATTGTTTATCTACTTGAGACACCAAAGCTGTTGGAGACTTTGATGAAGAAGCATTTGATTTTGAACACTCACGAGCAAAATGACCAAAATTAGAACATTTGAAACATTTTACCTTTGATTTGTCTATGCCAACCTTGCCATTTGGATTTAGACTTTGAAATCCGGTCTTTTTCTTGAATCTTTTAAGTCTTTGGGCTAACATTGCAAGTTGCCAATTAATGTCCATTTTTTTCAAGGTTATCTGGATCAATCTGATCAAAATCTTCTCCAATCAAATTAGATGTTGTCAAACCACCATCCAGCAATCCATAATATGAAGATAACAAAGCTGAAGTTAATGTCAAATGCTCATCTGGTGTTTTTGCAGAAAACGAAGTCTAACTCGAATTATTTGGAATAGTGAAGTTACACCCTCTTGATGAATTTGCAGAGTTTCCTGAATCATGACCAGCAACAAAAGCTGTTTGAGGTGGATTTGATGAGTCAACACCAAATGATTTAGACTTTGCATTGATACTTGCAGAATTTTGACCATGATACAGTTCAGGATTTTGGAATTGAGCAGTTGACTTGTTTGAGGTCATCATTTCCATCTCTCTAGCATGAAGCTTTCCGGTTAAATCATGAAAAGATAATGCAAAATATTCTTTATCATGAGTAAGTAATAATACATAGTTTTCCCACTTTTCCGGTAATGCTTCCATCAATTTCTCTTTCAATTCCTCTTTCAATTCCTCCTCGGTCTTTTCAATTTTAACCACTTTCATCTCACTAATCAGATGTGAAAACCTTGAACAAGATCAGAAATGTTTTCTTTTTCATAGTGTTGAAAATTTTCAAATTCCTTGTTTAACACTTTTCGTCTACTCTTCTTATATTGGTCATTGCCCTCACATCGAGTAGATAAAGCATCCCATAACACTTTAGATTTCTTGCAAGTACTGAATTGATGCAACAGCTCAGTAGGTAAAGCCATGGTAAGATAACCATAAACTTTTTGTTCAACTTCATAATTTTTTCTTTCATCCTTATCAAAATCTTGAATTTCCTTATACTCTCCATCTGCAGTTGGACGGACATACAACTTTTGAATTGGAATCCATAAATCAATATCGTTTGTGCTGATGTATGCAGAAAAACGTTGCTTCCAATTTTGATAATCTTCCAACTTTAACAGCTTAGGAACTTTCTGACTTGTTCCTATTTCATTATCAAAATTGAGCATAGCTTGTACCGTGCTTTGCATAGCCGCAAATGCTTGAAAATCAGACATTTGTCACCGAAAATGATACTCTAAAAAACTTCGAACTCAGAAATGAAGGTCTTCCAAGCGGATTTTGCAGGTCAAACTGAAGGATACTAGCCGTTAGGCTAGTAAACGTCTAGATCTCGTCGAGACGGTCGTTTTGGCTGGTATTGGGTTCCGTAACTCTTAACGGTTCTCAAGTTACGTCAGTTTTAGTGAAGGTCACTTTTCTGCCAGCGGACCAAACTAAATTCAGCGTACTAACCCCGGACCAAATCAACCAGCGGACCAAATTTGTACTCAGCGGACCAGTTCCGGGCCAACTTACCCAGCGGACCAGATTTTGTACCTACGGACCAGACACGAACCAGATTTTCTCAGCGGACCAGATTTGGTACGGCGGACCAACTGGTACGACGGACCAAAAAATAACCGCCACGGACCAGACTTGAAGATTTCCTGGCGGACCAACTTGAAGATTGCCTAGCGGACCACCAGCGGACCAGAATTTCTTCGAGCGGACCAGAAGCTTTCGAAGCTGATTTCGACTGATCTTCGCGGATTTTGACTTTTGGAGCTGGAATTGGATTCAGTAAGGTGCGAAATCACTCCAGGAACACTCAGAAATCATTTTTCACCTTGGAAACACTCGGAATTGGAAGAATTTGATGAAAATGAAGAAAACCCACACTTTCTCACTCTAAAAATCCAAAAATTGATCAAAAACACAGCAGTAGAGCAACCAAATGCTCTGATACCACTTGTAAAACCGAGATATGATCTTACTACCGCATGCTTTGATCAATGTAGTGAACACAAGATGTAAATAAGAGAATTCGTATTGAATCACATGAGATTACAATGAAGACTCTCTAGTTTCTCTCTCTAGCACACACACAGAGAAGGTGAAGAATGACAGAAGTGTTAAGCTATCATTCTAACACAACCTATTTATACTTAGTGACTAAACAGGCTGTGTACCAAATGGTACGGGCGTACCATTTGGTCCGGCGCCAATGATATTGTCACTAAAACTCATACTAAAACACGCTCACATAGATACAATACACGAGGCACATCATAGCATAGGTATATGCTCTAACAAATTCTGTCTCTATATCTAAATTCTGTTAACTTTTTTATTTCGTATAATCTGATTTCATTTCTTATTTCATTGAATTTGTTCTTATGAGCTCTTGAATCTCTTCTATTTATTGTATTATGTGAACAAAGATGTATGAATAATGTAGGTAAAGGTATGATTTGAATCGATCTTCGTAAAGCATTTTGGTTGTAAAGCATTTATATATTTTGTATGCTTCCATGGTCCCAATGTTTTGTTGGTTAATATGAATTCTTAATCTAATTAGATTTTGATTATTTTATAGGTGAATGTTCCTAAGACCAAGAAGACTTACTGCAAGAACAAGGAATGCAGACCTTTATCATTGGTATTTTTTTCGTATCAGAATTATCTACCGATTTTGGTTTAAACTTTTGGTTTTGCAGGTTGCAGCCCCACCCTATCAGAAATTTCTATTGACATGTAAGTTTATGTTGATGCATAAACCTTGTGTGGCCGTTACTGTTTGAATTGTCAAACAGACTGAGTTGTCGGAAACATGAACTGTGGTCCGAACTCCAGCCGAACTCTGTGTTCGGCTGTGTCCGAAGGTGGTCCGAACATCAGGTTCGGATGAAGTTCGGATAAAGTTTGGAGGTGCCCAGTTCGGACAGAATGAATAGTATAAATAGTTTCATCTTTGTATTTCTTTGTAAGTTTCTGTCCAGTGTCTTTCCAGATCAATGTGTTGAGAGGGGAGGTTCTGTCCAACCTTCCCTAGAGCTTAAACGTTTGTATACTCCTTCGGTTTATGTAATCATTCAACACGATATATGACAAAACTTCCGTCTCGATATTATCTACCATAGAATCGATCCATATATGCTTTTTCAAGTGGTATCAGAGCATTTTGGTTCTCTCTACTGATCTGTGGTTGCTATTTTTGGATTTTTGAACGTTTTTGAAATTTTCTCGATTTGGTTTACATGATTTCAATCATTTTTGTCGTGCATTTCGTGTCAAATTTGTTCCTAATTCGTTCCTAATCAGTTTTTCTGTCCTACTGCTGCAAATCTCATCAAAATTCGTCCAAAATCAAACGTTTTTGAAAATTTATGTCGAGGTTCGGAGGTTTTTGGTCAAGTTCGAGACAACTGCTCCGAAGCTCAAGTTCGGAGCTCCGAAGTTCAAGTTTGGTGAGAGTTCGGTCAGTGTTCGGTGAGAGTTCGGAGTTTAGCAAGTTCGGTC
This sequence comes from Deinandra increscens subsp. villosa, assembly GCA_039602395.1. NCBI lineage: Eukaryota > Viridiplantae > Streptophyta > Magnoliopsida > Asterales > Asteraceae > Deinandra > Deinandra increscens. The sequence continues at coordinate 50,661,070 of JBCNJP010000007.1, read as the reverse complement.
AAGTTTCGCAGGTGTTCTGAAGTTCGGACAACGTTCGGCCTATAGATTTAGGTTCGGAGGAAGTTCGGTGGAGGTTCGGAGCAAGTTCGGCCAACAAAATTCAAAATTTTCAAGGATGTCAGAATTTCAAGCATTTGCGGCGATGCAGAATGCGATGCAAACTATGCTAAATTTTGACAATGAAATCTGCACAAGTCAGAAAGTTCCCAAATTGTTGTAGCTAGAAGATTATCAAAATTGGAAGAAACGATTTTCCGCTTACATAAGTATAAATGATATCGATTTGTGGATCCCGCTTAAAAAGCTTTATCAACATCCAACATATGCGGGAGATTTCAAAGAAGTTCATACTTTTGATCTTGCTGAAAGAAAATCATAGGAGCTTGAACAAAAAGAATACGATTATCTTACAATGGAATTACCCACTGAGTTGCTTCATCAATTTAGCACTTGCAAGAAATCTAAGCAATTGTGGGATGCTTTATAAGCGAGGTGTGAAGATAATGATGACTACAAGAAGAGTCGGAATAACGTTTTAAACAAAGAGTTTGATAATTTTCAGAATTATGACAATGAAAACATTACTGCTCTCGTTTCAAGGTTGTCAAACTTGATTAGTGAATTAAAGGTGGTTGGGATTGAGAAAACCGATGCTGATTTGAAAGAAAATATTTTGGAAGCTTTGTCTGAAAAATGGGAAAACTATGTTTTGCTACTACTCATGATAAGGATTATTCTACAATGACATTTCACGAGCTTACTAGAAAACTTCATGCTCGGGAAATGGAAATGTTAAACTCAAAGAAGTCAACTGCTACTTTGCAGAATCCTGAATTATATCATGGTGAGATTAGTGCAAGCATGAATGCAAAGGCTAAGCCAAATTTGAGTTCTGCACCAAGTGTTACTTTCTTGTCAGGAAGTTCAGGAAATTCTGATAACAATTCTTCACGGGGTTGTAGCTTTACAATTCCAAATTCATCAAGTCAGAATGCGTTTCCTGTTGAATCAACAGATGATTGTGCCAAAATGATTTCTGCATTGATTTCATCATCCTTTGGGTCGATTATCAAGAATGTTGCTGATGCAAAGTTAACCAGCGATGATCTTGATGCACTTGATGATGATCAACTATATGAATTGGATATATCTTGGCAATATGCTATGTTATGCCAACGATCGAAGAGAATTTTCAAGAAACATGGAAGAAATATTTCTGGTGAGAAATTGGGTTTTGATAAATCAAAATTGAAGTGCTACAAGTGTTCAAAGCTTGGGCATTTTGCCAAAGAATGTCAATAAGCAAATCTTAGCAAGTCTGGTTTTTCTTTATCAAGCAAACTTGGTTTTACTCAGCCATCTTCTATTTACACAGATAAGGCAACAACTTTAACAGTTCAACAGGATGCTGTTTATGATTAGGGTCAAAGGTTTGGTTATGATTCATCAGCTTTGATTGTCACTCATGTTCAATCAGATGATTCCTATTCAGATACTAGTTCCGATACTAGTTCAAATCCAAGTTCTTATGAATCTGCTGAAAACTTGGAGAGTCTGATGAAAGAAAATGCTTCGTTGTTGAATAAAGTTCAAAAACTGTCTGCGGAATTTGATGTGATTAATTCATGTTTGAATATTTCTAAGGAATGGGAGAGAGAGTTGGTTTTGAAGAATGAATGTTTAATGACTGAGATCAAATTGCTGAATGAAGTTTTAGAAGTGTTCAAACAAGATAAGAAGGATGTTGAAGCTGCCAGAGCAAAGGTATGTGAATAACGGGATGAGTTGGTAAAAGAGGTTGAAAAATGGAAGTTTAATGCTGAAGATGCTGCTACTGACTTCAAGAATTTATTTGAAAAGTCCAAAATCAAACTTGATTTGCTTACACAGAATGTTGAAGAATCTGCTAGCAAGATTGAAACATATCAAGTTGACATGGAAAAGTTGTTGGATGAGAAGCGGGAGTTGGTTAGTGTGAATAAAGTTCAAACAACAAATTTGGAGATTCAAAGGCGTAATGAAGCTAAACTGAAGAAAGAATTGTTTGAAGGATTAGAAAATCCTCGAATGCAAAAGTTTGAAACTCATAAAGTTGCAAAAAGATTGATTGTTACTTAGAAAGAGTTAGCTGAAGCTCAACAGAAAATTTCTGATCTCAAAATTCGAGTCATCGATGCAAATCGTTTGCTGAACAATGTATCAAATTCTCAAGTTTTCACAAGCTTTTTAGCTAATGATGCTAATTTTGCGAAGATGTTTGATAAAACTGCATCGCCCCCTGCTCAAATTAAAGAAGCATTCAAAGAAGTGAAGGAACAAGTTGAAGATTTTGATTATTCAAAGATTTCATCATCTACTTCTGAGGTAGAAAGGGTTGTACCGAAAAAGAAAAACAAGAAGAACAACAAGAAGAGGGAAAAGAAATCTGAGATTCCTCCTGCTCCGAAGTTTGTATCTGGTTCATCTTCTGCTAATAATGAGAAATTAGTTTTTTCTAGTGAAAGGATTTAGTCTCAACCTGACTTTGATGAGACAATATTCTATAATCAGAAGAAAATCACTGATGTGAAAGCTGAGTTCACAAGATTAGCCAAGAATGGACACTCAAGTTCAAATTCTGAGGAAAAGATTTCTGGTAAACAAGTTGGTTTAGGGTTTCAAGCTGAGAAAGGTAAAACTGAGGATGCTCCAGCACCTGCACTACAAAACTTGAAGAAATTACAAATGAAGCAAGTGAAGAAGGAGGTTTTCAAGGCAGACAAGATTCAACCTGAGCATTTCTACAAGCTCAAAGGTTCTGATCAGCTTTTCTCTGATAAAGAATTTCCTCTTCATTGCGTGGATGCTCGGAAGATTTCGGAGGTTTTTGTGAAAGATAAACTGTCTTCTGCTGCTTCTCAATCTCGAAGCCCAACATCTAAATGAGTTCATGATCACAGGCATCAGGTATATGATTCTCACTCTGATCATGTTCGAGATATTCTGTAAGGAAAAATAGAGCTTGGAAGATTTCCGGCTGAAATGCCAATTTTACTAGTTCCGGCTGAAGTTGAAGTTGAAGCGGAATTCACACTTCAAGCGGAACAGGCAGTTCAAGCGGAAAGAAGCAATTCTGGTACTTAGCGAATATTCCGGGTGAACTCGATTATCCACCAGATAAAGAGTTCAACCTGACTTTTCCTGAGATGTCTTTTCAGCAAGTCCAATCCTGCAAAAGCTTCTCGTATGCTTCTAAATCAGATTTAAGCCGCTCTCCTAAAGTAGATTGTTGCTGCCAACACCCAAGTTATTCCGATTGTCGATGTTTATTCTTTTGGTAGTTTGTATTTGACTTTTATATTTACGGTCTAGATTAGATCGCATAAGATCAATGGCTGTCATTGATCTCATTAGCACTATATATAGCATGTTATCTCTTAGTTTACACATCAGTGTGGTTATCACTTGTAATAGTGTAGCTTTGAGTTAATGCAAATAGTGCAGAATATTCGATATTTCGTTGTCTCTACTATTCTGCAAATCAAGCCTTTACATTATACAAGAGTTTAACATTGCTTAAGTAAAGTGAAATATAACTTTAATTCCGCAGGGTTATATTTGCAAGTAAAGGGCTTAGTTTTAGTTTATTCATAACTAATAACGATCCTACAAGTGGTATCAGAGCTTTGGCTCTCACTTTGAAGACTTTTTGTGCTTCAAAGTCGATACTTTACTTGCTTACTTTACAAGCTTCGTTGTTTTATCTTTCTAAAGGTTTTTCAAAATGAGTGATTTCAGTTTAAGTTGCCCAAGTGGCTCCTCCAACAAACCACCAATGTTCACTCCTAATGACTTTGGTACCTGGAAACTCAGGATGGAAGGTTTTGTTAGGATTTTGGACCGTCGTATTTGGAAATCTTTCACTGAAGGACCCTACTCACCAATGGTTTCATCTGCTGATGATGCAGAAGTCAAGATACCTAAGCCATTAGATAAATATGTTGAATCTGACTACACTGCTCTTGAATTTGACCATAAGGCATATTGGACTCTACAGGCTGCACTTCCTAATTCCATTTTAAGTGGGTTTAAAGGATATAAAACTGCATTTGACCTGTGGAATGCCTTAAGTGAAATGTATGAAGGAACCAGTGAAGTAAAAGAAAACAAGAAAGATGTTCTAAAACAAAAGTATGAAAACTTTACTTTTAAATCTGGTGAAACAATGACAAACCAGTACTTAAAATTTGTCTCGTTGCTTGATGAACTCCAAAAAGTGGATGTTAAACTAGAACAAGTAGATGTGAACAGAAAATTTCTACGTTCCCTGCCTTCTGTGTGGACAGTTTACACAGTAAGCATCAGGGAATGCAAGAATTTGAAAAAGATGAGACTCAGTGAACTTCATGGCATACTCAGTGCTTATGAAATGGAACTAGATATTAAACAAAGCTCATCTGCACTAGTAACCACTGATTTTAACAGTCAAAGGTCATCCAACTCATCATCATATCTCTCACCTATAGTGAGTTTCCCTGAGACACCAAGGTGTCAAGAGAACTTTTCAAACTCCTTTGAAAGTTCTCACAATGCTCATGTAGTAGCTGACTCTTATCAAGGATTCATACCTGAAGATCTTGAATGCATAGGTGCTGATGATTTAGAAGAAATGGATATAATGACTCAACTTGCCATGGTTTCTGTAAGAGCTCAAAGGTTTTACAAAAGAACAGGTAGAACCTACAAGGGAGCAAAAGGTGCTCACATAGGCCTTGACAAAAGTAAAGTCAAATGCTACAACTGTCACCAACTTGGTCATTTTGCAAAAGAATGCTCTCAACCAAGAAGAGAAGGACAGAATCAGAACCATGCTCAAGGGAAAAATCATGGAGGAAGCAATTCAAACAACAACAATTCTGGAAACAACTCAGGTTCACACCCCACCCCACCAAAGCCAACCGGAAGTCAAAACCACCAGAACGTGGTAGCTGCTGTTGCAAATCAAACATCATGTGTTGAATGGGAAGATTTCGTTGCTGATTTTGAACCCATTAACCATGCTTTAATGGCCAAACAGGACTCCATCTCAGATCAGGTAAATTCTATCCCTGAGAAAGTCTTAGAGAATCTATGTAGCCCTGCCTGCATAGAACAAGTGGCAAAATATCGAAATCACAACACTGATTTGATTGATGAAGTCCCAAACTTAAATGAGTTAAAGGAATGTTTTAAGAAAACTGAATCTTCATACATTTCAAAAATTGAAAACTTAACCAAAGAGTATGAACAGTTAAAACAAACCAACTCAGTGCTTGAAACACAGCTTGATGACTTGCTGTCAAAACTTGAGAAATCAAGAAATGAAACCAAAGATGCTAAGGCTGAGGTTGATGTTCTTGAGATCAAGCTGAAAGATGCTTTGTTTACTTGTGATAAATTTCAAACAGCAAACAAAAAGGCTGAAAAACTGTGGATGGGAGGGATGTATGGTAAAGCAGGTGTTGGCTATAACTGTGTTGAACCACCAATTGAATACTCACCTGTAATCAAACCAATTGAAGCTTTAAAATCAGAATGTAAAGTCAGTCTCACAGTTGATGACATTTCATCACAATCCAGTTCTGAAAACACTGTTGAGTCTAAGAAAATTGAAGTCACTACTGCTAGCACATCTGCTTCAGCTGACCAATTAAACATTTTGAGACCATCAATTGTTATTCCTCCACCAACTGTTTATGAACCTAAGGATTCAAAAGTTGGAGGAAAGCAACCTGAGCAATCAAAGGGAAGTCAAACTCAAAGGTTTGGTCAACTGAACTTTAATCAAGTAACCAAAATTGAGTCTCCCACGAAATTTGAAACCAAAATTGTTGAGTGCATGTGCTGTGGTGAACAAGGTCACATAGCTGCTGTCTGTCAGTTTAACCCAATGAGTAAAGTTAAACCATTTCAAAAACCAAAACCTGTTTTGAAACCAAAGGCTGATTTTCAAAAGAAGCTCACAGGAAGAATCTCACCTGTGAAAAACCACACTTTGAAGCATTTTGGATCTGAATCCAACAGAGTTTTAGTTGGTAACGATAGAAATGGTAGTTTCACTGTTTTAAAGCAAAATCGTTTTCCGGTTGAAGTTCAAGCGGAACATTTTTCCGCTCGAACTCATGTTCAACCGTGTCACACCCCCAAATAACCACTAATGGAGTTTATACCGTAAGGGGTGCGAGCAAACCAGGACCACAACCATTAGTTACAAATACTAAACGAATCAGGGTAAGTCCAAATATTTATCGCAAAATATAGTCTCAAAATACGTAGCGGAAAATATATCGTCTTAGCACTAACCACGTGCTTTACAATCAGTGTTTTAAATTCCCAATTAAGTTTAATCAAAAATAAAAGTCTTCATGTGCCATGCCAACCCGCATCCGGATACTCCTCAGCGATCTTCAAAAGTTTAAACCACGCAAGTGTCAACCTAACGGTTGGTGAGTTCACAGCGGGCTTGTCATGCAGTGGCCCGGTCTCATAATCATAATTGTGTCCATATGTACTTATGTAATATTTATTTGTGAAAAGCAATGCTCTATAATGTCCAAAATCTTAGTAACGTGGTTTAGAAATATTAATGTCCGTAACATACGTTATCGGGTATGAACTAGTTTTGTAAAGTTAAAGTGCTCAACCGATATCGCGGGTAGCTAATCCGTTGTTCCATGCACTAAGGAAGTTTGTACCAAAGCTGACTAATATTGTAGTGGCAGTGCCATCATGTTTTGCGGACCTACGCCATCGCGGATTTGCCTCCCCCATATCCTCTCGGGATCACGGTCAGATAGGCTGATATTGTACCTCCGTGCACTCCCCGTGCCACGGGGCGGAGTTTGTCAAACTCCAGTAGATCTACCCAACATCCCCTCGCTTTACAATTAATGGTACAATTTAGTTGAGGACTTTTTCAGTTATAAGGCAATCCTTAGAAATCATGTGATATCATGTGGTTTAGACTTTAACCTACACTAGCCATATTAAAACGGTTTTCCTTTGGGTTCTCATGAATCCCGAAAATATTTCCAGTTTCGTTTTAGAAATAGTTATTTAAGTATTTCACAAGTGTCTCCCATAAAACACTTCAAGTTCATCAAGTGGGTGCCGAGCACTCCTAATTTTTCAAGTTCATCAGAGAGGTGCATAGCACTCTTCAGGTTGTCAGCATTGTTTTCCATTAAGTTATTCAGTGTGACCCAACCGGGTTCACGGTAAATGGGTTAGTGACACTCACCTTTGGTTGCCCTGCTACACTTACTAAGTAATCCAAGTATTGTTTGCTTATCGAAGACCTAAGAACACGTTTAGGTCTGAAGTATTAGTTTTGGTGTCTAATCTTTAACTTAACGTCACTATGGCCCATAACATAGCACGTTGGAACTATGACACGACATACCGACACACGACACCGATGGTTGATCATAAACAAGGGTTCACATAACATAGAAATCAAAGCATGTTTCATTATTGTACAATCATGTAAGTCATGGCATAGCATTCAAGTAAGTTGCACAAGTTTGAGTTTGGTCAGATCATAGTTTCGCTAGACAGTGTCGCTACACAGTTTCGCTATGTGCACGGGCAGCATTTTCGCTAGGGAATACCCGATGACACAGTTTCCCTAGGCTAGTTTCGCCCGAAACTGCTGAGGCAGTTTCGCTAGCCTAGTTTCGCTTGAAACTGGTTTGAACTTTCGTTCAGGTTGGTTCGATCGGTAGTTTCGTTCGAGCAGGTCTACTTGGTTTACACGGCGACACTACAGTTTCGCTCCATAGTATCGCTGGATGAAGATATACATAATTTCGCTAAGTAATTTCGCCCAGAGAACTTCACAGTTTCGCTAGTCGCGAAAAACACACAAATCAGTCCAAAAATCAATCTAACAGCCTCCATACTTCATGTAATTCAATATCTAGCATTCATAATCATTTACCAACATCATAGAAGCAGTTTTAACACCTTAAACATGGATTTTCACATTCAAATCACCAAAAACACATTTTAAACCTAAAATGACCTAAATAGCATAAATCTTCATTATGGTTGGTTTTCAAACGTAAAGTTACAGACTTTATGATGGATCTAGCCTTCCTAAGCATTATTACAGAAGCATACACGATTTCATGAAGGTTTGGGCATGCTTTAAGGTAAAACACCAAGAAAACACATAAAAAGGCTCATGGGGCTTACGATTTGGTCTTGGATTCGAATGGATGAGATGTGATGATGGTCCTTTGGTGGTTTTCTCGGCTGGCCAGAGATCTCGAGTGAGCATATGAGAGTGGTGTGTGTTTTGTGTGAAATGAGGCAAAAATGGGATCTCTAGGGTTTTATGTTATTATATATCAGGGGCTAGTTTCGCTGACAAGGCGAAACTGGCTCTGAACTCGTGTAAGTCAAATGATTTAGCCGACTACCAGGCGACACTATAGTTTCACCCTGTAGTTTTGCTGGCAACCAAAAAGGGCAATTTTTCATTTTATTCTTAGTACTAAATCATGCGTTTAAATCACATTGCACATAATGACAATAAATAAATAAACACATAACACATATGGACGGGTTCGGTGATCAACCAAAGGTCGTGGACGTATTCGGCCTAGTTAAGCATTAGTTACTAAGTTAACACTTATAACGTAACTAACGGAGTTTGTCTAACGGAAGTTAACCTTGGAATTCTCGGATGTCACAAACCGGAAAGTAAATTTCAACCCAGATCAGCTACTGCTCCAAAGCAGAGACCTCAAGTTCATTTTGCTGATGGGTTTGAACAATTTGAAGCTCAAGGAAGAAGAAACCCCTCTAGAGGAAAAGTCACCTCTAGAGAAAACTTTTAAAGAAACAGCAAACTCAATCAATTTGAAATTGTATTTGCTAATGGTTCAAGTGGAAATCATTATGTTCCACTTCAGGGGGGAGTTTAAATCAAAACAAACATTTTCCTCAAAGATTTTCAAAATCACCTGAAAGGACTAAGTTGGTTAATCAAGAAAGTGAAAAACTCAAGAAACTAACCAACAAGCAAAGAAAGTTTAAAGAATATAGGGATAGGAAAATTGCTGCAAAAAGGAACACCAAAGATGAAAGGTCTAGTCAAACAAGTGCTCAGTATGAGAACTTCAGTTTGGACAATGATGATCTGCTAAATGAAGCTCCAGTAGTAAATACTCTAGTACTCAAAGAGTACAAGTATAATGATGCTTATGGCAGACCCAAGACCACTCAGGCTTGGGTCCCCCATAGAAATTAATCAATTCTGATATGTGCAGGTGCAAAATAAAGGCCAGAATAGCCTATGGGTAGTTGACAGTGGTTGCACTTGCCACATGACAGGGAATAAGCACATTCTGGAAAATACAAAAAGAATCAATGGAGAACCAGTTGCCTTTGGAAGCACAAAAGGCCATATCACAGCACAAGGTGATGTGACAAACGGACTGGTAAAATTTGACAGAGTCAATTTTGTTGATACATTGAATTTTAATTTGCTTAGTGTCTCACAAATGTGTGACAAGAATTTGAATTTAATGTTTAATGAGAGAGAGGCAATAGTTCTCAAACCTGGTGTTAAAATTCCTGATGAGTTGATAATGCTTAAGGCACCCAGGAGAGATGGACTATACATTTTGGATATGTCAGTGGCTACACCTTCATGTGGCACTGCTTGCTTTGTATCCAAAGCCTCAGTTGACGAATCTGATCTTTGGCATAGGCGGTTAGGTCATGTGAACTACAAGAACATGAACAGAATTGTAAATTTAGGCTTGGTTAAGGGTCTTCCTAACAAGCACTTTGTATGTTCTGAAAACTGTGTGCCATGTCTCAAAGGCAAGCAACACAGAACCTCTTTTAAGCCAAAAGTTGAATCTTCAATCTCAAAACCTCTAGAGCTTTTGCACATGGACTTATTTGGTCCAACTAGAGTAATGAGTTTAGGAAAAAGGTCATACTGCTTTGTTATAATTGATGATTTTTCTAGATATACTTGGGTTTTCTTTCTCAAAACAAAAGATGAAACTGCTGAATTGTTGAAAACTCTTGTCATTAATTTAGAAAATCAATCCAATCTTAAAGTCAAAACAATCAGATGTGACAATGGCACAAAATTTAAAAATCATGTTCTGAATTCATTTTGTGAGGAAAAGGGAATTTTGAGGTAATTTAGTGCTCCTAGAACTCCACAGCAAAACGGTGTTGCTGAAAGGAGAAATAGGACATTGATTGAAGCTGCCAGGTCAATGTTGGCAGACTCTAAGCTCCCTGTGATATTTTGGGCTGAAGCAGTGAACACTGCCTGCTATGTCCAAAACAAGATCTTAATTGTCAAGGGAAAGAGTAAAACACCTTATGAGCTTTGGAGAAAAAGGAAGCCAAACATTTATTTCTTTAAGCCATTTGGTTGTTCTGTCACTATTTTAATAACCAGTGAGTCTTTGCCTAAGTTTGCTGAAAAGGCAGATGAAGGTTATTTTGTTGGCTACTCTGGTGTGTCAAAGGCATTTAGAGTATACAACAAGAGAACTAAAATTGTTGAGGAAACCATATACGTATCCTTCAATGAGAAATCTGCCAACAATTTTAAGTCTCAGCCAAGCTGGTTATTTGATATTGATGCACTAACCACTGCTTTCAACATAACTGTTGATAAGCCTGTGAGCTCTCTAGTGCAGGAACAAAACTTTAACAGGTCTGCTGATGTGCATTGGAAGAAAAATCAAACTGTTAATGAGAAGTCAATCTTCTTCTCTTCAATGAGTTCTCAACCTGTTTTCCCAAGGAATGACAAGAAACTGACTGAAATAATTCAAATTGAAGAAGAAATTGTTCCGCTTGAAGTTCAAGCTGAACATATTTCTCCGGTTCAAGTTCAACCGGAAAATCAAATTTCAGAAACTGAAGAGAATACTGAATCAGAGTCACATGAAGCTGGAAACTCACATGATAACACATCAAATGAGCTCAATTTAGATCATCTGATCTACAATTCAGATACCAATTCTCTTGAATCAGTTGGAGTTTCAGATCCTATGTCATAATTTGAAAATGTTGAGCTTGATCACAGACTTCCTCAGCTCAACATACCCTCAAATGGAAGAAGCCATGAATTTCCTATGTTCATTGATAGAAGAATCAACATAGATCATCCAGCGGGAAATATTATTGGAGAAGCTTCAGCTCCAGTGCTGACAAGAAGTAGATCTGCAAATGCAAATATCTGTCTGCATGCTGCATTTTTATCTCAAGAAGTACCCAAGAAGGTAGCAGATGCCTTAGAAGACAACAGTTGGGTAGAGGCGATGCAAGAAGAACTATTCCAGATAAACAAGCAAAAGGTTTGGGAATTGGTAGATCTGCCTGATGGAGCAGAACCAATTGGAACAAAATGGGTGTTCAGAAACAAGAAAGATGATAGGGGAATTGTTATCAAGAATAAAGCAAGACTGGTTGTGCAAGGCTATGTACAGGAAGAAGGCATTGATTATGATGAAGTTTTTGCACCAGTAGCCAGGTTGGAAGCAATTAGAATCTTCCTAGCCTATGCTGCATTTAAAGACTTCCAAGTGTATCAAATGGATGTGAAAAGTGCTTTCCTGTATGGCCTCCTGGAACAAGAAGTTTATGTCAATCAACCTCCTGGTTTTGAAGACCCTCACCATCCGAACAAGGTATGCAAGCTGATCAAAGCTTTGTATGGTCTCAAACAAGCTCCTAGAACCTGGTATGAAACTCTTTCTAATTACCTTCTAGTGAATGGCTACAGGAGAGGAGCAATTGACAAAACTCTTTTTGTTAAAACTGTTGGTAATGACTTGCTAATGGTACAAATTTATGTTGATGATATTATTTTTGGTTCATCTAACACTGTGTCGTGCAAGGAGTTTGAAACTTTGATGCAGTCAAAATTTGAAATGAGCTCCATGGGAGAACTAACCTTCTTCCTAGGGCTTCAAGTAAAGCAAACTGAAGATGGAATCTTTCTGAATCAATCAAAGTACATCCAAGACATGCTGAAGAGATTCGACATGTTATCATGCTCAAGTGCCAAGACTCCCATCTCCACTTCCCACAAGTTAACCAGTGACTTAAGTGGAAAGCCAGTGGATGTGCACATGTATAGAGCAATGATAGGCTCTCTGATGTATCTCACAGCTAGTAGACCTGACATCATGTTCAGTGTTTGCGTATGTGCTAGATATCAATCTTCTCCAAAAGAGTCACACTTGCTTGCTTAAAGAGAATTTTCAAGTACCTAAAGGGGCAACCCAAACTGGGTTTGTGGTATCCCAAGAACTCTGACTTCTCTTTCAAAGCATACACAGACAGTGATTATGGAGGATGTGATATAGATAAGAAATCAACATCAGGAGGATGTCAATTTCTAGGAGAAAGGCTTGTCTCTTGGCAATGCAAGAAGCAAACATGTGTTTCTACTTCAACTGCAGAGGCTGAGTACATTGCTGCCTCAAGTTGTTGCAGCCAAGTCCTGTGGATCCAAAATCAGATGCTTGATTATGGGATCACATTCATGGAAACTCCTATTCTTGCAGACAACAACAGTGCCATTTCCATCATCAACAATCCAGTGAAGCACTCCAAGACCAAACACATTGACATAAGGTATCACTTTATTAGAGATTGTGCTGAAAAGAATTTAATCAAATTATTTAAAGTTCACACTAATCATCAACTGGCAGATTTGTTTACAAAAGCTTTCGATGAAGCAAGATTTTTCTACCTCATCACAGCCATTGGGATGATGAACTTTGAATAAAACTTTTCACAACTTTAATAAAAGAAAGAGATGTGCTCAAGAGCCCGTCTCTTGATACAAAAAGAAAAGGAAAAAGAAAATCTCTTGTGTTAATTGAAGAATATTTCAGTTCATAGTCAATAACTGCTGTTTAAACTATAAAAAATCGACACAAATTTTCAAAGTTTATGTGTTTTGGATTTTCCGGTTCAAGTTCAGGTTCAACCTGAAAGAACAACTTTTGAAATTCACCAGGTGAACTTCAACCGGAAAAATGCTTTAAATTTGACGTGGAAACTTATTTTTGAAAACAATTCTTCCAAGCGGAAAACTTGTCCGCTTGAAGTTCAGACGGAAGAAATTTGGTTTTTAAAATAAAGGAGAAAATGGGTTCCGCTTGAACTTCCGGGTCAACAAAGTCAAGCAATCATTTAATTACCCGGAAGGCACAATTTTCTAAGCGGATGCTCATTTATTTTACCCATTGAATTTTAACTGTTTAATTCCGAGGTTTCAGTAAATTAACTTTTGGATAAGGTCATGCTTTAACCAGTTGTACTGTATAACCCCTAAAGCACCTGTCCCATCCGTCACTGAACCGTCGATTTTTAACCTCTCTCCTCCACGTCATCACCAAAAAGGTAAAAAGCCCTAAATTACCGTCACTTTCCCTATTTCTCGCAACACCACTCAGAAATTACTCCCAAAATCCTCTCAAACCATCTCCGATTAACTTCCACATAACCGTCAACATTCTCGAATTCCGTCACAACAATGGCTCCGAAGGGAAAGGCAAGTGGCAAGAAGCCAGTTGGTGACTCAAAATTTCCGGTAGAACACAACCTGGTGGCATATCTTGAACCACCATCCAAGACCGATATCTACAACGGAATGATCGAGTTCATCAAAAGTTCTCACCTCCATCATGCGCTTACTGTCGAAGCAGAAATCTTTGAAGAGGTGATGGAAGACTTTTGGGTTCACGCTAGGGTTACCGACGAGGCTAGCGGAAGTGTTAAAATTGTGTCAACTGTCCAAGGGAAGGAAGTTGAAATTGATGAAGCGAAGGTTCGAAGGTTGTTGAAACTGAGGGATGAAGGTGGATACGGAGAGATAGATCACAACAGATATCTCCGTTTATTCAGAAACATTGGTTATGGTGGCTCCCTGCACAGCAAAACTATCAAGAAGGGGCAGTTACCATACAAGTGGAGATTTCTTGCACACACACTTTTGGTGTGTTTATCTCCAAAGAAGGGAGGTTTTGATGAGCTCTCCAGTGAGCAAGCCTCTGCCTTCTATGCTGTGGTCAAGGGTGAGAACTTTAATTTTTCCAAACAAATTTTTCAAGCCCTAAAATCCAATGTTCATTCTGGATTTATTTACCAATACCCTAGATTTTTTACATATATTCTCAAAGAAGAGTACCCCCATATAGTATGGCTTGGTACAATTTTGCACCAAAAACTTCTGAATGAGAAAACTTTTTCAAACCTTGCTGTAAATAAGTCTGCATTTCTTGGAAGGGATACTGACCATCCTCTACCAATTCCAAGGCAGCTTCCTGATGAACCTGCTGATGCAGAGGTTCAAGCGGAAGCTGCAGCAGCAACTGAGCCCCAGGCTCAAGATGACAGAGCTGTAGACCTAACAGTTCCTGATCCCACATCTGTCCCAGCTTCCTCTTCACTCATAGTTTTTCAATCCAAAAAGAGGAAAGCTTCCATAAACACTTCCACTGCCACCTCCTCATCAAACTCACCTCCTGTCATTTTTAAGAGACAGAGAAATGTGGTTACTAGGTCTCCTCCACCTAGCACCACCAACCAACCTGAAGCTTCAAACCCCGTTCAAGGCAAAAAGCCTAAACGGAAACTGGTAAACTTGGGATTCTCTCTTAGGGATGAACCTTCTGTTGAGGGGGAGTCATTAGAAGCGGATGTAGCTTCCCCATCTGAAAATTTTTCACCCCTGCAACCCCTGTCACCTAGGAGTGACAGTGCTCTCAATCTTGGCTTAAGTGAAGGTGTTATTAACTCACCTGCCACATTACATGAGAACATCCTGATAAGCCAGGACACTGTAGCACTGCAACCCCACTCCTCACCGGAGGTGAATCTCAGGAGTTCTGAAGAGATTCATGCAGAAAGGGCTGCTGCTGCCCAAGTATCCCAACTGGAGCTTGGTGTCAGCAGTAACATCAATAAGACCCAATCTGCGGCAATCTTCTCTGAATCAGCACCCGGAAGTCCTTCATTGGAACCAAGGGTTGTTGAAACAGTTGAAGAGAATCCCAGGTGCCAAGAAGCCATGGGTACCAATGCTGATCAATCTAGGATTGATAGTTTGGTTATTTCCAAGGATACTGGCAAAAAGCCAGTTGAGGATAGTCTTACACTACCTGAATTGACGAAACTGTACCTTTCTCTGCAAGCACAGGTTGAAGCTCTTAACTCAACTGTTGCCAAATTGGTTCAAGCTGATCCTACTCCAACTGAAGCAGGTCCTTCAAACCCTACCAGAGATGCTGAAGAAGTTATTGCAACTGATGAAGCTGATACTGTCAAATTGGGGGAGAAGTTAGTGTCAAAACCTGTTATCACTGAAATCGAAGAGGAAGAAAGGATACCGGCTGAAGTAAGAGCCACAGCTTGCCAAAATATTGGCATAGAGCCTTTTTCTGTTGAAGAGAGTTGGGTGAATATGAGATGCAGTCAACTGATTGCTATTTCTCCTTTTGAGGACCCCAACCTCACCGAGCTTGTTCAGTCATCCATGCTGATTGCTGGTGCTCTCCCTGAGCACATCAACATGATCACAACACTTCTGAAAGATGTTATTTTTCCGGCTGAAAAAGCCAGTGATCATGTTGTAGGCAATATTGCCTCCACCAGCAAGGCAGCAGCTGATATGGAAGAAAGTACTGCAACTGCAGCAGTTGGTACTATGACTGAAGGAGAAGATGAGAATTTGATTGGTGAAGATGAAGGAACTGAGGTACTGGAGATAACTGATAAAGAACCTGAAGTCACCCAACCTCAGGTGGTGACTGATGGTCAATTACTGGTTCAAGCGGAAGTTCAAGCGGAACTTCAACCGGAAGTTCAACCAGTAGTTCCAGTTGAAGGAGAGCTGAATGTTCAACCGGAACAACAAATTCCAACCCAGGTGGATGTTCAAGGTCCTAGCTCCTCAATATTTGGGACTGATGAAACACCTGTGGTTCAACCGGAAGAACAAAGAAATGAAGAAGCTGAGGATGTGGCTAAATCACTGATAGCCTTAAGGAGTTCAGAGACAGTTCTAACTGAGGAACCTGTTCAAGCTGATATAGCTAGAACCTTTCAACAGGTAACTCAAACTCCTGAAGCTGAGGCTATAGTGAAAATGGTTGAAGATGCCAGAAGGGTAGCTGAAGATGAGAGAATAGCCAGAGAGCTCCAAGAAGAATTTGATCTATATATGCAAAACAATGTGTTTGAAAACCTTCTTGAAGAAGCAAAGACCGGGTCTTTCAACTGGAGGTTTAAGGATTATGACTTGGATACAATGTCTGAAGCTAATAGGCAGAGGTTAATTGCTATTGCCTCTCAATTGCCTACCAAGCTAACAAAGAATGATGAAAATTACCGTCTATTGAAAAAGATAAAGAGGGCTCTTATGATTAGAAACTTGAAGAAAGAGGAAGAGGTAGCTCAGATGCAGGTTAGAGGACTTTGCAGCTTGATTGACAAAATATTTTATGAGCTGAAAGGAGAAATTGCTGCTGTCAATCCTAACCTGGTGATGCCTTCACCATCAGAGCTGATCTCAGGTACAATAACTGCTAATGTTAAACCTGAAATTGATGATATTGTAGATATACCACCTCCACCTTCATTTATCTACAACCCAAACCCAATGCCTACAACAGCTTCATCCATTCTACAGTCACTTCCCATCATACCTTACAAACCTCCACATATCCCCAAGAAGCTTGTTGCTAAACTTGCCAATCCCAAGTTTAGATCAGACAACTTTACACCCATTATTCCCTTCAAAAAGAAGCCTCCACCAACCATGGACTTCTCTGACATCTTTCCACCTACTCCACCCTCAAGCCCAACTCCTGAAGCCAATGAATAACTTCCAAAAACCACCCTACCTCCACTCACCATAAGAGAACCTTCTTCCACCACCACCAAACCTACTGAAACTCAACCAGGTCCCTCTTCATCATCTGCCAAAGGTAAAAGGCCTATTGTGCAAGAATCTGCTGGTAATTCTGATGAAGAGAGGGAAATTAAGAAGAGAAAACTGATGCATGCCAAGTCTAAAAGAAATAAAAAACAAATGAGAAGAGGTCCTCCCAGCAAAAGACGAATTGTTAGCTGGACAGTGGATGAAGCCACATTTGATTTCACTTTTACTATGGCCAATGGCATAACTCAGGTCGTAAATGCCCGCAAGGCAACTTCTCAACTCACCCTGCAGCAAATGACAGACATCATTCTAAAACTCAGAGAAGTTATGAATCCTTCAAGAGCGGAGCACATGTTAAGGCTTTTAATTGAGCCATCTGTGCTGGAATGTGGAATGCTCTATCGAAGCAATTTAGATAATGAATCAGCAGGAGAAGAAGAAGAAATGCCCACCAGTAAAATAAAATTTATCATTTGGGAAGAAGAGGAGAAGCTATTCTATGTTCATAGAGCTGATGGCGCCTTTACAATCCATGAGTCTATTTCTGTTCAAGAAGAATGGAACGAAATAGACTGGGATTCAATTAAACACGTAAAGGTGACCAAAACAAACACCAAAGAGCTTTCTCTAAATCTTGATGCCAGCATCAGATCTTCGGACAAGTAGAACAAGGTGAAGAAGATTTTTGGGTACAAGTCAGTTTTGAAGATAAACATTGAAGATAATGAATAATTTGACAGCATCAGCTTAAGGGGAGATTGTAAGGAAAAATAGAGCTTGGAAGATTTCCGGCTGAAATACCAATTTTACTAGTTCCGGCTGAAGTTGAAGTTGAAGCGGAATTCACACTTCAAGCGGAACAGGCAGTTCAAGCGGAAAGAAGCAATTCTGGTACTTAGCGAATATTCCGGGTGAACTCGATTATCCACCAGATAAAAAGTTCAACCTGACTTTTCCTGAGATGTCTTTTCAGCAAGTCCAATCCTGCAAAAGCTTCTCGTATGCTTCTAAATCAGATTTAAGCTGCTCTCCTAAAGTAGATTGTTGCTGCCAACACGCAAGTTATTCCGATTGTCGATGTTAATTCTTTTGGTAGTTTGTATTTGACTTTTATGTTTACGGTCTAGATTAGATCGCATGAGATCAATGGCTGTCATTGATCTCATTAGCACTATATATAGCATGTTATCTCTTAGTTTACACATCAGTGTGGTTATCACTTGTAATAGTATAGCTTTGAGTTAATGCAAATAGTGCCGAATATTCGATATTTCGTTGTCTCTACTATTCTGCAAATCAAGCCTTTACATTATACAAGAGTTTAACATTGCTTAAGTAAAGTGAAATATAACTCTAATTCCGCAGGGTTATATTTGCAAGTAAAGGGCTTAGTTTTAGTTTATTCATAACTAATAACGATCCTACATATTCATATGTGTAATTTATCGCAAGTACATCAATAGTGGGACAAATCAAAACGAATATGTTATGTTTGCCGCCGACCTGGGCATATGGCAAAAGATTGTACACTGCCTACTGTTACATCTCAAAGGTTTCAAAATAAACCAGTGTTTGGTAAACCTGCCAAACAAATGTTCTTTGATGAACAAGGCAGAGTTTTTGATGAAGTTGTACCTACATTCTTTCATAAACAAACACGTTTTGTTCCAATATTCTCAAAGGTTCAAAGTGTCGGTTCATCATCATAGTCACCTGTGATAGGTTCATCAAAAACAGAATTACCAAAATCACAACAATGGAAACCTAAGGTGGTTTCAAAGCAAAACCAGGACACTGGTCGACCAGAAGCAATCCGCTTCGGGTCATTTATGAACTAATCAGTTTAAGTAGTGTGCAGGTACTTCTAGAAGACCTATTGATGATTGCAAAGTTGTCGATGGAGGAGTATTCTGCATAATTTAAATTTCATGATCAAATTTTCTAAATCTGCGAATTTTCTGAATTCTAAAACTGAAAAATACCGTGTTGATTGATCAATTTTCTTTGTTTACAAGTTTTTCTTAAAAAGCCAAAAAAATATAGTCTTTTTTTTTTGTGTAAAATGAAAATCCAAACATAGAGTTTTCATTTTAAGGGGGAGAATTGTAAATAAGGGGGGGGGGGGTAATTGAGAAAAACATGTTATGGGAAGAAGGTGAATACATGCCAAATATATAACGAAGGAAGGTAAATACATGCACAATATAAAAAAATTGTGAGAAATTGATCATTGGGAAATGATGATACATTGGCTTGCGTATCTGACTCATGGATAGAGTAGATGAAAGGGCCATAAGTTCATTGTTTGATATGTTTGGTAGACTCGGCAAATCAGAAAGTATTCAGATGTGATATACATTAAATACTAATGCTTGACCATGTGGATAACATCTTGATGCATATTTCATGACACAAAAAGAAAAATAAGTGTGAAATTCAGAATGAGAAGTCACTGTGTATACATGTGTTCATTTTGCAAAGATTTAAACTTATTTGATTTTCTTTATTTTGTCAAACGATCGGACTTTCTCTGCGTATCGAAAGATCGACCTGATCGTTATTCGTTTAACGTTATGCTTTATTTCCATTGATGTTTCGTATAACTCATCGGACTTTCTCTGCGTGTATGGGAGTACCGACCTAATTGTTGTTGGGTTATACAATTTCAACTTGTTTTATTTTCTTATTTTGTTAAATCCGAGGCCTTATTTGCGTATCGAAAGATGGACCTTAAGGTAGACGATTTAACGTTCTTATTTCTTTTTGCATGGAACACAGTTGACAATATCATGAAAAATACTGATGCTTTGTGAAATATCACAAGTGCTATCACACAAAAGGAAAAAGAAAGAAAAACAGAAAATGTCTGAGTATGTCTGATAGTATGGGGTACACTGGTTAAAACAAATCTAATCAATACCTTAACATATCCAGATGTTATGAGTACGATTTTGCCTGAGTTTAATATGGACAAATTATACCGGCAATCAGCATGACTTATGTGTTTCAATTAATTGAAATTGAAGCGTAGTTCAGTGCGTTATGACCAATATGATCCCATATAGTGATCTTTTTCATACAAAAAATAGTGTTTGATTCTATATTATGATTTTATTTCATTTCAGAAAAGAACAAAAATATTTTAAGTGTGTTTTGATATAAATTTTCTAAAAGTCAAAAAGATTTTGTTTCTGCTTTATTTTCGATCTGATCAGCACGTGATACAAAATTAAAATTTCAAAATCATATCTTGGAGTCTCGAAGAGACGTTTTGCGCCAAGATTATTTAAATATTGATGTAGGATGCTAAGGTGCAAGGGATCACAACTTCAAGTCTTCCGAAGCTGTTGATAAATACCAGAAATACACCAGACATTGTCAAGTATTCAAGATCAAGCTACGATTAAGTTGAGGAGGAGTTTGTTCGAAGATTCATTTCATCGGACGAACAGATTCTACACTTGAGGGGGAGCTTGGTTGAAGATACAGATTTGATGATGTAGAAGAGTAGAAATACTGCACACGACGAGGGGGAGTTTGTTGATACCCGATATGTGCGTCAAGTGTAGTATCAAGCAATGTTCAAGTTCAAGTCAAAGTCTGAGTGGCCGAACTAGATCCGAACCTAGAGTTCGGACTGGCCGAACCTGAGTTTTGGATGAGCCTCAGCCAGCTGGGTATATATAGAAGTTTGGACATTATAATAGTGAGTTCTAAGGATGTGAGATTTCTGCTAATTAAGTGTGTGTTTTCAAGGTGTTTCTTTATGTTGCGTTTCTAAGTGTTTACTGGTTGTAATTGTTCTTCATTGATCAATAAAACAATCAGTTAATTACGTTTTGATGTCCGATTAGCTAGATCGAGCAGACGATCCGATGCTCACGCATTTTCAAGTGGTATCAGAGCTGTTGGCTCTTTCTATGGTCTAATTTCTTCATTTTTATTCATTTCAAGACGTTAAACCTTCGGTTAGGGGTGATTGAAAGTGTTTCTGATTGATTTTTAATCAGTCAAGTCTTTCTGAGTTATGTTTTTACCTAACAGAAGTATCTGGATGTCGAAATTCGATCAAATTCTGAATCTTGTGCGATTTCAAAAATTTCCAGTGAAGTTCGGATAGAGTTCGGCCGAAAAAACAGATCTGAAAAATAACTGCTCTGAACTCCAGGTTTGGATAGAGTTCGGCCATGTTCGGACGTCCGAAGGTCAGGTTCAGAGGAGGTCTGAAGGTCAGGTTCGGAGGAGGTCCGAAGGTCAGGTTCGGAGGAGGTTTAAAAGATCAGGTTCGGAGGTAGTTCGGACAAGGTTCTGACGAGCTTGGATGCATTTTTAATGAAGCAATTTTGTTCAAGAAAAAAAAATCCGCGCTGACCTGGCAGCATGGCCCCAGCCAGGGGCTCTGTCCCTTGGACCCCGCTTCTCAGGGGCGCTGCCCCCGAACCCCCGTTAGGTGGAAATTTCAAAGAAGTGGATCAGCTATCGGGTTTACCCTTGATTCGGTAGTTGTGGGGTGTTATGTTTGAAGAAAATCCAGATCACGATATTTGTTATGAGTTAGTGATTGAATTTCAAGAAATGAGTTTGTGGGTAGTCATTGTTCTTGATGATGGACATAGATTCAAGAATACGTGTTTCTGATGATGGACAGAGATTTGGAGACATGGTTATGATTACTTGAGAATGTTCGTTGGAGATTATCTTTCTACACAAACTGAAGATTAAATGAGATTAAAGATTCCATTGTGGGCCACTTGAGTTTATCATTCCACTACAAGAATGCGGGGTTGGAATCATAAGAAATTAAAGATTTGAATATGTCACTTATTTAGGGGGAAATTGGGGACCCTAAAACTTTCAAAGTTTCAAATTTGAAAAGTGCATGGAAAGGTGGTGTTTTTGATCTTTGATCTTCATGGAAAGGTGGTGATTTTTGGGGACCCTAAATCTTCACCGAATATGTCACTTATTCAGGGTTGATGGTGATTTTTGATCTTCATGGAAAGGTGGTGTTTTTCTGATGTTCATGCGAACTGATATGTCAAAGTTTTCTGTTATGGCTTGGAACTCTCTGCCATATGCCCAATACTTTCTTGAGTTGGGAAGACTTGGTCAGATTCTAGTCTGCAATGAGATATACGTTTACCGGAGTAATATAGTGGGATGAATTTCATGCTGAGGGGGAATTTCTATGATTGAAGATGCTGATTGTGTCTGTTTTTATAAAGATCAAAATGTATTACAATTCGGTGAAGATTGAAGATTTCTATCAAATGCAGTGATGTTTGTGAATTTTGTTTTTTTATTCACGACGATTAAATGAAGTGATCCTGCATATTGATGTCATATCCATGTGACTGATAAGTTCTCACCGTGGATGTGCTTGAAGAAAGGGGGAATTTTGTTGATTGTTGTGATTGTACAAGATTGCAAGCTGTTTCCTGCATACCTGATGATTCGGTCAAGGGGAGTTTGCTAAAGATAGAGGCGTCTGCAGCAAGCTGACTGAAGATTGCTAGAAGATCAATGTCTGGATTCGACAGTAACGTCCAAGGGGGAATTTGTTGATGCATGAACCTTGTGTGGCCGTTACTGTTCGAATTGTCAAACAGACTGAGTTGTCGGAAACATGAACTGTGGTCCGAACAACTCCAGCCGAAATATGTGTTCGGCTGTGTCCGAAGGTGGTCCGAACTTCAGGTTCGGATGAAGTTCGGACAAGGTTCGGAGGTGCCCAGTTCGGACAGAATGAATATTATAAATAGTTTCATCCTTGTATTTCTTTGTAAGTTTCTGTCCAGTGTCTTTCTAGATCAATGTGTTGAGAGGGGAGGTTCTGTCCAACCTCCCCCAGAGCTTAAACGTTTGTATATTCCTTCGGTTTATGTAATCATTCAACACGATATATGACAAAACTTCCGTCTTGATATTATCTACCATAGAATCGATCCATATATGCTTTTTCAGTTTAAGTTCCCTCAAACTCCATTTTGATTTTTGTGGTTGCGATTTTAGTTGTGGTGTATTAGGTTTTTGCTCATGTGCGTGAAGGTAATGTCATATAATTAATATATTTATGTAGAAAAATTAACAGAAGCTTATCCGAGGAAGGTATTGGTTTGTTAAATGCCTGCACATATTGAAAATTATAGCATGGATATATATGTTGGATATATACCTCATTCATGTGTATCAGTATCTACACCCTTTATAGCTTCTGTCGAAATATTCTAATCTCCCAATCACTAGTTTACTCGAATGTCAAGGCTGCTGCTAATCCTATTTAACCCATTCAAGTATTTTCTTGATTTTAAGTGATTTTTTATAGTTAATGTATATTTATTAATTATTTGTTGTAATTTGAAGTGGGTTTTGCAAGGTGTTCTTGGATTGGTCGAGTTACTTACTTCATTTAGAGGAAGAGCCTATCTGGTGTGCAGATTTTGTTCACACTTACAGGTGTATTTGAAAATGTTTTTGTATATTTCTTGCATTAAATTTGGTAAATTATGTGTTTCTTTTTACATTTGTGCCTATGCTTTGAGCATAGGATGCTCCTTCACGACTGTGATAATGTTATATGCTATGATAACAATCAGGTTAGGTTGCATCAGAAGGTACAAAGGTATGTTCATCTTGCGTGTTCTGGCCCCTACTTCTGTTTTACCTGTTAGTGTCAATTTAAGGTAATTTTTCTTTATCGCTTCTATATGTTTGTGAACACATAAAGCTCAATTGAATCAGAGTTTATGTGTATATGTTTCAGATTCAATGAAACTGTCCTATAGTGTTGCAGGGATTACACTGTAAATTGAAAAGGAATAGGAAGCACAGACCAAGTCTTATGTCATGAGTAAATTCATGATGGTTAAATTTGAGCTAAAAGGAAGAAGGGTACAAGTTATATTTACTGAGTAATGAATAGGTTCTGCTTCACCTGAGAGAGATCAGTGGTTGTGAAAGGTATGATATCTAGCTAAACCTTTGCTTATTTTTGTTGTTGCAAATTTGCTTTGGTATTTTTATCGCACGAGTGTAACAAGAAAGGGGCCTTTTTGATTCCCAGATCTATAATATCTCGGGGGAGAGATTGAAGAAGAAAACGATATCTACCATCTCCTTCTTCTGTATCCCCTGACTGTCCGCTGCTTCCTTCCACCCTGGATTTATTGGTACGTTCCTAAGTACTGTTTTCTTATATGAAAACTGATTAATAGTGCTGGAGTTTTATGTTATAGGCTAAGAATCTTGGGCTAGAAAGGGGAGAAAACAAGGAGGTAAACTTTTAATGCTCAAACTGTTTTATTGGTGGAGAATTTATTCAATATATTGTTGTTTTTAATACATTTCTTTCACCAAATTTGCAAAATGTAGCATCTTCTAATTGAAGGGTTAGATGCTTTTAACAAAGCCACAACCGAGTTGTTGTTTGGAGTAGATAATCCAATTCTACATCAACAAATAGTATGATTTAGGAGTTCCATTTTTTAGTGAAGGAGTTTAGGATTCATGCTTTTATTCTAATTTCTTTTTCATTACAAAGCAGGTTGCAATCATTCAATGTCTCTTGGGCATATGGACCCTTCGAGTTGCTGCAGCAGCGATTGAGCAAAACTTTCATGACGCAGAAGTTCTAATATCATACCCAACTTGGGGTACCAATTCTACCTTGAGTAGTTAGAAGCCGATAAGATGTAAGCACACTGCATCTTTTTTGTTCTACATGTTGTTCATTAAAGGAGTATTATTACACATTGCTAAAGCTCTTCATTTGTGAATTTATACACCTTCAATATTCTTCCATCTTGATTTGGTTGATTAGGACATTAAATATTATTTTCAAGCTATTCAGTCAACTCAGTTCCTCTCTATTAACAATTAGAAGTACTCAATTCAATTGTCTGAAGTATATTATCTTCACTCATCACTAAATGCTTCTAAATATTGTAGTCTGTATATTTTCTAATGTAATCGTCCTTGATTGCTTCTAAATATTGTAGTCTTTATTTTTTAAAGCTCGATATATAATGTTTTAAATAATGTCATTTTAATGATTAAGTTCTTTTGTTGAATGGAATAGTGTATTTATATTGCATGTAAGAAAATTTTCTGGGACCTAATTTTGGGTGTTAACAAACATCATAAACTGAGACGGGTGTTATAGCTACATAGCATTTCTAAATTATAGTGAATAAAATGTCCACTAGAAAAAGAACAAATATAAGATTTCTTTTACCAAACTTGATCTTCCTAATATTTGACAAATTAAAGTTATGTTACCATGAGTTATATGTTCTGTATTTAAACTTGTTTTGACCCAATACCCGACGCCACATCACCATTTTTTCAACGGTTTGACTATCTACACATATTTTTAAATTACTATATTTGTGAACAATATATATTTATATTCGGATGTTCTATATTATTTATTTGAGTTTTCTACAAGGTTAGATAAATAAAATTGATGATACGAATAAGAACTAACAGGCGTACAATACAATATATTACGAGATGATTGATAAATAAACAAAAAAAACATGTTCCATGTTGGTTGACTGTCTCCGCTGCCGCATCGTACGGGTTGCACCTTAAATTATCGTGCCTCCATAACAAGCGAACAAATAAACAAATACCGTGTTGTAGTTTGTTGTGCCGCTGCAACACGCGAACAGAAGACGAATAACACGTTATACACTGTCGCCGCCGCAATGCGGGGCACACGACTAGTATATATATATATATATATATATATATATATATATATATTTATATATATTACTATATATAATACATATTGCCCTAAAGGGCATTTTCGTCATGAAAAATGCTTAATCCTTAAGACGCGTACAATAGTATCTACAATGTGTACAAGTGTTTTAAGCATCTTTAACTAAAGCACCATCCATCCGGTACAAAATCTAGCTGAAAGGATTAGGTTAAAATGGGAATTACCCACCTACGCTTTCTTGAACCACCTTTTCCTGCACACGCATAGCTGCATTTACTCCCTGTACACCGCGAACCACCAGCCGCCGCCTTCGAGAACAACGCTTCTCCACCCTCTCTCCTCCCTTCCATTGGCCATCGCTGGTTACCTTCATCATCTTCGTTGAAACATGATGATTACTCATTGGAAGGCCAAGATTAAGGATATTGAGGATCGTTACGGATTCTGCGTGGCTATAAATCCAGGACCATCTCTCCATTTCAAATTACAGATTCAGCAAGAAGGGTTTATGCAATTTCAGGTACTTCTGACCCTCTATCGTTCTAATCATTCTAAATCGTTGTAATTTTGCTCCTCTATTGTTCTAATTCTACTTAATGTTTCATTTTCGTTTCTGCTGTAGAACTCCGAAGCCTAAAGCCGTATCGAGGTATGCTAAAGCCGCATTTCAAGTGCGTGTATCCTAAAGCCTTATTAAGGTAAACAATTCTTGCAATAATATGTTCACTGAATCGTTGTTGATAAAAATTGACCTGTTTAATATGCTTGAATCTGTTTATTGTTGATAAAAATTAACCTGTTTAATATGCTTGAGGTAAGCTCTTCATGGATTGACTTGATCGTAGCCATCACATAGATACTTGCTTCTACTTGTTTTTGTTTCCATGTAAAACTTCCAATTTTAGGCCACTGATGGAATAAGTACAAACAAATAAGAATGGGATCTAGAAAAGGTTGAGCATAAAACAAGCAAACCACATCTGCAGATTGTTATGGCTGCAATAGATGATGAAACCCTAAGTTTATCAGCTCTAGGGTTTTTGGTATCTATCTCTTCCGATTGGACATTTCAATCTCTGATCTCTGACTGTTACTTCAAGTAATTTGTTTTTTGAGTTGTTTACTTTTGATATTTTTTGAGTGTTCTGTTTGTCATCTACGCTTTGCTTACTATTGATTATCAGGTGTGTAAACTTCTAAACTGTTGATATTCAGACTATGAGTATAATTTTATGTGTTTTGGTTAATTTTATTTCTTCTTTCGATTGATAGTTTGGGATTTTATTATCAGTTGTCAGTGCAACGAGTTAATTGTTTCTTATCAATGGTTGATGGCTTTTTCTGGTTATACAAAGAGATTTGATAAGTTCTTAGTCTTAAAGTGTTTTGAACAATTTAGTGTTCACTTAATGTTCTACTGTTTTGATATAAAGTTTATTCATTTGGCTATGGTTCTTGATTTTGTAGTTTACAATCAGGTTCGTGTTTTTAATGTTCCTTCTTTAATATCTTCTCTATTTCAGATTTGATCTTTTGGTTAATGCATCTGAATTTCTTCAGATAACCTGCTGTTTGCTGAGATTATATTTGTGCTTCGAGAGACAGAGAGCATAGGCTTGGGTTTCCCTATAAGTTTTTTGGAAAATGTTTTTACCAGTTTGAATTGGTAGATGTTAAATATAATATTCAACTTAATCTTTTTTCGTTTCATACGATTACAGGTTTAAAGTGCCTAAAGTATTTACTAGATTGGCCGAATAAACGTTTTTGGAAGATAAGAACTTATTAAAAACAAGTGGGAAATTGAGAAGAGATCAACTCAAAAATGAAGTTATGCTTCACTTAGAGTCAATTCCAAATAGCCTATTAAGTAGCTGCCATCTATGGTATAGTTTTTTATTGGAACTGCCCTTCTATGGTGTGATTTAGGTAAAGATATCATACCCAACTTTTATTGGAACTGCTCATCTTTGGGAAATTATTTTATGTTTTGGAATTGGTTGCTTAACTTTGTTTTGATTATTTTTTCCATCTTATTGCAAGTATTAGTTTTGGTTTGATGGATTTATTCATATGTGTAGGCTCGAAGTTTGATTATAGAAGCTATTCTAGGCTCTTATGCTGGTGGATGCACTTTTAAGGTCAGAATTTAAGTTGCCTTTTTATATCCTATCTATCTATGAGAACTCATTACTTAGATTTGGCAATTTGTGTGGCTGGGTTGGTTAAGAGGTTGAAATGGGTTAGGTTAACTTCCAAAGTAAAACTTAGATTTGGCAATTTCTGCTTAGTATTACATTGTTTATAAGGACTAATATGATGTTTTATGATGACAGAGAGATGTAGAAACAGTAAGCTTCCTTATTTTGGCCTCAGATCTCATCTTCTAAGTTGTCTCCTATAATTTTTTCGTGATTTATTTGTTAAGGAAGATATTTGATGGCTGATTTGATTTAGTGCTTTAATTTGTCAAGGTAATATGACATCACAAAGTTAAACAGATGTACATCACAAAGGGATTTGAGATTTCAGTTGAGGGCAAGTCTTTAACATCGGCTTCTTGGCGTCTTCCCAAAACTGCAAATGAGGTAATATGAGAAATGGCGCTCAATGTAAATCTTAAATCTCAGCTATAAATAAGGTTATATCTTCTCCCTCACAGCTAAATACTCGCCGAGAATTTAAGGTACATTTTTCTTTTTGATATTGCATTTTTGTTTTGATAACAAATAGTGGTTGCTTCAATTCTCAGTGTTTTCATCTGATTTCGTTTCAGGCTCTTTCTTTTGATGCAGTTGTTTTGTTGCATGATAAAATTACTAGCCTTAAGAGAAAATGTTTTAGTTAGAGATCTTACTATATCCAGACCCAATGGGAAACATAAGTCTTTTAAACAGTAGTCTGAGAGGCGAGAGGCGAGAGCCATAAAATAATCACCGGTTTGCTCAGGTGAGGTTTTAGTATATTGCAGGTTTCAACATTGGGGGAGTTAGGGACAAGAACGTCATTGCTTGTGTCAGCGCTCTGAGGGTTCTAAGTGAAGTAGACAAGGAGCGGTTTAGGAGACATGCATCCATGTTGTTCCCGCTGCTTGTAGAGTTAGTCTGATGTGTGTATGTATGTGAAAAAAAATTCTTTGAAGCCCTAGAATCAAAGGAAACAGGTACCTTATGGGTGTTTAAGATTGATTATTTAACTTGCTTATGTTCTTATTGCCTTCTTATGTAATCTGTTTATCGATCAGTTGGATTTGATAGGCTGCATTTGAAAGTTTTATCGATCATTTTTTTATGAGTTTTTTTTTCTTAGGTGTTTATGAAGTTATTCAATTAGTTAGTTCTCCTTCTGCATGTGATTTTAGGTTCTTTAGATTAGTATGTTTCTTGCATATTTGATTTTGGGGATTGTCTTTGTTTTGTTTGATTGTTGGGTTTTGAGACTGTTTAGGCTTACTGGGCTCATTAGTAGCATGTGCTTGGATTTACACACTAAATATGGTTGGTTTATTTTATCACCATGGTACCAAGAGTTGGTTGGTTTTTAATGTGCTTGGATTTACACACTAAATATGTTATGATAATATTATGAACACACAGTTGATATGAATTTTGTTGGATTTTATAGCGTTTAGACGATGAATACGGGTACTGTAGGTTAGGAATGTATTTGTGAAAAATAAACCTAATAAAAAAGCATAGTTAAAACACTTTAAGATTTTCTTTTCTTTTACTATAAGTCAGGTGCTCCAATCCTACTCCAAAGCATAGTTAAAACCTAATAAAAAAGCATAGTTAAAACACTTTATGTTTATGGCAGATTGATATAACCAGTTCTTGATTCAACGACTTAAATAGAACTTGGGGTTTTATTAGATCGCACAAATACACACACAATAAAGGTGTTTGGTTTGAAATTTGTATGTGGGTTTGGTTTAATGATTTGGATGCATAATTGATTGATAATGGAGAGGTGTTAATGCATAACGCTGATAGTTCAGCATGCTCAGGCAGTTTAGGTTCTGTGATGATCTAGCATCGACATAGTAATTGCACTTTATACTCTTAATTTTGATATAATCGGGTTGTTCGTGGCAGGACCTTGCTAAAGTCTATCATTGAAAGATGAAATAATTTGTTGCAGCCACTCTTCATGTTCATCACCTGGAGGAACAAGACATTGAAAAATGGCAACATTAATCATAGGCAGCTTTTTAGAAATTTGATGTTGACAATGATGGATATATAACTCCAGAACTCAGAATGGTAAGCGGTTGCTTTTAGTTTTTTATTTACACATTTGAAAACTGATATAGCTTTCTGTGTAGGTTCTGATTATTGCGGTTTTGTTAAAGATGATAATGAAACGTCGATTTTCCATTATCCAGGTTTGTTATGAGATTCTAAGTGTTAATATAAATTTGGCAAACTGTTTAGGGCTGAAATACTATGAAGGTTGATATTTCTTTGTAGGTGGGTTGGATTAAAGACATCTCCAAACTAACATCAACAACAACAAAAATGTAGGTAATCTGCTGCCTTACGAGTTCTAAGAGTAGCAGTTCTAACAACAATGAGTCCAACTCATAGGTAATGTAGCTGGCCTTTGAAGGTTTTTGGCTGTTTACATAAGCAGTTTTGCTTACGGAAGTCTGTAGTAATCCCGCATTGAATTTTTTAGATATTAAAATCTTTCAGAAATGTTGGGTGTGTCTTTCTATCTATAATAGTTACAGTTGAATGATATGCTTATATGTATTTTGTATTTATTTTGTTAGAAACTTATTTGCATCTATTGGATGAAAGATGGTGTGCTAATGTGTGGAGATATCTTCAAGTGACGGATAGGCGACCCAATATTACCAAGATGGTGTGCTGAGTATGTTTTTTTTCCTATACGTATATATTGGGGAAGAATAAGCAGTATGTATATACATTATAATTGTTTTTGAATCGGAATGGAATCATCAATGGTTTTTGTTGTAGTGGTCCATACTTTAGTTCTTGACAGAATTTGAATATGACTTATGAGCATGTGCTGTTTAACTTGGAGTTGATTTATGTATGTCAAGCTAATACATTAGATTATGAAACAGATATGGATTGTTTCACTTCTTCCCCATCAGTATTTTATAAATTTGGGATATTTGATATAACATTAAGTTCTTACCACAACACTAACAAAGTTGATGTGATGAACTCATTGTGTAGCATTATTTCAAAATGAGAGAGAAATCTAGATTCTAGAAGAATATTTTTGTTTGTTGAATGTCTTGCGTTAAATTAGATGTTTGTATTTGACATAAATTCTCTGAATTTTTTAAATTCTTCTAGATCTAATGATATGTATTCTAGACGAATCTCTATATGATAAAAGGGCCAGCTTGCCCTTAAAATATTTATTTTTGAAGTGTAAAGCAGCAAAAGACATAAATTTTATCCGTTAACATATTCTGGAAGATTGGTATTGCAAATCTTTTATTAAAATTACATATTTATCTTCATTGGTGTCTTCCTTAGAGGATGTTGCATCAGTTTGAGGGTTGATACTATAAATAGTTTTGTTTTATGTTTAACTTTGCTTGGGTTTTGCATTCATACCTTTAAATTAATACGTATTTTTTTATGGAAGAAAGTGTGTCTCATTTGACTGCTGACATCTAATGAGAAAGGTTCATCACATAATTAAACTACATCGATGC
Organism: Deinandra increscens subsp. villosa; assembly: GCA_039602395.1. Taxonomy (NCBI): domain Eukaryota; kingdom Viridiplantae; phylum Streptophyta; class Magnoliopsida; order Asterales; family Asteraceae; genus Deinandra; species Deinandra increscens. Next base: position 50,629,687 of record JBCNJP010000007.1, on the reverse strand, counting down.
CACGAATAAGAAAACTAACAAACATATAACGCAATATATCACGACATTATTAATAAATAAACAGAAGCAGGTTCCGTGTTGGTTAATTGTCGTCATCGCCGCATCATGCTAACAGAAACATATATCGCGTTGTAAATTGCCGACGCCGCTGCAACGCGCGAACAGAAGACGAATAACACGCTATACATTCTCACCAACAGGACTGCTGATGCAATACAAAGATCCATTAGCTTTAAATCAAGTGAATATTAGTAACAGCAACCAACATCTTGTAAAGGTAAAAAATGGCTTCCAAACCGAGAAGAGCAGAAGAAAGTAGGCTCATATTAGGATTGTGGAACCCATTTTTTAAACCAAAAACAAACTAAATTTTTATCCCAAATCCAATGGGTTACTGAGGCAACCGCCTAAACCATGTTCTTAGAAGTTAGAAACCACAAAGAAAATATCTACACCCTAGAGCTAGATAGATTTGGGTTTCATCTGTAATTTATTAACCAAATGATGTACGAACATATAGAAATGAACAAAACATTCTAACAAATTTACGATGAACGCCACAAATCAACCCATTTTCCATATCAAAATTAGGGTTTTACCAAATCAAAGAAAGAACGCTACAAAAATGATGAAGAAGACAACATGGAGTCGTCAAGAGTGGGGATCTAAGAATGAAACACACCTTGTGAGATAATAAAGCAGTGAAACCTCGAAATGCTAAGAATCCATAGTCTCGGTAACCCTTAATTGAACTGAAAAAATTGACCATCGAGAGAGAAAGACGTTGAAGACTATCCAACGCTTCTCTCTCTAAAGACGATGTGCTGGTGATTATCCAGTGCTCCATATGATCCAAATTAATTAACATTGCAACGTCGGAGGAGCAAGACGGAGGAAATAGGCGGTAGGCGGTCGATGAAGGAGTTGAAACTGAGGGCGAGAAAAAGGGGTAGGTACTGAAAATCTATGGGATAAGAGATAAGATAGGAAAAGTGAAAAAGCACGGGCTCTTGATAAAGTCATTACAGCCGTACAATTATTCACACACATCAATCCACAGCCATACTCATAGAGTTGGAACATATAACACATCAGCAGCTTGTACACTATGCTTCATCCCTTGTAAACTGTGATTTGAAGTTGTAACTTATGCATAATGGGTTGTAACAAAAGTTGTAAACTGTTAGATAGTACAAGTGGGACGACCCGCGCTTTGTCACGGAGTCGGACCGTTTCATAGACTCGATTAGCCAAAATATTAGACATACGGTTTGTGTGAAACTCGTCCCGTGAAGGCATATATATTTAGTTCTATGATCACTTGATAGACAAACCGAAGATAAAAATAAGCATTCTATGATAAGCCAAGACCAAAAATAAGCTAATCTATATTTGTTTTATGATGCAAATTCATAAACAGGCGGCGTCATTGGCTATCAAGTTGACCCCATTTGTCTTATGGCTTCCAAAAGTATAAAATTTAGCGTGCAAAAGGTGTTGGAGAGGCAAAGATTTCGATTTGTTTTTTTATAGTTTGAGGCGCCATTGTAATGTACCAATGTACTATTATCCATATGAAATCAATGTAATGGATCACTATCCTTGGTGAATTAATGCACCATTTATGTTTTTATTATGGCACATGGTTTAAAATTAACCAAACAACCAAAGCAATTGCATACAATATCAAAATCATCCGTCAATCAAATCATCTTGAAGTTTCACAAATTCTTTGTAGCAAAAGGTTCTTTCCAAAAATTCTTTGCACACCAAAATACCTACCTAAGTTATTTTTTCCTTTATGCAAACAAAAATTACCAACTATTTGACCTTCCAAAGTCAAAATAGACAAATCTCAATACCATAAAATTTGACCCCTAAAACAACACCTTCTCATGCACAAAGCAGTGCATATAAAATGGCAGCTTACTTTTCAAAGCAAACAGGTCCAAAAATAAGAACATAAAACAGGCATGGGTCATAAGATTTCAGGAAAAGCAACCAAGGTGTAACAACCATGAAGTTTACAACGATAAACTATAAAGTGGTATTTAATCATCTTTATTTATCTATTCATCTACTTATTTATTTATTTCAAAATAATAATAATAATATGAACGTTTGATCAATAAAAAAATATATATTGTTTTACATCGACGTTATACATATATGTTTAGGTAACATTTATTATAAATCCTATGATGTTGTAAAATATAAATCTATATAATATATATATGAAAAGATGACTACCACGTGGCATCACCACAACATTCCTTATACTCATTTTCCCGCTCAAATGATCTTCTACTAAATGAAACGCGGATATGGGCTTCAACATACGTGGATCCTTTTTAAAAAAAAACCTAATTCTCAATCTCATTCTGCTCATCTTTGTTCGAAGTCTCCGCCTCATTCTGCTCCTCCGAAATTTCGCCTCCATCGATATCGGCCTCAGTTAGCATCAATTCAGGCGATCGCTTCATCACCGATTCATCAAGATTCAACGTAACAGGTTAGTATTTCTTTCGATTTGAACCTGTTTGTTAGAATCTATTCATTTCCCTCCTCCATTGTTCTCTCCAAACCCAAATACCTATCAAATTTGCCCCATTTCCATTGGGATTCACGGATTAGGTTTCCATCTTCGCTCAAATGAAGATCCTTTAATGGATTTGAGGATTTGAGCAAATTAATTAATAGATTTGAGGTTACCTTTCACCCGTATACCTAAAATCGGTCGTCGATGTAGCAATCATCAGCGGAATACAAGATCAAAACTCTGAGATACAGGTATATTCAGTTCTTAATCCATGATCATCATCATCATCTTATCATCTTTTAACCCATCATTGATTCACCTAACAACCCTAATTTAAGACTTCTGAGTATTAATACACAAATTTTAAATCAAATTTACAATTTATAAGACTCACCTAAGAACCCTAATTTAAGTCTAACATCAGATTTATCTTCATATCTATTTTACAATTTTTTGGAGTTTTGATGTTCTTTCTATATATTTCTTAATTGATTATAATGCCAATTGCATCTAAGTACATATATATTTCTTAGTCAATTATTCTTTCAATTGAAGTCAGGATTAGCTAAGATCCTTTTCAGTTTAGTTAACTCAATATTGTCTTCAAAGTCAGATGTGTATATCAAACTAATATCTGTATTATGATCTGGCCATATTGATTACTCTTTATGTTAATACATTCTACAACATCAAATATAGATAGACTGCTCTGTTGTAACACCCGAGTTTCAATTTAGGAAAATAACGTTAAAACGTTAGCTTGGAATTTAGGTCCCAGAAAATTTTCTTTAATTAACGTCGTTAAAACGTACGATTCACCCAAAAGACATGATAATTTGTTTTTAATACAAGTAACTAGTGTTTTAGCACCATTACAATTTACAAAACAACGCCGATGTCAACGGTCTTCGAGTGTTCGGTCCTTGGACTTGCTTGAGGAATCCAGACCCGCACATCCCCTACCTGCATTCAGCTTGAACGCATTAGTAATAAACATATTGGATGCAAGAAACGACATTGAACTAACAAACGAGGACGATTTTCAACATTTTGAACCACCTCCACCGTAGCTTACGCCAGCCACCGTAAGCTACGGTGGTCCTGGCTAGGCTACGGTGGCCAGGCGCTGTGGTACGGTGGGGTTTTCTCATCAGGGGCCACCGTAAGCTACGGTGGCACCGTAAGCTACGGTGGCACCTGGTGGAACACCCCCCTTTTTGTTGCCCTTTTGCATCCGAAATCTATCCGGGGTAACCCCCAAGCATTCCTTTCGAACTTGCAATGTAACGCGAGTCTAATAACACGACTTTTACGGCAATTACCAATGTCAAAACATATAACCCATTAAACCACCCAACGGGTCTAACTCAACTACACTATATACATATTTCTACATACGGTTTAGTTACCAAAATTCTTTTTTATCGACCCATTGGTCACCATCGATGCTTTGGGCTAACGCATGAGGATTCAATAATCCTTAAGGCCTCAACATCGCTTGGTGTTCTAATTAGACAACTATAGGTTTAACAATCGTCCTTATGGAACAACTTGTTAAACCATTATCCTTTAGGTGCATCAACGTTTTACCATATGCAATCCCTTTTCTAGGCATGACTACTACAAGTCATTTTACCATCTCGAGTATGCACTTAATAACGAGTACCTAGTCAATTCAACGACCACTTGTCCAACATAATTCATATGAATATAACATGTAGGAATACGTTACAAGACCATTCCTAAAATTTCACAATTAATGTGGTTCACATAATTCATTTAGTTGACAACTAAAACTTGGTTCATCACCTTGATTCATTTGAGTTTTTACACATTAGCCCGCTTGACCCGTTAACATGAATCCTAATATTCATATTTCCTACCATTAGCGTATCATAGAGATTTCTAAATCCGCTTAACCTCCAAATAACAAGTTATACCATGATTGTGGTTTTCTACATGCTATTTAGCCCCTATGTATCCATACCGTACAAGATTCAACATTACACATCTAAGATGTCATAATGTAACCTTGTTTAGGCACATCATCAATTAGCTAGATTTTGACTCTTCTTAACATATTCATAGCTTTCCGATTTGAACAAGTTTAACACTTTACTCGTCAAGTTGCATTACATAACATTATAACCATAATGGGCAATAAACTAAATGTGTAACATAACATAAATGTTACCTCGTGAGCTTTAACCATCTTTACCGGGTTTACCGTGTGTCCTTTGGCTTGGTTGCTTGACGTGGACTTAATTCTTGTTAGATACACATGACATCGTCAACCATGATTCTCTATATCACATTTGTCATGTTTTAGTACTTGATTCAATTAAGTACACTTTACATCTAACATTTATATCAACTACACATTAACCATACAACATGGCTTAACTCTTTCACATGCTAATAAGCCTTATGTCCATGAGGTTTCTAAGGCATCTAACATGATTTCCATATGTCATGATTATAAACTTTAACACTTGAAACATCAAGATATATCAAGGCTTCACATTTGGCGTTCGTTTGCAACCATATACTAACTAAAAACCCATTGAGGCATTTTATCAAACACCTTGTGTGCATACGTATATGCACACACATAACCCCATCCCTTGAATCTCCAATTAACCATTTAACATAGCGTTGGTGAAATCCATCACCAACTCATCATCAATTCATCATATAATACCATATTCAAGCAATAATTTAACTAATGCAAGCAATTTCACCACTCTCTTAAGTGGTCATCTAGCATGGAGGTTCAAGTATGAGAATTTGGTGACTACTTCACCAATTGCTACTCAAGATAGAAATTTATGCAACATATAAGGTTTCTAACATCATGAGATTCATATTACATCAAAAGTTTGCAGATTTGAACCCCTAATTTTCAAGATTAACACATGCAACATAATGGGGTTTTACTTACTTGATGCCATGATGTGTTTAGAAGGGTAAAAGCACATCCAATTTGCTCTTGGTGACAAGAATTACAGCTTATAAGCACCTTGATTGCAGAATTTTGGAGCAAAGATGAAGAAGAAGGGTGGGGGGTCGAAGTCCAGGTCGTCCATACGACCTCCCCCTCTTTCCTTTCCCTTTTTGTTTATTCATCTATTATTATATTACAATTCTAGCCCCTTAAATTCAGCCTTTGTTTTAATTTTAACAATAATATCATGTTACACAATATACCCCCATAGTTTCACATGAAAGTAACTTCTACTAATATTTGGTATTGTTTAAGTTACTAGATTATACTGACTAGACGTTAACGGGAATTCAATTGTTTAAAATTTAGGATGTTACATCTGTAGATTTTGTAGAAACTTCATATCAATTTGGGTACCATGTGTCTCAAAAACTAATGTCTACTTATGTTCTTTTTGTGTGCAGGTCAACTTCACGTCGGAAAAAAACTTATTTTGTGAAAACATGGGCCAAGAATTGTCAAATTCCTTACAAGACATTGTTAGTTTTCCTTTAATTGTCTTTTTTAATTTATGTATATGATTTCTGTAACAAAACTAATTTGAGCAGACAAATGTTTGTGCATAATGGTACTCACTTATAGAGGTTTTTTATTTGTAGCTTGGTAAAAGTATAAGTTACCCTTGAGGTATGGTTATTACCGCTGCATTAATGATATGAAAATGACTGAGTTGTATAATAGAAAGTGAAGCATGTATTGGATGCCAATCTTACCTTGAGGTATGTACATTACATTTGCATTGATTAATTTTTCATTCATTGACTGTAGGTAATGTTTAACCAAAGCACAAACAGTTTGTTTTTGTTTTATTTCAGAAGCTAAATAGATATTTCAGCAAATACCAACTCAAATTTATGCAAATGATACTCATATTTTAAAATGATTGATTTACTAAAGTGGCTAAATAACTTTTATTAAAAATCACTAAAATTGAAATATTGTTACATTTATATATATTTAAACTGGATGACCTGAAAAAAATGTGACAACTTAAATGAAATTAGTGTAATACAAGTTTTAGTGACCACTAATCTGCTTTTATCAATATTAATGACATTTGTGTTTCTCAACTTTTTTAACCTTCTTTTATAATTTTTTTACTTTTTTATTTTGTTTGCTATACATTTTACTCACTAACGGCAGCATAGATTTCTTCTCTGAAGACTGGTACACACAGTTAGTCAAAGTTGTTGGAGTTAGCTTTCTTATTTATGCAATATAGACTTTCGAAAGTACACACCAACAAGTATAAGAATTAAATATATCACAACGAGAATTTGCTCAACGGGTAAAGATCTCTTACAACAAGTATAAGAATTAGTTAAAAGTGATTCAAGGATGCATGGTTTATTGTAACGGTTCTCATCAATCACCATTGTGACATGAAACCTGAGCATGACTGACCCGGTGGTGATCACAAGATGCATATATAATATTTGGTACTAAAAATCATGTTCTAACATAATGTGTTTAGTATATGTCAAGATAAAAACAAATCACACTACTAATGTTTTTATGTATAGCTTGACACAGGAGCTAAGTCTAGCACTACAGTAAAATGAAGTTGGATCTCTTTGATAAATTGCAGGAGCTATGGTTAGTATCTGCAAACTCTATACAATTTGGAATGTTGACTATTTTGGTCAATAGGTTGATTTTGGTGGTCAATGGATTTGGTGGAGATGCATGATGATGATTTTAAGTAGTGCTAGGATTTTATTTTCTAGAATAACTTTTTAATACATGTGTTGACTTCCTGATCACGTATTTCCTGGGAAAAGTTTTAGGTTGCTGAAAGGAAAATGAGGATTGATTTCATGATTGTTTTGGCACCTATGAATTCATATAATGAGTTTTGTTGTGTGTAATTTTGCTTAAATCAATTTGCAGGTGTGTTTGAAGAAAAGATTTGTGCTCAACCGAGTGTTTTGAGGCAATTATATTTTTTTAGCTAATAATTCAATATAGGATAAGCGTTTAGATCTATGGTGTTATTAAATACATGACTAATTTGATCATAGGAATAGCCTATTGAGGAATTGAGCCTGGAATCAATGATCACCTTCATTTTACGGCATAATAATTTCTCTTCGTTTGATTCATGGCTTCATATACCATTCTAATTGAGGTCAGATCAAGTTATCACTCGAACACTACAGATGCAACTACAATTGATGATGTCAACTACTTGAAGTTTTAGTAGTTAATTTATTATATTTTAATAGTCTTTACTTTTCACAATTCAAACAAATTTACCATAGTATATTAATATTGTCATTAGTTCATTATTTTTTTTTAATCCCAGCCTGTGCGATGTACGAGTATGATTCGCCCTATGGAAGCAACTCGAGGGCCAAACAAAAGTATTTCAGCTCAGTAAGGAAGAAAAAGATTATGAAGGAACATAAATTTCCTGCTCAACCCCGTCTTCGAAAGCAGCAACAACAGCAGCACACCACCACCACCGAGGCGAGGCATCAACAAAAAGTTGCAATCGTGGGAATCTTGAGTTAGAGGTTTAACATAGAGTATGGGTATCCCAAAGAAGCAACAAGGTATTTTAATTTCAATGGGTTATAGTTAAATTTCAAATTTATGTCTCTTAAAGATGACATATTTATGTCTCTTAAATTCACAACAACTATGTCTAACAATGTTTTTTGATCAAATTGAGGAGTGAAATTTAAGCATAACCAATCCTATACAACAGCACTTCGCCAAGAACCGTGTCTAATCATGTTTTTATATCAATGGAGAATCGATATGCAAGCTTTCAAATTAAATTAAGACTAAAAGACCAAGCTTTGGGCGGGAGCTGTTACTTCTCTTCGACACAGGTCTGTTTGAACATCTTTATCAATTCACATATCAGATGTTGCTTTGGTCGAAAATTTCCGGTTTGATTTTACAGGTAGTTTATGTCCACTGAATATATACACAAGGTTTTTATAAAGTAGAGAGAGAAATAGGCGGATTGGATAGCAAGCCAAAAGAGGGGTGATGGGTTGACTTTGGCCACATCTTATCCAATTTTTTTTTTTAATTTTAACATAAATTAGTTTCTTAAATATGACTACAAAGATTACATGAGAAATTTCATATGTATATTTTTAAGATTTCTGCTTAATGAATTTGTTTCCTTTTGTTGGTTTTTGGATAAAATGAAATATATGTCTTACCACATGTAGTTTGATGACTAAGACGAATTGCTTTGATATCTTTTGAGAAAATTCACTCCTAACAATCAATAAATGTCATCGAAATTTTAAGCATACGGTTCCCGCGCATTGAACCTGACATGGGGCGAGGGTTTACGGATTCCAAATGGTTCCCGCGCATCTCAGGGGTATGGTCTCACGGTGGTTGATGAGTCGAGCTTGGACATGGCCCCAAAAAGGTAGGCTTTGTAAGGATCGAATATAACCCAAACACAATATCACGATCTCTAGTGAGTGTGCGGAATCCAAACACTAGAGTGATTCAAGATTAATCGAGAATTATAATGAAAAGCAAGAACAATACGAATTAGAACACAAACCGATTTGAAGAAAACACTTTACTATTGATCACTGATTGCTACACACTTGTCGAAATTCTCCTTGAGAATTTCTTGAACACCAAAGTCGCAAAACACTATTAGAGCAACCAACAACCTATTCTAGACAATAATAGGTTCTACTTATAGGAGATGATTAGCTTGTTTTCCAAGCTAATCTCCTAAACCCTACTTAACTATAATTCCCGTATTTGACATTTCAGGCCCACTAAACTCCATCTAAACTCTATCTAAATGAGCCCAAACATGTCTAAATTGGCCCAATGACCCAATATACCCATAACCCAAAAATAGTCCGTCAGGTGATGATTTAATACACAAGCCACAAATTATTCCCTTACAATCTTCCCCTTGGCTTGTGATATTAAATGTCTTCTACTTTCAATCTTCAGACTTGCAGTCTTCTCCTTAGCTTGATCATGGGTTGATGAAGATTCTTTTCTTTAACAATCTTCATTGGGCTTCATGTGGGATGATTGATGGCTCTTTCTCTCAATCAGCATCAGCTTGAACAGCAAATGATGAACAAGTAATGAGAGGAGGATTCTCAAATACTTGCTTCTTCTTGAAAACTATTGAGTCATTGCTGAATCAGTAGTAACTGTCTTGACTTGCTTGTGACTTCATAGGACAAATTTTGAAAACCTCTGTCTTGGCATTCTTGAATTTCTTGTTGTGACTGCTCTGCATCTTTTCTTCAATTAGCTTCCCCTAAACTTGAGAACGGCGTCTTTGGAAGCTTTACTTGAACAACCAACAAACTTCCCCTGAGCATAGGGTGAGTCCTTTTTCGGCTGGTTCTTCAACACGTACAGTAGCAAAGTTCTTGCTTTGGTCAACTGAGTCCTTGACCTTCTTCTCCATGAGCTGTCTTTCTCACTTAACCTGTCAAACACAACATGAAACAGACACTAACCAGACAATGATGACTGGTTATCGGGTTAGCATTACTTAACCAAACAACTTTCCCTGAACCTGAGGACTCTTTTTATTATCTCCCCCTGAGGTTCTGAGGGAGGGTCAAACTTTCTTGCATAAAACCCATAAAAAAAATTTATTTAAACTTCTCAAATCAACCTGGCCAATTCATAAACTTAAGATAACACAAAAGAAACAAAACAAACATACCAAATTACTAAACGAAAAGGTTTTATTTTGGGATCAAACCGTCTTTGTCTGAACTGAGGAACCCTTTTCAGCATTTGTTACTCGAACACGTCCAGGCGATTGCCAGTATATTGGTCCTTCTTAAACCCATGTTCCTCATTTTCCCGGCTGTTTGTCACTTATTTATCTTTTAGATGCATTAATTATGAACATCCGACAGTCACACACAAATCCTAGGTAATTAATATGTGCAGTCTATCAAGCTTGATCATTCCCTACCACATATTTTCACATTCCCATATCCAGAGTTTTGAATCTTTTCTCGAGACTTGGTTGAGAAGAGAAAGAACATATCATAAAAGAGATAGGAATAATATACAAAGACTTGTATGATTTCAACTCAGAGGCGTTTATCAGTCAGGTGGTAACCTTTCATCAAACACATAAGCCTGGTCACAAAGTCAGGACTAAAGGGTTTTGGACGCTATAGGGTCTCTTTTGTTGTGCACATTGGCATCTTTTGGGGTGTAAATTATATACAGTGATCTGCAAGCACGTTAATCCAGACTAAGCAGGTCTTTGCTCACACAAAACAGAGGAAAGTCTGATTAACACGTCAACCATTCTACACCAGGTCATTGCTCACGCAAAGCAGAGGCAAGACTTGACTGACGGCTTTGACATCCCCGGATCTTTGCTCACACAAAACAGAGGGGACGCCGATTCTTTGAGATTTTCGATTCAACGCTTTGGAGTCCGGCGTGTGTATCGGGAACAATTTCGCAGTCAAATAGAACAAGCACTTAACCTAAGTGTGTGTTTCCCGTCAAATGACATACTTTATCTTTAAGTGTTGTGACCCATACCTTTGTTTTTGGAACTGAGCCTACCGAGCACATCACCTTGGATCATGTCTTTCACTTTTGCCTTACGCGTGTCAGTCATTCTGAGAACGGAAATATTTCACTTCCCTGCCTTCTCAAACACAAACAAAAGATTAAAAATTAAAAAGCACAATTTTTTAGGGGTCAACTATTTCATCTTTTCTATTCTTCCCCTTGCTTTTTGATTTTTAAAAATCAACACACATTTTTTTTATTGACACACAGACGCATCACTAAATATCTACTAAAACTGGCCAAGCTAACCTTCAAAGTTAATCTTTTGAAAATTTTCTGAAACAAACAATTCAGACAATGTTACCTTTTCTGCTGATCTTTTCAGATTTACCTCTCACATAGAGACATACCCTCCATTGAAATCTTCATGTCATGTAGTAGAGAGATGCCTCCTATCATGTGCCTGGAACAATCACTATCACAAAGAAACAAGGTTAATGAAAGTCCTCCTTGACTGTTCCCGCACAAGGTGAGAGATCAGTTAGCCATAGGTACCCATGCCATTGTGGTTCTGGGTAGACCCGATGAATCAATGAAAGTAACTTCTTTTAAACACATGCCCTTTGAAAAATCAGGAATTTGAGTTGCAGCTGCCTTTGATTTTGGTTTCCAGATTCCAGGTGATTTGAAAGTTGTTTTAGTCACCTTTGAAGTAATGACTTTAGGTATTTCAACCTTCTTCATTTCAGGTTTCCTTTTTGAAAACAGTTTTAGTTACCTTTGGAGGGGTAACTTTAGGTTTGTCAACTTTTTGTTGTTTTGAAATTGGTTTCTTCACCTTTTTATGAAAATTTTCATAATTTGGAAAAACATATTTTTGATTTGAAAATTTTCTCCGCTCTTTGGCATTGCCCCAATGTTGATCAGATGGTTTTATCTTAGGAGAAACAGTCTTCATTGCCTTAGGTGGTTGCACCTTCATTGGCTTAAACTTAACTGATTCCTGAGATGAAACACTTTGACTGTGCAGATAATATGGCTCATAGGGGCGATAAAGACAATTTCGGGCAATGTGACCAGGATTGCCACAATTAAAGCAAGTCTGCTTCTTGAGATAGAAGTCAGACGTGTAACCGTTTGTCCTTAGCTGCTGAGGTGGAGCACCATTTGCTTGTGTCTGCATCTTTGACCCGTTTGCAAATCTTGGGTTGAATGTGGGCTGGTTCCTTGAAGCTTCAGTTCTTGTGCTCCATGTATTCTTTGATGTCGAGGCAGCATTTCCGCAACTGCAATTGCATGAGCCTACAGATGAAACTGGAGACTTGTTTGTTATCTTGGGCCTTTCAATCTTGATAGGAACCGAAGTTGGAGGCTTGATGGTGATCTTGGGTCTTAAGCTCTTAATGTGAGATGATAAACCACCATCATGACCCAAGCCTTTGAACTTAGTGGAGAAGGATGGTAGTTCATAGCCAGCATCTGGTTCTTGGTCAAACATAGACCCAGATGTCATGAATATCTTACCATTGGGTCTGGTAGTCATCACCACTCGTTCCCGCTTTACCTCATCCACCACTTTGGAATAAGGAGTCTCGATCTTTGGATAAGGAGTCAACTTTTGTTCATCAGCTTTCTTCACTTCATTAGAGCTTGAGCCAGTACACTCAGTAGTGTTATTTGACTGAGTTGCTTCTGTGGCTGTCTTTTCATCTTTATTCACAGATTGAGGCCCATATACCATGGTTGCTTCATTCAAGGACTCTTTCAACAATTCATCTGCAGTTTGGGGCACTTTGATGTATTCATGTTGTAATGGGGGAGGAAAATTTCCATCCCCGAGGCCAGATGTTTCTTTTACCTGCTCGAGTCGCTCCTCTGATTTGAATAAAGCACGATGAGAGTCCGTCATTTTCTTTTGAATAACTTGATGTTTCTCAAGGGCAGATTGGGAAGTGTCAAGTTTGGTTCTTAGTTCCTCTACCTCCTTAGTTAGCTCTTCTACCTTAGCGTTAGTAAGCCTAAGATAGGTGCTTTTATCACTCAATTGTCTTTGAAGACTCTTAACATCAACCTGAATGGCCTCAAGTTTCTTTATAAAAATTCTGGTCTTACCTTTGGACTCCCTAAGGTCTCTATCAATTAATTCGCGATTTAGGGTCTCATTGGTAAACTTACGTTCCCAGTCTTTACATTCATTCAAAATAGCCTGACACTTAGGGTTTAGGCATTCCTCATTATTGTTGGTGCATGAAGTGGTACCTGGTAGAATGGGTGCCATGAACTTCTTTCGATGGAACTTCTGGATCAAGTACGAACTGAAAGACTTGAACGGATTGAAAAGGGGATCAATCGAAAAGTGGGTTTTCGATCGGAAAGTGGGTTTTCGGTCGGAAAGTGGGTTTTCGGTCGGAAAAGGGTTGGATCGAAAAGTACTTTTCGATCGGACAGGGGGTCGGTCGAAAAGCAGACTTCTTGATCGAAAAGTGTCAGCGGATCGAAAAGTCTCAGTGGGGACTTTCCGATCGAAAAGAGAAGCTTATCGAAAAGTCACCGGGGGACTTTCCGATCGAAATGCTCTGATCGAAAAGTCACAGGGGGACTTTCCGATCGAAATGAAGTCACAAGGGGGACTTTTCGATCGACAGATGGCTGATCGAAAAGTCACAAGGGGACTTTCCGATCGAAATGGGCTGATCGAATAGTCACAAGGGGGACTTTTCGATCGAAATGGGCTGATCGAAAAGTCACAAGGGGGACTTTTCGATCGACAGATGGCTGATCGAAAAGTCACAAGGGGACTTTTCGATCGAAATGGCGCGACAGAAAAGGCTTTTCGATCAGGAGGACGATCGAAAAGTCTAGAAACAGGGTCGAAAAGTCTCCAAATCACGAATTAAGCACCTCGAAAACTCCTGTCTTGACTTGAAACCCGCAAAAATACTTCCGAACGTGCTAAAAGCTGAAAATCACCACAAAACTCAAACGGTTAGTTGTCAAAAACTTGAATCGGATATCGCGAAAGCCTCGAAACTTGCGTTTCTTGGCTCTGATACCAATTGTAAGGATCGAATATAACCCAAACACGATATCACGATCTCTAGTGAGTGTGCGGAATCCAAACACTAGAGTGATTCAAGATTAATTGAGAATTATAATGAAAAACAAGAACAATACGAATTAGAACACAAACCGATTTGAAGAAAACACTTTACTATTGATCACTGATTGCTACACACTTGTCGAAATTCTCCTTGAGAATTTCGTGAACACCAAAGTCGCACAACACTATTAGAGCAACCAACAACCTATTCTAGACAATAATAGGTTCTATTTATAGGAGATGATTAGCTTGTTTTCCAAGCTAATCTCCTAAACCCTAATTAACTATAATTCCTGTATTTGACATTTCAGGCCCACTAAACTCCATCTAAACTCTTTCTAAATGAGCCCAAACATGTCTAAATTGGCCCAATGACCCAATATACCCATAACCCAAAAATAGTCCGTCAGGTGATGATTTAATACACAAGCCACAAATTATTCCCTTACAGGCTTAATGTGAAGTCATCTGTTGTTCAAAAAAAAATTATAGATGATCTTGGTGAAATTACTTTTGGATAGTAGTATTACCACATAGCTGTGAATGGAATATTTTATTTATAATTTAATGACATTTATTAAAAGTTGGCCTACATTTAAAGAATCCATGTTTTAGTCACGGTCACCTTTACGCTACATTATCAGGGGTTAAAAACATAGTTGAACTAAAAATTCTCATATTTGATGAAAACGGAAAAGTGACAAACAAAATATCAAATATTGTTTATAAGTCTGTATTTTCAAATTTGTAACTTTTTTTATTCTCTAATGTTAATTTTTTTCTTAGTTTCAATTATCGAATTACATATGTTATTATAAGTATTATTTTTTTATAAATCCGCCCATGCGTGGCACGGGTATCAAAAACTAGTGTATATATATACGTATATTAATATTAATACTTGTTGTTCAAACCAAATAGTATTATTTTTAACAAAATATTGAATACGTTATTTAAAAAAAACAAAAAAAGGTTTTTTTACGCAATTCACATTTTTACCGGCAGGGTCGCTGCCGGTGACCAATGTTCCCACCGGGAAACGGCCAAAAAACCATTAAATCGTCCGTTTTTCATCAAGTTTTTGTCATAACGTTTCTAAATCATGATTAAATTGTTATTGCGAGCTTAAAACCGACCTTAATTGCGAGTTAATCATCCGAAATCTCATAACTGTTCAAAATTTTAAAGCACGAATTAACTTACATTCACTCCGATTTGGGGATTATAAATTGTTCCTCGACACTCATTAGGCATTTGCGCACCAAATCACGTCGAAAAACCACTGAAAATCATCCCTGTTAGTGCATTCCGCCACCGCCGCCGCCGCGAGCTTCGGCGACCACCATTTTCGTTTTCCGACAACTTTTTCGAGGTAATTTTTATACTAATTTGTTCGGAATCCATCATAGATCAAAAGCCCCATGTTAATTTTGGCTTTCAAACCTGTTTAGATGTCCGATTTCATGGTTTTAGTTCTAGGGTTTTCGGGTAGGATATATGGGGAAAAAGATGACAGGGGGTTATAAGATAAATGTATTTTTATCCAACTTAAAACTAGAAAGCATTGCAGCCCAACTGGTCATGCGCGTGTTCAGTAACATCAAGGTCGCGGGTTCCACCCGACTTACCCGTTTTTTTGACATTGTTTGTGCTATTTCTTAATTTTCAACCATAAAATCATCTAAAAACAATTTAAATTTTCCAGAAAATTATAAATATATTTACAAAATGTTCTAAACCCCCATAAAATGTATAAATCATCATTTTAAAGTTTTTTTTACACATTTATAAAAACTTTACAAACTTTTTGGAACAAATACACACCTAATAAACCTAATTATATTTATAAAACATTCACTTATTTAATTAAATGTTTAGTCATAACTTATATGTTTAATCTTTTTTTATTTAGATTGACTATTCACCTAATTATTTAGTTAACAACATAATGATTTCGCCAATCATTTATTCGGTTGTATATTTTTCATTTGTTCATTCAACCGGT
This sequence comes from Deinandra increscens subsp. villosa, assembly GCA_039602395.1. Classification (NCBI taxonomy): domain Eukaryota; kingdom Viridiplantae; phylum Streptophyta; class Magnoliopsida; order Asterales; family Asteraceae; genus Deinandra; species Deinandra increscens. Next base: position 50,613,537 of record JBCNJP010000007.1, on the reverse strand, counting down.
TATTCATTCAATTACTTAGATATTTACTCAATTATTCATTAATTCATTAAGTTATTTCATTTATTTCGTCATTTATTTACATAGTTACTTATTCATTTGTTAAATCATTTATTTACTTATTAATTTGATAATCTATTCATTTATTAATTTAATTATTAACTCATAAAATTATTTTTATTTAGTCACATATTTATTTAACCACCTTATACTTCATAAACACAAATAAATACTTGTTAACTATAGTCGATTTTCAATCAATTTATTTAGTCAAATATTTGTAGCCAAAATTATCTATATAGTTATTTAAATAATTATTTTCAAACCTCATGTTGTCCTTTAAACAAAAACGACTTTATACGTCAAATACTTAATCAAGAAAATAAGGTCATCTTCCCCAAACTATCAAGTCCACCGAAACCCTAGATATCTCGAAACCCTAATATTCGTCCTCGTAACCCTAGGTTAACTAATTTTCATCATTCGTTTAGGAATCCCTCGAACTTTAAACATTCTCGTTAGGTTAAGCTAGCAATCAACTACTAAGGTGAGTTCATAGCCTCTTTTACTTTAAATTTTCAAACTATTTTGGGGTGGAAAACACGGATAAACTAAACTCACCATTGTTACTTTATTTTTAAGCAACCCATACATTTCTATTATGCTTCGTTATGAAACTTTATTAAGTCAATCAATCAATTATCACTACGCAAAGTCAAATATTGTTGAACACTTGTATTTTATACGGGTTATACCGTATAAACGAATACTTTGCCATGCTATTCATTATATGCTTCTGTGTAACTTGTATGTTATTTGGTCCCAACGCTGAGATTCCTTTGAGAGGAATTGAACACGAGGACAAACGTTTATGCTTTTGGTCCCAATGCTCAGATTCCTTGCGAGGAATTAAACACGCGGACAAACATTCATGTTATTTATCTGTCTCCTGTTATTTGATCATTCAATGCAAATTATTGATATATTTATTTAACATGTGTGACTTTGCAAACCCTAACAAACGTTTTACTTTAAGTGTTTCGTTATTCAAACCTATGACTCACCAACTATATACATAGTTGACTTTTTTCACGCGTTTTTTCAAGAATATGGGCATCCAGCATAAGTGTTGATTTTAGCTAGGAGCTTATGGACCTAGTTAGAGTTTATGTTATCATTTAAGCATTGTGCCTTGTAATAGACGTTTTAAGCTTTAAGTTAATAATAAACTATGGTTTTCCTTTTATTTCCTTGTGCTTCTATACTATCTCCATGACACCTCGACGTTTTCGCCATCGGTCGGGGTGTTACAGAATTGGTACAGAGCCTTGGTTATAGGGAATTAGGTTATTAGAAAATAATAATCTAGACTATAACCTTAGGGGCCAAAAAAAATATAATAATAATAAACCCTATAATTGATTTAGGTATTTGAATCCTCTCATTGAATATTTTCTCGTGAATCTCTTTTGTTGTGACACCTCGTCCAAAAATCAGGTCAAACCTCCTTACTTTGACTTTTGAAATTGTATTTGTGTGCATTAACTGATATGTTTAAACCTGTTAAATTACTGAGTTAAACTAAAAACTCACAACTGATGTCTCATAAACTGATGACGTAAATAAATCCCGCGTTTGTACTGGAAACATATACCCGTAAAATATGAGAGTTCTCATATGATAATTATGGAACTTCAATAATACAAATTTAAATATAAAAATAGAGTTTTTATATTTTATCAAAAAAAAAAACCGACATCACGAAATGTTAAGCGATTAAAAATATTTAAAACAACTTAGTTTTAAATAACGATCAAGCTTAAGCTGACGCGAATAAACAAGGTAAAATTTGTTAACAATCACGCGTATGAAAAACTGTTTATTAAATCAACTTTCTGAAAAGTGAGAGTAACCGACACAACTTACGTACTTTATGTACTAAAATATAATGAAAGCTACCCGTTGTCAAGACTCAACCAAAACCAATGATCCGTTCGGGCCCAGTTCGGCCAAAAAGCCCAATGAACCCGAAATCATGAAACGAACCCGTAATAATACATATTAGCCCAAACCCGATGAACTGAGCATCCGACCCGGACCGGAGGACCGGCCCGCGGCCCAACCGGCCCAGGTCGAACCCGGCCCCTCACCCCACTTGGCCTAACCCGAGAATACCCGGCCTGCCTCCCTTGTTAATTCTTTCGGGCTTCGGCCCAACCCACAAACAAATTATTTAAATTATCTGGCCCATAATTTTTATAACCTAAACCCACTACAATTTTTATGTAAAAAAGTTAGCCCATCAACTTTATAAAAATTGCCACCTTTGTAGTTTTATCGTGCTTGGGGTATATTTATAAAAGTTATGATTTCTAAACATCACTAACCTTCTTATATTTTATAAAAAACTTACTAAATCAAATGGTGGTTTATAAAACATGGAAAGTTTTTAAAAGAATAAAATCACCAACTAAGTTAAGGAATTAGCATGGTTCTAATGAAGGCCACATCTCCCAACCTATTCCCTAACCTATAACCATCATGTCTAATAGTTGGTAAGTACATGGTACCATGGGACAAAGGAGAAAACTTGTAGTCTTTAACCAAGAATTTGCCCATAAGAAGAACCCCACCATTCATCACACAACACACACTCTCCTCCACCCCCTCCCTTGTTCTCGCCGGCTCCTCCTCACCACCCACTACCGCCGGCAGCCAGCCACCCCCCCCCCCCCGGAGCAGCCTCCCTCAGCCGCCGCTGACCCGCCAAAACCACCACCAAAGCCGCCGCCTACCACCCTCCTTCACGAATCCACTTCCACCCCACTTGTGAGTCTCCTAACTCCCTTTCTTTCACCTACATTTCCATATGTTTAAACACCCAAGTGAAACCCAAGTCTTGACAACAATCATCAAATCTCTATATTTCTTTAACCAAATCATCTTATTCTTTCTTTCCTCTTTGATCTAAACATTCACTTGGAGTCTTTGGACTTAATATTTCCAAATGAATGGGTGTAACACAATCAAGAAATCAAATGAAAGTATGATTGTGCACCATGATCTTTCTTTTATGCTCTTAAAATGTTTTGATATTTTTATGATCCAAGAACAACCCCTAATGAGTATACATCCAAAAACTCAAAACTGAGTTAAGTATTCTTGGTTTATGTTGACATTTGATCCTTTGGTCCTAACACATAAAGTGTTGGTGGATTTTTATAAAAACCTAAGACTTTATAAGAAAATGACTAATAATCATGGGTGTTAACCAACAATTTTTCATTTTGCTTATGTTTGATTCATTAATGGATTGGATTATGGGATATAAGTAGTTTCTAATAACTACATATAGACATTTTATTATATTAATTAGACTTAATTACTAATTTAACATGTTAAGATGATTAATACTAGTTAAAGACTAAGTATCATTTACTTATACAATTTATGTCATGTTTTTTTTAACTAACACATTATTTACTAAATTGGGATAACATATGTATGGGAGAACTACATGAAGGATAAAATGTGACCTGATGAAAACCAACACATTAATGTGTTATAAAATCCTTACAGGGCCAAATAAATGATACATGAATTTTTGCTAAAAATGGTAAGAATAAAATTTATTGCAAATGATTAAACATAAATACTTGGGTTATTATAAATATAACTATAAAGGGGCATGTTCTAAAAAGATAAGGTTCTATAAAGATGGATATGTCTTTTTACAAAACAATTTTTATAGAAATAAATAAGAGGCACACATAGACTTTTGAATATTTTTGTAAAACTTTTAAATCTTACCTTGATTTTTAATCAATCACATGTCCTATTTTTTATGCAAAAATAACTTAAAGATTTATAATAAATCCAAGTATCTCCAATATATTATTTTAAAATGATATTTCAAGTCTCTAAATAGAAATAAATATTATTATATATAACAATAAAATTTGAAGGTGAATAGGAGACTTTTTATTTCTCATAGTTTGGCCACCAAACTTTGGGGTTTTGACAGTTTCTACCCTTTATACTTTTAAACACTTTTTTCTTTTTTAACGAAATAGTAAAGTTTTGGTTTTCATAGTTTAGTCACATATGTTTCATATTCTTACGTTTTGTACTCTAACTTTTAAAGTTTTGTTGCTTTCTACTTTGGCCACACAACTTTTAACTTTTCTACTTTCGTTTTTAGTATATTATTATAGTTTTATACTTTCACTTCAAGACTTTTAGACTTTTACGTTTTATACCCCTTAACTTTTTAACCCTCTAACTTTTAAAGTTTTTTTTTTATTTTAAGTTTTGTTGTCTTCTACTTTGGCCACGAAACTTTTAACTTTTCAACTTTCGTTTTTAGTATACTTTTATAGTTTTATACTTTCAACATGATACTTTTAGACTTTTACGTTTTATACTCCTTAACTTAGTATATTTTTATAGTTTTATACTTTCACCACGAGACTTTTAGACTTTTGCATTTTATACTCCTTAACTTTTTAACCCTCTAACTTTTAAAGTTTTTATTTTTGTTTTAAGTTTCTTTGTCTTCTACTTTTACCACGAAACTTTTAACTTTTCTACGTTCGCTTTTAGTATACTTCTATAGTTTTATACTTTCACCACGAGACTTTTAAACTTTTACGTTTTATACCACTTAACTTTTTGACTTTCGTTCAGTATACAAATTCAATCCCGCAGCAACGCGCGGGGTGGTAAACATCTCGTTTTAGACTATAAAATATTAAACGACTTCTGTTTGCTAGATTAGTAAATGTTGTCTTAAATAATTCAAATGATAAACGTCATAAACTTTAAATAATTACTCTTTGACTTAAAATTATATGTAAATGTTTTAAACAAGGAATTATTACAATTATTAGTGATTTTAATTATTTTAAATATTAACTAAGAATCTCATTTTCTTTTTCTTTTACATAAGTATAAATGATAAAAGGACCATTATTATTTTATTTAAACGATTATCCTTATTAGTTTATTATTGTTTGACATAAATATAAATCATCACGTACGTATTTATTTGTACTAGTAAATAATAACTAACGAGTTTTCAAACGAATACAAACGGGATATACGTCAAGACTTGACCGGTATCACTTGGGTGACAAATGTTACCCAAATAATTAGACCCTTATGCAATTGTCTTAATATTTATTTAGGATGCTACTCGTTATTACTACTGTCTGGTTTAGTTCATTCACCTACGGATTAGGTGAGTTTCACGACCCCTTTTCTTTTAACTGTTTTTAATACTCTTGGGGGAGAAATCATGAACTGACAAATGCTTTTTACTTAATATTATGGTTTATCTATTAACCGTATGACTGCTTGTTCTCTTACTGGTGCCCAACTATGGTACATTATCGTTATAAACGTTTGTACAACTGTATCACATCATTAATTGATTTCAATTAGTTCTATACGAAACGATAGCTAGTGAATAGATCTATTTGGGTTGACAACCCTGCCCATTTTAGTCGCTCCAAACCTGACTCCGTACATTGTTAAGGGGTACACGTTAGTTATTCTGCTCCGTTCGGTATCTCTCGGGCGAGATACCATGGGTGGGTAAACTGTTAGTATTTGAAATCAAGGTTCAGGTGAGATCTTGCAACCACAACGGTAAACCAACATAATATTTAAGTATGCCAAAACTGTTTTACGAATCTTAAACGTAGAGTCATAAACCTGTGAACCTCACCAACTTTATGTTGACCTTTTAAACGCATGATTTATCATATATTTGATCATCATAAGGGAGAATTGCAAATGGGGCTTCAACGTAACTATCGGACATGATTTCCGGATTCGTAGTCCTGAATCTATCCTAATAAACCGTATTATGTTTTTAATATTAAATTAAGACCTTATGCTTTCAAATGTAAAACATTGTCATTTTTACCACTCTTTTTCCGCTGCAATATAAATGATGAAATGTTTTTATAACGTTGAAACTACTAGAAGTCGTTCTATGTATCAGCGACTATGATTCCATCTCGCTCACACCCAACCCGTTGACCGGGGTGTGACAGATTGGTATCAGAGCCGTGGTTATAGCAACTAGGTTAAACAAATAAACAAAAACCAAACCTGGACTATAACCCGCTCCGAAGCTACCATTTGCAAGCAAGACCACTTCACTAGTATATCTACTTGTGCTAACTTGAGTGTTACCAATGTTATATTATTCTATCACAATGTATGTTTATTTCTGCCAATGTTATATGTGCTACAATGTCACACCCCAACCGACGGCGGAAACATCGGGGCATGATTAGATTGCCCATAAGCTCATGACAACTAATTTAGTAACAATAGTTAAATAATAAATTTTATTGATAACATTGAAAAATAAAACAATACATCACATATTAATAACAAATACAATTTCTTTATTAAACTAGGTCCAAAAGCCCTATGTGATAGCATCTTGAAACATCAACATCATAGCCTGCAACATGTATAAAATAAAGGGGGTCAACTATAAATAGTTGGTGAGTAACCACAAGTTTGATACATAACATATATTTGAAAAACATGCGTTACGTGTCATATGATAGAATAAGTGAAATATAACATGCTAGAAGATATTGACAACATGAAAGACTAGGCATAACCAAAATTACTAGTATAAAATGACAACATGAAAGAGTAGGCATAAGCAAACCTCAATGACATATGATAGATTCCCTAACCCGCAGGTTAGACTATATGAAATAATGAAATAGGCTCCAAACACCCAACGCCGAACCGGTCAAGTTGAGTGGGTTGTCAACCGATAGGTCTACCTTTGTTACCCCAGGCCTTACGTTAATGTTTATGCCAAATGAAAGACATGACAGACATGACAACCATGACATATTTGACATCCAATGATAAACATGAAAACCTTTGATAAACATGAAATCCTGTGAAACTCACATATTGACAAATCATGCTAGAAGTCACATAACACATAATTCACACATAGATCACATACGCATGGTAAATGATAAACTTGAAAGACAACACTTTGAAATAGGATACATGTTGCAACCCCAAAAATGAGAAAATGAGAAAAAGGGAAAGGATTACTCACTTGGATTAGAAGTTAAGTCCACGAAGCAAAAAGTTAAAGTGTAAGAATTAGTCCCGAAGATTCATCCTAAAAGAATAAAAGGGGATGACATGAATATTGAAATATGGGATTCTAAGCTCTTATGCATTTGGAGAATGGGTTTTAATGTTATAGATTGAAGTTTGAAAAATGTTAACCTTTAAGAGTAACAATACCTTAAACGTTACTAGACATGTTTTAGCCTAATAGGTTATGACACTCTCATCACAGCGTCCCAGGTAATCGCCCAGGTCCAACTATGGGATTTATGCGAACACTTATCCTTGACAGAAACCGCGACTACTGGTGTTTTCACCCTTCCAGTTACTACATGTCATTCAGGTCTCAAGTACTATCACTAATTATGTTTGATAAATAATAGGTTTGGTTCTAAGGCTTTTGAAATCCAAAAATAGTATTTATGTTCAAAACCTGAGTTACATATTAGAATGATTAAGAATTGGTTTAATTGTTGATTTGTGGAAAACAAGGCTAAACCCCCAATTTGTTCATGCATAAAAACGTTGACTTTTTTATTAGAACAATATAGATGAAATTGGACATGATAGTTTAGACTCATTGGGCCTAAAGAGCCTCTACAAAGCTACAACAAGCCTAAATGGGCCTAAGCAAGGCAACACGTCCTATGACGTGCCTTTGCAAAGCTAGGCCGTCCAAAGGACAAGCCTTAGCAATGCTAGGCGTTCTAAGAACGAGCCTTAGCAAGGCTACCTAAACGAGCCTAAAGAACCTAACTAAGAACCTAAACTAAACTAATTAAACTAATAAAGCGATAAATAAACGAATAACGAAAGGAAAGAAAGAACGGAAACAAAGAAAGAAAAAGTAGAAGAATTACCTTCAAAGAAGCTTTTCAAACGAGACGAGCTTGAAAGACAACACCTCTTCGCCGAGAGCATAAAAACTACTAAGCACGACACCCGAAGGGGTATTGTGGTTGTGGAACCGCCAAAATTGGTTATTCCACTTGTTTATACTCAAACTAGGAGTTGCAAGCTATTAGGGATCAAGGGAGGGTATTTATAGATGAGAAATGGAGTGGAAATTTGTTTTTGGGGTGATGTGGGATGGGTTAACAAGGGGTGGTCGCGACTATGAGATCAACATCTAACACTAAACTTGTTTTCGCGATTCCCGCTTCGTTATAACTCGGTTTTACGTGCGGTTTTCGCCCACGCTCACCATTTTTAGAGTACTATCATATGGAATAGAGTAATCCAACATTCATGGTGTTGAGAATTGGGCTTAAACCTTGAATCTTGATGTAGGTCGAGTTTTCAAGTTTTTAAAACATACGGATGTTACAATATCCCCTGCTTTAGGAAATTTCGTCCCGAAATTTAGTTAGTAGAGAATGTAGGAAAAAATGAATGAGAATAATTAAATGTTATACCGAAGAGTACACTTATACAAAAAAAAGTTATGAAGGTTTGCTTTGAAATAGTGATATAAACTAGTGACATGAATTTTGACACAAGACCAGGGCCAACTCTTGGTCCGACACCTAGCCCACTTTTAAAGCACCACCGATGCTTATATATAGGGTGTACCGCAGCTAACACACCACATCGTTGCTACTTGAAAAGAATTCTAGTTGCCTACGGAGAGACTCCCTCACACAACACAAAAAGCTCGAAAAAGGTTTTGATAAGGGAATACTTGACACCGCAAGATCCAGACGTAAAAATATATAACAAGTGATACATTTGACAATGACATTGTTAATGGCGTGTACACATGGAATAAGTACCATGCTTCATAGATGATTCGAAGACGAGAATGCATGATTTAACCAAACAACTTGATCAAGAAAGTGAAAGTCATAGTCTCCCCTACATTAGGATATCCAAACAAGGAGAGGCAGAGGATAGAATAAGATATTGTAAGGTTAACATGTATCCATTTGAAAGTGATAACTTGACTAATTAAAATCAATGTAAGTGAATGTATCCATCAAATTTGAAATCAATGTAACTGACAAAACAATGTCGGATTTCAAACAAGAGAACGCGTTCAATTCTGGCGAACTAGATGTGTCGCGATTCACACCCAGTCCACCTTTCTCGAGGCGCGGGGTATATATGAAATCCAAAAAACAAATTCCTTGCTAATACAACAAGACCTCACGGCTATGACCCAAAATCAATCGCATGGTTAACTAGTATTACATACAATTGACGGTTATAGTTTGTATGAGTCTTGGTTAGCAAGATTGGTAAAACATGTGATAGTGAAAACACGTGATAATGAAAACATGCAATATTAAAAACATGTGATAAGGTGGTCATGTGATAATGAAAGTGTGTAACTTGTAACAATGATGGCATGAAATAATGAAAACATGTGGTAATGAAACTTGACGTAGTGAAAACATGAAAGCATGAGATAGTGAAAACATTTTATCATGAAAAAGTGGGATAATGATAGCACAAAGGCTAATTGCGATAAGCGAATGGTTTACAAGTGCCAAGTGGTATATTAAATAGTATGATTTGAATGAATGGATTAACTTAAATCGAATGACATGAATTTGAAAGTTGAATATCAATTGAACATAAGCATGTAAGTTTGAAATCGTGAATTGAAGGTCGAAGCACGCAAGTCTGAATTTTGAAATACACGAGTTGAACCGGATGTTGGAATCTACACACCGAATATAGAAATCTTCAAACTAAGAGTTAAAAAGTGCAAGCCAAACGTTGAAAATCACAATCAAATTCACCATCTGTGAGTAGAAAATCGCAAACCGAACCCACCACTCAATTTTGAATAATGTGAGTTACAAACTTTTGAATAAACACATCATTTGTTGACACCACGAGTTTAAATCCATAGATCAACATTAAAAATTGCGAATTAAGTCCACACATCGAGTATTGAATAAAGCGATTTTGGAACTCATACGCAGCAGCGTATGGAAAACCACAGTTTAAATTTGAAACATTGAATAGCACGAATATAAAAAAAAATTACAATTTGTATCAAAATGCGGAATAACGCGAGTCTTCCCAAAGATTATTGTTTGGATCAAAATTTCATTAAAATTTGAAAATAGGATTCGAGTAAATTTGAACATCACCAACGAAGGCGATAACGAATTTATCCAAATAAGAGCTGCAAAAGAATCCAGGAGTTTCACAAGAATGCTTGGTTAGCCAAAAGAAGCTTATGGCTTGGCACAACCAAGGATTCGAAAGGTAAAGTTGATCATAACTGAGAAGTATCCATACTATATAAGTAGTACAGATACGGGGATATCGTCATCATGAATGCGATAAGAGTCTAAATTGGAGCCGTAATTGTGAAAGAAAGAAAATTAGAGGTAGGTAGCTGACACAAAACAATGTGAGGTGATATGGTGACTTGCCAACAGGAGTAGTACCGGGTAAGTTAATGCGGAAGTCGTCTTGGCGAACGGGAGGAAGACCCAATATGTTTCCGGGAAACACTTCAGTGAAGTCCCGAACGACTAGGATGTCTTGGACTCCCTATTCCTGATTACGAACTTTGACAATGCTGACCAGATAAGCCATGTACTCCTTATGCAAGTACTTGTGGGCTTTAACGTCCACAATATATGGTTTATCGCCATAGATTGCCTGGACTTGATTGTTGAGCGGGGAAAACAAAACGATCTTCATGATACACATAGATTTGACGTTAGCTAGGGTAAAAATGAGTTTGGATAAAAATGAATGTTAAGGCGAAACAGTTGGAACATCACGTAATTGTGATTGGAATACAACCTTGAATATGAAGGATGAGTTTTTTTTAATAAACATGTATAGTGATCTACTCGTAAAGTTGTAAAGTTGTAAAGTCGTAAACTCGTACACATGCAATCCCGTAGCATGTGGACTCGTAAACTCTCAATTTTCTAGACGAGTAAATTCCTAAACATGTATACCTAAAAGTGCAAAACGTGATATTTTGGAGGGGTTCAAAAATGGATAATTTAATATTTTCTAAAACGCGATATCATATACATGTGAGTTCGTAAGCTCGTTAATGGGTAAGCACGTCAACTCATAAGCATGTAATCCCGTAACCATGCAAACTTGTAATCTCGTGAACCCATCGATAAGCACTCGCTCACCTATAAATGAGTTAAAAAGAAAATACGTGCTATAAATAGGTTTTGAAATGATGAATGTAATAATAATAATTTTTTTTCATTGTACATAGAATAATGAAATCACGAATGGATTTCCAAAAGGAAGATCATAAGCTTAAAAACCAACTCACTGGATCCAAACGGTAAATTTGACTTAAGATCAAAATGTGACTCTGCGCAACCTGTTTGGCTAGTTTGATCGAAGCATTGTCTGCAATAGCCAGCCTAGGACACACATTGTAGGGTTGCGTGAATCACCAAGCAGGTGTGTCTATAGGGCGTTGGTGCAACAGGTTGGGCCAAGATTAGAATAATGGGTTGAGTCTAAAATGGGTTGGTAACAAGATTTGATAAAGCAATCAATCGTTCGCGGCTTGAGAATCATGAAATGAAGGTGTCGAAACTAAGCAAGAGCATTCTTAAGAATCATGAAATGAAGGTGTCGAAACTAAGCAAGAGTGTTTTATGAACTCAAAAGTTTTTTTTTCCGTCTAATATTGGGATAATCAGATCCATAGCACATTTATGGTGACGATGAATGACATGAATTTTAAATATAAGGATGGTGTGTGAAAAATCAAGAGTATGTGATATCATGAGGGTAACAAACTGATTGTATAAACATCGCAAAATACCTCGGGAATAGAATCGGAAAATTGTGACACTCGAGCTACTAAATAAATAACAAGGGGTTATTTGAATTCCCAAAGGTGAGTCGAAATGGAACTGTGAACCGATAACGTTAATCATAGGATAGTGTAAGATGTGATACGCCGCAGGAGTGTCGTATGACATTATGAAATTGTGAAATGGAAATCATAAGGATGACTTTGGATGTAATAAACACGAAATGTTTGAATATGGAATATCAATTGGTTAAAATATGAGAGGTAAAATATGTAAAATTGTGAAAGTAAGTGTCGATGGTGAAAATTTCAATATTGCCATTGAAATCACGAAAAGTGGTGTTTTAATCATGAAATCTTGAAAATCAAAAGAGTATCATAGATCGAAATCAGAGTATAAACCGGATATCATGAAATCGCATGCAAAACAAGAAATCGAATTGACTTGTTTAAAATCAATGGAATGGTTCTCATTTCCCGATTGGGAAACTGTCACCTTCGACTAGTCAGGGTTAATATGGTTCCTAGAAACATTTTTTATGACATGCTTTGGCCTAATAGGCTAAGGCACTCTCGCCAGAGTGTCCCAGGTAATGCTTACCTAAATAGACACCCCGACTACCGGTGCTTTCACCTTTCCAGTTACTACATGTCTCTTACTAAGGAACCTAACCCGAACGAGATTTCAAAAAGAAATCAAATAGTATCAGGTTCCTAAAATGGCATGTAAGGCACCATCACTAAGGAAAAGGCTAGGAAGCCTTAAATTGAGTGCATGAGTGTGTGATAAGTGTTAGACTTGAATTACATCCTAATTGAGGCAAAACAAGACATAAAAAGGGCAATCTCAAAACGAAGCATGCAATACACGAGGTTCTCGTGTTTGGACACCTAAGGCAATAGTCTAGGTCATTCCATTTCTAATAACCTAGTTCCCTATAGCCACGACTTTGATACCAATCTGTCACACCCCAACCGACGACGGAAACGTCGGGGCATGATTAGATTGCCCATAAGCTCATGACAACTAATTTAGTGACAATAGTTAAATAATAAATTTTATTGATAACATTGAAAAATAAAACAATACATCACATATTAATAACAAATACAATTTCTTTATCAAACTAGGTCCAAAAGCCCTATGTGATAGCATCTTGAAACATCAACATCATAGCCTGCAACATGTATAAAATAAAGGGGGTCAACTATAAATAGTTGGTGAGTAACCACAAGTTTGATACATAACATATATTTGAAAAACATGCGTTACGTGTCATATGATAGAATAAGTGAAATATAACATGCTAGAAGATATTGACAACATGAAAGACTAGGCATAACCAAAATTACTAGTATAAAATGACAACATGAAAGAGTAGGCATAAGCAAACCTCAATGACATATGATAGATTCCCTAACCCGCAGGTTAGACTATATGAAATAATGAAATAGGCTCCAAACACCCAACGCCGAACCAGTCAAGTTGAGTGGGTTGTCAACCGATAAATCTACCTTTGTTACCCCAGGCCTTACGTTAATGTTTATGCCAAATGAAAGACATGACAGACATGACAACCATGAAATATTTGACATCCAATGATAAACATGAAAACCTTTGATAAACATGAAATAATGTGAAAATCACATATTGACAAATCATGCTAGAAGTCACATAACACATAATTCACACATAGATCACATACGCATGGTAAATGATAAACTTGAAAGACAACACTTTGAAATAGGATACATGTTGCAACCCCCAAAATGAGAAAATGAGAAAAAAGGAAAGGATTACTCACTTGGATTAGAAGTTAAGTCCACGAAGCAAAAAGTTAAAGTGTAAGGATTAGTCTTGAAGATTCATCCTAAAAGAATAAAAGGGGATGACATGAATATTGAAATATGGGATTCTAAGCTCTTATGCATTTGGAGAATGGGTTTTAATGTTATAGATTGAAGTTTGAAAAATGTTAACCTTTAAGAGTAGCAATACCTTAAACGTTACTAGACATGTTTTAGCCTAATAGGTTATGACACTCTCATCACGGCGTCCCAGGTAATCGCCCAGGTCCAACTATGGGATTTATGCGAACACTTATCCTTGACAGAGACCGCGACTACCGGTGTTTTCACCCTTCCAGTTACTACATGTCATTCACGTCTCAACTACTATCACTAATTATGTTTGATAAATAATAGGTTTGGTTCTAAGGCTTTTGAAATCCAAAAATAGTATTTATGTTCAAAACCTGAGTTACATATTAGAATGATTAAGAATTGGTTTAATTGTTGATTTGTGGAAAACAAGGCTAAACCCCCAATTTGTTCATGCATAAGAACGTTGACTTTTTTATTAGAACAATATTGATGAAATTGGACATGATAGTTTAGACTCATTGGGCCTAACGAGCCTCTACAAGGCTACAACAAGCCTAAATGGGCTTAAGCAAGGCAACACGTCCTATGACGTGCCTCTGCAAAGCTAGGCCGTCCAAAGGACAAGCCTTAGCAATGCTAGGCGTTCTAAGAACGAGCCTTAGCAAGGCTACCTAAACGAGCCTAAAGCACCTAACTAAGAACCTAAACTAAACTAATTAAACTAATAAAGCGATAAATAAACGAATAACGAAAGGAAGGAAAGAACGGAAACAAAGAAAGAAAAAGTAGAAGAATTACCTTCAAAGAAGCTTTCCAAACGAGACGAGCTTGAAAGACAACACCTCTTCGCCGAGAGCATAAAAACTACTAAGCACGACACCCGAAGGGGTATTGTGGTTGTGGAACCGCCAAAAATTGGTTATTCCACTTGTTTATACTCAAACTAGGAGTTGCAAGCTATTAGGGATCAAGGGAGGGTATTTATAGATGAGAAATGGAGTGGAAATTTGTTTTTGGGGTGATGTGGGATGGATTAACAAGGGGTGGTCGCGACTATGAGATCAACATCTAACACTAAACTTGTTTTCGCGATTCCCGCTTCGTTATAACTCGGTTTTACGCGCGGTTTTCGCCCACGCTCACCATTTTTAGAGTACTATCATATGGAATAGAGTAATCCAACATTCATGGTGTTGAGAATTGGGCTTAAACCTTGGATCTTGATGTAGGTCGAGTTTTCAAGTTTTTTAAAACATACGGATGTTACATACTAACTCTGTTTCCTCTTGGAATATTATCGCAGAGATGACTTCAAGCGAAGTCGTTTGCATTACTGATTCCGATGAGGAGCAAGTTATACCGGACCACTTCCTGAGGATTTTATACCATCTAGTCCCGAGCCCGAGGCGGCCACTGCCGGTACCATCCACCAGTCTACCATCCCTTCTAGCTTTCTGACGCCTCTTCGGCCAAGGACCTCAGATGATACCCTGGACCACCGTGCCCCCACCGCCACTGCTGGTGCTTCAAGCACCATGGACCCCTTTGTTCTTCATGAGCGGTCTGTCCACACCTACCACGCCATCCCAGGCGGTGGTATGCTGGGGTTCACATTTGGGAGGACGTCTAGCCCCTCCCGACGTCGTGAGGCCGAGGAGACCCCGGATGAGCCGGAGCCTAAGCGTCGTCGCCAACCCGAGCATTCTCATCTGGACTGGATGCCTGAGCAACTCCAGTCTTGGCGGGACCGAGAGAGTTTCCCCAGCTTTTATGAGCTGGGACAGTCCTCCACCAGAGGAGGCGCCACACACCGCCCTCCTACTGGCATCTCGGTGCTCACCGACGAGCCCATAGCGGACACTGTTCCGCTACTAGTCGCTCGCCTACGCAGTCATGAGCAGGCCATTCAGATCATTGAGGGAGATGTCGATTAGATTCCCACTATGGCTGACCTTGGAGCCATTGAGACCTAGATTGCTAGGGTTGCTGGTCAGGTGGATGCCTAGCAGGCCTCTATGAATGCCCTTCATGCTCATATGACGGGTGTTAACTCGGTCGTCACTGATCTTCTTCTGTAGAACGAGGCTCTTCACATGAGGCTCGCGTCCACAGAAGAATTAATGGGCGCATGATGACCTACCTGATTCTCACATCACAGATCATGGCCACCCTGAACATGCCTCCAGGACCCCCACCACCTCCACCTTTCTAGATGACTTCCAGACTTAGACTTTTGACCACTATATTAGCAATGAAACATATTTGTATTTTATTATGATGTATTGATGGGACTGCGAGCCCAAGACAAAACTTAACTCTTGTAACTTTTGTATGTTTTATTAGTTAATATGGTGGAAATGGAAGTAGTATTATGGTTATGATATTATGTTATAATTGTTATGATTGTCATGGTTGTATGAATGTTATTGGTTGTTATTTCATGTTATTCATTTGCGTATGTTATAGCTTTCTACCTTATGTGTTTTCTAGGTTGTGTTTGCGTGTGTCATGTTATGGTATAATTGATGTATGTCGTGGCAGTTATTCTCGAGCATGTAATAACCCCATTTACATATTATCTAATTTTCCCTTTATGTTAACATTGGTAACTTAAAGCAAAATCATGCCACCAAGACTCCGAACCACCAGAAACACCTCACCTCCTCCTCCTATGACCGCTGCTGAAATTGAGGAGATGATTGCTCACCGCGTTGCAGAAACCGTTGCTGCTGCTGAAACCCAACGTCACACTAACGAGGGAACGCGCAGTAAGAAAGAATTTACCAATGTTAGAGAACATTAAGACTACAACTTCACCAAATTGTATTCAACGTTTTGAGCTAACAAATGCAGGCCCTCGTGAATGTTCCTATAAGGACTTCATGAATTGCAAACCCACCAATTTTAAGGGTTTTGAAGGCGCCGTTGGTTTAATTCGCTGGTTTGAGAAGATAGAGTCTGTCTTTCTCATAAATAACTGCCCCGTGCAGTACATGGTCAAATACTCCACATGCGCTTTCACTGATAGTGCACTAACCTGGTGGAACTCCCATGCTGACGCTATGAGGACTGACTTAGCCTATGCTATCACATGGGACGAACTCAAACAACTATTGCGTGATGAGTATTGTCCTAGAGAGGAACTACAGAAACTTGAAGTTGAGTTCTGGAACCTATCCATGAATGGAGCCGATGTCGCTGGCTACACTAAGAGGTTTCGTGAACTTGCTCATCTTTGCCCGACTATGGTCACTCCACCGTACAAGAAAATTGAACGATACATCTCGGGACTTGCATCACACATTCAGGGAAATGTCCTTTCCTCGAATCCTCATACCTTTCAGGATGCTGTGCACCTAGCACACAACCTCGTCTACCAAGCCAACCGTCAAGGTGTTAACCTTGGCAAGAAACAGTCTGAGAATAAGTCCTCTGATGCTGGTACTACCCCCACTTCAAGCAAGAAACCCGACAACAAACAGAAATGGAGATTCTGGAAGAATCGTGATGAGAAGAACTCTAAGAAGATCGTTGCAAGGGAATCCAGACCAATGTGTCACACCCCAACCGACGACGGAAAATGTCGGGGCGCAATGATTGTCCAGATGCACATGACAACTAAAATAAGTTATAATACTTAAACATGCCCTTTTTCATTAATCAACTGAAGATATTGTACAAGAATATTAAACATGCAGTAATACATATCAAACTGATTTAATGTCTTTAATCTAGGTCTAGTAATCCTAGCGTGATCACAACATAGCTCAAGTATCGATTCCTATAACATGTATAAAATCAAGTGTCAACTACAAAAGTAGTTGGTGAGCAATTCTGGTTTAATTATATATTATATATATATATATATATATATATATATATATATATATATATATATTTACTGAAAAACATGCGAAGTGTCATATGACAGAATAATGGGAAACATAACATATTAGTATAATTGGCAACTAGAAAACCTATTGAAAACCTGTTGAAATCCCTTGAAATCCACCTATTGGCAATTCCTACCACACATTATATAAAACATAATTCATTCACAAAGCACATACACATTTGCAATTGAGAACCAATGGAAAGCTTATCGATATAGGATACATGTTACACCCCAAAGTGAAAATGAGAAAAGGGGCAGAGATTACTCACCTGATGAGTAGATTGGAAACAAGAGATGGGACCGTTTGCGAGAGATAATGACTTGTTGATTATCCTAACGAACGAAAATGATAAATGAATATAGGAATGATAATGATTATAGTTCTAAAGACACGAGGGACTTAAGGAGTGTTAGGTTTTATTTGACTAAAAGATCATTTTGCCCTTTATCGAGAAATTAATGTTAATGTTTTATTTTTATCAACTTTGGACCCATAAATACCTATTATATATATAAACATGATCTAAAACCAAAAATCAAGTCCCAATACCTCCTGGTTTGTTTAATATTAAATAATCATATTTAAATCCTAATTTTGAAATATTTATCAAATAATTAGCAAAATATTTTGTAAAATGGAATCAATTTATGGATTTCACTTAAAATATTATTTTATAATATACTGTAAAAGATTAGCCCTATATTTAACCCGTTTGTTCAATTTTAGCAAAACAACGTTTAGAAAACTCTAATTTTAACATATTTATTAAATAAATATCAAAACAATTTATAAAATTATAAAAACTTAGGGTCTTATTCATTATGATATAGTATAATATTCCTCAAAATATCAAAACGTAATTCAACACCATTTACTCAATTTGGGCAGAATAACGTTACGAAAACCCTAATTTTGACCGATTTTTAGATAAAATACCAAACATTCCTGAGACTTGAAATTAACTTAGGGCTTTCTTAAAACACATTATTATAGGATTACCTACAAAGATTCAGACCCTAATTCCAACCCGATTACCCAGAATTGAAGAAATATATCAAGAACCCTAATTTTTAACATAGTTTTAAATCTCGATC
The DNA here is from genome assembly GCA_039602395.1 of Deinandra increscens subsp. villosa. Lineage (NCBI taxonomy): Eukaryota > Viridiplantae > Streptophyta > Magnoliopsida > Asterales > Asteraceae > Deinandra > Deinandra increscens. The sequence continues at coordinate 50,594,782 of JBCNJP010000007.1, read as the reverse complement.
TTAAAGGCAAAATTAACAGAAATTTGATAGAGGGCTTTTGTAAACCATACCCAAATATGGGAGACTGTAGGAGATCAGCTCGTAATTCCCTCTGGATCGATCAAATTTTGATGAGCAAGATTTGGTTGTGGTTTAAGGGTGTTTGAGGTGTTAAATCACGAAATTGGCGAGTTGGAATGATGAATCAAGGTCAGTATTTATAGTGTTAGGGGCAGAATTATGTGTAGACAGCAGATCAGGTGACTAATCGACCGATATCGACACATTGATGATCCAAACGTGGGCTGCAAGACGAAAATAGATTTTTTCGTGTCTGCAATTGGCTCGCGATTCGCGACGTATGGGGGAAGTGGTCTCGCAATACGCGAGCCACTTTGGCTGAATGACAGAAATGGTCCCTGAGGTTTTTATTTGCAATTCAGCCCCTGAACTTCTGTTTTGTGCGATTTTAACCCCGAAACTTTGAGAAACATAATATTTTATGCCCAAAAATAGTTTAGAATAATTTCTCATGATTTTCTAAGTTTCTGGGTACGCATAACGAGGTATAAAATACGTATTTAATATGTATTTATTTTCTTTTTAACCGTTCGTCCTCGATTTAACTCGTTAGCCTCTAATATTTTACGAGAAACTTATATTGACCTTATAGAACATTAAGGAACAATAAAATATGATTTTTGAAATTTACGTGACTCCCGGTTAATATCGGATTTGCACAGAAAACCGTAAATTCTTTTATTTGCGTTTTAATAGACAAAACTGATCTATAATTTAATCAATTTGTTTTTAATATTATAAAATGATTGTAGGATATTTTAAAGTATATATTTTGAGTTAAAAACCCCGAGATTCCCGATAAACGATAAATCGAATACCGAAATCGTGTAAATGCTGATAATTGCTTTATTTTTGTTTTAAGCAAAACGTTTAACCTAAAACTTTGCAAATATATTATTTTGCTTTCGAAAATGATTATCGAGTATCCCGAACATGATTTAAAGGTATAATTTATAAAATTTCTTCCGATAATCGTTAAATCAAAACTCGATTTGCGTGACAAGTTCAAATTTGGGTCGGGTTTTGTAAATGGGTCGGACATGGATGTTACAGTCTCCCCTACTTCAGGAAATTTCGTCCCGAAATTAGAAGAGATATTCTAGAAAAGAGGAAGGAGTATATCAATGGTAATATAGAATTTGATACAAACAACAACCAATGGTCAGTTCTAAGTTCGATTCCTAATTCATTTTTAAAGTACCTTCGATGCTTATATATGGGGTGTACCGCAACTAACCCACCACATCTGTAATACTTTAAAAATACGCTAATAACCTACGGAGAGCCACCATTACCACATCTGAACTTAAGATCATAATGATAGTGGGATCCTGCGAAAACCCTTTATATTGCGAAAACGCGAAAACCAATATTAAAACCTACATAACTTCTTCATACGTTAATGTTTTTTCATAAAATTGGCGTCAAATGTCTTAGAATTACGTTATCTCCAATTCTAGAAACAAATATTAAAAAAAATAACGGTTTTTTTTCCGTGTGATACACATGTGTATCACGTGTGATACACATGTGTATCATCATCATTACTACTGCACAAATAACGAATTATCATGTGTAAAAACACTCCTTATGTTAAAAACATATTAAAAACACTAAAACATTTATGTTACTAATGATAATGAAACATAGTGCACATGTGCAAATATAATTAAAAAGAGTTATAAAGTGTTATTTTTTCCATTAGATATAAAGATAACATAACTATAAGACTTATGGTGCAATTTCCTTTTAAAACTAGTAATGTATACCACATATATGAGGGTTTTTTTTGGTGTGGTACACATGTGTATCATTAAAAAAAACATAAAAAATGACAAAAATATAACACATATGGTGCGTCTTAGAGAAAACAAATATTAACTCATACTAAAGTATGAGTTTTTTTTTGTGGTACACATGTGTATCACAGAAAAAAATAAAAAAACAATAACCTTTTATTTTTTGTTTTTATAAAATTAAAGATAACATAATTATAAGACTTTTGGTGAAAATTTTTAAAAAATATATTAACGTATGAAAAAGTTATGTTGGTTTTAAGATGGTTTTCGCGTTTTCGCAAAATATATGCGTTTTCGCATGATCCTTTTCCTATATATATATATATATATATATATATATATATATATATATATATATATATATATATAGGGTAAGGATCCTGTGAAAACTCTTTTTTTTTTGCGAAAACCTAAAAACTAACACTAAAACCTTCATAACTTTTACATACGTTAATATTTTTCTATGAAACTTGCACCAAAAATCTTAAAATCCTATTGTCTTTGATTCTGGAAAAGAAATTGATATTTCGAAAAAAAAATTAGTGCACATGTGTATTATTAGTGCACATGTGCACCATTTTCATTAGTACTACACAAATGAGAATTGTCATGCGAAAACATATTGTTTAGGTTAAAAACATTTAAAAAAAACTAAAATATTCATAGAACTAATGATAATTCTACATATGCACTATAACTATTAGTTATAGTGCACATGTGTAGCATAAAATTTAAAAAAATTTAAAACGTTAAATATATTTTTAGAGTTAAAGATAACACAATTATAAGATTTATGAGGCAATTTCTCTTTTAAAATATTAATGTATACGACACGTATAAAGTGCTTTATTATTAGTGCACATGTGCACTAATAAAAAAACACGAAAAACTAACAAAATTATAATGTATTTGATGCGATTTTTCTAAAAAAACATTAACGCATACTATATGTATGAGTTTTATTATTAGTGCACATGTGCACTAATAAAAAAACGAAGAGACGTTAAAGTTTTTTTAAATTTTTTTCCAGAATTAAAGAACTCATAATCCTAAGGTTTTTGGTGCAAATTTTTTTAAAAAATATGATCGTATGAAAAAGTTATGAAGGTTTTAGTATTAGTTTTTAGGTTTTCGTAAAAAGATGTGGTTTTTAAATGATCCTTACCCTATATATATATATATATATATATATATATATATATATAGGGAGAGGATCATTTGAGAACCAATTGGATTTGAGAACTAAAAAGAACTAATTTGAGCCACTAGTTTATATATATGGAAAACCCCCCATGAATTATAGTGGTCCCCACCTGAAATTAGTGGCGGAGATTTAGTTCTCAAAAGTTCTCAAAATAAAAAGATCGTTAAAGTTTTTTTAAATTTTTTTCCAGAATTAAAGAACTCATAATTCTAAGGTTTTTGGTGCAAATTTTTTTAAAAAATATGATCGTATGAAAAAGTTATGAAGGTTTTAGTATTAGTTTTTAGGTTTTCGTAAAAAGATGTGGTTTTTAAATGATCCTTACCCTATATATATATATATATATATATATATATATATATATATATATATATATATAGGGAGAGGATCATTTGAGAACCAATTGGATTTGAGAACTAAAAAGAACTAATTTGAGCCACTAGTTTATATATATGGAAAACCCCCATGAATTATAGTGGTCCCCACCTGAAATTAGTGGCGGAGATTTAGTTCTCAAAAGTTCTCAAAATAAAAAGATTTCATTTGAACCTAACCCTATATATATATATATATATATATATATATATATATATATATATATATATATATATATTCACTAAAAAACATGCGAAGTGTCATATGACAGAATAATGGGAAACATTACATACTAGTATAATTTGCAACTAGAAAACCTATTGAAAACCTGTTGAAATCCCTTGAAATCCACCTACTGGTAATTCTTACCATACATTATATAACACATAAATTTTTCACAGAGCACATACGCATTTGCAATTGAGAACCAATGGTTCAAGTATGCATCTAGTACTTTCATGAAAGGGGCTCTAACTTTGTGGAATACCCAAATAAGAGCCAAGAGTCGCGAGGTTTTTCATGCTTTGACTTGCGATGCGTTCAAGACTTTGTTAACGGAGGAGTTTTGCCCAAGGTCAGAAATAAGGAAATTGGAGGCCGAGTTCAGGGGTCTCACTATGAAAGGAGCTGATCATCTCGGTTTTACGACTCGGTTCCAAGAGCTCGCTTTGCTTGTCCCTCACTTGGTGACTCCTGAACAAACTACGATCGACTGCTACATCGATGCCCTTCCTGAAGTGATGCGTATAGTTATGATGTCTGTGAATCCTACCACTCTCTCAGCTACCAATAAGTTAGCTGGAACTCTGACGGCTGAAATGGTCAAGACTAGGGTACTGAAAGAGGAAACCATTAAAGAAAAGGATGGTCGCGGGTCAAGTGCAAGCAACATCGAGTCCAATAACAAGAAGAGAAAAAAAGGGCACTCAAAGCTATTCATTGGTTACTCCTGCTGTTTCCGTGAAAACTGTGGCTCCAACAAACACTATTGCCACCAGACCAAGTTATAAGGGTCCAAAACCTTTATGCACCATTTGCAACTATCATCATCCTGTTGGCACTCAGTGTAGCAAGTGTAACAAGTGTGGAAGGTTTAGGCATTTAGCAGAAGTGTGTAGGACTGTTCCAAGAGAAGCATATCAAACTCTAGCAGTTGTACCCATTCCAAACAACAATGCCACTCGTGCATGTTACCAATGCAGGAGTCCTAATCACTCCAAGAACCAATGTCCCAATTTGACTAATAAAAATCAAGCCACCCGAGGCCGAGTTTATATGCTCGGAGTAGCTGAAGATTGTGAAGACCCAAACGTTGTTACGTCAAACTGTTGAATACCTTCGTCTGTGAGCTTGCTCGAGTTATTCACAAACATCGACTACTGAAATTTTACCTACGTCATATTAGCCAGTTATCCATGAATAATTGTTAGAATAAATTCTCATATACGTTGTTAAGTTTAATTTTTCCTTGTCGTTTGACTTTTACCATGAATAAAGCTCGATTTCTTATGTTCACTATCAGTTTGATCGTACATGAACGTGGTTGGATTAGTTATGATTATTAGCATGATTATACATAAATAACTCTAGATAATTATCCAAGAACTTTGTGTGAACATTACTAATTCGACCATCCATTGCTACCTGATCCTTCTATGGTGAACTATTTGTGCCCTGTGACCCCTACACTATGCGGACCATGTGACGAAACGAGTAATTACGGGTGCACGCGTAATTATAAATTCTGACGCATGGAAATCATAGTAAGTCCTGCTGTGTGTTATAACATCAAACCTATCGTGATTCAGAGTGACGAAACAGATGGTACTTGAAAAGGGCATGGTGGATACGCCGATGGTACATCCTCTATATAAGTGATCCTATCAGGTTATCAAAAGTAGCATTCTTTGGATCACGAGAAGTTTAGTGTTATTTGGACCTTGACTTGTTATTTAGTGATAATTCTTGAATCAAACTTTATGCAATATACGTTTTGTGTCACAAGCCCTTATTATTCTTGGTACGTGGTGTTCAATCGTTATGACATTTTATGACACCTTTTGGCAACTGCAAGTTAGTTGTCCATGCGTATTAGATACTACAACCTTTGCAGGTATGCATTATATCTTTGAGGAATCCCAATGTCGCGTAAGTAAACCCTTTTGATCACCCTCAAACAATTAAATCCTCGATTATAATTCCTACACGATTTTACACACACAATGATTTCTTGAATGGATGCCGTCATTGGTGACTCATTTGATACAGTCTATCAAATTCTTCATACCACTCTCAACTCGTCTGTACAAGCCAGTAACTGTTACTTATCGGTTTTCTCAATATTCATAGTTTACCTTACAGTTTCAACATATAAATTTCAGGACGAAATTTCTCTAAGTAGGGGAGACTGTAACAACCATGAAGTTTACAACGATAAACTATAAAGTGTTATTATCATCTTTATTTATCTACATATACTTATTTATTTATTTCAAAATAATAATAATAATAATATGAAAGTTTGATAAAAAAATATATATATATTGTTTTACATAGACGTTACACATAAATGTTTAGGTAACATTTATTATAAATCCTATGATGTTGTAAAATATAAATATATATATATATATATATATATATATTAATATTAATACTTGTTCAAACAAAATAGTATTATTTTTAACAAAATATTGATTAAGTTATTTAAAAAAGAAACAAAAAAGAACAAAAAACAAAAAAAAAACAAAAAAAGGGTTTTTTTTACGCAATTCCCATTTTTTTCTGGCATGGTCGTCGTCGGCGACCACTGTTCCCGCCGGAAAACGGCCAAAAAGCCATTAATTTGTCTTTTTTTCATCAAGTTTTTGTCATAACGTTTCTAAATCATGATTAAATTGTTATTGCGAGCTTAAAACCGACCTTAATTGCAAGTTAATCATCCGAAATCTCATAACCGTTCAAAACTTTAAAGCACGAATTAACTTACATTCACTCCGATTTGGGGCTTATAAATTGTTCCTCGACACTCCTTAGGCATTTGCGCACCAAATCACGTTGAAAAACCACTGAAAATCATCCATGTTAGTGCATTCCGCCACCGCCGCCGCCTCGAGCTCCGGCGACCACCGTTTTCATTTTCCGACAACTTTTTCGAGGTAATTTTTATACTAATTTGTTCGGAATCCATCATAGATCAAAATCCCCATGTTAATTTTGGCTTTCAAACCTGTTTAGATGTCCGATTTCATGGTTTAGTTCTAGGGTTTTCGGGTAGGATATATGGGGAAAAAGATGACAGGGGGTTATAAGATAAATGTATTTTTACCAACTTAAAACCAGAAAGCATTGCAGCCCAACTGGTCATGCGAGTGTTCAGTAACATCAAGGTCGCGGTTTCCAACCCAACTTACTCGTTTTTTTGATATATTTTTTTTTTTGCTATTTCTTCGTTTTCAACTATAAAATCATCTAATAACAATATAAATTTTCCAGAAAGTTATAAATATATTTACAAAATGTTCTAAACCACCACAAAATGTATAAATCATCATTTTAATGTTTATTTTTTTACAAATTTATAAAATCTTTACAAACTTTTTGGAACAAATACACACCTAATAAACCTAATTATATTTATAAAACATTCACTTATTTAATTAAATGTTTAGTCATAACTTATATGTTTAATTTTTTTTATTTAGATTGACTATTCACCTAATTATTTAGTTAACAACATAATGATTTCGCCAATCATTTATTCGGTTGTATATTTTTCATTTGTTCATTCAACCGGTTATTCATTCAATTACTTAGATATTTACTCAATTATTCATTAATTCTTTAAATTATCTCCTTTATTTCGACGTTTATTTGCTTAGTTACTTATTCATTTATTTAATCATTTATTTGCTTATTAATTTTATAATCTAGTCATTTATTTATTTAATTAATAACTCATTAAATTATTTTTATTTAGTCACATATTTACTTAACCATCTTATACTTCATAAACATACTTATTAACTATAGTCGATTTTCAATCAATTTATTTAGTCAAATATTTATAGCCAAAATTATCTATATAGTTATTTAATAATTATTTTCAAACCTCATGCCGTCCTTTAAACACAAACGACTTTATACGTCAAAGACTTAATCAAGAAAATAAGGTCATCTTCCCCAAACCATCAAGTCCACCGAAACCCTAGATATCTCGAAACCCTAATATTTGTCCTCGTAACCTTAGGTTAACCAATTTTCGTCATTCGTTTAGGAACCCTTGAACTTGAAACATTCTTATTAGGTCAAGCTAGCAATCAACTACTAAGGTGAGTTCATAGCCCCTTTTACTTTAAATGTTTAAACTATTTTGGGGTGGAAAACACGGATAAACTAAACTCATCATTGTTACTTTTTTTGTAAGCAACCCATACATTTCTATTATGCTTCGTTATGAAACTTTATTAAGTCAATCAACCAATTATCACTACGCAAAGTCAAATATTGTTGAATACTTGTATTTATACGGGTTATAACGTATAAACGAATACTTTGCCATGCTATTCTGTATATGCTTCTGTGTAACTTGTATGTTATTTGGTCCCAACGCTGAGATTTCTTTGAGAGGAATTGAACACGCAGACAAACTTGTATGCTATCTGGTCCCAACGCTAAGATTCCTTTGAGAGGAATTGAACACGCGGACAAACGTTTATGCTTTTGGTCCCAATGCTGAGATTCCTTGCGAGGAATTAAACACGTGGACAAACATTCATGCTATTTATTTGTCTCCTATTATTTGATCATTCAATGCAAGTTATTGATATATTTATTTAACATGTGTGACTTTGCAAACCCTAACAAACGTTTTACTTTAACTGCTTTGTTATTCAAACCTATGACTCACCAACTATATACATAGTTGACCTTTTTCGCGTGTTTTTTCAGGAATATGGGCATCCAACATAAGTGTTGATTATAACTAGGAGCTTATGGACCTAGTTAGATTTTATGTTATCATTTAAGCATTGTGCCTTGTAATAGACGTTTTAAGCTTTGAGTTGATAATAAAATATGGTTTCCTTTTATTTCCTTGTGCTTCTATACTCTTTCATGTGACTCTTCGATGTTACCGCCATCAGTCGGTGTAGAGACCATAATTGTTTGAGGCTTTTGCATTAGAAATCTTTAAAATTGGGCTAATGTGTAAGTGGGTTAATATGGGCTAGGTAGTGGTTTGTAAATAGGCCATGTGGGCCGAATTTTGTTTTACTTGGTGAACAAGATTAGGCTTTCCTATATAAGGAATAGGTAGCTACTTGTTTAGGTTGTTGGTCATCTAGGGTTTCTTGGGTGTCAGTTGCGGATTCAAGTGTACACGGAATTCACCTTGTGAATTCGGACTTCAAGTGTGTGTGGTAATCGAAATCGTGTTCTAACTTTCACAATCTGTTGGTATTTCTTTTGAGTATTTCTTTATGCTTGCTATATTTTTTCTATTATAACTTGAATCACCTCTAGTCACCGGATTCCGCACGGTGACTATAGGATTTGTTATCGCGTGAGGGGCTTAATTGATCCTTACAATTGGTATCAGAGCCAAGAAATGCAAGTTTCGAGGCTCTCGCGATATCGGATTCAGGTTTTTGGTAACTAACGGTTTAAGTGTTTTTGTGATTTTCAGCATTTAGCACGAGTCAGACGTCTTTTGCAGGTTTAAAATCAAAACAGAAGCTTTCGAGACCCTGTATTCGTGATTTGAACACTTTTCGATCCGTGTGAAGACTTTTCGATCAGACTTTCTGTAAGGATCAAACTAACCCTCACGCGATATCTAGACTAGTGAAACCGTGCGGAATCCGGTTTAACTAGGTGATTCAAGAATAAACACAATAAACAATAATCGAAAAGTATAAGCACAAGAAAACACAAACCGATTGAAGAACAAACACTTGTATTGATTACGTGCAACTGCTTACACCTTAATCGAAATTCTCAAAGGGAATTTCGATGTCACCTTCACACACCAAAAGACTAGCAACCTTAATTACACACAAAGAAGTCCTATATATAGTTGAGATTAACTTGGTAAACAAGTCAATCTCATTAGGGAATTTCGTAAACCCCTAGGCCCACACAACCAAAATCGGACCTAAAACCCACTTTACTCTACCCAAGTTAGCCCAATTACATTTACAAGCTAGCCCAAAAATACTAAACAAGCCCAAATCTATCTAATGCAAAAGCCTCAATTATCAGGTCTCTACAATCTTCCCCTAGGCTTTAGCATTAGACTGTCTTCACATCCTGAATTTCTTTGACAAATTTACGGTTGCTGGATCATACCATATCTCCTTGGCTACAATCTCAGCTACTGCCCGAGTGTAACACTTTGCATATTCTTCAGTGTCTGGGTTACACTCAATCTGATGTTTTGCTAAAACCATAATGTCGTTCTTGTGGAATCTCATCAGATCATGAACTTCCATGACATCAATAGTCTTCGACTTGCAGAGAATCTTGGCTTCACCGGAGTAATCACTATAAGCCCAGGTCTGGAAATCATGCAGGCAGTCTTCAGGATGTCTCATAGGAAGAGGTATCGTCTTTGTCTTGTCAGTAGGTGGATACAAGACATTTGTAAACTTCTTGAGCTTTTCATCCTCCTTCCCTGGGATACTGTTCTTACCATCCCACTTGAAAACACTCTTGTATTTCTTCACATATGACTTCTTGTGAGGAAACTCCTCAAACCTCTTGAACTTACTCCTCACAGCTTTTTCCAGTTTCTTATAGAAGTATGTGGCTTGATCATTGTTTGATGGATTTGAAAATGGAGCCTGATAAAGCATGGTCAAATCCACATTCGTCCAGGAATAAAATTGAGTCCAGCTCTTGTAGTATTCCAACGGATACTGACCCCTTCTTCTCACAACAAACATGTTCTTCTCTCCATCAAACATCCAGGTTTTAACAGGTGCAGTAATACCTTGCTTATCATGAAAATGTTCACCCAACTGGATTAGATACCTTTCAGGTGGATATGCAAATGTTTGTGACTCCCAACCTCCATCAAAATCAGAAGCTGGAACCGTCATGTAATCTCTATCCCTGGTATCTTTATCTTCACTCGAGGCATCAGGTAAAACTGGTTGAGTTTCTTCAGGAATATCAGCTTCAAAATCAAATACTGGTGATTGTGAGGAATCACCTGCACATGATCCTCCTTCAACTTTATCTCTTTGCCTAGATTTTTCTGAATTCAGCTGCCTGATCAGCTTGTGAAGTTCTCTAAACTGCCTTGATAATTCTCTGTTTACCTTCTTTTGATTCTCCAATTCAGTATTATGGACCTTCTGAATATCAATCAAATCAACAATAATCTCACTTTGAGTTGCATTTTGGGCTTTCAACTCTGCTATCTCAGCTCTGAGTTCCTTCTCCAATCTAAACTCCGGGGTTTCTACTGCTTTCCCTTTGTCTTGGGCTGTGGGCTGAGAAGAAGACGGACCAGCACTTGAACTTGTGACTGGTGGCACATAAGAATCAAGTCTTCTTCTCCTTGGGTCACTAGGGCCTTCAGTGTGGTGTGGTGTAGCAGTTGACACAGTCTCAGTCATCTCAGTCAAATCATCTGTAACAGAAGCACCGAGGGGAGGATCCTCTGTGGCTTTCCGTTTTCTGATCAATGGAGTCTCTGTTGTCTCAGTCTCAACTTCCCCAATGTCAATATCATCCAGATAAGTATCATAGTTAATAGACTCATCACCTTCAAAGTTAAGTGCTCCTATCCTCACATCATTCAAATAAAATTCTTCCCAATCAGAATCATCAGGAAGATCAACCACTTTCTGCGGAGGAGGAGACATATTATGTTCTTCTTCCACAGATGCATTTCTGTTAACAGGAACCTCATCTCTCATAATCTCAGCAAACTCTCCAAACTTGATCATAGGAAACACTCCAATACCCATAGGTTTAGTATCATGTGTGTCTTTGGTCTTCCTCAGGTTTGGGTATCTTGAATCCAGAACAGATTGAATAAACCTGGGAAGAGCAGCAAACTTCTTATCTCTTGACACAACCGCTTTCACATCTTCAAAAATCATCCTAGACCAGTTGAACCGAACACCTCTGATTAGTGACACCATTGCATGGGTGTGCACCTGATTCAGCTGATCTGTGGAGCTCTTCTTTGCAATGACACATTTTTGCAAGTAATGTGCCAGCATTCTCCAGTACGGTGGAATAAGAGCTTTCATTGTGGGAGGAGATATTGTGAGGTATCCCATTTCCTTTAAACATTGGGACACCATCTCCTTATCTAGCAAAGTGGAATCATCAGCTACATCTTTCAGTCTGAGTGCCTGTCTGAAATTCTCTTCAGTTAAGATTACTTCAGTATGTTGAATCTCAGCAACTATCTGCTTTCCATCTTCAGAAACCTCTGCTGTCTTCCAGAACTCTTGCTACATCCGTTTGCAAATCCCGGGTTTGTTATGAGAGCAAAGTGTAAACAGCACTTCTTCAAACCAACAATCATTGACAGATACTTCTCTCTGTATTCTGCAGGAGGATCCAGCAAATATGCTACCTGATTGTGATCCTTTACAAACTCCAAATCCCTGCGTTCACAAACACAGATAAACAACCAAAACACACAAAAATTCATTAGTTTTAGGGATTTCTCGAAAAACGGGCAGCATAACGGCTTAAAATTGAATGAAAAACCATTGAAAACATCATCAGGTACCTTTCTGATCGAAAAACAGGGTTTTCGATCGAAAAGCATCCGTCCGATCGGAAAGTATCAAGCACCAGAGGATCCTGATCGAAAAGCTCTAAGCCTGATCGAGAAGCCTGATAGCCTGATCGAAAAGCCTTAGGCTGGTCGAGAAGCCCCATGTCTCGATCGGAAAGCCTTAGCTTTGATCGAGAAGCATAGTCCTATGATCGAGAAGTCCAAATACCCGTGATCACTGGTCGAAAAGTGTGTCATTCGATCGAAAAGCGTAAGCCATTGATCGAAAAGCCTCTGGTCATTGGTGACCAGTGATCGAGAAGTATCAGGGGCTGATCGAAAAGCCCCTGAACCGATCGAAAAGTCCTTTCTTCTTCTTTAAACACCTGCAACTTAATCAATCATTCAATTCATGCGTGTTTTACCACTCAATAACAGGCCCAAAACACATGCAATCACAGTTTATTACCCATCCCAACCATTGAATGCAAGAAAAATCAAAATAAAAACCAACATACTCCATTCGGTCTTTTGGGGGTCGGGCAACGCGCTTCAACCGAGGCGCCATAACAGTGGGGACGTGATTGGTGGTGAATTCCGAGCGGGATGGTGGTGTCGGATGGTCTCAGCGGCGGCGGATGGCGGCGGATTTGAAGGGAACAGTGGCGGCGGCGCTGTGAGGGAATGGGGGTGCTGTGGTGGTCGGGTGATGGCGGGAATGGTGGTGTCGGATGGTCTCACAGAGGTGGCGAGTGCGGTGGTGACCGGCGATGATGACGGCAGTGGGTGGTGGAGTTGATCGGCGAGGGTGGTTGGAGCTAGGGTTTGGGAGTCGAAAAGTGGGGAGATGAGAGAGTGAGAGGTGGGCCGGCTCTCTCCCTCTTTTTGTTTCAAATATTCCTTTTTTAAAAACATTCATCTTACCCCCTCAAGATTGAAAGATGAACACAAGAATCCCAAAACTTTAACTTAACCTTATCTTTTCTTAAAAGAACTTTATTAAAGAAAAAAAACGTCAATCCCGTTTACTCAGACAAACTTCCCTTGAAATCAAGTCCGAGAGTTTTGTTATCTGGCAACTTAATAAAATAATGAAAAAAAATAAAATAATAAAAATAAAAAAAACTAAAATTAAGCTAACAGAAAAAAAAAACTTTAACTAACTGAGTTTTGAATGAAAAGGCACTGTTAGGGATCATACCAGATAGTCTGTGACTGAGGAACCCTTTTCAGTTTCAGTTACTTCGCGTGTTCAGGCGATTGCCGGTATTTTGGTCCATCTTTAAACTCGTGCTGCTTTTGCTTACTCAAGCAGTTTCATCACATAATTTATATTTTAAGGTTTATTAATTATGACAATCCATCCAGGTCACACACATAAGTCCTAGGTATAAGTTGTACATTCTATCAAGCACACCTGGTTTCCATACAACATTTTTCACGACACCTTTCCTTAAGCCCAATATCATGCTCCAGATGGGTTGAGAAAAGAAAAGAATAGATCACGGAGGTTTTGTTGGATAATATACAAGTCAACTGAATTTTTGAAACATTTTTGATAATGTTCTCATCAGTGACAAAGGCTGAGGGTTTTGGACGCTTGAGGGTCTCTTTTGATTGTGCACTTGGCATCTTTTGGTTTATCATATATATACAATGTGATCTTAAAACGTACGTGGATCAGGTTGGTTCCAGGTCTCCGCTTTCGCAGAACAGAGGAGTCTTGACTCACGTACAACATTCCCAGGTCATTGCTTACGCAAAGCAGAGGGAATGGGATTTTTTGAGCATGACGTCAAAACTCAGAATCGGGCGTGTGTCTCAGGATTCCTGATATGCAGTCAAATAGAGATTATACTAACCTAAGTGTGTGATCCCTTTCTAGCATCATACGTTATCTTCAAGTGTTGTGATAAAACATACCTTTTGATTGATTGTCAGCAGAGCCTACCAAGCACATCGACCATGAATCACTGCTTTTCACTTCCACCTTACACGTGTCAGTCAGCAAACACCTGGAAATTTATATCACGTCCCAACCCGGTCAATCAAAACCCAGAAAAAAAATTTAAAAGCACACTTAATTGACATTTTCTTATATCTTCCCCTTGCTTTTAGATTTTTTCAAAAAACCAAAAAGGACACTATTTTTATATTTTTTTTAAGTTTTTCAATTTTTTTGATTTTTTTGATTTTTTTTAATAATAAGAAATAAAAGAAACAAATAAATACGGAAAAAAATAAATTTGCCAGACTACTCATCAAAGGCTATCATCCGGAGGCCCTTGAGACACATTTCAAAATTTGCACTTGGAAGGGGTTTCGTGAACATGTCCGCCACATTGTCATCTGATGCCACCCTCTCCAAATGAATGAGCCGTCGGTCATAGCAATCCCGAATGAAGTGCGTTTTGATGTCTATGTGTTTGGTTTTGGAGTGCTGCACGGGATTTTTCACAATTTGCAAAGCAGCATTATTGTCACAATAAATGGGAGTATCGAAAAAATTCAAACCGTAATCTCCCAGCTGATGCTGCAACCAAACCACCTGAGAGCAACAGGCAGATGCAGCAACATACTCCGCCTCGGCTGTCGACTGGGACACCGTGTGTTGTTTCTTACTCTGCCAAGACACCAGCCTGTCGCCTAAAAATTGAGCTCCAGCAGACGTGGATTTCCTGTCAAGCTCATTGCCACCATAATCACTGTCAGAAAAAGCATACAAGTTAAATCCAGACTCTTTATGGTACAAGAGGCCTAGACGAGGCCGACCCTTCAAATATTTAAAAATACGTTTCACAGCAGAGAGATGAGAGAGTTTCGGATTAGCCTGATAGCGTGCGCATTGGCACACAACGAGCATGATATCTGGACGGCTGGCAGTCAAATACATCAGAGATCCAATCATGGACCGGTACATGTGCTCGCTTACTGGTTGCCCATCTGGATCCCTGGTAAGTGCAGGTCGTGCTGCCATGGGTGTGGAAACTGGCTTTGCATCCATCATCTTGTACTTTTCCAAGACCTCAGTGACGTATTTAGCTTGATGGATCAGTATCCCACTGTCACTCTGCTTTACTTGCAATGCGAGGAAAAACTCCATCTCGCCCATCTGACTCATCTCAAATTTTGTGCGCATCACCTTCTCAAATTCTTTGCACAAATCTTCATTGGTCGAACCGAAGATGATGTCATCAACATATACTTGCACCATGATAATGTCATGCTCAACCTCCTTTCTGAAAAGCGTCTGATCAACAATGCCTCTTGTGTATCCATGAGCAAGAAGATGATCAGTTAGAGTCTTGTACCACGACCGAGGAGCCTGGTGCAACCCATATAAAGCTTTGTCAAGCTTGTACACATGATACGGGTGCTCCTCATCAATGAACCCTGGAGGTTGAGTGACGTAAACTTCCTCATCCATCTCAGCATATAGAAAGGCAATTTTCACGTCCAACTGGTAGACCGTGAAATTCATATATGAGGCATATGCTAAGAAGACTCTTATTGCCTCTAAGCGGGCCACTGGTGCGTACACATCATCATAATCCACACCTTGAATTTGCTTGTGGCCTTGAACCACCAATCTGGCCTTGTTTCTGACAATCACGCTGTTATCATCCTTTTTGTTCTTATACAGCCACCGAGTGGTGATGACCTTTTTGTCAGCGGGCCTTTCTACTAACCTCCAAACTTGAAGCCGTGAAAATTAATTGAGTTCTTCATGCATGGCCTCCACCCAACTGGGATCAGTCAAGGCCATTGTGATGTTAGGGGGCTCAATCTGTGAGATGAAACAGGAGTACATGCAATGATTGATGTCTCCTGACTGGCTTCTTGTGACCACCCCAGATGCCAAGGGACCAATGATGTTATCCAGGGGGTGGTACTTCTGAATTTTGGTCTCTGCAACAGCTTGTACTGGAATTTCAGGAGGCAGATTTGATAGATCGGGTTCTTCATGTGTATCTGCTTCATTTTCTGGATCAGCTCCGAGTGTCTGAGGAGAGTCGGGGGCTGGGTCAATTTCTGCATCTCTTTCCTGTGTTTGAGACTCCACAGGATCAACAGTCTCCTGTACTGGTGTAGGATCCAATACTGGAGCAGGGACAGGAGGCTTCGTGATGGAGTGTGATACAGATGGTCCTGAAATTGTTTCTTCATAAAATTCCTCAGCTAAAACAGGGTCTAATCCCAATGGGCGGAAGAATTGATTGTAGTCGAACGCTTGAGGAGGACCGACTCCGCCATCAGATGGATTGTCTTCTAGCCAATCCACGTTTGTGGACTCCATCACAATCCCGGTAGATTTGTTGAAGACCCTGTAAGCGGAGCTGGCAGAGTAACCTACAAAATAACATTCATCAGCCTTAGCAGCAAATTTTGGAACATCAGTGTTAACTAAGACTGTGCATAAACACCCAAACGCCCGAAGGTGACCGATTCTGGGCTTATCATTGTAGATTAGCTCATATGGCGTTTTCTGCTGCCGCTTATTGATGAGCACCCTATTCTGGACATAACAGGCAGTGTTAACTGCTTCTGCCCAGAACATGGTTGGCAGCTTTGAATCACACAGCATGGTGCGAGCAGCTTCAATCAGGGTTCTGTTTCGTCTTTTTGCAACGCCAGTCTGCTGGGGTGTATAGGGAGCACTGAATTGATGCTCAATCCCCTTATCGGCACAAAAATTGTCGATTGTCTGATTCTTGAACTCTGTGCCATTATGACTCCTAATGGTCTTCACTTGCAACTTGAGTTTATTTTCAATGAGCTTGATGAAGGCGATTAGTATACCTGCAAGATCACTTTTCTTGGACAAGAAAAACACCCAAGTGAAACGTGAAAAATCATCAGTAATAACTAAACAAAATGCACATCGGTTAAGACTTAACATACTGACGGGACCGAATAGGTCCATGTGAAGCAATTCTAGAGGAGTTGAGATTCTGCTGAAGACCTTCGGTTTATGTGGACGTTTGTGCTGCTTCCCCTTAGCACAAGCCACACATTTCTTTTTCAGGACAAATTCTTTGATAGGAAGATCTTTAACAAGTCCTCCTCTGGCTAGACGATTCAGGTTCTTCAGATTCATGTGCCCCAATCTTTGGTGCCACAGCTGAGCATGGTTCACAGCCGTTTTAGAAAGTAGACAGGCCACCTCAGATGTGGGGGGTTTCTGCATATTTAGCACATAGGAATTTCCAAATCTGGGTGTTCTCATCAACACCCAATCATCAGGGATGGAGTATCCAGGTTTAAGAATGAGACACTCTTTGTTGTTGAAAAGAACTGGATACTCTCGGTCACATATTTGTGAAACACTTAACAAGCTGTGTTTCAACTGTTCCACATAATTGACATCGTGGAAGCTGAGACAACCATTGCGAACCGTTCCTTTCTGACTGATATATCCACCAACTCCTATGGCAAACGACACATAACCTCCATCAAATTTTTCCAAGTCGTGTAGAAGGGATATGTCGCCCGTCATATGCCTGGAACAACCACTGTCAACGTACCATAGGTTGCTGACAGGCCTCCTTGGCTGTTCCTGCATTCAGAGAAGATCAGTTAGATTTTGGTACCCAGGCCTTAACTGGTCTGGGTGAGACTGGTCTGTCCTAGATTGGACTGCGAATGTCTTTATTGTTGACATCACTGTGGTGATTTTCTTTCCCAAGCCCTTTTAGATTATTGTTGGTTAATTTAGACCCTTTGACCTCTTGAAAAGACATGGAGTGTTTTTTGTACACTCATGTAGGGTTGAAGGACAAATTGACAACTTTCGGAACATTCCACCTTTCATCATTTCTCTTATTAATTGAATCAGGTTTTGAGAGAAATGGTGTATCAGAAAACCTTTTGAAAGCAAGTTGAGGTGGAACAGGTGTTTTTTGAAAATTGTCCTGCTTAGGGCGAGAGACAGGTTTTGAAGGTTTCGGAGCCCTGGCAGGTTTAGTGAACATCTTTGAAGATTTCACAGCATTTTTATTCACCTTATTTTTCTCAGTCTGTGGTTTCTGATTAGGTGACTTGGGCTTTGGCCTCTGTTTATGGACATGTGGTGGGCCTGGCTGCACCTTTTGATTTAACGGTGCAGGCTTTGCCTTTGGCCTAGAATGAATTTCTGCCTGTGATGGTGGAAATGTGAACTTCTGCACTTTAGGATTTGAAAGTCCAACTTTGGGCTTTGGGTCAACATGTGTTTGGCCCAAAGGGACAGTCTTTTGTTGGACTTTCTTAGGATAGAAGGGCTCATAAGGGCGGTGCAAACAGTTTCTTGCCATGTGTCCTGGTTGACCACACACATGGCAGGACTGTTTTTTTGGATACACGGGAGCCTGTGGTTGGTTCCACCCAGTGGATATCCAAGTTGGCTTTGAAGCGTTTTTATGGATCCAGAGGGCTTTACCATGGGGCTTAGTGGTCAGAACATACTCCCGATGTATTGGTTTGAATTGGTCATAAGCAGAGTTGACCTCTGGGTACGGGACAAATTCCTGTGGTTTTGCGTCCCGTACTTTCTGCACATTTGGAGTGGGGCAGTTCACACTCCCCTCAGATTTTTTTACCATCACCTGTGGGTTTGGGAACATCATTCTGTGGTCCCTTACCCCTTCTTAAAATTCTAACAGCTCTTAGGGGTTTCACAGGTTTCAAATCACATTTACCAACGTTAAACACACCACAATCAGAAAGTTTAACACAACCATTAGACTCAGAAGACTCAGAAGTTTTTGACTCAGACATGACAAAAGTTTCAGGTTTCTCAAAATCGGAATTTTTAACAGAAAATTCAACTTCAGACTTCAAGGGACTTTTAGTGGACTCCTTGCAATTTACTACACCTGCTTCATGTTTACCTTTATCTGCACAAGAAGTAAAAGGGTTAGTCTGGTTGGAAACAGGAGCAGAAATTTTAATGGGACAAGCTGCCAATTTCTTTTCAATCTCAGCTTTAGCATCCAAGTTGGTCTTAGAACACTCATAATCTGAGATCATTTCATGCATTAGGGGCATCGGTACTATATGGGTGGATTTTTCATCTTTTATTTCAGTACCGAGACCCAAACCAGAGTTGGCTTTTAGATGACGCATACGAGCGTCTGTGTTGTAGAAAAGTGAGCTAGCCTTCATCATTTCTGACACAATTTTATCGTTTCGCTCAACTTTGGTTTGTGATGTTTCTAATTGACCTTTAAGTTGTTCAAGTTCAGTTTTCAATGTGTCAATTTCTTCATTAGCAACCCTTAGATATGTGGTTTTGTTACTCAAGTCCTTTTGAAGATTCTTTATGTCAATTTTAGCAGCTTCTAATTTCTCACTTAAGTTTTTACTCCTACTTTTGTATTCTCTCAATTCTCTATCAGAATATTCACGATTTAATGTTTCATTGAAAAACTTATTTTGCCATTCTTGAGATTCATTGAGTATAGATTGACATTTAGGATTAAGGCATACCTCAGAGCTGCTGGGGGAGGATCCTGGAGTTATATTTGCCATGAATGCGTGATGGAATTCCTCAGTTGCTTCCTTATGTGCTTCCTCTTCAGCTAGCAAGGCCACATGGTCAAGTGTTAGACTGAGGTCTTCCACCTGGGGTGTCCAATCATATCCCGGTGTGTGTTGAATCACCAGTGCCTTGTCATTCTTTCCTACCTCTTTCTTCATGCTCTCTCCACGGTTATCAGCCTTCCCTTCTCTATCAACTCTTGGTTTGGTGCATTCTCTAGCATAGTGCCCATACTCATTGCAATTGAAGCACCTTAGATTTGCTTTATTAAAACTCAGCTTTATCCCCTTTCCACCATTCCAATCCTTCTGCCCAGTCTTTGCCATGAATTGCCTAGCTCGTAGGGCAGACATTCCCATCTGATAAGATATATCCATGTGCTCTAGATCATCAGGGTTCACTTGATTCACATCATCAGGTGACAGATCGGCGGGAAGAAGTGAACCTGCTACGAGTGCCTGATAGCAACTCATAATTCCCACCCCAAGGGCAAAACCGGGGTCTTTAGTCAGTGCATTTACATCCAGAGAGACAACGTTTGATGTTCCAGATGAGCTCGACCCAGTGGCTTGGACAATGGATCCCATAGGAGTGGAAGGTGGGTTGATTGGAGCGACAGCTGGCTAAGAAATGAACGCTTGATTCAATTGATTCATTAATGCCCCATTGCTAGTTTTTCTCGCCCTCTTCTGTTTCTTTTCCTCATAGGCTCTAATTGTGGACATGAGCTCATTTAGAGATGAGGTGGACATTTCCACCGTCTTCTCAATTAGTTCAATGGTGCTGTCCCAGTTTGGTGGCAGAGAGTTGACCAGCTTCATGTTGACCTCCACTTGAGTATATGTCACTCCAGCATCCTTCATCCCAGTGACTATTTTGATGAAACGTTGAAGCAGAGTCTCAATATTTTCACCAGGGACATAGTTAAACTCATTGAACATTTCCCTCAGATTCTCTTTGCGGGATTCTTTCATATCATCATTTCCCTCGTAAGCTGCTATGAGGGCATCCCACAGAGTCTTAGCTGAGGTGTATTCTTTGAATGCTTCAGCAACTTCAGGGGATAAGGCCATAGTCAGGGCCGCCAGTGCCTTTCTATCTCGTTCTACCCTATCCCAGTCATCATCTACCCATTCAGATTTGGCTTTAGGAACAGGTGGTTGACCCTGTTCCCCTGGAGTAGATGGGACAAAGTCTCCCACTTCGATCGATCGCATGATCTTAGCATCATTGTAATTGACGTAGTTGACGAACCTATACTTCCAGCTCATGAAATCCTTGCCAGACATCAGACGTGGTGGTCTGGCAGATGTTCCGATTTTAGAGTCCATTTCCAGAGTGACACTCGACAGGTTCGACATGTCAAAGGCCATAGCTTCGGAGGGTAAAAAGAAACAAAAAAAAGGTTTACGGTAGAGTCGAAAAGTGGTTTTCGGTCGGGAAGCCCTGATCGAAAAGTACTTTCCGATCGAAAAGAGTGAGGGTCGAAAAGTGTGAAACGATCGAAAAGTGATGGATGGATCGAAAAGTCTCAAAGGGGACTTTTCGATCTAAAGGCACAGCGGATCGAAAAGTCACAGGGGACTTTTCGATCAAAAAGGCTGGTCAAGAAGTCACAGGGGGACTTCTCGACTGAGAAGAGCGGATCGAAAAGTCTCAAAGGGACTTTTCGATTGAATATACTGATCGAGAAGTCTCAGAGGGACTTCTCGATTGAGAGCTTCTGGTCGAAAAGTCACAAAGGGGGACTTTTCGACTGGTAGGGCCTGATCGAAAAGCCACAAAAGGGGGCTTTCTCGATCGAATAAAGTGACGGAGCTGGATTTTTCGACCAGAAAACTGATCGAAAAGTATGAACAGGGTCGAAAAGCTTCAAAATCACGAACACAGCCTTCCGAAAGCTTCTGTCTTGAGTCGTAACCTGCACAAAACACCTCCGAATGCGCTAACAGCTGAAAATAACCAGAAAACTCAAAACGTTAGTTCTCAAAAACTTGAATCTGATACCGCGAGAGCCTCGAAACTTGCGTTTCTTGGCTCTGATACCAATTGTAAGGATCAAACTAACCCTCACGCGATATCTAGACTAGTGAAACCGTGCGGAATCCGGTTTAACTAGGTGATTCAAGAATAAACACAATAAACAATAATCGAAAAGTATAAGCACAAGAAAACACAAACCGATTGAAGAACAAACACTTGTATTGATTACTTGCAACTGCTTACACCTTAATCGAAATTCTCAAAGGGAATTTCGATGTCACCTTCACACACCAAAAGACTAGCAACCTTAATTACACACAAAGAAGTCCTATATATAGTTGAGATTGACTTGGTAAACAAGTCAATCTCATTAGGGAATTTCGTAAACCCCTAGGCCCACACAACCAAAATCGGACCTAAAACACCCACTTTAGTCTACCCAAGTTAGCCCAATTACATTTACAAGCTAGCCCAAGAATACTAAACAAGCCCAAATCTATCTAATGCAAAAGCCTCAATTATCAGGTCTCTACACTTTCTGATCGAAAACCCTCCTCTGTCGCTCACCTGTGATCGAGAAAGACCCTTAGTGTCTTCTCGATCACTCGCCCCTGAGTCGAAAAGTCCCACATAGAGACTTTTCGATCAGCTGCTCATAATCGAGAAGTCCATCCTTGCGACTTCTCGATCAGAAGTTTCAATCGAAAAGTTCCCAGTGACTTTTCGATCGTCGGCACATCTCAATCGGAAAGTCCCATCTGAGACTTTTCGATCAAAACCCCTTTTCGATTCAACCCTGTGCGATCGGAAACCCTTTTCGATCCAACCCTGTGCGATCGGAAACCCTTTTTGATCCAACCTTGTGTGATCGAAAACCCCTTTTCGATCCAACCTTGTGCGACCGGAGACTACTTTTCGACCCAACTGAAAACCCTTCAAATGGCTTTCTACATGCCTAATCTTTCATCTGCTACTCTGGAAATGGTTGCCCAAATCGAAACTGTAACAAGACCACCAAGATTGACCTCAGGAAAGGACTTCATGAGCTGGAAGTACAGGTTCGTCAAGTATGCTAACTACAATGATCCCAAGATTATGAGATCTATTGAAGCTGGAGATTATGTTCCAAAGACTCAAACAACTGGACAACCTGATGTGATAAAAGAGAAGCATGAATGGTCAGACACTGATTGGGACAAGGTGGAAAAGGATAGGAAGGCTCTTGTTGCATTAACTATGGCACTCTCCCCTGAGGTTACCGAAGCCTTCAAGGAGTACAAGTCTGCTAAAACTTTGTGGGATGCTCTAGTTGATGCATATGAAGGAAACTCAGATATGAGGGAGTCAACGAAAGAGAACCTCAGAGAGCAATTTAATGACTTCAACTATGTAAATGGTGAGAATATAGAAAATCAATTGCAAAGGTTCATCAAGATTGTCACAACAATGAAAGAAGCTGATGTGACTTACACTCAGAAGGAAGTCAACAAGAAGCTGATTAGTTCTTTGCCCCCCAACTAGGATAGCACAGTGGAGGTAATGGAAGGAGTCCTGGACTTGAACACAACAACCCTTAGCTCACTCATGTCTATAATTAGAGTTTATGAAGAAAAGAAACTCAAGAGGGCAAGAAAATAGGGAATTGGAGCAGCTGCCAAACAAGTGAATCAAGCCTTTATATCGCAGCCCAGTGTCCCAGTGACTCAAACTGTTGATCTGACGTCAAGCCCACTAGCTTTCATTTCTCAAGCCAGTTCTTCAAATGGCTCTAACCTAATTACATTGGACGTTAACACCTTAGCTAAAGATTCTAGTTTTGCCTTGGGGGTAGGAATAATGAGTTGTTATCAAGCGTTGGTTGCAGGTACTTTACTTCTAAATGACCTGTCCCATGAGGATGTGAATCAGGTGAACCCAGATGACCTTGAAAAGATGGACATATCTTATCAAATGGGAATGTCCGTAATTGAGAGCCAAGCAGTATATGGGCAAAAACTGGGAGCAAAAATTGGAATGATGGCAAAGGGGTAAAGCTATCTTTCAACAAAGCCAATCTGAGATGCTTCAGTTGTAATGAATAAGGTCACTATGCTAGAGAGTGCACCAAGCCTAAAGTTAAAAGAGATGCTAAATGTGATGAAAAACAGAACGTCAAGAAAAGGGAGGTAGGCGCTGATGATAAAGCACTTGTTGTTCAGAGCACCCCTGGAGGTTATGACTGGTCTACTCAAGTTAATGATCTCAGTCTAAGTCTTACACACATTGCTATGTTAGCTGAGGAAGAAGCAGAGAGAGAGACACTAGAGATGAACCAACATGCATTCATGGTGAATACTGGTCCAGGGCCTGAAGTCAACTCTAGAAAGACACAGGTATGCAACTGTTCTTGTTCTCATTGTGTGGAGGTATTTAATGCTTACAAATAATATGAATCTAAATTTTATTATGAATCCCTAAACTGTGAACGCGCCACTAGAGAATCAAATAATTTCAAAGATATGGCTAGAGTAATGTCACACCCCGGACAACGGTATCGGGTGTGAGCGAGAATGGAATCATAGTCGAGGATACATAGAACAATAACTAATACATTTAAAACTTTATAAAACATTACGTCATTACATTGCAGCGGAAAGTGATAGTGGATAATGATAATGTCTTACATTTCGAAAACAAGTCTTAAATTTATAATAAAACATAAAACGGTTTATTTAGGGAAATCAGGACTATGACTCCAAAAGCAGGTCCGATAGCATTGATAAGCCCCATTTGCATGTCTTCACCAGGTTGCATCAATTACCTAAGAAATCATGAGTTTGAAAGGGTCAACATAAAGTTGGTGAGGTTCACAGGTTTAGGGTTTATCATTTAAACATTTGTAAAACAGTTTTCAGCATACTTAAATATTACAAGGGTTTATCGTTGTGGATGTATGAGCTCACCTGAACCTTGATTTCAAATACTAACGGTTTACCCACCCAGCATATCTTGCCCAGAGATGTTAAACAGAGCAGAATAACTGACGTGTACCCCCAGACAATCCGGAGTCAGAACTGGAGCTACCAGTTAGGGTAGGGTTGTCAACCCAAATAGATCTATTCACTAGCTATCGTTTCGTACAGAACTAATTGAAATCAATTAATGGTGGGATACAGTTATACAAACGTTCATAACGATAATGTACCAAATTGGGCAATCAGTAAGAGAACAAGTAGTCATACGGCTAACAGATAAACCATAATATTAAGTAAAAAACATTTTTCAGATTTCATGATTTCTCCCCCAAAGTATAAAACAGTTCAAAGGAAAAGGGGCCGTGAAACTCACTGATTCAGCAGGTAAGCAGATATTTAGCAGGATAGGAACGGTAGCACGTAATGTCCTAAATAATTAATTCAACATATGCATAAGGTCTTTGATCATTTGAGTAACATAAGTCACCCAAGTGATACCGGTCAAATCTTGACGTTTTAATCCGTTTGTATCTTTGAAAACCTGTTAACTTGTACTTATTAAACAAATACATTTGGTGATGATTCATATTTATGTTAAATAAATATAACCAAGGATTAATCATTTTTAATAAGTCAACCAAGTCTTGAATATTGAGTTTAAAATAATAATGTTTATTATTATTTTCATAAGTTTGCATAATTATTTTTAATTAAATAATTACGTGTTTGATTTGTTAATCTTGCAAGCTATAATTATATTTAAATAATTATGATTATCAACATTTTGGTGAATGGAACATAGTTTATATCTTTTTGCAAATAATTATTTGTCAAGAATAATTATTAAATGTTCGGATTATTTTTATAACATGAATCGTTTGAAAGATATATTCTAAGTCATAAGATTTAATCATTTATTTTCTGAAATCGTTTAATATTTCATTTGCATGAGATATATATTTCTTTCTTAGATGTTTTTAAAACATCGTAACGACGCTTGGATTTATATAAAGTTGTCTTTATAAAAACTTGATTTTATTTAAAATCTCTAACGGACGTAATTCCATTTTAGGTTACTTTGATTTCATCAAAGTAGCATTAAAAATCCATATAAGTATTTAAAGTCAATAGCTTGTCTTTGATTTATTTTTATAAAATCCTTTTATAAAAATATTTATTTCCACATGTGAAAAAATGTCTATTTTTAGAAAATGCCTTAGAAAGGTTAAACTTGTAATAAATCCAAGTATTTATGTCAAATTAATCATTTGACATAAATATTATTCTTACTAAATCTAGTAAGAATTTAATATATTCTTTTTGTATAAAATTTATAACACATTAAATATGTCATTTTTCCCAAACAAGTAACATTCTTTTTGTTCCATTCCATTTGTTTTAGCCATTTAGGTCATAAGTTACATATGTAACTTTTATTTTAAATCATTTCATCTTGTTTAGGAGATTTATTTGTTTGACATAGTTTTAACATGTAACATAATATGATTTGTAAATAAATCAACTAACACATGGTGTTAGGACATATATCATAACAATCAACTAACACATGGGTGTTAGGACTTTTAAATAAAATAACAATAAACTAACACATTGGTGTTAGGACTTTTAAATAAATTAACAATCAACTAACACATTGGTCTTAGGACTTTTGAATAAATTAACAATCAACTAACACATTGTGTTAGGACAAGTAAACAATCACTAACACTTTTGTGTTAGGACAAATAAATATAAACATGTATAGAGTGTTATTTATGATTTAATTTATATGAAGAGGCTTGAGTTTTATCTAAAACAACTAACTATGAAATCAAGATTTCATAAATACAAGAATCATGGTGCACACCATATTACTTTCCTTGGATTTCATAAGTGTGTTTCACCACACTTGTTGGCTATCTTTAAGTATCTAAAATGCACCAACAAAGTGTTTGATCTTGGAAGAAAGAAGGTAAAGAAGAGAGTTTATAAATGTTAGTTGATTAAACAAAGCACAAGCATTCTTGATCATTTGGTTTAGTTGTCATGACTTGGTGGGTTTTTCTTGGGTGGCAAGTATGAAATAAACATAGGAGAAAAGTGGTATGAGACTCACAATGGTTGTGAGTTCGAAACCGAGAAGGAAAAGGGGAGGGCGGCGGTGGTCCGGCGATGGTTGTGGGGCGGCGGTGCGGTGGCCGGTGGTGGAGCAGCGGCGGCGGCTCGGTGGGGTGTGGCGGTTGTCGGCCGAAAGTGGGAGAGGGAGGGAGAGAGTGGAAGTGTTTGGGTGTTGGTTGTGGGGAGAGAAGGTGAGACTTGATCTCCCTTTTATAATCATGATTAAGGATTAATACCCATTGGGTAATTATGTGTTGTCAAGCCCTCATAATCCCTAGCTTTCTTGTTTAGTTTATATAAATTTTATAAAAGTCTAGGAGCTTTTATAAAATATGGAGAGGTTTGGAGTTTATAAAAATCATAACATTTTAAAATCTAACCCAAGTGTATTTAATCCAATAAGGTGGTGACTTTTAAATAATTATTTGGGTCAAAAGTTTATAAAAATTTAAGTGGGTTAATCTTTATAAAAACTAATGGGTTAAACATTTTAATTAAATTGTTTTAGAGTTTGGGGCGAAGCCCAAATACGGGTTTGGGAGGAAGTTGGGCCGAGGCCCATGTCATTTGGGGGCCGGTTACGGGCCGAAGCCCATAGGGAAATGGGTTTGGGGTTGGGCCGCGGAAGGGAAGGGAAACCGGTTTGGGCCGGTTCCCAAGTGGGCCGCGAGGTGCCGGGTTCGGCCGAAGGCCATCCGGGCCGCGGATCGAGTTCTAGTTCGAGTTGGTGACTCGGTTAATCGAGTCGAGTCATCGGGTTTAATTTCGGGTTTATCCGGGTCATTATGGGCTTATTGGGCTTTACTGGGCCCAATAGAGTTAACGAATGTTGTTTTGGTTGAAGTCTTGACAACGTAATATTTTTCGTAACGATTTTAGTTTATAAAACGTTTTATCAGTTTATATCAGTTTGATAAAATATAAAATGTCAAATTTATATTTAATTTTCTTGTTATTAAAATTCCATATTTAATAATATGAGACTTTCGTATTTCACGGTTATTCAACGCGATATCTAAACCAGTTAATCATGCGTTTTAAAACACTAATCACATAATTATCACATAATAAAAGTCAACAAAAGTCAACGCAGAGAGAGTTTGACCTGATTTTTGGACCGGGTGTCACATTCTCCCCCAGTTAGAAGAATTTCGTCCCGAAATTCAGTTCTGGTTACTGGTAGATGCGACGTTTTCAAACAGACGTGGATACTTTCGACGCATTTGATTCTCGCATTCCCAAGTGTACTCTGGTCCTCGTCTAGAGTTCCATCGTACCTTGACTATGGGAATGCAGCTATGCTTCAGCTTTTTGATTTCTCGGTCAAGTATCTCGACGGATTTCTCAATGAAGTGCAGGGTCTCGTCGACTTGAATTTCATCAAGAGGGACGATGAGTGTTTCATCGGATAGACATTTCTTAAGATTACAAACGTGAAAGACATTGTGAACGCTGCTTAGCTCGACGGGCAGGTTCAAACGGTAAGCTACTGGTCCAATGGTCTCGGTGATCTCAAAGGGACCAATGTAACGAGGGTTGAGCTTTCCTTGTTTTCCGAACCGGATGACACCTTTCCAAGGTGACACCTTTAGCATGACGCGATCACCCTTTTTGAAGGACAAGGGTTTGCGTCGGTTGTCGGCGTAGCTCTTTTGTCTGTCCCTGGCAGCCTTCAGTCGATCGCGGACTTGGAAGATTTTCTCAGTCGTTTCGAAGATTAACTCGGGACCAGTTAACTGGCTGTCTCCGATCTCAGTCCAGCAGAGTGGGGATCTACACTTTCTCCCATAAAGTGCTTCAAATGGTGCAGCCTTAATGCTGGTGTGATAGCTGTTGTTATACGAGAATTCGGCAAGGGGAAGGTGCTCGTCCCACTTGGGTCCAAAATCTATCACACATGCTCTCAGCATATCTTCGAGTGTCTGGATAGTTCTCTCACTTTGGCCATCTGTCTAAGGATGGTAGGCAGTACTCATATCAAGTCGTGTACCCAAAGCTTTCTGTAGAGATTTCTAAAAGTGTGCGGTGAATCGACTATCTCGGTCGGATATGATGGATTTGGGCACACCGTGGCGCGAGAAGATTTCCTTTATGTAAAG
Source organism: Deinandra increscens subsp. villosa (assembly GCA_039602395.1). Lineage (NCBI taxonomy): Eukaryota > Viridiplantae > Streptophyta > Magnoliopsida > Asterales > Asteraceae > Deinandra > Deinandra increscens. The sequence goes on along the minus strand of JBCNJP010000007.1, from coordinate 50,565,928 downwards.
CTTAGCTCGCTAATCCATCTTATCCTTCTCATTGACCGGTAGGAAGTGTGCCGACTTTGTCAATCGATCGACTATCACCCAGATAGCGTCATATCCAGATCGGGATTTAGGCAATTTCGTGATAAAATCCATGGATATTTCTTCCCATTTCCATTCGGGGATTACCGGTTGAGTCAACAATCCAGAAGGTTTCTGGTATTCGGCTTTGACCTTCGAACATGTTAAGCACTTGCCGACATAGGTGACTATCTCGGCTTTCATGTTAGGCCACCAAAATTGTTTCTTCAGACCGTGATACATCTTGTCTGATCCGGGATGAATGGAATATCTTGACTTGTGAGCTTCATCGACAATTAATTGCCTTAACCCTCCATAGACAGGTACCCACAGCCTATCCATGAAGTTCTTGGTTCCATCGGGTTTCTCTTCCAGTTGCTTCTCCATTCCATGTAAACCTTCTCCAGTTAGGTTTTCCGGTTTGAGGGCTTCTATCTGAGCGTCACGCACTTGTGAAGTGAGATGCGAGTGTATGGTCATACTCAAGGCTCGAACACGAAGTGGCTTGGCACGTTCTTTCCTGCTCAGGGCGTCGGCTATGACGTTAGCCTTGCCCGGGTGATAACGAATCTCGCATTCGTAATCATTCAGCAGTTCCACCCATCGTCGTTGTCTCATGTTCAATTCCTTCTGATTGAAAATGTGCTGGAGGCTTTTGTGGTCAGTGAATATGGTGCATTGTGTACCATAGAGATAGTGCCTACAGATTTTGAGAGCAAAGACGACGGCTCCGAGTTCCAAATCATGGGTCGTATAATTCTTCTCGTGAATCTTCAGTTGTCGTGATGCGTAGGCGATGACTTTCTCTCGTTTCATCAATACACAACCTAGACCTTGATGCGAAGCATCGCAGTAAACAACGAAGTCTTCGATCCCATCGGGTAGTGATAGAATCGGGGCATCACAAAGCTTCTGCTTCAGTAACTGGAATGCTGCTTCAGTCTTGACATCCCATATGAACTTCTTATCCTTTTGGGTCAGAGCGGTCAGTGGATGGGATATCTTTGAGAAGTTCTCGATAAATCGACGATAATAGCCAGCGAGACCCAAGAATTGTCGAATCTCGGTTGGAGTCGTAGGCGTACTCCAATCCTTGATTGCTTCAATTTTTTTGGGATCCACGTGGATACCTCGATCGTTGATCGCATGACCCAAAAAGTGTACCTCGTGAATCCAAAAGTCGCATTTGGAGAATTTCACGTAGAGTTCTTCCTTCTTCAACAATTCCAGGATAAGCCTCAGATGTTGTTTGTGTTCTTCCTTACTACGGGAGTAGATAAGAATATCGTCAATGAACACGATAACAAATTTATCCAGATAAGGTTTGCATACGCGGTTCATTAGATCCATGAACACAGCCGGTGTGTTTGTCAAACCAAATGGCATTACGAGGAACTCATAATGGCCATAGCGTGTTCTAAACGCTGTCTTCGAAACATCTTCATCTCTAACTCTGAGTTGATGGTATCCTAACCTCAGATCGATCTTGGAGTAGAAGCTCGATCCTTGAAGTTGATCAAACAGGTCGTCAATCCTAGGAAGCGGGTAACGGTTCTTCACGGTCAGCTTGTTCAGTTCCCGGTAGTCGATGCACATCCGGAATGTTCCATCTTTCTTCTTGACAAATAGCCCGGGTGCTCCCCATGGAGAGTGGCTTGGGCGAATGAAGCCCTTATCTAGCAATTCTTGTAATTGGCTAGATAACTCCTGCATTTCGAAAGGTGCCAGACGGTACGAGATCTGGCTACGGGGGCGGCACCGGGTGCTAAGTCGATGCGAAACTCTACTTGTCGTGTTGGTGGTAATCCTGGCAAGTTTTCGGGAAAGACTTCCGGGTATTCGCGAACGACGGGAACATCTTCCACACGCTTCTCCTTTGGTTTCTTCTCAGTTACGTGTGCTAAGATGGCATGACATCCTTTACGAAGGAATTTTCGTGCCTTCATACTAGATATGAGGTTTAGTTTGGTTCCACTCTTTTCGCCTTGCACGTTTAGAGTGTTGCCATCTGCGAGTGGCATCCTAACCATCTTCTCATGGCACACGATTTCCGCATCGTTCTTTGATAACCAATCCATGCCGATGATAACATCAAAACTTCCTAGTTCTACGGGCATCAAATCAATGCTGAAGGAATGGTCGGAGAGTTCTAGCGAGCAATTTTGATAAATTATACCAGTTTCTACTAATTCTCCGTTTGCTAATTCTACTGTGAACTTAGTGTCTAAGGCAACAGGGGAAATTTCGACTAATTGGCCAAATTCGGTAGACACAAAGCTTCTATCAGCACCAGTATCGAATAAAATGGAAGCATAGTGATTATTTAGTATAAACATACCCGTCACCGTGTTAGGATCAAGGCGAGCATCTCCGGCATTGATCACAAAGGCTCTTCCCCTAGCCTGATTAGCATCCTGGTTCTTTGTCTTTGGGCAGTCCTTCTTGTAGTGTCCGGTGGTTCCACAACCGTAGCACGTGCGCTTTGGGCAATCACGTGCCACATGTCGTTTGGTCTTGCAGATGTTGCAGTAGACATTTCCACAATCGAGTGTGTGGTGGAGGTTGCATTTGTTGCACAGAGGTGCTCCACCGGTGTATCCAGTCTTTCGGACAACATGAGTAGGGGTTGTAGCAGCATAAACCTTTGTTGGTTCGGTTTCCTTAGCAGGGGTCTTTTCTTCGCGATTCCTCCAGAATCCGCGCTTTCTCTTGTTGTCAGGCTTCTTGTTTGCAGAGGGAGTGGTACTAGCTTCAGGGGTCTTGCCCTCAGACTGTTTCTTGCCAAGGCTCACACCTTGACGGTTAGCTTGGTAAACAAGGTTGTGTGCCAGGCGCACAGCATCCTGAAAAGTCTGAGGATTTGAGGAGAGAACGTTCCCCCTGGATGTGGGATGCAAGTCCCTAGATGTACCGTTCAATCTTTTTGTACAGGGGAGTGATCATGGTCGGACAGATATGAGCGAGCTCACGGAACCTTTTGGTATAGCCAGCAACATCAGCTCCATTCATGGATAGGTTCCAGAACTCGGCTTCGAGTTTCTGAAGCTCTTCCCTAGGACAATACTCGCGAAGCAGTTGTTTGAGTTCGTCCCATGTCATGGCATAAGCCAAATCAGTTCCCATAGCATCAGCATGAGAATTCCACCAAGTCAGAGCGTTATCAGTCAGTGCGCATATGGAATACTTGACCATGTACTGCTCAGGGCAGTTGCTTATGCGGAAGACGGACTCCATTTTCTCAAACTAGCGAACTAAACCAATAGCGCCTTCAGAACCCTTGAAATTCGCGGGTTTGCAGTTCATAAAGTCTTTGTATGAATATTCACGGGGGCCTGCAATTGTTAGGTTGAAACGTTGAATACAATTTAGGAAAATTGTAGTCTAGTGTTTTTCTAACATTGGTTAGTTCGTTCTTACCGCGTGCCCCATTGTCGTTTTGACGCTGGGTTTCAACGGCGGCAACAGTTTCTGCGACGCGATTAGCAATCATCTCCTCGATTTCCTCGGCAGTCATGGCAGGAGGGGGCGGAGGAGGTGAAACGTTCCTGGTGGTTCGGTGTGACAACTCGGTCAATCCATATTCATTTAAACCCGACCCGAATTCGAAATTCTATTTCAGTTATTTTTATTTCCATTAAACCCGAAAACTTGAGCAAACCAAACATATATAGTACTTGTGGGAAATAATAAGCACGAGTAAATAAATGTAAGGTTTCCCGAAAAGTTTGAGGCTAAAATGCGAAATAAAGAAAATCTGATCTTTGACGCTAATTTCGGTGTTAACCGAAAATCTCGCAAATTATAAAAATATAATATTTGAAATCCTAAAGTTCAAATATAATGAAAAATGAATTTTTAAAATTTTTGGGGTTAAAATGGTCAATTTATCAAAGTTCAAGGACTAAAACTGCAAAAATGAAACTTCAGGGGCTAAAAGTGTAAATCTGCCAAAATCACTCCTGGGCGGTACGCCCCAAATGTCTAACTTCTGGGCGGTACTCCCCAAAACGTCACTTTAGGGCGATACGCCCCAAATGTCTAATTTCTGGGCGTTACGCCCCAGAATGTGCAGACGTGTTTCTTTGTTGTTTACGTGTTGCAGCCTCGTTTAACCATCTGATTAGTGTCCATTTCGTCGATTAGTCACCTGAACTCGTGTCCTAACACCATTTCGTCCCTTCCAGTATATAAACCAACCTCTGGAACTCGAAATCAAGCTTTAATTCCTAAAATCTATCCCTCAAAAACCCTCATTTGTACCCGTATTTTCTCTGCTCAAATTCGGTTGATCCAGGAGCTCTCGAGATCTAATTTTCTGCAGTCCTCCTCTATTTGGTACGTAGAACAAAAGCCCTCTATCACTTTCTGTTCATATCATTGTTTTAATCAAGTTCCAGATTTGCTTAAAAACGAGGGTTCTTGAGCTAGTTTGTTAAAATTAGAACAATCTGTTATGAATTAAGAGATGTAATGTTTGGGGATCTTCATACGAACACATAACTAAAGAAAACCCTAAGTTAATTTCATAATTGCAGAACATTTTTTTCGAGTAAAAACGGTATTATACGACGTTATAATGCCCAAATTTAACAAACGGGTATGAGCTGGGATTTCAAACTTTAGGGGATATCTTTATATAATATCAAGATTAAAACCTTAAACTTTTATCATTTTTCGAGCATATTTGATATTATTCGTAAAATTGATAAATATTAATATTTGTTAAAAACAAATATATATATATATATATATATATATATATATATATAGATAAGATCATGAATTACCATTTGATATTATATGATTATATATATATATATAGGGGGAGGATCATTTGAGAACCAATCTGGTTTGAGAACTTTTAAGAACCATTCTAAGCCACTAGTTTATATATATGGAAATCCCCCCCCCCCCCCCATGAATTTGAATGCTTCCCCCCTGAAAATTAGTGGCTCAGAATGGTTCTCAAAAGTTCTAAAAAAAAGTTCTCATTTGAACCTAACCCTATATATATATATATATATATATATATATATATATATACAATTTTATAAACATTAGTATATATATATATTATAAATATATATATATATATTTATTTATTAAAAAAAACATAAATATATACATACTTAAATTTTATTTGTTTTAAAAGTATATATATATATATATATATATCAAAATCTATAAATATTCATAATTTATATTTTATGAATATCATTTTTATAAAACTATTTAGAACTCGCGCGGACCGGAAGGGTAAACACCTGTACACTGGGTTTCCTGGCATAGGTAAGGATGTCGCATAAATCCCTCGTTGGACCTGGCAGACTTACCTGGGGATTCCTGGAGTGAGTGTTTACTTATAGGAAAACGCGTTTTCATACTATCATTAAATCATAAATATCCTAAAAGTAGTCTTTTTACTTCAACATCAGACTCCTTTCAAGAACCCTGTATACCTGAAACCTTAGTCGTTATTCTTTATATTTTTTTAGCCTATTCATGTCACTAGGCTAATCTCAGTATCTATCATATCAAATTCAGTGCTATCATTCGTTATTAACCCACCTATCAGGTGAGTACTCGTAGCCCCTCTTCTTTTGTTATTTGGGGTGCAACATGTATCCTATATCAAAATCGTTATTCTTTATTCTTGATACAAAACAATGCGATTATATGAGTATTTGTGTGATTCTTGATATGCTTACTTGTGTGAGACTTGATACGTGAAACTTGAGACTTGAGACTTGATAAACTTGAAACTTGTTAAACTTGAAACTTTATTCTTGCGTAAACATTAACAACACCAAGCCTTTGGTTCAATAATAGCTATTGGTTGACAACCCACCTAGGATATTGAGACGTAATCTTGTTCTCAAATAGGTGATTGGAACCTAAATTGTCAAGGTTTGTTTTACGCGTTTATATCTTGCCTCTAATACTTGTTTGTCATATTCTTAATCATACACTTGGCACGTTGATCGCATACTTTATACTTATATCTAATGTTAAACCTATGTGTACTCACCAACTCATTGTAGTTGACAGATATTTTATACATGTTGCAGGATTATCTACTTGGACTATTTGACTGATCACAATAGGAACGCTGGACCTAGATAAAGACATTAAATCTATTTCTTTATGTTTTCAGTTGAATTATTGGATCTTTGTTTTGTATATAAAAAGGCATGTTTAAGTATTTGGTAACTATTGCTAGTTGTCATATGCATCTGGACAGTCGTCTCGCCCCGACATATTCCGCCATTGGTTGGGGTGTGACAGATTGGTATCAGAGCCTTGGCTATAGGGATCTAGGTTATTAGAACTGGATGACCTAGACTATACCTTCGGTGTCCCGCATGATTCACTCATGTTAGACTGCCTATTATTATTATACTCTGTCTTTAGATGCTACTTAAGCTTGCCAGCTTAAATCTCGTTTCCATCGTAACACTTGACACACACTTATTCCTTAAACTTTTGAGGTTTCCTAGTCTTTCCTAATAAAGGGTACAGTATGTGCCAATGTAGACCGTGGTCGTACGTCTCCGGTTTGCCGGCCTATCTTCTTTCTGAGATTGACCAGCCAGATGGGTTGGTTTGGCTCATCATGTTCCAACTCCCGATAGTCTTCATCCAAGAAGAGAAATGAGTTAACTCCACTCGGATGAGAGAGCTTCCTATAGGTTGAAAGGCCCCTCACGGAAGGAGCATTTCCTCAATCTCTTCCAGAAATAGGAGCTCGAAACCTTGCAAGCGGGAAAGAGGATCAGTCCAACAAGATGAAGGAGATAGAAAGCCATAGGACCTGACTCAGAGCAGTACTTCCATTAGCAAGAAAGCCGAGGAGGAGACCATTGATTCGCTTCACTCTTTGGGTGAAGAGCCTGGGCACGGGGATCCTCTGTTTTCTTTATGCCTAGTGGGCTTGTGATTGTGGGAAAAGCAAAGGCAGCACTCTTGATACGAAAGAGACCTCCCGCCATAGAGAAGAGATCTAAAGTCTGACCATTTACACTTCCAGGACTATCAGCGCAGCTCCTCAGATAAAGGTTGTGTTGCCTAGCCTCTTCCGAGAATAGAGGTGGCGCGTGAGGGATCACGACGGGGGCCGGGTCGTGACTTGTCCCCCTTGATGTTGTGGCATTGGATTAGTATAGATCCCCAGTAGCTTCAGTGACATTGGCGGCTTTAAGGTATGCCTTAACTTCGTTTTATATATTTATCTTGATTTTATTTAAATTCTCGTCGGTGTTAAGACTCTTAGCAACAGACATGTAGTAACTGGAAGGGTGGATATACAAGTAGCTAAGTATTTTATTTCGGCTTGACATTTTGTCTTACCGTTGCAATCCTTGGTGAAAGTATTGAAACTTATTAGGCCAAAGCATGCCATGATAAACATTGCTAAGAATTATATTAACCCTGATAAGTCAAGGTTGTAGTTTCCCAATCGGGAGATGAAGACCATTCCATTATGTTTTAACAAAGACAACATGATTTGATTTTGTAATCTCGTGATTTATCAAATTCATAAATATATTTTTCCAAAATGATCTCACATATTTCATCGACACGTTGTTTCTCGATACCTCCTCACATGTTTAACCCGACGGAATCTCTTGTTCTCTACCACATCTCTTGTCAAATTATATTCTTTACTTCCAATCTAGCCTTTATCAAAATCTATGATTTAAAAAAAAAACGTCCTCTTATGTTTCAACTATAAAGTCAATACTCATCATATCACAATTCTAAACACATAAAGTTTCATCACCTTGATTATCACTTTTGTTATATTTCTTACCTCGTGAATGATTTCTTTCCCTCTATAATAAATCACGACAATCATCACCGAATTCACGAAGCAGCCAAACGGGTATCTCAACAAATAACAGAGGTTATCCCTGATCTAATTCAGGAAGCTCTCAATGCTAACCTTGTCAAGGATGAATTTGTCCTAAAACACCGTTTGCTCCAAACACTGCAAGTCATGCAACCTTGAAAAGCATGATGACTTTAAAAGATCTAATGATCTACCACAGAGTTTTCAAAACCCTCAAAATCTCCACCAGAAAGGTTAATAAAAAGAAGAGGAAGTCAAAACATCTTACTACTGTTCCTGTTACCCCTACTACTAAAATTGTCCCTATTGTACAACCATCTAAGAAACCTTACCTCGGGTTTCATCCTGAGTGCAACACGTGTAAGCTTCACCACCCAGCTAATTCGATTTGTCAGCAATGTCACACATATGGTTGCTATGGTCACCCCATGAACACATGTCGTAAATCAGTTCAACCTCAAATGATTCGAGCCATGACACGTGTGCTTGATCAATTCACTGTTGCATCTCAAACCGCAAAGACCTTTGTGCGTTATTTCTACCAGTGTGGAGATCCTAATCATGTTCGTAAAGCCTGTCTACAAGTTTTCACCAACAAAACTTTCTCAAATAAAGATGCTAATCCTAGAGCTTCATCAAGAACTTCCAATATGGATATTATCTGAAGGACTTTATAATAATATCCAGGAATCACTCAGATCAGCTGAAGATCTTTGTAGTATTTACTTTTGTTCTAGTGATATATTTCACTATCCGCTTTAATAAAATTTTCAGCTTATCTATTTTGAACCTCGATATGCATGCCAGAAAGTTCACTTGTTTGGAAATTTATGAAATTTACAAGTTCACATGGTTATGGGATTACATGTGGACAAGTCTATGACTTTATGACCTCTCAGGTAAACAATCTTACATTCATTCAGAACATTAAAATCTCTGTGTCATGAGTGTATCATGATATTACTTACTATTAGTATCTCCAAACATTCTAATTCATCCTTAACCTCAAGACTCTTACTTCAAACATTTGTGTGTTTAAATAAACCACCTACTACCTCGAATTCTGGTAATTTATGACGATAATCCAGCCAGTGGGTTTAACCCATAACCCATTAATACCTGCACAAGAAGTACGTGGTATCTTTGGTCTATATTGTGGATAATCATAATAAAGAAATAGGAACCAAAGATATCCTTAATCATTCGGAACTTCTCTAAAAAGTTTCTAAAGACGTATTGGGTCTTTCTTCCCTTTCACCAAACCGGCATCCGCATTGACCTCATACCTAACATTACTTCCGTTGCAAGTCACCTTATCGTCTCTCAAATTAAAAAATCTACAAACTACCAATCCATACCAGAATTCAGTCATTCTCATAATCTTATTCTCGCAATCAATTATTTCTACAAAGATGATTTGTATCCTAGGCTTTAAAAGACAACATCTACTCATATTGTATCTATTCTACCCGTGAGAATAATTTTCAAATCTATTATTATAAGCAAATCAAGGTCTCCTCTTGATTCAACAATCATTCTTATGATATTCACAAAACTTCAGCATCTATCTAGATAAATTCATGACCTTCTTTATTAGCAATACTCGAGTTACTCTAAGCTCTTTTCCTGATTCAAATCATAAACTTTGTATCTAATATGGGGAAACGCTTTGCTAATTGACTCATGAATTGACACTTGGTGATTCAATAATCAAATCATGAATTTAATTTACATTGTTTCCCTTTATATATTCAACTCTCATTTCATAACCTCAACTTTTGATACATGTTCTAAACAAAACTCAATTCCTAAGAATTACTTCATAAACTCGACTTTAGTTAATTCGATTGTCGATTTATGAAAATAAATCTTATTACTCAAATTTCATCTATGAAACCATGTTATTAGTTCCTATGCTCGAGGCATGTGGTTTGATCCATGTTAAGTTATGGAATCCAAATTTATATTACTCAATCTATATGTCTGATACATGGTAATCTAATCATTTCATGACATTAAAAATCAGTTGGTATTGGTTTGTTTTAGATTTTAAATCTAGCAAACCTAAGATACTTGGTTTTGATTACTCAAGCGCTATAATCCTTTATTACCTTTGTAATTTCATAGCTATACATCATTCGTATTTTACATCAATCATCATTATTCTTGCAAAAACAAAGACTTATTTGCACTATAACTGTCAATTGTGTGTGATGCTAGCTACACCATACAATTGGTCAGGTTATAGACAAAAGGTCAAGAGTTTTTGACAAGGATTGTTCCGGATTTTATAGACTTTGTGCCACGTTATAGAAGGACTAGGTGTGAGTCGTGACACACCTAGCACCCCCTAAAACGTGCACATTCTCTTATAAGAAAAATCCGAAACTTTCCATTCAAGTTATCATATCTATACTCAAAAGGATACATGTTGCATAAATCCCCTCATATTTCATTTTGAATCTTCCTATTTAGGAAATATCCTAAAGTAGGGGAGAGAGTCATTAATGTTTCTGATGTAAATCAGAAAATCTTACAAACTCAACTCAACATTCTAAATATCAATTCTTGACGCTCATTTTGCATATCTATTAAATCATGTCAAAACATTAAGAGTCTCTTATCCTACAATCAAGCGAATTCAATTTCAAATGTTATTCTATCTAAACACAATCATATCCGGTGTATGCATGGGTTAGCTGCGGTACACCCCATATACATTGATGATACTTCACAGATGGGCTAGGAATCAGACCAAGAGTTGACTCTGGTAGTCCATATCAAAATCTATATCATTAATCTAACTTGCTCCTTGTAGGACCATATTTCTACTTCTGGTAAATCTTTCATACATCAATCCAGTCTGGAATATAACAGATTCAATAATCGAAAGTAGACATCTATTTTCGATATAATCTTTTATGTATATCCTTATCACAAGTCTCTCTACTAAATTTCGGGACGAATGTTCCTAAAGTAGGGGAGACTGTGACAACTCGGTCAATCCATATTCATTTAAACCCGACCCGAATTCGAAATTCTATTTCAGTTATTTTTATTTCCATTAAACCCAAAAACTTGAGCAAACCAAACATATATAGTACTTGTGGGAAATAATAAGCACGAGTAAATAAATGTAAGGTTTCCCGAAAAGTTTGAGGCTAAAATGCGAAATAAAGAAAATCTGATCTTTGACGCTAATTTTGGTGTTAACTGGAGATCTCGCAAATTATAAAAATATAATATTTGAAATCCTAAAGTTCAAATATAATGAAAAATGATTTTTTTAATTTTTGGGGTTAAAATGGTCAATTTATCAAAGTTCAGGGGCTAAAACTACAAAAATGAAACTTCAGGGGCTAAAAGTGTAAATCTGCCAAAATCACTCCTGGGCGGTACGCTCCAAATGTCTAACTTCTGGGCGGTACTCCCCAAAGCGTCACTTTAGGGCGATACGCCCCAAATGTCTAATTTCTGGGCGTTACGCCCCAGAATGTGCAGCCGTATTTCTTTGCTGTTTACGTGTTGCAGCCTCGATTAACCATCTGATTAGTGTCCATTTCGTCGATTAGTCACCTGAACTCGTGTCCTAACACCATTTCGTCCCTTCCAGTATATAAACCAACCTCTGGAACTCGAAATCAAGCTTTAATTCCTAAAATCTATCCCTCAAAAACCCTCATTTGTACCCGTACTTTCTATGCTCAAATTCGGTTGATCCAGGAGCTCTCGAGGTCTAATTTTCTGCAGTCCTCCTCTATTTGGTACGTAGAACAAAAGCCCTCTATCAATTTCTGTTCATATCATTGTTTTAATCAAGTTCCAGATTTGCTTAAAAACTAGGGTTCTTGAGCTAGTTTGTTAAAATTAGAACAATCTGTTATGAATTAGGAGCTGTAATTTTGGGGATCTTCATACGAACACATAACTAAAGAAACCCCTAAGTTAATTTCATAATTGGAGAACATTTTTTTCGAGTAAAAACGGTATTATACGACGTTATAATGCCCAAATTTAACAAACGGTTATGAGCTGGGATTTCAAACTTTAGGGGATATCTTTATATAACATCAAGATTAAAACCTTAAACTTTTATCATTTTTTGGAGCACATTTGATATTATTCGTAAAATTGATAAATATAAATATTTGTTAAAAACAAATATATATATATATATAAGATCATGAATTACCATTTGATATTATATGATTATATATATATATATATATACAATTTTATAAACATTATTATATATATATATTATAAATATATATATATATATATATATTAAAAAAAAACATAAATATATACATACTTAAATTTTATTTGTTTTAAAAGTATATATATATATATATATATATATATATATATATATATATCAAAATCTATAAATATTCATAATTTATATTTTTAGAATATCATTTTTATAAAACTATTTAGAATTGCGCGGACCGGAAGGGTAAACACCTGTACACTGGGTTTCCTGGCATAGGTAAGGATGTCGCATAAATACCTCGTTAGACCTGGCAGACTTACCTGGGGATTCCTGGAGTGAGTGTTTACTTAGAGGAAAACGCGTTTTCATACTATCATTAAATCATAAATATCCTAAAAGTAGTCTTTTTACTTCAACATCAGACTCCTTTCAAGAACCCTGTATACCTGAAACCTTAGTCGTTATTCTTTATATTTATTTAGCCTATTCATGTCACTAGGCTAATCTCAAGATCTATCATATCAAATTCAGTGCTATCATTCGTTATCAACCCACCTATCAGGTGAGTACTCGTAGCCCCTCTTCTTTTGTTATTTGGGGTGCAACATGTATCCTATATCAAAATCGTTATTCTTTATTCTTGATACAAAACAATGCGATTATATGAGTATTTGTGTGATTCTTGATATGCTTACTTGTGTGAGACTTGATACGTGAAACTTGAGACTTGAGACTTGAGACTTGATAAACTTGAAACTTGTTAAACTTGAAACTTTATTCTTGCGTAAACATTAACAACACCAAGCCTTTGGTTCATTAATAGCTATTGGTTGACAACCCATCTAGGATATTGAGACATAATCTTGTTCTCAAATAGGTGATTGGAACCTAAATTGTCAAGGTTTGTTTTACGCGTTTATATCTTGCCTCTAATACTTGTTTGTCATATTCTTAATCATACACTTGGAACGTTGATCGCATTCTTTATACTTATATCTAATATTAAACCTATGTGTACTCACCAACTCATTGTAGTTGACAGATATTTTATACATGTTGCAGGATTATCTACTTGGACTATTTGACTGATCACGATAGGAACGCTGGACCTAGATAAAGACATTAAATCTATTTCTTTATGTTTTCAGTTGAATTATTGGATCTTTGTTTTGTATATAAAAAAGGCATGTTTAAGTATTTGGTAACTATTGCTAGTTGTCATGTGCATCTGGACAGTCGTCTCGGTGGCATGATTTCGCTTTAAGTTACAATTGTCAACATAAAGAAAATTTTAGATAATATGTAAATGGGGTTATTACATGCTCGAGAATAACTGCCACGACATACATCAATTGCCAAAACATTTTCACGCAAACACAACCAAGAAACGAGAGATGAACGGAAGGATGAAGTAACATAGCGTGTCATAGTAATCATAACAATATAAACTACACAACCATAACATGATAATAACATAACCATAAAAGACATAACATTAACCATAATCATACCAAAAGATTTCCATAGCATATCAATTGAAGTCATACATCAACCATTGTTTGTTACCATATTATAGAAGAAACATATTCAAAAGAAACAAGTTTTGCATCGTGGGCTCGTAGTCCCAATCATAATCAAAGTTAACATGTTTCATCTATAAAACGGCTATCAAAAGATACTAGGTCACATATACCTAGAATGCTGGTAGGGGTGGAGGTCCAGGAGGCATGAAAAAGACGGCCGGTCCTTGAGTCATGGCCTGGAGGGTGGCGAGGAGTCGTCCAGAAACAAACTCCAAGGCTGAGACCCTCCTCTGCAAGCTCTCATGCGAGAGGAGCAGATCAGTAGTGGCCATGCTGACCCCTGTCATGTGGGCATGGAGGGACCCCATGGCGCCGTCAGTGGCGCTCATGCGTCCGATCAGGGCGGTCAGCTGGTTCTTGAGGAGTGTCACCTCAGGAGAGGTAGGTAACTGACAGACATCAGCATCCAGCTCCCCTAAGTCAGTCTCGATGCGCCTCAAACGAGCCACCAGAAGTGGTACAGTGTCAGATATGGGCTCGTGAGTAAAGGGCGAGATGCCTAAGAGTACTCGGCGGGAGGGGTCAGGGAGTGAGGACTCTCCCCGAGCATAACAACTCGAGAACTCCTCTATGATCCGCCAGTGCTGAACCTGGCCTGGTATCCACGCGAGATGAGGTAGCTCAAACACATGGCGCCGTTTGGGCGCAGGCTCCTCAGGGGTGACTCCGTCCTCACGGATCCGGGATGGGCCATGTGCCCGTCCCGGGGTGAATCCTCGTCTGCCGCCACCAGGTGTGGCGACATAGGTCTTCACAGACCAATCTCGGCCTGCGAAGGGCCGATGGTGCTAGAAGCACCAATAGGGGCCTCACCGCCAGCAGTGGCGGTGGGAGTAGAGTGGTCCGAGGAATCGTCAGAGGTCCTACGCCTAATAGGACTCAGAAAACCAGAGGGAATGGGTATCCGGCGAATGATACCTACAGTGGCGCCCTCGGTCTCAGGGCTGGAGGGTATGTAATCCTCCGGGGAGGGAGTGTAATCCTCTGGGGTAGGGTCTTCAGTCGATGGTGTGTACTCCATGCTGGGCTCCTCATCGGAATCGGCAACGCAAATGACTTCCTTGGAAGCCATCTCTGCGAAAATATTCCAACAGGAACAGTGGTCAGTAACATCATGATAGTATCGAACTAGAGCAAGGAAGTAAAGCATAGGTAACACATAAGCTGGCATAAGTAAACACATTGAAGATGAGGTCTTGCATGCAAATGGTAGCTTCGGAGTGGGTTATAGTCCAGGTTTGGTTTTCGTTTTGTTTTGTTTGTTTATCCTGGTTCGCTATAACCACGGCTCTGATACCAATCTGTCACACCCCGGTCAACGGTATCGGGTGTGAGCGAGAATGGAATCATAGTCGAGGATACATAGAACAATAACTAATACAATTAAAACTTTATAAAACATTACGTCATTACATTGCAGCGGAAAGTGATAGTGGATAATGATAATGTCTTACATTTCGAAAACAAGTCTTAAATTTATAATAAAACATAGAACGGTTTATTTAGGGAAATCGGGACTATGACTCCAAAAGCAGGTCCGGTAGCATTGATAAGCCCCATTTGCATGTCTTTACCAGGTTGCATCAATTACCTAAGAAATCATGAGTTTGAAAGGGTCAACATAAAGTTGGTGAGGTTCACAGGTTTAGGGTTTATCATTTAAACATTTGTAAAACAGTTTTCAGCATACTTAAATATTACAAGGGTTTATCGTTGTGGATGTATGAGCTCACCTGAACCTTGATTTCAAATACTAACGGTTTAACCACCCAGCATCTCTTGCCCACAGATGTTAAACAGAGCAGAATAACTGACGTGTACCCCCAGACAATCCGGAGTCAGAATTGGAGCGACCAGTTAGGGTAGGGTTGTCAACCCAAATAGATCTATTCACTAGCTATCGTTCCGTAGAGAACTAATTGAAATCAATTAATGGTGGGATACAGTTGTACAAACGTTCATAATGATAATGTACCAAATTGGGCAATCAGTAAGAGAACAAGTAGTCATATGGCTAACAGATAAACCATAATATTAAGTAAAAAGCATTTATCAAATTTCATGATTTCTCCCCCAAAGTATAAAACAGTTCAAAGGAAAAGGGGCCGTGAAACTCAATGATTCAGCAGGTAAGCAGATATTTAGCAGGATAGGAACGGTAGCACGTAACATCCTAAATAATTAAATAAACATATGCATAAGGTATTTGATCATTTGAGTTACATAAGTCACCCAAGTGATACCGGTCAAATCTTGACGTTTTAATCCGTTTGTATTTTTGAGAACCCGTTAACTTGTACTTATTGAACAAATACGTTTGGTGATGATTCATATTTATGTTAAATAAATATAACCAAGGATTAATCATTTTTAATAAGTCAACCAAGTCTTGAATATTGAGTTTAATATAATAATATTTATTATTATTTTCATAAGTTTGCATAATTATTTTTAATTAAATAATTACGTGTTTGATTTGTTAATCTTGCAAGTTATAATTATATTTAAATAATTATGATTATCAACATTTTGGTGAATGGAACATAGTTTATATCTTTTTGCAAATAATTATTTGTCAAGAATAATTATTAAATGTTCGAATTATTTTTAAAACATGAATCGTTTGAAAGATATATTCTAAGTCATAACATTTAATCATTTATTTTCCGAAATCCTTTAATATTTCATTTGCATGAGATATATATTTCTTTCTTAGATATTTTCAAAACATCGTAACGACGCTTGAATATATAAAGTTGTCTTTATAAAAACTTGATTTTATTTAAAATCTCTAGCGGACGTAATTCCATTTTTGGTTACTTTGATTTCATCAAAGTAGCATTAAAAATCCATATAAGTATTTAAAGTCAATAGCTTGTCTTTAATTTATTTTTATAAAATCCTTTTATAAAAATACATTTATTTCCACATGTGAAAAATGTCTATTTTTAGAAAATGCCTTAGAAAGGTTAAAACTTGTAATAAATCCAAGTATTTATGTCAAATTAATCATTTGACAAAAATATTATTCTTACTAAATCTAGTAAGAATTTAATATATTCTTTTTGTCCAAAATTTATAACACATTAAATATGTCATTTTTCCCAAACAAGTAACATTCTTTTTGTTCCATTCCATTTGTTTTAGCCATTTATGTCATAAGTTACATATGTAACTTTTATTTTAAATCATTTCATCTTGTTTAGGAGATTTATTTGTTTGACATAGTTTTAACATGTAACATGTAACATAATATGATTTGTAAATAAATCAACTAACACATGGTGTTAGGACATATATCATAACAATCAACTAACACATTGGTGTTAGGACTTTTAAATAAAATAACAATCAACTAACACATTGGTGTTAGGACTTTTAAATAAATTAACAATCAACTAACACATTGGTGTTAGGACTTTTGAATAAATTAACAATCAACTAACACATTGTGTTAGGACAAGTAAACAATCACTAACACTTTTGTGTTAGGAAAAATAAATATAAACATGTATAGAGTGTTATTTATGATTTAATTTATATGAAGAGGCTTGAGTTTTTTCTAAAATAAGTATGAAATCAAGATTTCATAAATACAGGAATCATGGTGCACACCATATTACTTTCCTTGGATTTCATAAGTGTGTTTCACCACACTTGTTGGCTATCTTTAAGCATCTAAAATGCACCAACAAAGTGTTTGATCTTGGAAGAAAGAGGGTAAAGAAGAGAGTTTATTTTTGTTAGTTAATTAAACAAAGCACAAGCATTCTTGATCATTTGGTTTAGTTGTCAAGACTTGGTGGGTTTTTCTTGGGTGGTAAGTACGAAATAAACATAGGAGAAAAGTGGTAGGAGACTCACAATGGTTGTGAGTTCGAAACCGAGAAGGAAAAGGGGATGGCGGCGTGGTCCGGCGGTGGTCGTGGGGAGGCGGTGCGGTGGCCGGTGGGGGAGCAGCGGCGGCGGCTCGGTAGAGAGTGGAAGTGTTTGGATGTTGGTTGTGGGGAGACAATGTGAGACTTGGTCTCCCTTTTATAATCATGATTAAGGCTTAATTCCCATTGGGTAATTATGTGTTGTCAAGCCCTCATAATCCCTAGCTTTCTTGTTTAGCTTTTATATATTTTATAAAAGTCTAGGAGCTTTTATAAAATATGGAGAGGTTTGGAGTTAATAAAAATCATAACTTTTTAAAATCTAACCAAGTGTATTTAATCCAATAAGGTGGTGACTTTTAAAATAATTATATGGGTCAAAAGTTTATCAAAATTTAAGTGGGTTAATCTTTATAAAAACTAATGGGTTAAACATTTTAATTTAATTGTTTTAGAGTTTGGGCCGAAGCCCAAATACGGGTTTGGGAGGAAGTTGGGCCGAGGCCCATGTCGTTTGGGGGCCGGTTACGGGCCGAAGCCCATAGGGAAATGGGTTTGGGGTTGGGCCGCGGAAGGGAAGGGAGACCGGTTTGGGCCGGTTCCCAAGTGGGCCGCGAGGTTCCGGGTTCGGCCCAAGGCCATCCGGGCCGCGGATCGAGTTCTGGTTCGAGTTGGTGACTCGGTTAATCGAGTCGAGTCATCGGGTTGAATTTCGGGTTTATCCGGGTCATTTTGGGCTTATTGGGCTTTACTGGGCCCAATAGAGTTAACGGATGTTGTTTTGGTTAAAGTCTTGACAACCTAATATTTTTCGTAACGTTTTTAGTTCATAAAACGTTTTATTAGTTTATATCAGTTTGATAAAATATAAAATGTCAAATTTTATATTTAATTTCTTATTATTAAAATTCCATATTTAATAATATGAGACTTTCGTATTTCACGGTTATTCAACGCGATATCTAAACCAGTTAATCATGCGTTTTAAAACAGTAATCACATAATTATCACATAATAAAAGTCAACAAAAGTCAACGGAGAGAGAGTTTGACCTGATTTTTGGACCGGGTGTCACAAGTAAATAGGGAAAAGTATGAAGCAGCTAAGCTTGATGTGACAAACCTTGACAATCAATTAAGTGACACTAGAGTTTTGCTGAGAGTTCTAACACAAAAGTTGAAGAACTAACAAAAGAGGTAGAAGAATTGAGAGATCAACTTGCTAGATCTCAAAGTAAGATAGACGCTAATAATAAGATTCAATCAAAAATGCTGGAAGCAAGATCTCTTTTATATTACTCTGATGTTAGGATGAAGTATGTTCAACAAAATTGAGGTCTAGGCTTTGGGGATAATATAAAAGAAGAGACATCAACTCACACTGTGCCCATGCCCCACATGCATGAAATGATTTCTGAACCTACACCATCAAAGGGAACAATAGATTCTTTAGCCGATATAGACAAAAGACTTTCTGAATGCCCTATAAAAATCTCATCTCCTACTTCTAACTCCACTAACACTTCTATTTGTTGTGCAGATGTAGTTAGCAGTACTGGAAGTGAAAAGGCAGAAACTCAAGTCTTTCAAGTCAAGAGTCTTTTGAAAAATTTGACTGGAATAAAAATGGTTTTCCTACTGATGGTTCCAAACTTAAATTTGTTGAGTCTGATGTCTTTGATAAAACTCCTTTGTGTGACAATTTTAACTTTGGTGCTTGTGATGATAAAGTTACTAAACCTCTAAGACATGTGAGAATTTTGAGAAGGGGTAAGGGACCACAGGTTGCTGGTTCCAAACTTATTAATTCTGGTTTGCATAAGTCGGATATTGGTGTGAATTTAAATGCTTCTGTGTGTGATAATGTGAAGGTGACTGCTAATGTGAATGTTTGTGATGCTAAGAATATGCTGAATGTGCAGGTGGACATGCCACACGATCTTATCCCATATCCTGAGGTAAACTCAGTGTATGACTAGTTTGTGCCGGTACAGCGGGAGTATGTGTTAACAACTAGGCCCAAAGGCAAAGTTTGTTGGATTCATAAAAATGATAAACCTTCTTGGATATCCACAGGAAAGATCTATTCACAAACTCCCGCTTACCTAAAGAAGCAGTCTTGCCATGTGTGTGGAAATCCCGGACATGTGGCAAGAAATTGTTTACATAGGCCATATGAACCCTACTTTCCCAAAACTCACTTTAAAAATGATCATGGGCAATCATATGGTGGCAGAAACAATAAACCTGTCCCTGAAAAGGTAAAAACCAAGCTGAAAGTACCAACAGGTCCAAAGGTACCTAAAGTGACCAAAAAGTCTGCACCTTACAAACAAAAGGTGCAGAACAGTGTGCCTCCAAGACCTAAGGCACAAGGTGAGAAGAAGAAGCAAGCTTCTCATCCAAAGGGACAGAAAACCAAACTGACCCAAAAACCTCTTGGCAACCACAAAACTGATTCTAAAAAACATAACAAATCTGTTAAAAAAATCAGTAACTGTGCCTGAACTAGTTTTGCATGATAAACATTTTTCTCATGACAACTGGAATGTTAAAAAGAAGGTAAACCAAGAGTATGTTCCCAAAGGAGTGTATAAAAAACACTCTAAACAGTTTGATGAAGCTAAACCTACAAAAACAAATGTTTACTAAATTCCCTAAAAAAGAAAATAGGTTCACAACAAAGCAGAGGATATGCATTCACCCAGTTTCACAACTGAACCATCATCATCTTTCAAGCCCATCACCAACAACCACAGCCCTACTTCACCCAGACTTAAAAAGGTCTGGGTACCTAAATCTAACTAACTTCTCCTATGAATGCAGGAACAACCAAGGGGGACTGTCAGCAACCTATGGTATGTTGATAGTGGTTGTTCCAGGCATATGACGGGAGACATATCCCTACTACAAGATTTGGAAAAATTTGATGGAGGATATGTGTCATTCGCCGGAGGAGTTGGAGGATATATCAGTCAGAAAGGCACAGTACACAATGGTTGTCTCAGCTTCCATGATGTCAATTATGTCAAGCAGTTAAAACACAGCTTGTTAAGTGTTTCACAGATATGTGATCGGGAGTATCCAGTCCTCTTTAACAATAAAGAATGTCTCATTCTTAAACCTGGATACTCCATCCCTGACGATTGGGTGTTAATGAGAACACCAAGATATGGCAACTCCTATGTACTCAACATGCAGAAACCGCCCACATCTGAGGTGGCCTATCTCCTTTCAAAAACTGCCAAGAACCACGCTCAGTTGTGGCACATGAATCTGAAAATCTGAATCGCCTTGCTAGAGGATGGCTTGTTAAAGACCTTCCAATCAAAGAATTTATGCTCAAGGAGAAATTCATCCGCACTGGAGCTGCTTCACATGGACCTATTCGGTCCAGTCAGTATGTTAAGTCTTAACCGATGTGCATTTTGTTTAGTTATTACTGACGAGTTTTCCCGTTTCACTTGGGTGTTTTTCTTGTCAAAGAAAAGTGATGTTGTAGGTATACTGATTGCTTTCAGCAAGCTCATCGAAAAGAAATTGAAGTTGAAAGTGAAGGCCATCAGGAGTGATAATAGGTCTGAGTTTAAGAATCAAAGTATTGATAACTTCTGTGCTGAACAGGGAATTGAGCATCAATACAGTGCCCCCTACACCCCTCAGCAGAATGGCGTTGCAGAACGTCGCAACAGGACCCTAATTGAAGCGGCTCGTACTATGTTGTGCGATTCAAAGCTACCGACCATGTTTTAGGCAGAAGTAGTTAAGACTGCGTGTTATGTCCAGAATCGGGTGCTCATCAATAAGCGGCAGCAGAAAACCCCATATGAGCTGATTTACCATGATAAGCCCAGAATTGGACACCTTCGGGCTTTTAGGTGCCTCTGCACAGTTTTAGTAAATACTGATGTACCTAAATTTGCTGCTAAGTCTGATGAATGTCATTTTGTAGGTTACTCTGCCAGCTCTGCTTACATGGTATTCAACAAAACAACCGGGATTGTGATGGAGTCCACCAATGTGGATTGGCTAGAAGAAAATCCATCAGATGGTGGAGTGGGTCCTCCTCATGCTTTTGACTATAATCAATTATTTCGTCCATTCGGATTGGAACCTGTCATCGCTAAAGAACTTTTTGAAGATCCAGTTACAGGACCGTCTTTACCACACTCCATTACCAAGGCTCCAGCCAATCCCTCAGAAACTGAAACCACACCAGTACAGGAGATTGCCGATCCTGTACATGATCAAGAAGCAGACACCAACCCCGGGTCAGACACTCCTCAAACACAGGGAGTTGATACAGAAGGTGCAGCTGAAACAAATGATGAACCCGATCAATCAAATTTACCTCCTGAAATTCCTGTTCAAGCCGTTTCCGAAACCAGGATCCATAAATACCACCCCTTGGAAAACATCATTGGCCCGTTAGCATCTGGGGTGGTAATAAGAAGCCAATCAGGGGACATCAATCATTGTATGTACTCCTGTTTCATTTCTCAAATTGACCCCCCCCCCAACATTACTATGGCCTTGACAGACCCTAGTTGGGTAGAGGCTATGCATGAGGAACTGAATCAATTCTCACGGCTTCAAGTTTGGAGATTAGTAGAAAGACCTACTGACAAAAAGGTCATCACTACTCGGTGGCTATATAAGAATAAGAAGGATGACAACGGCATTATTGTCAGAAATAAGGCCAGGTTGGTAGTTCAAGGCCACAAGCAGATTCAAGGAGTGGATTATGATGAAGTGTATGCACCGGTTGCCCGATTAGAGGCGATAAGAGTCTTTTTAGCCTATGCATCCTACATGAATTTCACCGTCTACCAGTTGGACGTGAAAACAACCTTTTTATATGCCGAAATGGATGAAGAGGTGTATGTCACTCAACCTCCTGGCTTCATTGATGAGGAACACCCGTATGATGTGTTCAAGCTAGACAAGGCTTTGTATGGCTTACACCAGGCCCCTCGGTCTTGGTACAAGACTCTGACTGATCATCTTCTAGCACACGGGTACACAAGAGGCATAGTGGATTAGACACTTTTCAGAAAGGAGGTCGAGCATGACATAATCATGGTGCAAGTATATGTTGATGATACTATCTTCGGATCAACCAATGAAGACTTGTGCAAAGAGTTTGAGAAGGTAATGCGCACAAAATTTGAGATGAGTCAGATGGGCGAAATGGAGTTTTTCCTCGCTTTACAAGTGAAGCAAAGTGACAGTGGGATACCTATCCATCAGGCCAAATATGTCACAGAAATTTTGGAAAAGTACAAAATGATGGATGCAAAGCCTGTCTCCACACCTATGGCGGCCAGACCAGCACTTACTAGGGATCCAGAAGGTCAATCGGTGAGCGAGCACATGTACCGGTCTATGATTGGGTCTCTGATGTACTTAACCGCCAGTCGTCCAGATATCATGCTAGCTGTGTGCCAATGCGCACGCTATCAGGCTAATCCTAAACTCTCTCATCTATCTGCTGTTAAACGCATTTTTAAATATTTAAAGGGTCGGCCTCGACTAGGTCTCTGTACCCTAAAGTGTCAGGATTTAATCTGTATGCTTTCTCTAACAGTGATTATGGCGGTAATGAGCTTGACAGGAAATCCACATCTGCTGGAGCTCAATTTTTAGGTGACAGGCTGGTCTCCTGGCAAAGCAAGAAGCAGCACACGGTGTCCTAGTCGACTGCCCAAGCAAAATATGTGGCTGCATCTACTTGCTGCTCACAGGTGGTTTGGTTGCAGCATCAGCTGGGAGATTACGGTTTGAATTTCTTCGATACTCCCATTTTTTGTGATAACAATGTTGCATTGCAAATTGTGAAAAATGCTGTGCAGCACTCCAAAACCAAACACATCGATATAAAAAGGCACTTCATTCGGGATTGCTATGACCGCAGGCTCATTCATTTAGAACGGGTGGCATCGGATGACAATGTGGCGGATATGTTCACAAAACCCCTTCCAAGTGCCAATTTTGAAATGTGTCTCAAAGGCCTCCGGATGATAGCCTTTGATGAGTAGTCTGGCAACTGTTTCTATGTTTCATTTATTAAAAAAAAATCAAAAAAATTAAAAAAATATAATAAAAATAGTTTTTTTTTGTAATTGAAAAAAAAATCTAAAAGCAAGGGGAAGATATAAGTTATACATTTCCTATAAAGTGTGTGCTTTTAAATTTTTTTCTGGTTTTGGTTGACCAGGCTAGGAAGTGATATAAATTTCCAGGTGTTTGCTGACTGACACGTGTAAGGTAAAGGTGAAAAGCGGTGATTCATGGTCGATATGCTTGGTAGGCTCTGCTGTCAATCAATCAAAAGGTATGTTTTATCACAACACTTGAAGATAACGTATGATGCTTGAAAGGGAACACACACTTAGGTTAGTACAATTCCTATTTGACTGTGCATCAGGAATCCTAAGACACACGCCCGGTTCTGAGCTTTGATGTCATGCTCAAAAAATCCCATTCCCTCTGCTTTGCGTAACCAATGACCTGGGAATGTTGTACGTGAGTCAGGACTCCTTTGTTCTGTGAAAGTGGAGACCTGGAACCTTTCTGATCCACGTACGTTTAAGATCACATTGTACATATATGATAAACCAAAAAGATGCCAATGTGCATAATCAAAAGAGACCCTCAAGCGTCCAAAACCCTTAGCCTTTGTCACTGATGAGAGCATTATTAAAAATGTTTCAAAAATTCAGTTGACTTTGTATATTATCCAACAAACCTCCGTGATCTATTCTTTCTTTTCTCAACCCAGTCTGGAGCATGACGTCGGGCTTAAGGAAAGGTGTCGTGAAAAATGTTGTACGGAAACCAGGTGTACTTGATAGTATGTACGAACTATACCTAGGACTTATGTGTGTGACCTGGATAGACTTTCATAAATAATAAACCTTAAAATATAAATCAAGTGATGAAATTGCCTGAGTAAGCGAAAGCAGCATGAGTTTAAAGATGGACTAATGATACCGGAAATCGCCTGAACATGCGAAGTAACTGAAACTGAAAAGGGTTCCTCAGTCACAGATTATCTGGTATGATCCCTTAGAATGCCTCTTCACTCAAAATTCAGTTAGTTAAGTTTTTTTGTTTATTTTTCTTTAGTTTTATTTTATCTTAATTTTTTTGTTGTTTTGTCTTATGTTATTTTGTCTGGTAAAAGTTCCAGATTCGTTTAGTATTTGTAACTAATGGTTGTGGTCCTGGTCTGGTCGCACCCCTTAACGGTATAAACTCCGTTAGTGGTTAATTTGGGGGTGTGACAAAAAGGATTAACATCCGAGTGTTGAGGGGGTCAAAGTGAAATTTTTAAATTTTGAAAGAAGAAAAGGGAGGGTCGGCTCCCCCCTTCTCTCACTTACCCTTCTCCATCTCTCTCTCAAAACCCTAGACACCGCCACCCACCTTCGCCGATCACAGCCACCACCCACTGCCGTCACCATTGCACGCCACCACTATCCTCGCCATCACCCTGCGATCACACCGACACCATTCCCGTCGAAAACCACTGCCGGAACACCCCCATTCATCCACCTCGCCGCCACCGCTGTCCCTTTCACCTCTGCCGCCGTCCGCCGCCATACCTGTCATCCGACACCTCTGTCCCGGTCGGAATCCACTTCCGATCACTCTCCCGTGGTCAATTTTGTGCTATGGCACCTCGTTTGAAGCGTGCGGCTCGACCCCCACAAGACCGACTCGAGTAGGTTTTTTTTTTTAAATTTTTATGATTTCTTGGTTGGGAATGGAAGGGAAATTGGTTTGGGTGCATTGTTTGTCTGAAATCGATTTCAAAACACACAAATACGAACTATTTGATTGAGTTGCAGGTGGTAAGTGAAGAAGATGAGGCTTTTCGATTGAGCCAGGGGCTTTTCGATCAGGCTGAAAAGCTTTTCGATCAGCCCCCAACACTTTTCGATCGTTGGTTATCGATTGCCTGAGGCTTTTCGATCGGGAAACTGCCCTTTTCGATCAGCACTTAGGCTTTTCGATCAGGGAGTTAGGCTTCTCGATCGACCAGCACTTTTCGATCGAGAGCTTATGCTTTTCGATCAAAGTTTGTGCTTTTCGATCAGGCTTCTCGGTAACCAAGCAGTTTTTCGATCCGATGGATGGTTTTCGATCGGGAACCTAGTTTTCGATCGGAAAGGTACCCGATGACATGTTTCAAATGGTTTTTCGTCCAGTTTTAAGCCGTAATGCTGCCCGTTTCTCAAAAAATTCATATGACTGATAAATGTCTCTCTGTTTTTGCATTTATCTGTGTTTGTGAGTGCAGGGACTTAGAGTTTATTAAAGATCACAACACGGTAGCATACTTGCTGGATCTACCTGCAGAGTATCGTGAGAAGTATCAGTCGATGATTGCAGGACTGAAGAAGTGATGTTTACACTATGCTCTTACAGCAAACCCTGTCATCTGCAAGCGCATGCAACAGGAATTTTGGAAGACAGCATACGTATCTGATGATGGAAAGTAGATAATAGCCAAGATACAAGCAACCGCAGTGGTCTTATCAGAAGAAAATTTCAGACAAGCTCTTAGGCTTAAAGATGTTGCTGCAGATCCAGTTACTCTGGATAAAGAAATGGTTTCTCAATGCCTAAAAGAAATGGGTTATCACACAGTATCTCCTCCTACTATGAAGGATCTCCTTCCACCATACTGGAGAATGTTGGCCCATTACTTGTAGAAGTGTGTGATTGCTAAGAAGAGCTCAATAGATCAACTGAACCAAGTGCACACCCATGCTATGGTGTCACTAGTTAGAGGGGTTCTATTCAACTGGTCCAGGTTGATATTTGATGATGTGAAGGCGGTAGTGACCAGAGATAAAAAGTTTGAAGCCGTTCAAAGGTTCATCCAGTTAGCTCTGGATTCTAGATATCCATCTTTGAGTAAGACCAATGACACGCATGATACTAAGCCTATGGGCATTGAGGTTTTCGTGATGATTAATCCGAAGAAGAAACTGACTGACAAGGTACCGTTTGGTAACAGGTTTGGTGAATTTGATGAGATAGCAAGTGAGGAGGTCCCTGTACAAAGAAATGCAGTTATTGAAGAAGAACATAATGTGCCTGCCTCTCAGAAGCCAGTTACTGATCTCACAGATAGTTCAGATTGGGAAGATTTCGATCTTGAAGACGTGCAGATTGGTGCTTTGAATTTTGACGGTCAAGAGAATATCAATTATGATACGTACCTTGATGACATTAATATTGAAGATGTTGAGACTGAGACTGCTGAGACTCCATTGATAAGAAAGCGGAAAGCTACTGAGGAGCCTCCCCTCGGTGCTTCTGTTACCACAGAAATGACCGATGAAGTAGAGACTACTGCACAACATAGTGCAGAAACTCCAAGTGACCCAAGAAGAAAAAGATTGGATCCGCGTGTGCCACCAGTGACCAGTACCGGTGCTGGTCAATCTTCTTCACAACCCACTGCCCAAGACAAAGGGAAGGCAGTAGAGACACCAGGGTTCCGGTTGGAAAAGGAACTTAAATTTGAAATTGCTCAATTGAAAGCCCAAAACACTGCCCAAAGTGAGCTGATTGGAGATCTTATTGACATACAGAAAATTCATGCTACTGAGCTGGAGAATCAGAAGAAGGTCAACAGACAGTTTTCAAATCAGCTTAAAGAATTGCATAGAATGATAACACAACTTACTTCAGCTGGTACAAGTGATTCAAAGAAAGATGACAAAGGAGATCCAGGAAACAAAGAAGGGAATTCAGGTGCCAGTGGTTTGTCTCAATCACCTGTATTTGACTTTGAGTTAGATATCCCTGATACTTCTGGCCCAGTATTACCAGAAGCTGCTGATAAAGACACAAGAGACAGATACTACATGACTGTGCCAGCTTCAGAATTTGATGGAGGATGGCAGGCTCAGACGTATGCTTATCCTCCAGAAAGGTATTTGATTCAGCTGGGAGAACATTATCATGACAAAAGAGGAATTACTAAAGAGATCAAATCCTGGATGTTTGATGCTGAGAAGAATATACTTGTTGTTCGAAGAAAGGGTCAATATCCACTGGAATATTACAAAAGCTGGACCCAGTTTTATTCCTGGACGAATGTGGATCTGACAATGCTGTATAAATCCCCGTTCACAAACCCATCACAGAATGAGCAGGCTAAGTAGTTTTACAGAAAATTAGAAAATGCAGTGCTTAGCAAATTCAAAAGGTTTGAAGACTTTCCTCACAAGAAGTCATATGTTAAAAAATACAGAGGTGTGTTCAAGTGGGATGGGAAGAAAAGTGTGGATGGAAAGAGTAGTGGGTCTAAGAAGCAGTTTACTAATGTATTGTATCCTCCAACAGAGAAGGCAAAGACAATACCTCTGCCAATGCATCATCTTGAGGGTTGTCTACATGACTTTCAAACTTGGGCATATAGTGATTACTCAGGAGAAGCAAAGATTCTCTGTGAATCAAAGACAATGAATGTTATGGAGGTATATGACTTGATGAGATTTCATAAGAAGGATATTTTAGTTCTGGCCAAGCATCAGATTGAGAGCAACACGGAGACGGAAGTATATGCTAAATGCTATACGCGAGCTGTTGCAGAGATTGTGGCGAAAGAGTTGTGGTATGATCCAGCAATAATGCAGTTATCAAAGAAGTTTCGTATGTGAAGACTGCTGTCTAATGCTAAAGCCTAGGGGAAGATTGTAGAGACCATAATTGTTTGAGGCTTTTGCATTAGAAATCTTTATAATTGGGCTAATGTGTAAGTGGGTTAATATGGGCTAGGTAGTGGTTCGTAAATAGGCCATGTGGGCCGAATTTTGTTTTACTTGGTGAACAAGATTAGGCTTTCCTATATAAGGAATAGGTAGCTACTTGTTTAGGTTGTTGGTCATCTAGGGTTTCTGGGGTGTCAGTTGCGGATTCAAGTGTACACCGAATTCACCTTGTGAATTCGGACTTCAAGTGTGTGTGGTAATCGAAATCGTGTTCTAACTTTCACAATCGGTTGGTATTTCTTTTGAGTATTTCTTTGTGCTTGATATATTTTTCTATTATAACTTGAATCACCTCTAGTCACCGGATTCCACACGGTGACTATAGGATTTGATATCGCGTGAGGGGCTTAATTGATCCTTACAGTCGGGGTGTTACACAAGGCACCAAAGAAACATACACATCTGACTTTTCTAAGTCAAACAGAGGAAAACATATAAACATAAACCTAACCATCACTTCCGAAATCTACATGAAAATAAACCAAAGGCAGCTGGCTTTTGAAAGTTTAATTGACCAAATCATAACAACATTAATATTTGTTTTAGAGATGCCATATATATTTATGTATAATACCAACTGCACAACAATTAATTTTCATAAATTATTGATGTAACTAACAATAAAAGATAAGCAATATCATTGGGGACAATAATCCGTTAAATAGAGTTTTTTTTACATGAATTTCACTAATTACCAAAAGCTACTGCACTGATTGCCAAAAGCTACTGCCTACTATATGTTTATAGAAGACATTTATATATGCCATGACACAATACAACTACCCATATATATAAACTTCTACATACCTGCTAGCGGTGCACAAAATTAAGGTTTTCCTTCGTTTAGTAGCTATTATCCTTAGAAAAGAGTATCCAAAAGATGTTGTTGTCCCATGGAGCTAAATACTGATCATATGGCATCTTTAGTTTTGAGCTTCTTGTCTGCCTGATATGCAGTTTCTATTTAAATATCTTCAGTTTATTCTCATTTATCTATGCATATATTGTCAAATGCTATGTAATAAACTTACCTAGTTCATCCAACAGATTTCTTATGGCATCTGATTCCTTGGCCACCACTTTTTCATCTGAATTTGGGTCACCGGAAAGGCTCGTGGAAGAATGATGTGTTGCAAAACACATCGGTTTTCCTTTAAGGTTTTGTGTCATTTTTAGTATAATTTGAGTCGTTTCTAATTGATTTTTCTATGTTTCTGAGTATTTGCATCTTAGTATGTGTTTTATGTGAGTTTTACAGATTAAAGATCAGTTTCCGAGGAAAAACGAACATGGAGAAAGTTCAAGATTTAAAAGTGAAAAAATGCTGAAAATGGAGGCATTACGCGTATCGCGTACTGAAGAGGAGTCCCCAAGCAATACGCTTGAGGAGTAGCAGTCAACAGAAGTCAAAGGCGGCGAGCCCGAATATATTCTATCGCCAAATGTGCCACCGTGTGTCACACCCCCAATTTACCACTAACGGAGTTTATACCGTTAAGGGGTGTGAGCAAACCAGGACCTCAACCATTAGTTACAAATACTAAACGAATCAGAGTACGTCCAAGCACATTTCATAAAATAAAGTCTCAAAATACGCAGCGGAAAATATTGTCTTAGCACTAACCACGTGCTTTACAAATCATTGTTTAAAATTCCCAACTTAATTTAAATAAAAGAAAAATATCTTCGTGTGCCATGCCAACCCGCTCCGGATACTCCTCAGCGATCTGCCAAAGTTTAAACCACGCAAGTGTCAACCTAACGGTTGGTGAGTTCACGGTGGGCTTGTCATGCAGTGGCCCGGTCTCATAATCATAATTGTGTCAACATATACTTATGTAATATTCATTTGTGAAAAGCAATGCTTAGTGATATCATAGTATTGTAGTTTAGTAAAAGAAATGTCCGTAACATACGTTATCGGGTATGTACTAGTTTTGTATAGTTAAAGTGCTCAACCGATATCGCGGGTAGCTAATCCATTGTTCCATGCACTAAGGAAGTTTGTACCAAGGCTGACTATTATTGTAGTGGCAGTGCCATCATCTATTTTGTTTTGCGGACCTACGTCATCGCGGCTTTGCCTCCCCCGTGTCCTCTCGGGACCACGGTCAGATAGGCTGATATTGTACCTCCGTGCACCTCCAGTGTCACGAGGCAGAGTTTGTCAAACTCCAGTAGATCTACCCAACATCCCCTCGTTTTACAATTAATGGTACAATTAAGTTGAGGACTTTTTCAGTTATAAGGCAATCCTTAGAAATCATGTGATATCATGTGGTTAGACTTTAACCTACACTAGCCATATTAAAACGGTTTACTTTGGGTTCTCATGAATCCCGAAAACATTTTCAGTTTCTTTTTGGAAATAGTTGTTTAAGTATTTCACAAGTGTTTCCCATAAAACACTTCAAGTTCATCAAGTGGGTGCCAAGCACTCCTAAGGTTTCAAGTTCATCAGAGAGGTGCATAGCACTCATAAGGTTGTCAGCATTGTTTTTCATTAAGTTATTCAGTGTGACCCAAACGGGTTCACGGTAAATGGGTTAGTGACACTCACCTTTGATTGCACTGCTACACTTGCTAAGTAATCCAAATATTGTTTGCTTATCGAAGACCTAAGAACACGTTTAGGTCTTAAGTATTAGTTTTGTGTCTAATCTTTAACTCACGTCACTCTGGCCTATAACATAGCACGTTGGAACTATGACACGACATACCGACACACGACACCGATGGTTGATCATAACAAGGGTTCACATAATTCAGAAATCAAGGCATGTTTCATTATTGCATATTCATACAAGTCATAGCATAGCATTCAAACAAGTTGCAAAAGTTGGGTTTTGGTCAGATCATAGTTTCGCTACTTAGTGTCGCTACATTAGTTTCGCTAGGTGCACGGGCAGCACTTTCGCTAGGGATTACCCGATGACACAGTTTCGCTAGCTAGTTTCGCCCGAAACTGCTGACGCAGTTTCGCTAGCCTAGTTTCGCTCGAAACTGGTTTGAACTTTCGTTCAGGTTGGTTCGCTCGGTAGTTTCGTTCGAGCAGGTCTACTTAGTTTCGCGGGCGACACTACAGTTTCGCTACATAGTATCGCTGGATGTATAAACAGTTTCGCTACATAATTTCGCCCAGAGAACACATAGTTTCGCTGGTCGCGAAAAACACATGAATCAGCCTAAAAATCAACCTAACAGCTTCCATACTCCATGTGATTCAATATTTAGCATGCATAAACATTTACCAACATCAAACAACAAGTTTTAACACCTTAAACATGGGTTTTCACATTCAAATCACCAGAAACACATTTTAAACCTAAAATGACCTAACTAGCATGAATCTTCATTATGGTTTGATTTCAAACGTAAAGTTACAGACTTTATGATAGATCTAGCCTTCCTAAGCATCATATCAGAAGATCAAGTGATTACATGAAGATCTAAGCATGCTTTTTAAGAAAAACACATAGAAGATGCATAAAGGTTGGTTTTGGGACTCACGATTCGATCTAGGGTCCGAATGGATGATGTCTCGAGGCTGAGATCACGTCGGCTCGTGGTGTTTCTCGACTGACCAGAAATTCCAGGAGAGTGTGTGTGTTTAGTGTGGAGATGATGCAAATGGGATGTAATTAGGGTTTAATAGACTTTATATCAGGAGCTAGTTTCGCTGGCAGTTTCGCTGGCCAAGCGAAACTGGCTCTGAACTCATGTGAGTCAAACAGTTTAGCCGGCTACCGAGCGAATCTACAGTTTCGCCCGGTAGTTTCGCTGGAAACCAAAAGTGACCAATTTACATTCTATTATCAATACTAAATCATGCGTTTAAATCACATTTGCACATGATGACCATAAGTAAGTAAACACATAACACATATGGACGGGTTTGGTGATCAACCAAAGGTCGTGGACGTATTCGGCCTAGTTAAGCATTAGTTACTAAGTTAACACTTATAACGGAACTAACGGAGGTTGTCTAACGGAAGTTAACCTTGGAATTCTTGGATGTCACATCATCCCCTTGTAAATGGAATTTTCGTCCCGAAAATTATTCTTGCGTCGTAGCGTTCGCAGCCTCGGCTGTCATCGTCGTTGCTGGGGAAAGAAAGCAAAAGTTTTAGGGTCGCCACATCCTCCTCCTGTTAAAGGAATTTTGGTCCCCAAAATTAAATCATACCTTGAGTTTCCGTGGACGTTTGCTCGAACAAGTGAGGATACTTTTTCTTCATCTGATCCTCTCGTTCCCATGTATATTCAGGTCCACGCTTTGAGTTCCATCGAACCTTGACGATCGGAATCTTGCTACGTTTGAGGGCTTTCTCCTCGCGTCCCATGATTTCTACCGGTTGCTCGATAAATCTCAAATGTTCATCAATTTCCAATTCCTCCAAAGGAATTATTTCGGTGTCTTCAGCCAGACATTTCTTCAGATTCGAGACGTGAAACACGTTGTGAACTCCATCGAGTTTGGCAGGGAGTTGTAATCGGTAGGCCACCGGGCCTACTTCCCCGATGATTTCAAATGGACCGATATAGCAAGGATTCAGCTTTCCACGCTTTCCAAAGCGTATTACTCCTTTCCAGGGAGATACCTTCAATAACACCTTGTCGCCTACATCGAACTTCAAAGGTTTACGGCGTTTGTCGGCATAGCTCTTTTGCCTATCACGTGCTGCGGCTATCCGTTTTCTGATTTGAATAATTTGTTCAGTTGTATCATGAATGAGTTCCGGTCCGGTGAGTCCCTTCTCACCCGTTTCGGCCCAACACACGGGCGATCTACATTTTCTGCCATAAAGAGCTTCAAAAGGTGCTGCACCAATGCTCGTATGATAACTGTTGTTGTAGGAGAACTCCACCAACGGAAGGTGAGCCTCCCAATCTTTACCGAAGTCGAGGACGCAAGATCGGAGCATGTCTTCTAAAGTCTGAATAGTTCGTTCCGTCTGACCATCGGTTTGCGGGTGATAAGCTGTACTCATATCCAGTCTGGTTCCCAGTGCGTCTTGCATAGATTGCCATAGTCGGGAAGTAAATCGGGGATCTCGATCAGAGATAATGGTCTTAGGCACTCCATGACGTGCCACAATTCGGTCAATGTACAGCTTTGTTAACTTATCCATATTGTCATTTTCCCTCATTGGAATAAAGTGTGCAGATTTGGTTAGTCGATCAATAATAACCCAAATCGCATCTGGTCGATTCGATCGATGAGGTAATCCTGTTACGAAATCCATGGAGATATCCTCCCATTTCCATTCTGGGATCTTTGGTTGCTGCAATAGCCCAGAAGGCTTTTGGTACTCGATCTTAACTCTTGAGCACGTTAAACACTTAGCCACATATCGCGCAATGTCGGCTTTCATATTCGGCCACCAATACAAGTTCTTCAAATCTTGGTACATTTTGTCTGATCCAGGGTGCACCGAATACCTTGACTTGTGAGCCTCGTCCATCACGAGTTCACGGAGATTTCCCAGTAAAGGAACCCAAATTCTGTCATTGTAATACCTGAGTCCGTCGGACTTAACTTCAGAGTTTCCATCTACACCACGCAGTGCTTCAGCTGCGAAGTTTTCTTCCTTTAGAGCTTCTCGTTGGGCATTGCGGATCCGATCCGGCAATCCCGTGTGAATGGTAAGTTGCAGCGCTCGTACTCGTCGAGGCTTTTCGTACTCTTTTCGAGTTAAGGCGTCAGCCACAACATTGGCTTTTCCCGGGTGATACTTAATCGCTAGGTCATAATCATTTAGTAGCTCGACCCACCTTCGCTGTCGCATGTTGAGGTCCTTTTGTTCAAAGATGTGCTGTAAGCTTTTGTGGTCGGTAAATATCGTGCACTTTGTTCCGTAGAGGTAATGTCTCCAAATCTTGAGCGCAAATACAACGGCTCCCAATTCCAAATCATGTGTTGTATAATTCTTTTCAGTATCCTTCAGTTGCCTGGACCCGTAGGCAATTACTTTGTCTCGTTGCATTAATACGCAACCGAGTCCTTGAATGGATGCGTCGCAATAGACCACAAAGTCGTCAACCCCTTCGGGTAGCGAGAGAATCGGAGCTGAACATAACATGTCCTTGAGAGTTTGAAACGCGCATTCTTCTTTTTTACCCCATCTATATTGCACTCCTTTGTGCGTTAAAGCTGTTAAGGGTTGAGCCAATTGCGAGAAACCCTTGATGAATCTTCGGTAATATCCGGCAAGTCCCAAAAATTGTCGGATTTCGGTCGGCGCTCTCGGAGTAGACCAATTCTTGATAGCTTCTACTTTAGCTGGGTCAACATGAATTCCATCCTGATTAACAATGTGTCCAAGGAATTGGACTTCGCGAATCCAGAAGTCGCACTTCAAAAACTTGGCATAAAGCTGTTCCTTGCGGAGTAATTCCAAGATAAGCCGTAGATGATTCTCGTGTTCTTCCTTTGTCTTGGAGTAGATTAAAATATCGTCAATGAAAACTATCACAAACTGATCGAGGTACGGCTTGCACACTCGATTCATCAGATCCATAAATACAGCAGGCGCATTAGTTAGCCCAAACGACATAACTAAAAACTCGTAATGACCATACCGAGTTCTGAAAGCAGTCTTGGGGACATCCTCATCACGAACACGAAGTTGGTGATATCCAGACCGTAGATCAATCTTTGAAAAGTAGCTCGAACCTTGGAGTTGGTCGAAAAGATCGTCGATTCGAGGAAGTGGATACCGATTCTTGATCGTGACCTTGTTAAGCTCTCGGTAGTCGATACACATTCGGAACGTTCCATCTTTCTTCTTAACAAACAATACTGGTGCTCCCCACGGAGACAAACTTGGACGAATAAATCCTTTGTCGAGTAACTCTTGAAGTTGTGCGGAGAGTTCGTTGAGTTCGCTTACCGCCAAACGGTAAGGTGCGCGTGCAATCGGAGCGGCTCCAGGAGCTAAATCGATTCCAAACTCGACTTGTCGAAATGGAGGCAAACCAGGCAATTCTTCAGGAAATACATCTTGGAAGTCGCGGACTATCGGGTAGTCGTCGATTTTACGCTTGGGAAGTGTCGTGTCTGTGACGTTTGCAAGGATCGCGAAGTGACCTTTACGAAGGCACTTTTGAGCTTTAAGAAACGAAATAATACCGGTGACTGTTCCACCTTTTTCACCTTGAACTGTTAACACTTCACCTTCTTCGAGTGGAATACGAACCACTTTTTCTTGACATAAAATTTCAGCTCGGTTTTCAGATAACCAATCCATTCCTACTATGACATCAAAACTACCAA
The DNA here is from genome assembly GCA_039602395.1 of Deinandra increscens subsp. villosa. Classification (NCBI taxonomy): domain Eukaryota; kingdom Viridiplantae; phylum Streptophyta; class Magnoliopsida; order Asterales; family Asteraceae; genus Deinandra; species Deinandra increscens. Next base: position 50,530,277 of record JBCNJP010000007.1, on the reverse strand, counting down.
TCGGGAAAGGCATAAGATCGATTCCTAACGTGTGGCCAGCTAGTTCTAACTTACAGTCCTTAACTATCTGAGTCGTATCATGAAGTTTACCATTTGCTAGCTCTACCACATACTTGGCATCTAAGGCAATTGGTTTAGCATTAATTAGTCTAGCAAACTTAGTAGAAATAAAACTTCTTTCAGCACCAGAATCAAACAATACAGTAGCAAAGAAACCATTAAGGATGAATTTACCGTTAATCACGTTGGCATCATTGCGAGCTTCACCTTGACCCATGACAAAAGCTCTTCCTCTGCCATTTCCACCATTCCCGTTTCCATTACCTCCACCATTACCATTCCCACCATTGTTTCCTTGATTTCAATTTCCTTGTCTTCTCAACTGCGGGCAGTCCCTTTTAATGTGGCCTTGAGCACCACATTCGTAGCAGTTCCCATTACCATTCCCTCTGGGAGCTTCATTGTTATTGTTACGGTTCTGACCATTGTTGTTTCCATTTCCTTGGTTGTTTCCATAATTGTTGTTGCCATGATTGTTGTTGTTTTGCCTTAGGAGGTTTTGTTGCTCGGGAAGGATCGTCCAACAGTCCTTCGCCTCATGGCTTTTCTTGCCACACCTTTAACAGCTCAAATTCCTCCTACAAATACCAGCGTGATGCTTTCCACACTTGTTACACATGGGCAGGTTACCCTTGTAGTTGCTTTGACCATTACCGCCCTGGCGGTTGTTTCCACTGTTGTTTCCAGACCTTTTGCTTTGACCTTGGGAGTTGTAAGACCTCTCGGTGCTGTTTCCCACACTCTGATTGTTCATTGAGTTTTCAGGGGCTTCATCATCAGCTTTTCTCTTGCCACTTAAGGCAGTCTTCTCTGAGGCTTTTGCAGGAAGTGTACCTTTCTCAATTTCCTGGTCGGTAAGCTTGTGAGCCAAACGGATGGCTTGCTGCACGGTTGTGGGGTTGCTGGCAGTCACTAGTCCCTTGATTTGAGGCGCGAGGCCTTCCAAATAACGCTCAATGCGTTTGAATACAGCATCAACCATTGTGGGGCACAAGACCGTGTACTCATGGTAACGCGCAGTATACTGTTCGACTTCAGACCCAGTCATTTTCAGATTCAAGAATTCACCCTCTAACTTCTTCACTTGGTCACGGGGACAGTACTCCTCCATAATCAGTTCCTTAAACGCTTCCAATTCCATGTTATTAGCCGCATCAATCCCAATCATCTGGATTTCGGCATTCCACCAGGAGAGAGCAGCTCCCTCAAAGGTACCAGTAGCATACTTCACTTTGCTCTCAGCAGGGCAGTTGCACATAGAGAAGACTTTTTCAGACTTCTCGATCCACCTGAGGAGTCCTACCGCTCCTTCTTCGCCGGAAAAGGTCATTGGCTTACAATCCATGAAGGACTTAAACGTGCAGTGATGGTGGTTTCCTGATGCAATAATAGTTCGGGTTTTAGGTTTAAACAGGTCATAATATAATCGCTTTGTGCCTTAACCGGCATAATAATTACCCTGTGCGGCGTATGCAGCTTGGACGGCTGCCACCGCGGCTTGCACGTGTTCGTTAATCATAGCTTGCAGTTGTGCAGGTGTCATGTAAATGTTGCTCCTTCCTTGTCCTCTTCCAGACATTTTGCTGGACAGTTAAAGTAGCCAGTGTTCAGTCACAGTTATACTTTATACATATCCCATAATATGTATATTAACAATTTCCCGTTATCCCACTATTAGTCCAGAAAAATTTTTCATGCAAATCGAGGCGTCGTCGGAGAACGTCGTAAGTCGTGAGTACTATCGTCGAACGTCGGCCTTCCCATAAAAGTCACCGTCGGCGTAGTCATCGTAGCAGAAATCAGGACGTAGCATGTAGCATCGCTTCGTTGTCGCTTTCCCCCGGAATAATGTGCGTATTAGCGTTTGCATTTCGTATTCGTGTGTGAAAATTTTCCTAAGGTTTTCCGTTAGACTATTTAGACACGGTCTATATATATATGTATATATATATATATACATACATACGTACGAAGTATTCACTTACACAGCAGAGCGAGTATCCCAGGTTGGCACGTAAAAATTTTGTTTTGAGAATTTGTTTGTTCGTTTGTAACTAAGGTTTCAAGTTGCAGTTTCCAAATCGTTTTCCAAAAATGATTCCAGTTCTCTGCAACTTATGGCTCTGATACCAATCTGTCACACCCCCAATTTACCACTAACGGAGTTTATACCGTTAAGGGGTGTGAGCAGACCAGGACCTCAACCATTAGTTACAAATACTAAACGAATCAGAGTACGTCCAAGCACATTTCATAAAATAAAGTCTCAAAATACGCAGCGGAAAATATTGTCTTAGCACTAACCACGTGCTTTACAAATCATTGTTTAAAATTCCCAACTTAATTTAAATAAAAGAAAAATATCTTCATGTGCCATGTCAACCCGCTCCGGATACTCCTCAGCGATCTGCCAAAGTTTAAGCCACGCAAGTGTCAACCTAACGGTTGGTGAGTTCACGGTGGGCTTGTCATGCAGTGGCCCGGTCTCATAATCATAATTGTGTCAACATATACTTATGTAATATTCATTTGTGAAAAGCAATGCTTAGTGATATCATAGTATTGTAGTTTAGTAAAAGAAATGTCCGTAACATACGTTATCGGGTATGTACTAGTTTTGTATAGTTAAAGTGCTCAACCGATATCGCGGGTAGCTAATCCGTTGTTCCATGCACTAAGGAAGTTTGTACCAAGGCTGACTATTATTGTAGTGGCAGTGCCATCATCTATTTTGTTTTGCGGACCTACGTCATCGCGGCTTTGCCTCCCCCGTGTCCTCTCGGGACCACGGTCAGATAGGCTGATATTGTACCTCTGTCACCTCCAGTGTCACGAGGCAAAGTTTGTCAAACTCCAGTAGATCTACCCAACATCCCCTCGCTTTACAATTAATGGTACAATTAAGTTGAGGACTTTTTCAGTTATAAGGCAATCCTTAGAAATCATGTGATATCATGTGGTTAGACTTTAACCTACACTAGCCATATTAAAACGGTTTACTTTGGGTTCTCATGAATCCCGAAAACATTTTCAGTTTCTTTTTGGAAATAGTTGTTTAAGTATTTCACAAGTGTTTCCCATAAAACATTTCAAGTTCATCAAGTGGGTGCCAAGCACTCCTAAGGTTTCAAGTTCATCAGAGAGGTGCATAGCACTCATAAGGTTGTCAGCATTGTTTTTCATTAAGTTATTCAGTGTGACCCAAACGGGTTCACGGTAAATGGGTTAGTGACACTCACCATTGATTGCACCGCTACACTTGCTAAGTAATCCAAATATTGTTTGCTTATCGAAGACCTAAGAACACGTTTAGGTCTTAAGTATTAGTTTTGTGTCTAATCTTTAACTCACGTCACTATGGCCCATAACATAGCACGTTGGAACTATGACACGACATACCGACACACGACACCGATGGTTGATCATAACAAGGGTTCACATAATTCAGAAATCAAGGCATGTTTCATTATTGCATAATCATACAAGTCATAGCATAGCATTCAAACAAGTTGCACAAGTTGGGTTTTGGTCAGATCATAGTTTCGCTACTTAGTGTCGCTACATTAGTTTCGCTAGGTGCACGGGCAGCACTTTCGCTAGGGATTACCCGATGACACAGTTTCGCTAGCTAGTTTCGCCCGAAACTGCTGACGCAGTTTCGCTAGCCTAGTTTCGCTCGAAACTGGTTTGAACTTTCGTTCAGGTTGGTTCGCTCGGTAGTTTCGTTCGAGCAGGTCTACTTAGTTTCGCGGGCGACACTACAGTTTCGCTACATAGTATCACTGGATGCATAAACAGTTTCGCTACATAATTTCGCCCAGAGAACACATAGTTTCGCTGGTCGCGAAAAACACATGAATCAGCCTAAAAATCAACCTAACAGCTTCCATACTCCATGTGATTCAATATTTAGCATGCATAAACATTTACCAACATCAAACAACAAGTTTTAACACCTTAAACATGGGTTTTCACATTCAAATCACCAAAAACACATTTTAAACCTAAAATGACCTAACTAGCATGAATCTTCATTATGGTTTGATTTCAAACGTAAAGTTACAGACTTTATGGTAGATCTAGCCTTCCTAAGCATCATATTAGAAGATCAAGTGATTACATGAAGATCTAAGCATGCTTTTTAAGAAAAACACATAGAAGATGCATAAAGGTTGGTTTTGGGACTCACGATTCGATCTAGGGTCCGAATGGATGATGTCTCGAGGCTGAGATCACGTCGGCTCGTGGTGTTTCTCGACTGACCAGAAATTCCAGGAGAGTGTGTGTGTTTAGTGTGGAGATGATGCAAATGGGATGTAATTAGGGTTTAATAGACTTTATATCAGGAGCTAGTTTCGCTGGCAGTTTCGCTGGCCAAGCGAAACTGGCTCTGAACACATGTGAGTCAAACAGTTTAGCCGGCTACCGAGCGAATCTACAGTTTCGCCCGGTAGTTTCGCTGGAAACCAAAAGTGACCAATTTACATTCTATTATAAATATTAAATCATGCGTTTAAATCACATTTGCACATGATGACCATAAGTAAGTAAACACATAACACATATGGACGGGTTTGGTGATCAACCAAAGGTCGTGGACGTATTCGGCCTAGTTAAGCATTAGTTACTAAGTTAACACTTATAACGTAACTAACGGAGGTTGTCTAACAGAAGTTAACCTTGGAATTCTCGGATGTCACATCATCCCCTTGTAAATGAAATTTTCGTCCCGAAAATTATTCTTGCGTCGTAGCGTTCGCAGCCTCGGCTGTCGTCGTTGCTGGGGAAAGAAAGCAAAAGTTTTAGGGTCGCCACACCGCGCGTATCGCGCCCACTTGAAGGCCCTCCAAGCGATATGCTTGGAGGATGATATTCCGGAAACCCTAGACTTTTCCTTATAAATTAAACATAATGGGTTTGTTTCGAGATATCTTGCTTTCTGCCGTAACTCATTGTTCCAGAAGACAAATTCGAAGCTGTTGATCAATAGAGAAGCATTTGGAGAGGCTGGATCGAAGCATTCGACATCAATTCGACTTTTCGGGTTCTTGTCTACCTTGATTTTATTCTTTTTTTTAGTAGACTATATCTTGTTCATGATTAAAGTTTACTGTTTTTATTTATATTCTGGACATGTTTATTCTTCTTGGCTAAGCCACTTACATTACCTAGGCTATTCGATGAATAATTGATAATTGCGATTTACTCGGTTTTTTAATACTTATGTACGGATTTATAATCTAGTAAAAGTTGCTATCTTTCTGATTTGATGCGTATGAGTACAGGTTTTAGACTTTAAATTGATTGCCAATTCCTCTTGTTACCCTTTGAACGTCTTTCAGTTTAGGGTTGCATGTTAGATTGCCTACTATGTGTTTGTGATTAGTAGATGGTTAGGAGACGTCCAACACCATAGGAATTTCTTTTGATTCACAGGTTGATTTCTGCGTTCTGTTAGACTTAGACAAGCCAGAAGGTGATAGGTCTATTGGGTAGTCGGTTGTGTTAGGGTTTTTAGGTCAAATTGCCTTGGGAGGGGGATTCCCTAGTAACGTTAGCATTCCTGTTATTCCATGTTATTTTGGTAGATAGCAACCACTCCTCTCATCTATTAGGTGTTTGGGATAGGAACAAGCTGGAAGGTGACTTATTCGATCGAGTACTAGAGTATCTATTAGGGACAAGCAGGGAGGTGACCTAACCCAATCAGTGTGCGTATTCAGTTCTTAGGATTGCCTATTGCGTCACACCCGGAGAGTGATCTGGGGTCCATTAGGGTTTTCTTAGAAGTGGCATAAAGATCCTGATTCCATCTTAGTTTTCCTTAACCTAGTGAAGTCGCGAGTATCATTTAGGATTCCTGGCCTAGGTAGTGTTGTTCTCATATCTGATTTCGTCTTTGAGTTCTAAGTTTCAGTAGGTACTTTCCAATTTCAGTAACTTTCTATTTTTAGTACTTTCCATTTTTAGTGATTCTTAGTCATTAGCTAATTTTAGTTAAGTAATCAATTTTCAATCAAAAACCCAAATTTCACTAATTAATAAGTATTTTCACATTTCCTAGTTAGTTTTGTCTTTCATAAGTGTCTCTAGGGTTCGACCCCGGTTTTCCACAGGCTATTCTATTTTCGGTAGGTCCACTTGCCTATTGAATCGGTCTAGTTTAGGATAATTGGGTTTAATTTAGTGTGTCTAGGTCTAGGATAATTTTATTTATTTTTATAGATCGATTTTTGCACATCAAATTTTTGGCGCCGTTGCCGGGGACACTTGGCAATAGGGAAATTGACTTTGATTTGTGATTTAAGATTAATTGTGTGCTTTTTCTTTTTCTTTGCATGATTAGATAATTTAGTATTAATTTTTGCTCTTAGGTTTTAATTGTGTCTTCTAGTTGCTTTCTGCCTTATTTCGTGTGCCTTAGTTTAATTAGGTTTAAATTGTTTCTTGTGTGCTTTTTTAGTTTATGCCCCATACCCGCTCTCACGGACCACCCGAGTTTTCTGCTACATCTGAACCCGAGAAAGACATCCACGAGCGTATTCGGTGAGCTTCGTGAGCAACTGAGAGTTATTCGCAATAGTCAGGTACACACCCCTAAACCAGCCTCTGGTTTAGTTAAACCTATTCCATTTCCCGATTTAGACATGGCTGCTAGGCGTACTGTGCATGAAATAGCTAGTGAAGGCGTCGTAGATGGAACTTTAGCCATTGCCCTGACCACCATCGCTAGCACTACCAACTGGCAGATCCCATCTCACGTGTTGAACGCCATTACCCAAACCCTTTAGTTCCACGGCTTAGACGAGGAGGACGCATCCGCTCCCATCTCTCGATTCGTGCGTATTTGTGCCACTTTCGGTCTCAATGGTGTTCAGCCCGAAACTATTTACCTTCGCTTATTCCCATTTTCTCTCACCGCTCGCGCTACCCTTTGGCTGGAGACCTTGCCCGGAAATTCGATTGCCACTTGGAATGACCTTAAGCAGAAATTCCTAAAGAAATATCATTCGCCTGCCAAAGCTACCCGCACTAGGGAGCAAATTCATTCGTTTCGCATGGACCCTGACGAACCATACTATCTTGCGTACGAGCGTTTCAACACTCTTTTGAGTAAGTGCCCCCAACACGCTCTGTCTGAATGGGCAACCATCGAGAAATTTTACAACGGTCTCACCTACTAGACGCAAAAACAATTCAATATTTCTGCAGGGGGCCACATGATGGAGAAGTTAAGCATTGATGAGTGCAAGAGCCTGTTTGAGAGTTTTTCCTTAGCCGAGTAGCAGAACCCCGGTAGTCATAGGGCTACCTTAGGTCCAACGAAATCGACACTTTCTACATCCTGAGGAGTTCACCACGTTAGTTCTGAAAAGTTCTGACACCGTTGCTTAGGTTCAGCTCGATGGACTGCAGAAACAAATCAACGACATTAAACTTCAACAACAGGCTAAGTGTGAGTTGTGTCATGGAGGTCATGACACCATTGACTGCCCACTTGCCACCAAGGAGCAAATGGATTTCATTTCTAACCGAAACCAGTTCGGTAACTCTTTTTAGTCGGGGTGGAGGACCAACCCAAATTCTTGTTGGCGGGGTGGCGCGAACCCTTCGGGTTTCCAATCGCGTTAAAACCAGAATAGTGGGGTTGATGCAGGAGCAGGTACCAAGAAGATTGAACAGATGCTAACTGCGCAAATGAAATTGCTAAATCAAATCGTGGCTAAAGATTATGAGACACAACAAAAGCTGAAGGAACATGATACACTCCTTAGGAACCAACAATCTGTATTTTTAGATTTACAGCAATACATGTTTTCCTATACTTAAGGCAGTTACTACACGTAGTGGTCGAGGAGGAGAGCAGGACCCACCGGTGGAGGAAGAAGAGCCGGTGGATGAGGAGATAGAGATGGAGACCCCGGACGGGAGGGCGCACCCGAGGTTAGTCCCAGCAAGTACAGTGCCAACCTCTGAGTCTCCGGAACCTAAGGTAAAGAGAAGAAGAAGAAGAGGTTCGAGCAGAGAGAGATTACTTCTGAGGATTTAAGGCGAGTCCCCTACCCCGCCCGTCTCATCCAACAGAAGTATGCGAGAGAGTACAATCACTTCCTTGACATGTTCAAACAACTCAATATCAATCTTCCGTTCGTAGAGGCACTCCAGCAAATGCCCAAATACGCCAAACTATTGAAGGATATCCTATCCAAGTCGCTCTCTATCGTCTCTCTCGATGAAAGATTCTCTGCGGTGGTCTAGAACAAGCTACCGCAGAAATTGACTAATCCGGGCATCTTCACGATCCCGTGTTTGCTTGGTAGCTCGACTATGAACCACACGTTGGCGGATCTAGGTGCTAGCATCAACCTGATGCCATATTCCATTTATGAAAATCTAGGCCTAGGCGATCCGACTCCAACGTGCATGAGTATCTCCTTAGCGGACCGATCCGTTAAGTATCCACGGGAAGTGGTGGAAAACGTGCTAGTGAAAGTAGATAAGTTTGTTTTCCCTGCGGATTTCGTGATTTTGGACATGAAGGTCGAGGAAAAATGTCCACTCATCCTAGGACGCCCATTTTTATGCACCACCAAGGCTTTGATTGATGTCTATGACGGGAAGATCACACTTTGTGTAGGGGATGAGACGATCACATTCGATGTCATGCAGTCCATGAAACATACTTTAGGCCAGGACGATTCTATCTATTCCGTTGATTCTTTCATTTCTAACATGGATCATTGCTTGGATTATATTTGTGGGGCTGATATGGTTAGGAGAGATAGTAAGTCTAATGTGAGTGATGATCGGGAGTTAGAGGATGAGGTAGTTGAGGAGAGTCATGAGGTCTTAGAGATTAGAGAAGAGGAAGGATTAGGAGAAAAACCATCTGTAGAGGAACCACCAGCGTTAAAACTTAAGAAGTTACCATCCCATTTAGAATACGCATTCTTAGAAGGTGAGTCCCGTTTTCCCGTCATCATTTCTGCTACATTAACGAAGGAGGAGAAGAGGAAGTTGATACAGGTTCTGCGAGAGCACAAGCAAGCGATTGCGTGGAGATTGACCGGTATCAAGGGTATAAGCCCTCTATTTTGCACGCATCGCATACTCATGGAGGATGAGTACAAACCTGTAGTCCAACCTTAGAGGCGCTTGAATCCAAACATGAAGGAGGTTGTGATGAAAGAAGTCCTTAAATTACTAGATGGGGATTGATCTATCCGATTTCAGATTCTACATGGGTTAGCCCGGTTCAGGTTGTTACTAAGAAAGGAGGTATGACATTAGTGATGAATGAGAAGCATGAATTGATCCCTAGTAGGACCGTCACAGGATGGAGAGTGTGTATAGATTACCGTAAGATTAATGATGCCACTAGGAAATACCACTTCCCATTGCCGTTCGTTGACCAGATGTTGGAGCGTTTGTCGGGCCAATAGTATTACTGTTTTCTCGATAGTTTTTCCGGTAATTTCCATATTCCTATTGCACCGGAGGATTAGGAGAAAACCACATTCACATGCCCGTACGGTACCTTCGTGTATCTCCGTATGCCATTCGGGTTATGTAACGCTCCAACCACATTTCATAGGTGTATGGTGGTCATTTTTCAGGATATGATCAAGAGTTCCATGGAGGTTTTTATGGACGATTTTTCTATTTTTGGGAGCTCTTTCGATCAGTGTTTAGGAAATTTATAGAGGATGTTAGCTAGGTTTATAGAGACCAAACTGATGCTAAACAGGGAAAAATGTCACTTCATGGTCACCGAGGGGATAGTTTTAGGACACAAGATTCCCCGTGCAGGAATAGAGGTTGATAGAGCTAAGATTGAGACGGTTAGAAAACTTCCACCACCCACTAATGTCAAATCTGTTAGGAGTTTCTTAGGTCACGCCGGGTTTTACCGTAGGTTTATCAAGGAGTTTTCCAATATCACTAGGCCCATGACCCGTCTCTTAGAGAAAGATGTTGTTTTTGATTTCGATGAGAGTTGTATGAAGGAATTTGAGTTTTTGAAGGAGAGGTTAGTGAGTGCGCATATTCTGATTGCCCCCGATTGGAATTTACCGTTTGAGCTTATGTGCGACGCTAGTGACTTTGCGGTAGGGGCAGTTTTAGGACAACGTAGGGACAAACACTTCCATCCCATTTACTACGCAAGCAAAACCTTAGACAACGCCTAGGAAAATTACACGACCACAGAAAAGGAGCTTCTTGCTGTAGTTTACGCATTGGACAAATTCCGTTCATACCTCGTTCTATCCAAAACCATTGTTTACACTTATCACGCTGCGTTACGATACTTGTTTGCGAAGAAGGACGTGAAATCCCGTTTGATTAGGTGGATTCTTTTGTTGTCTGAGTTTGATATAAAGATTAAGGATAAGAACGGGCGAAAAACGTCGCGGCCTACCACTTGGCGCGCCGCGCCTTAAGGACCCCGAGAGAGAGAAACTGAGAGAGGAAGCCATCGGGGACACTTTTCCGTTTGAGAGTGCTATGACAGTGACTGCAGAGTTTGTAGGATTGACGAGTGCGGAGGAGCAAGGCATGCCATGGTTTTCCGTTATGGTGAATTATTTAGCACATGGCATGCTGATGGATGGTATGACATCCCAACAGAGAAAAAATTTCATTTCTGATTCTAGACATTACATTTGGGATGCTCCATACTTGTTACGTGTAGGAATTGATGGGTCATTTAGGAGATGTGTGAGTAGAGAAGAGGGGTTAGATATCCTTAGGCATTGTCATGAGTGCTTACCTGGTGGGCATTCTGGGCCATCCTATACTGCTAGGAAAGTTTTAGATTCAGGATTTTACTGGCTGACATTGTTTAAGGATGCTCACGAGTTTGTGAAGAAATGCAATGCCTGTCAGCGTATAGGTAACATCTCATCCCGGAATGAGATGCCCCAACATCCTATCTAGAGTGTTGAAGTTTTTGACATATGGTGCATTGATTTCATGGGGCCATTTCCTCCATCACGGGGGAATCGGTACATCCTCATTGCGATAGACTATGTTTCTAAGTGGGTGGAGGCTCAAGCCTTGCCTACAAACTGTTATACCCCGAATTCTCGGCTGATAATCCAGGGTGCAGGTAAAGGCCAAGGACAGGAGTGACCCAGGAATTGTATAACCCAGAATTTAACAGGTAACGTTCAAATGACCCTGAATGTGTCCATAGTAAAGTGATGACCCAGGATGTCGACTTTATTCAGGGAAGTTTACATTCATTTTATTCTATATTAATATGATCTAAAATGTGCATAATCCAGGGTTACCCTTATTTTATAGATGACCCAGCATGTGGAAATGACCCTGCATGCTAGGACATCGTTACTAACGTATTTTGTGCCTTTATCTAAGTGAAGACAGGTTGACGAAGTCTCCCAACGGTCGAATAAAAGAAGCTAGAGACTCATTTAGCACGTGGTCAAAGTCAGTTAGCTGGAAACTCGGTCAACCAACTGAAAGAGACGTTGAAGAGGAGATCCCTGGAATATCGGACAAGTTGTTGAAGATCTAGGAGTATATATAGGACACTTAGACTTAGTTTTCAGCTCATTCGAGCTTTACTCATTGTATTCTCGTACCTTATTCTCTGCGAACTCATTGTATTCAAGCTTTTTACGTGATCAATAAATTGGTAGCGTGTGTTATCGCTACCCGGGGTTTTTATGCCGGCGGCGCCTTAGAGACATCTAAGGGCTAAGGGCTTTTCCCTAGTAAAATTCTCGGTGTTCCTACTTGCATTTCTGGTTACATTTGTGTTGCTAAGCTTCTTAACGGATTTCATAAGCAAACCTAACTTTTTACTAAGGATTTTAGTTGTTTGTCCCTGGAATTCTACTGTTATCCCAGGATTTCTTCGAACTGTTTTCATATCTAAATCCTAGGCACCGAACCTCACATTCATATTTGGTTCAAACTTTACTAATTTAACTTAAGTAATTTTTAGCCAAAACAATTTGGCGCCCACCGTGGGGCAATTGGTGTCAATCTTTTGTCAAACTCTTTTTAGATTCATCCTAAACTTGATTTTTACCAAAATCTACCAAAAGATGTCAACACAAATGAACACCTCGAATGCTTCGGTTCCTGCTCTCAGCACTTCAACAACTGGAGCCATCCCACCGAGGGTCAATACCTCAACTGCAACCACACGCAACGATGGTTCAACAATCAACTCCGAACGGATTGAAACGGATAACGTCCATGAAGACCCCGTTCTGATATCCAATGATGATATCCTCTCCTCACTCACCAGAATGGAACGCTACATGGAACGCCAACAAAAGCTGAATCAGGAATTCCTGGCCCAACTAACGAGCGTGAGATCGGAGATACCTAGGGCTGCACCAGCTCAACCTTCTCCACTTGATCCCAGGATTCTGAATTTCAACACCCCTGGGAGTAATTCCAGGGTACATGAAGATGTCACCCCATCGAACGGAAGATCAACGTTCTTCCCTACTCAAATGGCCCATGCTGATCTACCCAGGGCGTCTACCATCAGGGAACCAGTCGTTAATCCTGGGACAAATATACCCCAGGATGTCGGTAACACTCCCCAAACTTTCACCCATTATGCTAATACTAACAATTCAGTGCAGGATTCAGGGATCAGCCCATCAGTGGAACGAGAGATTCAGAAACTCAAGCAGATGATTTCAAGTGTCCCAGGAGTTGTGCAACCTATCCCTGAAGTTGGGCCGGCAAGTCATAGGCTGTCCAGGTTTGCTTCACCAATCTGTGACGTGGAGATACCTAAGAGGTTTCAAACACCCAGCATGAAACCTTATGACGGCACGACAGACCCTGAAGAACATGTGGCGCAGTACCGAGAAAGAATGGAGGTTATCTACATGCCCCCTGAAATCAAGGAAGCATGCCTATGTAAAGGATTTGGGTCCACCCTAACAGGGGCAGCCCTGAAATGGCTCCTGAATGTTCCTCCTTACTCTATCACTTCATTTTCGCATTTGATTAACTTATTTAACAATCAATTCTCTTGCAGCCGTAGCTTTGAAAAACTAACAAGTGATTTGTATAGGGTAACCCAGAATGCAGGAGAATCCCTAAGGAATTACGTTAGCAGATTCAGCAGAGAAGCCTTGGAAATCCCAAACATGGACATGGCAACTGCAGTCCAGGCCTTCAAGATGGGGCTCAACAAAGACTCGCCCTTCTATCAAGACCTGGTCATGAACCCATGTCATAAGATGGATGAAGTTCGTCATAGGGCTATCCGCTTCATCAGGCTAGAGGAGGATAGGCAAATCCTGGGAAAGGGTGAATCCACCCCAGGATTCAACAGCTCTAACAGAAAATCAGAGCCCTCACATACTAGGTCACAGCGATCTAAACCATACTCAAGGCCCGATGAACGTCGAGTGAACAGTGTGGACCAGGATGAAGAGGAAGAAGAATATCCTTCCCTTAATGATTATTGCTTTACTACTGATATCTCTGGTGTTATGTTTGCTATGCAGGACCTTGGAGACAAAGCAAGGTGGCCCAAGAAGAACGATAAACCTTCCACCTGGAAGGATAAATCCAAGTGGTGTGCTTACCATGAGGACTTCGGTCACCAGACCGAGGATTGCATGGCCCTGAGGAGAGAAATCAGCTATCTACTTAGCAAAGGCTACTTGAAGGAGCTCCTGGGAAAGAAGAAGGATAAATCCAGGGAACAGAACTCAAAATCCAGGGATAATGGTGCAAGATCCCAGGATTTTGGGCACCCTGATGGCCGTCTTGAAAGAGCATCCTCACCACCCCCGGACGCTAAGGTAATACACTTTATTTCTGGTGGTTCTGACATTTGTGGTACCTCTTATTCTGCAGCAAAGAGACATGCCAAGGAATCCAAGTCGGATAGAGAGGGAAGACCCAGGAAGAGCTCCGTTCAGCCTGATATCAAGGAAATTACATTCGGAGAAGATGACAGGCGTGATATCATAGACCCTCATCATGACGGGTTGGTGATAACGCTTCACATTGCCAACAACATTGTGAAAAGAATCTTGATTGATGGAGGCAGTTCGGTAAATATAATCCAGTTGGAGGCCTTGCAGAAGATGGGAATTCCGCATTCAGAGATCATCTCAAAATCCACGGTACTCGTGGGTTTCAGTGGCGAAACAAAGAATACCCTGGGCGAAATCAAGCTTCCAGTTTACGTAGAAGGACTCAACTCAGTTCAGCGTTTTTGTGTGATGGACGCACCATCAGGGTACAATGTAATCCTGGGTAGACCCTGGATTCATGATAACAGGGCTGTACCCTCGACGTACCATCAATGTGTGAAGCTGCCAACACCCTGGGGTGTGATCACAGTACATAGCGACCAACAAGAGGCCAAGGAGTGTTACACTACATCAATGAAAATATCCTCCAAACAAAGACAAGCATAGCAATTAAAGAAAAAGGCCCGGGAAGCCCTGGAAGCAAGGGAGCAAGACGTCAAAGCTGTCGAGTTGGACCCCTCAAATCCAGGGAAGAAAGTATATATTGGAACAAATATTCCAGGGCCAATAGAGGAACAGTTAATACATCTACTCAGAACCAGAATGTCAACCTTCGCTTGGTCCCATGACGACATGACAGGTATTTCTAAATCCGTTATTACACATAAACTTGGAATTGATAACTCTTTCAGGCCCATACACCAAAAGAGAAGAAAATTTGCACCGGAAAAGAACGTCATAATCCAGGAAGAGGTTGATAGACTCCTAAAAGCAAGGATGATCAGAGAAGTAAAGTTTCCCAGGTGGTTAGCCAATGTGGTGGTAGTTGGAAAGAAAAATGGTAAATGGAGGGTATGTGTGGATTACACAGACCTGAACCGTGCATGCCCAAAGGATCCATTCCCGCTACCACACATAGATTCCATGGTCGATGCTACGGCAGGCCATGAAATGTTGACTTTCATGGACGCTACCTCAGGATTTCAGCAGATTCAGATGGAACCCCAGGATCAGGAAGATACGGCATTCATAACACCAACAGGTATATATTGCTATATAGTTATGCCCTTTGGACTAAAAAATGCAGGGGCAACGTACCAGAGATTGGTTAACATGATGTTCAAAGAAAAACTGGGGGACACGATGGAGGTGTATATCGACGACATGGTGGTGAAATCCAGGGTCATCAATGACCATGTCCAGGATGTTAAGGATTCCTTCGACATCCTGGATAAATATAACATGAAGCTAAATCCAGAAAAGTGCCATTTTGGAGTCGGAGCAGGCAAATTCCTGGGATACATGGTAACCAAGAGAGGCATAGAGGCAAGTCCAGAGCAAATCAGGGCAATTGCCAACCTACAATCACCATCCAGCACCAAGGACGTTCAAAGACTTACAGGTAGAATTGCTGCCCTGAATAGATTTATATCGAAATCCTCGGAAAGATGCAGGGAATTCTATGACATCCTAAAGAAGAACAAGAAATTCGAGTGGAAGGAAGAACACGAGAAGGCGTTCCAGGATTTGAAAACATACTTGTCCACGGCACCCTTGCTCATGAAGCCTAATCCAGGGGAGCCCCTGTCCCTGTATTTAGCAGTTTCCAGGAATACGGTAAGTGCAGTCCTGACCAAGGATGCAGAAGGTCAGCAACATCCTGTTTATTACGTAAGTAAAAGCTTACTTGATGCTGAATCCAGGTACTCACACCTCGAAAAACTTATATTAGCCCTAAGTATGGCATCTACTAAACTGAGACACTATTTCGAAACTCATACAATTCATGTTAGAACTAACTACCCTATAAAGTCTGTTTTGAGAAAACCAGAAATGTCAGGTCGAATGGCTAAGTGGTCGGTGAAGCTAAGTGCGTATGATCTGATCTACGAGGCCAGAACAGCTATAAAATCCCAGGCTCTAGCTGATTTTGTGGCTGATTTCAGTACTGACATACAACAAGAGGCGGACCATGAATTCCAGCAGCTTCAACAAGAAGAAATTTCAGGGTCATGGACCTTGTTCACTGATGGAGCATCAAATATCAGGGGGACAGGCCTAGGAATCGTACTGAAATCGCCACAGGGGGACATGATACCCCAGGCTGTCAGATGTGGATTTCAAGCAACTAACAATGAAGCTGAGTATGAGGCCCTAATTGCTGGGTTACATTTAGCATTACACTTGGGAATTCAGCACATCCAGGTATACGTTGATTCTCTTCTTTTAGCTAACCATTTTAATGGGTCTTATGCAGCTAAAGGAGAGAAATTAATCAAATACTTGGAGGTGGTAAAAAGAATGTCCCAGGATTTTCAAAATTTTAATATCCAACAAGTACCAAGGGAGGAGAATACTGAAGCAGATGCATTGGCAAACTTAGGTTCAGTATTCAAGGCTCTTGAAGACACCCATATTCCTATAATTCATGTACTAACACCAGCTATAGACCAGGGTACAGATACCCAGGATTCTGACACAGCAGGAAAAATCCTGGTATCCAGTACCCAGGATTCTTCAACCCAAGAGGAATCCTGGACCAGACCAATTATTCAGTATTTGCAGGATGGTACTATTCCAGGGAACGAGAAGGATGCCCGTGCATTCAGAGTAAGAGTAGCCAGGTACGTAGTTATCAAAAATATATTATATAAAAAATCTTTTGCAGGTACGTATTTGAGGTGCTTGGAGAAGGATGAAGCCCAGGAAGTACTCAAAGACATCCATGAGGGTGATTGTGGAAACCATACAGGGGGCAGGTCCTTGATGTCTAAAATTCTGAGAACAGGGTATTATTGGCCTACTATGAGGAAAGATGCCCAGGATTTCTCTCAAAAATGTGATGCATGTCAAAGACACGCCAATGTGCCTCACCAGCCTGCAGAACCTTTATATCCTATTCCAGCATCCTGGCCCTTCATGAAGTGGGGGATGGACATTGTTGGTAAATTACCCAAGGCCCCTGGAGGAAAGGTATTCATGTTAGCAATGACTGATTATTTCTCAAAATGGATTGAAGCCGAGGCGTACGTTCAAGTCAGGGAAAAAGAAGTTATATCCTTCATTAAAAGGAACATATTAACAAGGTTTGGAGTGCCATCTGAGATCGTTTGTGATAATGGCTCCCAATTTATTGGGAGTAGGACCACAGGATTCTGCGAATCCTGGGGCATAAAGATGATAACATCGACTCCAGTGCATCCTCAAGCTAATGGCCAGGCTGAATCAAGCAACAAAATCATCATAAATAACTTGAAGAAGAGATTGAAGGAAAAGAAGGGAAGATGGGCAGAAGAGCTACCCTTGGCACTATGGGCAGACAGGACTACTTCTAAGAACGCCACAGGCCAAACCCCATTTTCCTTGGTCTTTGGTACTGAAGCTGTTATCCCAACCGAAATGGTGGTCCCAACATTCAGGGTCAGTGCTCAGACCCAGGACTCAAATGATCAGTCCCTGGTTGAAGATTTGGATACCCTGGATGAACTAAGAGATCAAGCAGCTTGGAGAATGGCAGTCTACCAACAAAGAATTTCTAAGACCTACAACAAACATGTAAGGATCAGAAGGTTCAAGGTGGGAGATCTAGTCCTTAGAAAAGCATTTCAGAACACAACAAATCCAGGGGATGGTAAGTTGGCTCCTAAATGGGAAGGTCCCTACTTGATTGACTCTGAGGCTGGTAAGGGGGCATATTGGCTAGCTAATATGGAAGGAGAACTATTACCACGACCTTGGAATGCGATACACTTGAAGGCGTATTTCATGTAAGGCTACCTGTCCCAGGATTCGGCCACCCAGGTATGTGTTTGATTTTAAATTAATGCTGCAAATCCAGGTCAGTTCCTCTCACTTAATTTATTTCATTTATCCCTTTATATGTTTTACCTTCATTATTCATTTATTAACATCAGTTACATGTTGCATTAATTATTATTCACCACCCTGAATACGCTAAGATCTATGTTTCGTCAATTGAGTTACTCAGAATCCAGGGTATCCCAGGATTCAAGGCACCCAAAATGCAGGATGCTCAGAAATTCAAGGTACATGGAACAAAGCTGTACTCCAAGCCAACGACAATCAGCGTATGACTCCTAAGTTTGAGACTGGCCATCTCACTTCCGTATTGGGTAAGGCCTAAACCCAATCCTAAGGTTTGAGGACTAAGCTTCCTCCATCCGAATATAGGCTATCACGCCTCGCCCGGGACGCACGTGGCAAATTTTGCCTCGCCCGAGACGCACGTGATCCAAGTATGAAACCCTGGGATTGTGGGATCATCCGTGTTAATAGCATTGGTGGCAACCTCCCAATCCAGGGACATATGCGGATCTCTTAAGGTTTAAAACGATTAACGCGTTTTCAAGATGGATTGGTGCTAACGTACCAACTTAAGTCTCCGAGGACATGCCCTAGTTCAGTCAGTACGACTAAGAGGAAATCCCTAGTTCGCCAGTACGGCACCGGGCATGACCCCAGAAATAACTTAAGAGATCACCTAGTGACCCAGGATTATTGACCTAATCCAGGGTCATAACGGTCAAAGTCTAAGTAAATTAACTTCATGTCTAGTTAATTCTGATTGATATGTTCCTATTATAGGAAACATCCACAAGTCTGCTAAAGCTACGAGGAATCCTAAATCCTGGGGGCAATCCAGGAATACCAAGGTAAACCCTAGTATTATTTCGTACGTCGGCAAATGCATTTCGGATATTTCAAACACAAGCATGTAACTAAAGCAGTTATATATATATAAAACCCAACCTGGGCCCGGAAAAGCTCCGGACGTCCCAGGATGGGGACACATCAAAAGACCCTGGATTCCGCATCCAGGGGTGGGATATTGTCTTAAACAAAATAAACCGGGAAACATCATCCGGTATACCATCACAAACAAGAAATTAAAATTGTTTTCAAGAACAAACATAAGAACAGGAAAAAGACGACCAACAACCTTCAAGCATCATCCTGGGTCGTCCCCTTCGCTTCCTTCTCCTCCGCTGCCTTCTCTGCTGCCTTAGGGTCCTGGGCCGGCTGCTCTCCTCCCTTGGGCTGGTCGATGTCCATGGCATGACCAGCGGAGCCCTTGGATGGGGTGCTTTTGCTGGATCCAGGGCCAGCTTCGGGGTCACACCCTGCGGGGATGGTAGCGCCTAGGTTGCGCAGCTTGTTTGCCCAGTCGGACACATCCCAATTGGGGTTCTGAAAGCCCAGGTCCCTGGCCTCCTTCGCCATCTTCAACCTGCACTGGAGGAGCGAGATGCGGGCTATCAACCTACCCTCATCACCCTTTGCAACCAGCGCAGCCTCATGCTCAGCCCGCACCTCAACAGCCCTCTTCTCCAGCTCCTGCACCAGCCCCAGGTTCTTATCAGCAACGATCTTGGTCGAGCTCAATTCCTTCTTCAGGGTGGCGACCTCCTTCCTGGCTAAGGATTCAGCATCCTGGGCACGCCTCTCAGCGGCCTGGACCAACTCAAAGAATCGCCCAGCAATCTGCAAGCAAAGGTAAGTTAATTAACAATTTAAACTCTGAATGGACTAACTATGCAGGAAAATTCAGGGGTACCTAGGATTTACTTACTTGGCGAGAGGTAGCCTCAGCATGTGAAAGTAGCCCAGCGGCATCCATGTTCTCCAGGGGCTGCGGTGATATGGCGGAGCTGGTGGCCCTGGTTTTGCGCTTGGTGCCCGAGGTCTTGGAAGGTGGAGCTTTGGGGACCGATGGAGGCTCGGATTTTACCGTGGCCAGGACTTGGAAGTCATCATCACTCAGCAGATAGGCGTCCAGATCCACCTCTTCAAAGTTCACAGCAGCAGCAGCTAAGAAACAAAAAGAATAAAAAGTTAGCGGAATCCAGGGAAAATCCTAGGTCTAAAAGGCAGGGTCCCAGGATGCTTACAACTCGACATGCTATGGGAGCAGGAAGAAGCAACTTGATCAGGGTCAACCTTGAACTCGCGATCCTCTTCAGTGATGGTCAAGAAGGTCTCGAACCTCTCGAACGTCCTTGGATTCACAGGGCCAATGGAACTCAAGCTAGGCACTGCAAAACAGAAAAATTCAAGGTCAGTTTTCGTTAAACATGTATTTTAAAAATTGAAACCCTAATTCCTAATGCAGGTGAGGACCTACCCTCTACTCTCCACCTAATCGGAAGATCCATTCCTCCCGGGATGGTCGACCTCTTCACAAAAAAGAACCTCCCCTTCCATTCTTCATGGTATGAAGCCCGAGGAATCATCTGAGTACCCTTGTTTAGAGCCTTGAACAAGTATCGGTTGCTGCCATGGGACTTCAGTTCATAGCCCAGGGACAGCTCAGGCAACCCAACCAGGGAATCAAACTCCCTGTTCAGGCGGTCAAGGGTACCCAAAATTCTCCATGCAATAGGAAGAGTTTGGGCGTAAGCAAGGCCGGTAGCTTCGAAGAATTCAGCCACTAACCCAGTGAAAGGATATGAAAGCCCCATGGAGAAAGGAGTGAAAGGAAAGCAGACCCAGGTTGCGGAACAAAAATCCGACCTAAGTCTCCTGTCGAAGGGCCTAACCTCGGCACCATCAGGAAGAAGACCGGACGCCAACAAACAGGTAATGTCGGCGTCGGAGAAGCTGCAGGTTTCCGTTTCCGGAGCTTGCAGATACTTCTGATCAAGGAAATCCTCGATCCCGGTCTGTATGGCCGTCGTTTCCGACCGGATTTTCTTACGAGTCATGGTAACGTAAGAAGAAAAGAAAAAGAAATCAGGGGAAAGATTACCTGATCGGAAGAAGAAGTGAGCCGGAGGTCCGAACGATCGAATTTTGCTCTCGAAAACGGTAATGGAGAAGAAAGAGGAAGGTAAATGCAGATATTTAAGGGGCTTTAGAAGTTGTAGAGGTAATGGGACACGATCCTACGACGTGGCGCAACAGATCCTCTTTTAACGGACACGATCGAAACAAGAGCTGATTTGACCCAAAATTTGAAATTTTCACAGCTGTAAATTCTATCCACAACTCGCGAAAATTTGGGGGCAATTGTTATACCCCGAATTCTCGGCTGATAATCCAGGGTGCAGGTAAAGGCCAAGGACAGGAGTGACCCAGGAATTGTATAACCCAGAATTTAACAGGTAACGTTCAAATGACCCTGAATGTGTCCATAGTAAAGTGATGACCCAGGATGTCGACTTTATTCAGGGAAGTTTACATTCATTTTATTCTATATTAATATGATCTAAAATGTGCATAATCCAGGGTTACCCTTATTTTATAGATGACCCAGCATGTGGAAATGACCCTGCATGCTAGGACATCGTTACTAACGTATTTTGTGCCTTTATCTAAGTGAAGACAGGTTGACGAAGTCTCCCAACGGTCGAATAAAAGAAGCTAGAGACTCATTTAGCACGTGGTCAAAGTCAGTTAGCTGGAAACTCGGTCAACCAACTGAAAGAGACGTTGAAGAGGAGATCCCTGGAATATCGGACAAGTTGTTGAAGATCTAGGAGTATATATAGGACACTTAGACTTAGTTTTCAGCTCATTCGAGCTTTACTCATTGTATTCTCGTACCTTATTCTCTGCGAACTCATTGTATTCAAGCTTTTTACGTGATCAATAAATTGGTAGCGTGTGTTATCGCTACCCGGGGTTTTTATGCCGGCGGCGCCTTAGAGACATCTAAGGGCTAAGGGCTTTTCCCTAGTAAAATTCTCGGTGTTCCTACTTGCATTTCTGGTTACATTTGTGTTGCTAAGCTTCTTAACGGATTTCATAAGCAAACCTAACTTTTTACTAAGGATTTTAGTTGTTTGTCCCTGGAATTCTACTGTTATCCCAGGATTTCTTCGAACTGTTTTCATATCTAAATCCTAGGCACCGAACCTCACATTCATATTTGGTTCAAACTTTACTAATTTAACTTAAGTAATTTTTAGCCAAAACACAAACGATGCGCGAGTGGTAGTGAAGTTTTTGAAGAAGTTGTTTAGTAGGTTTGGAACCCATAAGGTGTTGATTAGTGATAGGGGCACACATTTTTGCATCGCCCAAATGGAGAAAGTGTTAGCGAAGTACGGAGTGAACCATAGGACATCGACCGCGTATCATCCGCAAACGAGTGGTCAAGTGGAGAACGTTAACCGAGGGGTGAAACGGATTTTGGAGAAAACTATCGGGAATAGTCGCAAGGATTGGTCCGATAAGTTAGATGATGCTTTATGGGCTTTTCGCACTGCTTTCAAAACACCCATTGGAACCACGCACTTTATGATGGTTTATGGGAAAATGTGTCATCTACCGGTCGAGCTTGAACATAAAGCCTATTGGGCAATTCGATTGGTTAACATTGATCTAGCTAAAGCCACGAAAGACCGGTTTCTTCAAATCCATGAGGTAGAAGAGTTGAGGAACGAAGCTTATGAAAGGTCTTGGAGTTATAAGGAGAGAACCAAAGCATTGCATGATAGTCGGTAGAAAGGTAGGAAAGAGTTTAAGTGTGGGGATAGGGTGCAATTGTATGATTCGCGTCTTAGACTGTTTCCAGGTAAGTTAAAGTCCCGCTGGAGTGGACCGTTCATGGTAAAGGAAGTGTTCCCGTATTGAACAGTGGAGCTTCAATGTGATGGTAGAACGTGGAAGGTCAATGGTCATCGTCTAAAACATTACATCGGAGGTCCAATAGA
Organism: Deinandra increscens subsp. villosa; assembly: GCA_039602395.1. Classification (NCBI taxonomy): domain Eukaryota; kingdom Viridiplantae; phylum Streptophyta; class Magnoliopsida; order Asterales; family Asteraceae; genus Deinandra; species Deinandra increscens. Next base: position 50,507,560 of record JBCNJP010000007.1, on the reverse strand, counting down.
AAAAGCGAGGAGATGTTGGCTCTCCCTGAAATTGAGGTTGAATGACCGAGGAGGTAAATACTCCATGGAAATCCGAGTTGTATAGTTTGTATATCAGTTGCATGATTGTGTTCTTCATTTTTGTGTGTTTGCTTCTTGTTTTTCTTGTTTTTTGGTTTGCGTTTTTGTGTTTGTTAGTGTTTCAGGAATTGAAGAAGGCTGGAAGCATGAATTCTTGTGAAAATGGAACCCCATGTATGTCTTGTTTAGTTTACAAATAGAGGGCTTTGAAAAATGGGGTGGTGGGAATTTCTGAAAATTGCAAAAAGACTAAGTATAGTAAATCTCGTAAAATCTTTGGAATTTTCATTCCATGTGTATCGCTTTATATAGCCATACCACAAAGCGGCACGCATGGGGGGGGGGGGATAGGCCGGAAGAAGTCAGGAAGCGTATCGCTTCCTATGAGCATAGACCCAAGCGATACGCTTGGGGATCCAAGATTTTGAAAAAAAAAATATATCGTTTAAAGGAGTCGGCCCCTTTCTCTTCTTTATTCATTCCAACCCTTACCCCCTTTAACCTTAACCCCATCGCCACCTCCACCATCTCCAACCCTACCTTTCCACCACCACCGCCGCCTACATCCATAGCCACCACCAGCTCCCACCCCCATTACCTACTGATCGAAACCCACACCACCGATGACTGCCACCACAACCCCCGTCGTCGTCCATCACCACTACAACCCCCGTCGCCGCGCACCATCATCATCTCCACATTCCATCCGTAACCTGCCCTCCACCGCACGAAAACCTAACACCGAGTACCACCATCATCCACCTCAAACCGTCACCATCCACAGTCTCCCCCCACCAACACCATAACTGCTGCCGCTGGGAGTTCACCGGAGGTCCACCGAGGACCTGCACCGTCTCATTTCACCCGATTTTACTTTACATTCACGATTCCAGGTTAGCTTTCGGATCTCTGGCCTTTATTTCTCTTTATTCTGAGTTTTTTTTTCATGTTCACTTTTGTGCTCAATTTAGATTCACTTGCCTTATTATGAGCTTTTACTTCTGGTTATGCACCGTACATGTTTGGATACCACTTTGCTTTTGATGCAATCTATTAATTGGTTCCTTCTTAAATCTGTATAATGTGAGAAGGATATCGGATTGAATAGTCAAAATTTTCGTTACATGTGCTTGAAATATTAGTGCTTATGATGAATTCGGGTTTGCGGAATAAATGGGATGCATAAGGGTGACTGTTCGTTTGAGTTACATGGGTAGGAACATTTGCCGGTTGATGTCATTGGTTCTTGTTTAAATTTATAGTGCCTCATATTGCGATAATTCGGTGAGATTTTGATTGGTTGGTGTTGGGATGGTTAAAAGGCTGTTGTGACATGAAATTATGCAAATTTAACAAGTTTTGATGACGAACTGGTTTTGTTCAGTAAACGAAGGGGTCATGCCCAAATTTTGTAACAAATTCCGTTCTTTTTTTTTCTTTATTTAGGTTGGTGTAAGTCGTTTTTCTTTTTCAATTATGCTTTATTTTAATCTATTTAATTGGTTATAATAATTCAAAAATAAAAAAATATATATATATAGTTGTGATTGTCTACTTCTTGGATATCATGCTGGAAATTGTTTTTGTAGGTATGGACGCCTTGTCTAGTCAGTCGAAGAGGAAACGCCCAAAGACCACAAAGAAGAAGAAGACGAAGATTTTCCATCACAGGTCGGTGATTCAGTATCTAGCATCCAAGGTCGTACCTGATTATACGATCGATTCGCCGCCGGTCGCGGCCGGTCGCGGCGAGACGTTTAGAGGATCACACCCTGTTACAGTTTCAGGGTAAGCACGAGGGGAATCGTTGCGAGGTCTTTGTCGATTTAGCTCTGCTCGTGCACAGGACCGTGGACTAGGAATTGATGGACACTATGGGAGCGAGGGCCCGTTTGGAGGAGCTATTAGATTACCGCTAGAGGAGGGTCATAGCTTGTGATCGACCGCAGTACCGGGAGTTGACTACTGAGTTTCACTCTACATGGAAATGGAATCCGAAGGAGTACGATTTGCAGGTGACTGTTTCATTCGCTTTAGGGAGACGGCTACACGAGATGAGCATTCCGCAGCTGGCGGACGCGTTAGGATTTTACACTGAGGAGGAGGTGGGTACTGTTGCTTTAGGGAGAGTCGGAGGGGGCCGTCTAGGAGAGATAGGAGGTTTTATACGCTAGATGGTCAGTTATATGATTTCTGGGAGTCGATCACAGGGGAGAGGCCGACGAGGACACTGGTTGCTTCTGTGATTCGGGACCCATTTTTGAGGTATGTGCATAGGATTCTGGGATGTACTATCATTGGTAGGAGGGCTGGCCTGGATAAGGTCAACCTCATTGATCTATTTGTCTACGGTCGTTGGTGGAGAGGCGCCCGACCAACCTCGCGATGGTGTTTGTTCAGTCTATCGCTAGACCTCAGAAAGGGGGAGTTGAGGCGAGGTTGGACTTGGGACCGTATATTACACGTTTAGCAGAGTATTTGGGGGTGTTTGATCGATACAGGGCGAGACATTTGACCGAGGGGCTACCGATGGTTCCCTACAGCCTTGAGGATATGAGGAAGGCGAGTTTATGCCAGATGGATAACCCCCCACGATGGGTTGATGTTGGAGCACCGGTTTGGGGTCAGATTCCAGTTAGATGTAAGAGACCACCAGTTGCTAGACCAGTTAGAGAGCCGCGTGATGAGATTGTGACATTGGAGTCAGTGAGGGATGAGGTGATTATTGTTCGAGAGGAGATGATTGGTAGGTTGGATACCCATGACAGGGCGTTGCGATTGTTGTTCACATTGTTGGGATTCAAGGTCCCTGAGTTTTTTCGTGAGCCTGGGGCTACTGATGAGGTTGGTACGGGTGATGATGTTGTTGGTGAGGATGATTCTGATGATGCAGCGGAGGAGCAGGATGGCTCAGAGACTGATGATGATGAGGATTGATAATGCATTCGGAGTATTTTGATAGTAGCAGCTACTTCAGTCAGTTATGTTCACATCACTGTACTTTTTCCTTATTTTTGTTTTCATTATCATGGTCCGTACTTAACTAATCTGATATACTGATATTCGGTGAATTTGTACGGAGATAACCAGTTGGGTGTTTTTGTTTTATATATATATATATATATATATATATATATATATATATATATATATATATATATATAGGGTTAGGTTCAAATGAGAACTTTTTTATTTGAGAACTTTTGAGAACCATTCTGAGCCACTAATTTTCAAGGGGGGAGCATTCAAATTCATGAGGGGGATTTCCCTATATATAACTTGTGGCTCAGAATGGTTCTCAAAAGTTCTCAAACCCAATTGGTTCTCAAATGATCCTCTCCCATATATATATATATATATATATATATATATATATATATATATATATATGCCGCTGTGATTTTGGATTTGTTGGTAGAAGTTATGGTTGTTGTCGCCGCTTTCGTTCGTGATGTTTTCATACAATTTTGGAACTTACGAGAGTTTTCGATATCACGTTCGCATTGGAGGGGAAGGAACAAGACTCCGACTATTCATGGCGTTTCATTCAGGGGAGTTTGTTCCATTATTCTTGTCGTTTATTTTTACATTTATTTATTTGCATTTAATTACTTTCTTTTATTTATTTTTGATTATTTTTCTTTGCGTTGTTTCTCGATTCACATTAGGGACAATGTGAGTTTCAAGTGTGGGGATGGAGAACCTACGTGTCGTATCTCGTTAGTCGAGTCGATTTTAGTATGTGAGTCTATCTTGAAAAAAATTTGAAAAACCCAAAAATACAAAAAAAATTTGAAAAATCAAAAAGAATGTTCCTGGGTAAATCTGCAGTTCAAAATGGAAAATGATAGGTAAAACCGTGGGATTAACTTTCTAATAATGTGCTTTTAATGGTAAAAATAATAAAAGTTGAAAAAATTATCGATTAGTGATGTATTGATAGGCCCAGCCGACTTAAAAAGCTTAAATATCCTAATTGTGTCTAAAACTGGAATTAATATATATAAAACCAGGATATTTAGTAGGTTCCCGCCTTAGATTGTATGAGGATGCTGAAACTGTCAAAAACAGAAGATAGGTACCGTAATATTTAAATATAGACTTGTATCTGAAATAAGCACGCCTAGGTCTTCTTATGAAAATAAATCCGACTTTGGTGTCCCTTGCAAAAAAAAATCCCATATTCCATATACATTTCTGCTTGAGCTGAGCTAAATACCCTATGTGCTACCCATCGGGCTCACTCTCAGTGGATGCTCCTCTAGGTGAAGCTCGTAAAAAAAAAGAATAAATATGTATAGCTCAAAAAAACAGCAGACCATTCATCCATTATTCCACCATTTTAGAGACAAGTATATAATTAAATATTAGGGTAGGAGGACCTAAACGATTTAAACATGTGTCTTGATATCTTGAGACGGGATTTGGCAAAGTTGTGATATTTGAGCATGGGATCCATTGGGTTGACTGGTTGGGTAAATGAAAAGCATTGACACTTTTGGGGGCTATAAAGTTGGTGGTTGGGTTTAATCAGATCGAAATATCGATAATCGCTACCGGGATGTAAGTAGGCTAATTGAATTAATAAATTGATGAAATTGAGAATGTTAGAAGACAATTACTCAGGTTATGATCCTATTTGCAGGTTTTTTCGAGGACGAAGAAAGGTTAAGTGGGGGGATATCTGATGTGTTTCAAAACACATCGGTTTTCCTTTACGATTTTGTGTCATTTTTAGTATAATTTGAGTCGTTTCTAATTGATTTTTCTATGTTTCTGAGTATTTGCGTCTTAGTATGTGTATTGTGTGGGTTTTACAGATTAAAGATCAGCTTCTGAGGAAAAACGAACATGGAGAAAGTTCAAGATTTAAAAGTGAAAAAATGATGTACGCGTATCGCGTACTGAAGAGGAGTCCCCAAGCGATACACTTGGGGAGTAGCAGTCAACAAGTGTCACAGGCGGCGAGCCCGAATATTTTGTCACCAAATGTGCCTCCGCGCGTATCGCGCCTACTTGAAGGCCCTCCAAGCGATACACTTGGAGGGTGATATTCCGGAAACCCGTAGACTTTTCTTTATAAATTAAACATAAGGGGTTTGTTTTCGGGATATCTTGCTTGCTGCCGTAACTCAGCATTCCAGAAGACGAATTTGGAGCTGGTGATCAATAGAGAAGCATTTGAAGAGGCTGGATCGAAGCACTCGACATCAATTCGACTTTTCGGGTTCTTGTCTACCTTGATTTTATTCTTGTTTTCAATAGACCAGATCTTGTTCATGACTAAAGTTACTGTTTTTATTTATATTCTGGACATGTTTATGCTTCTTGGCTAAGCCACTTACATTACCCAGGCTATTCGATGAATAATTGATAATTGCGATTTACTTGGTTTTTGAATACTTATTTATGGATTGATAATTTAGTAAAAGTTGCTATCTTTCTGATTTGATGCGTATGAGTACAGTTTTTAGCCTTTAAATTGATTGCCAATTCCTCTTGTTATCCTTTGAATGTCTTTCAGTTCAGGGTTGCATGCTAGATTGCCTACTGTGTGTTTGTGATTAGTAGATGGTTAGGAGACGTCCAACACCATAGGAATTGCTTTTGATTCACCAGTTGATTTCTGCGTTCTCTTAGGCTTAGACAAGCCGAAAGGTGATAGGTCTATTGGGTAGTCGGTTGTGTTCGGGTTTTTAGGTCAAATTGCCTCGGGAGGGGGATTCCCTAGTAACATTAGCATTCCTGTTATTCAATGTTACTTTGGTAGATAGCAACCACTCCTCTCATCTATTAGGTGTTTGGGATAGGAACAAGCTTAAACGTGACTTATTCAATCGAGTACTAGAGTATCCGTTAGGGACAACCCAGGAGGTGACCTAACCCAATCAGTGTGCGTATTCAGTTCTTAGGATTGCCTGCATCATACCCGGAGAGTGATCTGGGGTCCATTAGGGTTTTCTTAGAAGTGGCATAAAGATCCTGATTCCGTCTTAGTTTTCCTTAACCGAGTGAAGTCGTGAGTATCAATTAGGATTCCTGGCCTAGGTAGTGTTGTTCTCATATCTGATTTCGTCTTTGAGTTCTAAGTTTCAGTAGGTACTTTCTAATTTCAGCAACTGTCTATTTTTAGTACTTTCCATTTTTAGTAAGTATTAGTCATTAGTTAATTTTAGTTAATTAATCAATTTTCAATCAAAAACCCAAATTTCACCAATTAATCAGTATTTTCACATTTACTAGTTAGTTTTGTCTTTCATTAGTGTCTCTAGGGTTCGACCCCGGTCTTCCATAGGCTATTCTATTTTCTATAGGTCCACTTGCCTGTTGAATCGGTCTAGTTTAGGATAATTGGGTTTAATTCAGTGTGTCTAGGTCTAGGATAATTTTATTTATTTTTATAGATCGATTTTTGCACATCAAAGAACCTGCCAAGGCTGATGAAGAAGAGCCCTCGTTGCTAACATCGAAGACCTTGTTGACCACAAACTGAAGGCTGTTTTTATACGTCTTTTTTAGATTTCTTCAGCACGAAAACTTTTTTAATGCCTATGATTGCCTTAATTGGATTCGGCATTTGCATGGCGTTGGAGTGTACCTAGCCGTCACCATGTATGCGCAACTCACACCAACTATGGCTGCCATAGCCTGCTCAAAGAGGTTGACATCAGCCAGGCCTTCAACATCTTCGATAGTGTAGTTCATACAATATCTGTTTGGAAGAACATAAGTTAATTTTTGGAATCATTACCATTTGCAAGTTGTATGAAGGCATGCTTACGTGTATTTTAGATAGGCCTGCCCATGTTTAGAACATGCTTATGTTCATCCAACTATAGCTGCCATAGCCTGCTCAAAGAGGGTGACATCAGCTAGGCCTTCAACATCTTTGATAGAGCAGTTCACACGATATCTGTTTGGAAAAACATACGTTAATTTTTGGAATCGTTACCATATGCAAGCTGTATGAAGGCATGCTTACGTGTATTTCAGATAGGCATGCCTATGTTCAGAACATGTGTACCCTTCTAATTGCTTTGAAAAAGTCTTGTTGCACTGTCCACACATTGCAAAGAATCAATTACGATTTTTGGTAGCCGCGTTATAGTAGCCTCACATGTAAACTTCTCTTCCTGTCACACATTCAGTCATTTTGGTAAATATCTTTTATGCATAGGTTTGTTGCATTAATCGAATAGTAATGAGATTTGGGAAACTTACAAAGAGTGTTTCATATCTTGCTCATACAAAGCAGATAGGCTGATTCTGTTTCTATCTAATATTTTCGGTGTGAAGCGTATCCTATCTGGTGTAGGAGTACCCCTGAACCTGCAATATGTTTGGAAATAGGCATCATTTATGACCATATTTTTTTTTGTGCATATGTGTTTGCAAAGCTGTGGCACTTATCGGATGGCCATTTCTCTTGCTAGCTCTATCTCTGGATTAATACAAACCCTTGTTCCTGAGCATGATTGCAGCTGATATCCCTCTATTATAAGATACATTTGTTATGAATGTTTTTTTTGAAAATGGAATGTGATCTTGGTAACTGTTTTACCTTTCAAGGGCACAACTTTTAGCCCTGCAATTGCAACTATGACTGGATTCTCTGTTGCTGCAAGTGAGTCGACATCGACACTTACTGCTATTTCCTTCCACAATGCGACGAGAACCTCTTTGTCACTGCATGAGAGAAATTTTTTTTGGTGTTTATTGTATTTAGTTCAAAACAATTGGCCTCTCATGTATCATATAATTTGTTTCATACCTCATGTCCCTCAGCGTTAGTCGTACCAGGCTATTGTCAGCATTTATTTCTACACGTTCTACATCCTCAACCTTCCCTATGATATTTGTATCAAAATTAATAAATCTATGCGAGCCATTGGTAATTTATGAAAATGAAGAGGGCCTTAGGTGAAGACAGACAATATAAACATGTATGATAGGCAGGCATTAGTAATGTTACAAACATTCTATTTATATAGGCTGCATCCAATATGAAATGTATGCATACCTGATAGTATCTTGTGGTTACTCTTTCGAAATGACAGCTTATCGAATGGGTAGAAGTCAAAGTGATAATATGGTATGGTCTCATCATCTTTCAGTTCGGTTATTGAGTCATGCTTACTAAGTTTGATTGATGCGCAATGCGGAGTTACACTGAACACTATCAAAGCATATTTACATGCGTACCTATCCAGCACATAGCATTTTTTTCACCGTAATCAGCCTGTCCATTTTTGCCTCCTCATGCAAAAAGAACGCCGCTTGAATTCCATTACCCTGTTTAATTTGTATTACAGACTTATCATTTATATATAAATATTAGTACCAGTTCAGTTATATGGAATACTTGAGCATGTTATACTTACAAATTTGTCAACCAACAGGTAGCTGTAAATGTCCCCATCCTTATATGGTTTCCACTTATGGAGAACCCTCACTTAAATTTCAATCGGTGCTTCCCTTGCAGTTATTTGAGGTATCCCTCTGTGATCTCCCATGTGTATCCTGCATCGTTAATTATAGGAGCGTATAGTTAATAAGGATATATGAAAAATAAAATAATCATGTACCTGTTACTATTAGAATTTTTTTTTTGTTTTAACATGTTAGTAGCTACTAATGATATTTAATTTGTGACCAAACCTGATTATCTTCTATGTCTTCCAAGAACTGTGAGTAGACAATGTTTGTTGTTTTATTACTTGAAAGGCCTTCTTCTTGCATGATGAGGACTTTCAAAGATGAAGGTGATGTTGCTCTAGAAAAGGCGACATACAACTGACCGTGGCCGAACACAAGCTGTGGGAGGTACACACAATTTTGATTGGGACTGACCCTGGCTCTTATTAATGGTCATCGCATAACAAATCCTTAAAGGGTATTGCCACCTCCTAAAGATAAAGGACAATTCTTTTTCGTCATAAACAAAGGTAATCCTTAGGATATATACTCTTTGGCCTATTGATGTTCCAGTTATTATGGTTGCCTCAATCACCCTTGACAGTAGCTGTGTAACAATCAGACGTGTCCTGTTACAAAGACCACACGTCTGATTTATGTTACGCAGAAGGATGACAGGCGTGTTAACCTTAATGTCCAGGCAATGAGCAGGCAATCCTGAGAAGGTCAAGCTATTTAGGTATTCCACCGGGTACAACAGCTCGCTGTTACCACCTTCGTTTGCTCTTGGAGTGATAGAATATGTGCTTAAATAGGTAGAGGTGTTCCCTGGAGCCATATGCAACACTCTTGTATTAATTTCATTAGCCGTGACGTTTCTGGGATAAACAATTGCTTTGTCAAAGAGGTTTAGTGTTGTTGGAGCGTTTAATGTGACCTCGTCGTATATGAACTGTATTAAGTGTAAAAGTGGATCATCATCAATTCTTGTCAAATGCTCCTCAAGTATCTTAATGTTTCTGGAGTCCAGGACTGTGTATGCTGAGGTACTCCCGACCTTCCCATCGCCAACATCTAGCAACCACTGTGAGAAGCGTGCAATTGAGTCTCTCTCGGCATCTGAAATTCCATGCCTAGCAACCTCATATTTTGTGTCAGTTTAATGATTTAAAAATAGGGCCAGAGGTATGACTTTGGCAACGAAGAAGCAATAACTTTGGCCTTTCCGCCACGCTTCATTATCGGTAAAGTCTTTCTTAAATCACTGCCAAGCAAGATCGATTTTTCACCAAAAGGGATGCCTTTTTTGTCTAAAATATCCTGAAGCGTCTTGTCCAAACACTCAAAACACCTTCTATCCGTCATAGGAGCCTCGTCCCATATTATTAAAGACGTCTCCCGTAGAAGGCCTGCGAGAGGGCTGTCCTTTTTAATATTGCACATCGCCTCATCGGTCATGTGAATAGGTATTTGAAATCTCGAGTTGCTGTGAGACCTGACGGCAATAGCAGCGACACAATACCGGATCCAGCAACCACCAACACTATCTGTCCTAAAGATCTGATAGCACTAATGATGGAGGTCCATAAAAATGTTTTACCTGTGCCACTATGACCATATATAAACAGGAGGGTTTTTTTTTTTAGCTATTCTGCGATTGCATGACCAGTTCATAGACCGTTAGCTGCCTTGGATGCATAGAAGCCCTGCACTGTTCATGTTCTGCTGCAAGATGAGCTCTATCATAACACCTCTCTTCCATTAAGACGCGGTTATTAATGAGCTCGAGAAGATCGCCTTCAGGCATAGGAAGGCCATAATTAGAGAGTATTGAATAGGAAGAGCTGGTGTTTAGTAGTTTTTCCAACTCATAAAGGATTTGCTGTTGAACATGATCATCTGGTATGCAATCCGGGTTAACATTTGTCTATGTGGTGATACATCGAACGATATCATCACCCATTGCACGCCAATGTTCATTCCATAGAGCAACATGATTTGCAATCTCACAAAATAAAAGCATTTCAGCAAAAAGGAAACACCACTCTCTAGGAGTTCCCCATAGAGCTGCCTCTTGAAACATGAGCGCCCATTTTGTATCATCTCCAATTAAACCCAGAGCCTCACACGCTTCACGATAAGTTTCATGAACGACACCTGATATAGTTTTTATGTCGTTAAAAGATGTGCACCCTCTCCTGGGATTAAGTAGCCTTCTTAGATAAAACAACTCCCCGCTGCTAGGATGCACATAAACTAATCTACCAATACTTGGTTTTTTCCTCGTTGTCCGTTTAAACCAATTCTTCGCCAAACAACCCATGTGTATACTTTCAAGTAATCAACATACTGCGGGTATCACTCATCTGTATTTCTTATATTACTCAGTAACCACTCAGTTAGCGTTGTTTTCCTTGACATAGGGTTCCGAACCATATCTTTCAGCAAATTCTGGTCCCTAAAAGTTATATTCTGCTGATTTGGAAGATGAACACAAAGAGCCTGCACACGAGGATCCCTGTAGTGGATAGGAAATTTGAGGATTCGCCATGATGTTTCATGTGGGCAGATGAACCTACCATCAACGAAGTTCTGGATCTCATGTATTGTATCGGTATTGGAAGATGATGTTGGCCTGGACGCATTTGGGTTAGAGGTCGCTGAATATCTAACTCGATTAGGTCCTTTTGAGATATACTTGAAGAGGTATTTTATCATCATAATCCAGGCGTAGTGCTCTACATTTATGTGCGCATGAAAGCTTAACAACGGACGTTTGTTCTATGGAACAATGTAGCCGCAATCAATAGAGGCACCTGCCCTCTCAACAGTCGGGCTGCCCTTCCTTCTACTAAAAAAGGCTTAGCCATTATCATCAATCCTAGTAGCATTCTCATAGTGCTTTGGAAATTTGTTCGAGCACGTACTGTTATGCATGCAAGGAGCGCCACTGTTTAGCAATCCACGAAGACCGTGAATCATAGTTTCTGAAACTAATCTGTGCAAAATAGGATCTAAATCTTTATCTGGAATTTCTGCGGAGATGAAATCATCAATCTGACCTGCTGTCCGAATCTTGAATGGTTCTGTGACCCATAGAAGTGTGTGACAATGTGAGAGGCCTCGCTTCTGGAACTCTATGGTGTAGAGATCCGAAAAGACAACGCAGGTTGCCTATGAAGCTGTATGGAATATTTGTAAATGAAGGCAAGGAAGGGATGAATATATAAATACCTGTAGCAACAAAACCAAAGGTTCTTTCCTCTTTAAGGAAGGCAATGAATGCATCAACCTTCATCTGGAATACTCGAGCAATGATTTGAGGACAATCTTGAGATGTAAGCAGTGGCTTATCCTGCATGCACCTCCTGATTTCAGGCTAGTTTGCAATGCATGTAAACGTGATGAAATACTACGGGTTCCCGTGCACTCTACAAATTGCCAATGCATCGCCTCTAGAGGAAGTATATCTCTTTTTCCAATATTACGGCCCTCAGTATCGCCTCTAGAGATGGCATCTTCAAGACCTCTCAAAATGTACAGAGGTCATTTTGATTCTCTGCAAAGTATTCCAAGCTGTTGCGCTCTATAGAGATATACGCGCCGACCAGGTATTGTTGGAAAAGCTTACCGCCATGAAGTGGTAGCTTGTAAACACCTCGGTGCTCGTGAATCTGGACATATTCATGGATATTCGTTTATCTCCTTTTGCCGGAGGGGATAACTGTTTCAAGAACACCATCATGTTTCACCAAATGGGAACAGAAGCGGATATTGGAGAGACATGTATGATGGGTGCAAGTGATTAACACGCTGACGACTACCATCATTCGCGCGAATAATAATGTCAAAGTCTTTCGTAGTAGATTCATTGTCATACACAATAGCGCTAAGCGTGCCATCAGAGGGAGGCTGGTACGGATGCACACTAGCAGAACGAAACAAACGGACTACAAAATCAGGAGCTACGATGGATGCGCAAACATCCCTGGCAGTTCTAAACAATTTCACCAAAGAATTACAATTATCTAAAATACGTATACGAGTGTTGACAACATTGGGTAACAATTTTTTTATTTTTTTGGTAGAAGAGAAATGCCCCAACCTATTAGAAACTTCATTAGTAGTGTCATATATATAAAGCTGGAGAATAGATGGTTTTGCATTTGAGGTTGGGCACAATGACCCCAACCAAGGAGACACATGTCCTCCCACCTTGAAGACAGGCGGGGCCTTTCCATCGTTCACAGAATCGTCTATCTCAGCCCCAAAAGATGTCATAGCGAACGTCGAGTTATAAGCACGAACGTTTGCAAGGAAAGACCTATCTTCAAAAAGGTTTCTAATATCGGCCGGTGGGTTTATTTGATATTTAATTTTGACAGTGCCGCCCCTACAAAAGATGGTATACCTAGGGCGCCTGCCAGATGGTGTAGAGGTCGGACGCTCGGCATACCAGAAGTATGCAGAACAAAATTCACATACTTGATCACAGCAGCCTAGGTCAACATAATCGTCAGCCGCAAAGGAGCTTGTAGCATGCGAAGAGAAGCTTGCTGATGGATTTGCAGGCCTGGTTAGAGGCCCACACGTACGCGACACAGGGGCTATGACAACGCTAACAGAATCGTGAGCAGCGGAAGAAGTCGCAGCACGCAAAGAAGACGATGCATTTGGATTTGGAACATGCAAAGAGGAGGATGCAGATGGATTTGCAGAGGGCATGGCTACACACCTATGTGTTAGCGACACAGGAGCAACGAAAACGGTAACAGGATTGTCAGCAGTAGAGGCAACTGTAATGCACGAAGAGGAGGCTGCATTTGGATTTGGAGCATGCGAAGAGGAGGCTGCAGATGGATTTGCAGTGGGCCTGGCCACACGCCTACGTGTATGTGACACAGGAGGAACAACAACATTAACATGATGGTCAGCAGCAAAGGCACTTACAACACGCAAAGAGGAGGGAGCATTTGGATATGGAGCGGAACGACTTAGTTGCGTATTTGTTTCGGATGCAGGAGCAAAAACAGCATTAACAGTATTATCACATTGACCGCGTGAAGAGGAATGCGTAGATGAGGATGCAACGCTGCCACTGTCAGACAAACACCGGCATTTGCGTTGTACAGGACCAACATGCATGCTTAGAAATTGAGGGAGCCTTATAGAATACTGCCCTTACTATAAGTAGCTTTATAGATAATACTATAAGCAAAGAAGCAGGCATGAAAAAAGCAGAAATGAGTCTCTAAATATGCAAAACAGCGCCAACATGCATCCCTAAAGCCTACTAAAAAAAGTAATCAAAACCTACCACTAATACCCAATTTAACTAATAAGACAGCATGAAGAATATTAGTAATAATAAGCATCCATAAAAAACAATACAAAAATAAGCTAAATGAATAATGTATAAATAAGACCAATAAAAAGATGAAAACTTACAAAGCTAACCAAAGCAGCCCAACAGGACCTGCATATATCAAAACAGAGAATAAACCATAACAATAGACTATCCCTCGAACTTATATTGAAAGGGAAAATACACAATAGACTATAACAGAATGATGCAGAAAACAAAATATTAAAAATACACAGAGAGAGGCTGCTGATGTACCTTGAAATTGAGAGGTTAACACAACAAAGGATAACAGCATGAAGTTGCAAAACAAAAGACATATAGCCATAAAATGTTAGATCATAGGTAACCAACCTAAGAGATAGAAGAAACATACAACCAAACACCCCTTAGCAAAGTGAGCAAAAATCAGCCTATAGCATTAGCAACATGACTCAAAGGTAATCCATAAAGCACTCTATATATTTGCAATAAAGAGAAAGAGCTAATAATCAGCTCTTCAGGCACCCTTCACATGGACAACTAAAAATCAGTGCTAAAAACCATGAGAAACATTCTATAAATTTATTTAAAAGCAATTGCCCATAGTTTTTTTAGCCTGGTAATCACACATGCACAAACCAACTATGAACTTTGAAAACTATCACCAAAACCACTCAATATTGTAAAACGGCTGTTTTTAAAACAATTGTAAACCATTTTGTGACACCAGGGGAAAATACAAGTATTTTCCGGACAAACACGAACACAACAAATATTCATTCCAAGCATATGTGCGTTTAACATCTTTTAATTAAGATATAGTAGGTGTGCCATTGGGGTCACGCTAAAACGAACAAGCGAACACAGATTGTACAACTCATAAATATTATGATTTTATGTGATTTTGCATGTAAATTGACGTAAGTGAATTTGGCTTCATGAGTACTTCTATGTATTAATAGAATCCACGAACTATATAAATTGTTAGAGAACTTTATTACAAAAGCACGCGGGTTATGTATATTAGGGTGATTGTAATGGTGTGGGAGAGGGGGGTTTCCCCGAGCTCGGGACTCTCGGGACCCTCGGGAACACCAGGAAAGTTTGCTCGGGAACGGGGCGCGGGAGAGTCCCGTGGGAGTGGGATGCCGAGAGGGGGAGCGTGGGGAGATGACCGTTAGAGTGCCCCCCCCCCCACCCACCCAACGGTCCTTTTCAGATTTAAATTTTTTTTTACCTCTTTTACCTATTTAAACCCCCTTTTTTCACCCATTTCACCCACACAAACTCAAATTATCAACTTTCTTCTCTAAATTATTAACCTTTCATTTCTCCAACTTCACCATGTCTCACAACTTTTTCCCGAACCAAGCCGATAACGAACCACCGACTACGACCTCTCAACGAAACGTGTTTGGAGAACCCGTTACGTACCGTCTTTTGGCGATCAAGAACCGAAGACTAAGGCGAAGAGACCAAAGGGGCAAACGTCCCAATGCCCGGAGGGCGGAAAACGGGTGTCGATTCCGTGGACCTCTCAAGAAGAAGTGGTGTTGACCCGACTCTACATTGATAACTCGGAGAATTCGATTAAGGGTAAATAACTTTTTTTTTCACCTATTTTATAACTTTTTTTTTAAAATTGTTTTCTAAACTTTTTTTTTTGTTTTTTTTTGGTAGGTGATGCTCAATCGGGTAATTTTTTTTGGAACAAAATTAGTTTGGAGTGGCACCATTTGTTGAACTATCCTGTCCCCGACTTCAACGATCTAAGCTCATTTTATCACACCAAGCATCAAATCTATTCAAAGTGGAAACATTTGAATGGGAAGATCCAAAAATTCAACAACATTTATATAAATCAAATGGCTCAACGAAAAAGCGGGTATTCGGAAGCCAACATCCTCATGGCGGCACATCATCGATACAAACTAGAGAGCAAGGGGGTTGCGTTTCACAAAATGGAGTGTTGGGAGATTTGCAAAAAATCCCTAAATTGGCGAGCGGCGGCGACAGTGGACCAAGGGTGCGAAAGTGGTTCCAAAAGAACCAAAACGTCCGAGTCAAACACCTACGTTAGTAGCCCATCTGAAGGGAGGACTCCTATCGACCTCAACGTCGAGGGATTGTCTCCCAAGAGCCCGCCCGAGGAACCCCTTCCAATGGGTTGTCAAAAGGCTAAACGAGAAGCCAAACAAAAGGGGAAGGGGAAGGCCAAAGCGTCTTCGAGTTCAAATTGGGACGAACATTTTGGATCGTTTAACGAAATCCAATTGGAAAAGCTCAAACTTGCACGAGAAGCCCGAGAGGATAGAAAGAAACAACTCGACATTTTGGAACGCGAACAAATGTGTCGTGAGATCGAGACGGTTGTTAAACCGGTAAAAGATTTGGATGACGCGTCTCGTGCCTTGGTTGAAAAAATTAAGGCGAGACTTTTCGAACAATATAAATAAGTAATTTTAGGAATTGGTAATTTTTTATATTTTTAGGAATTGGTAATTTTTTTTTAGGAGTTGGTAATTTTTTATTTTTTAGGAATTTGTAATTTTTATTTTTAGGAATTTGTAATTTTTTCTTTTTAATGAAAGATGTTATTTTTAATTTAATATTTTATTAAAAAATAAGGCTTGGGATCATGGGATTGTGGGAGAGGTATTACAAGTAAAATGTGTGATAGTGTGAAAAGATGAGGTGGCACCAAAAATAGCTTGGGATTGTGGGATTGTGGGATGACCATTACAATCACCCTTATAGATTACCAAAGGGTGTGGTTTATATATTAATCAATTTGATATTTATATTAAAAAATAAAAAATCAGCCGTAGGATTTAATAAATGAGGTTTTTACATATATCCCCTTAGTAAGGAGCTTTATTACATATATACCCAGCCCTAAACATCAATTACATATTTCCCCTTTTACTAAGGAAATTACACAACTACCCTTCTCAATTCTGGAAAGAAAAAAAAGAAACTATACATAATAGGCAATAGCCCCTCATCTGTACTTACGTGAATCAAACGAACTTCAGGTCTCCTCTCAGTCCCCTCTTCCAAATTCATACATAAGTTTATTGTGTTAATATTTTATTTAAGGAAAATCACTAAAATTCGTTGGCTTTTATCTTGAAGTATTAATCCTTTCGTGTATGATATTTAAACTTTTGTATTTTTTAAAATAATATCTATAAACTTTTGGAGATAGCCATTTTCGTAGCTATGTCAGCCATCACTAAACCGACGTCGGAACGTATGATTGTATGAAAACCACCGCATTGAGTTTTGCAAACTTGTTCTCACTATGTTTAAAGACATAACGTTTATTTCTGCGGCTGCTACCTCCTCTAGTAAAGCCGTAGCGATGGCTGGAGGTTCGTCGGAGCTCCCTCCATCGGCAACGGTTGTAGTCCTCTCAAATGAGGACATTTTAATCGAAATCTTCCTTCGATTACCAGTGATCTCAATTCTGCCTTAAATTTTAGTGAGATTTGTAAATATGTAATGTAGAAAGTAAAATATGTAATTTATGTTTTTCTTACACAAATTTATAGTTAATGAAATTAGAATGTGAAATTGTAAATATATAATATATATAAGGTGAAAAAGTGCATTTTTTATTTTTTTAATAATATGTAATTGATAATATTAGAAGGGGAAATATGTAAATACTTATTAAGGGCATTATAGTCATTTAATATATATTTTTTTAAATGATGGGTAAATATGTAATATATATTGTTTAGAAAGGGGATATATGTAATTAAGGTTTAGGCTTGGGTATATATGTAATAAAATGACTTAGTGAGGATATATATGTAAAAGCCCCTTAATAAATCGAAGTCCTAAAATCTTAGTGGGGGAAGTGGGTTTATCCATGAAACAAAACAAATTCTATGTGCATATTTGCTTCTCAATCCTCAGAATTCAAATACCGTAACCATCGTCCCTTCCGATCATTCCTCTAGTCGGTTACAAATTTGATCGATCACATCATTTAACAATAACTGATATCATAACTCACTCTCGTATAACCTACACCTCATAGCCGTCCATTGAACTGAAGACCCGGAGAAATATCGACGTGGACTCGCAAAGGTCTCAAAAACTGACGAACACACACCAACGCTTCTATTTTCACCACCGTTCATCACCTTCGCATCTCTCTCCGACAACCTACAGTCGCCGTCCGATGTCTACTGGCACCGCATAGCACAACACTAGCGAGCTAGGAACAGCCGGAGCACGGATGTTGGATCGCGCCGTCGTACGTGTGTCGAAGTTCATCATCATTCTTGTGCTTCTGTTGTCATCTCGACGCGAGGTATAATCTATAACTTAAGTCCGTACGTGATTTTCTTGTACTTCTGTCATGTTCGTAAGATTTTTATGTTGGGTTATGGAGGTCACGTACTATTAGGGTTTTATGGGAAGAAGATGGCCACTGAATCTACTTGTTAAATAAATATCAAACAAACTTATATTAAGAAATTCAATTTGTCACAATGGCTTGGGTGCTAGACTCTTAAATGTCTGGTCGTTTGTTCTAAACCCGTCGGCGACCTTTCTCTCTTTTTTTTTATAGTGGTTATTCACTTCAACTCTTTTGTGATAAAACCTTTCTAAAACATAATTTACTCAACAAGAATAGCATGTCCTAGTGGTTCGTTTCTTCGACCATCAACCTATAGGTTGTGGTTCTACCCTTCGATTTCCTCTTCTTTTTAAATAAATTTTCTGTCCATAATCCCTACCTCCCATTTGATTTGTGGTTAACCCCAAACAATTCTAAACGTATTTTGAAACCCTGTAACGTCGAACATTTTGTATATCGAACAAGCTTTTTTTATTGGTGAATTGTTAAAGAAGAAATCCAATACATAGTACGTAAGAAATACATATTTTACACGTGTGTTTAACCGTACGTATTTTTGGGAAAAATATTAAAGTACGTTAAAGCTGTTGTTTTATTATAAGAATATTTGTTATTTTCGGATAAATGATTTTTATGACTATTTGGGAATGACCGTCAAAGAAATTGAACGTTGATTGTGTCAATCGTGACCTTTGGGTATCATGTGAGTTGAGGCACACACCGAATTGAACGACACGATCACTAAATTAATATTATTTAGAACACGTCGTTGATACGATATACACACACTTAATTATGGTTATATGCTATTAGGTGATTGTTAAGGATTCACCGGATTTACTCGTTTTAACTGTCTTGCCGAGCACCCTAAGGTGAGTTCATTGCCCCGCTTTTAAGTATCTCCTTTGGGGGAGAAAACATGCTTACAAACATACATACAAACATGCTTACAAACATTGAGATCTGGTAATTCAGTTATATTCTCTTTCCACTTATGTGCTTACATAACACACTTAAAAGTCCTTAACATATCGGACCGTTAATATATGGATTATAGCGAGGAAGTATTGAGTAGTACTACTGGGTCTAACAAACCATGTCCGAGTTAGTCGCTCTAACTTGACTGGAGGTCAAACGGGTGTAATATTTGTCCTAATCAACGTCCTTATTAGTGTTAGACGAGGCGGAAAGGAAACAAACACAAACAGTCATGCTTCGGTTTCGAACGCATAGTGGTATTAAAACACAGCCTAGCTAGCTAACGATATAACCATGATTACATTTCTGTAAACTATTGAGCTTACATCTTGTTTAAACCTTTGAACTCACTGTTGGGTTGTATAACTATTATCAAAACACGAGTACGCAGCGGAAAGAATCCTATGAATCAATCTAACTAACCGGATGGAACATGTTTACCTTATGAGCTCGGATTGACTTGATCTCTTGGAGGATTTAAAGCAAATCCCTCTACGATCGCACACACGACACACCAATGCTATGTGCTAGCACTTGATCACGAACTCCTCTAATGAAGATGGCTTGGTCGAACCACACAAGAATCGAAACCCCCAGGGTTTTCTTGTTTGCCGAATTCGAGAGAGAATAGAGAGAGATTAGGGTTTTCTTTTATCAGATAAAAGCAACACCTCAACCTAAACCCAGAGGGTCTATTTATAGGTTTAAAATACTTGATAAACAAGCAAAAGGATAGGCATAAGAGCCCTAGATTGAAATCGGCCTAGAGGCCTTATCCTCAACCTTCTCCCAATTATAATCCAATTATAACTCTCTCTAATTACAACTAACACCCCTCTGTTAACAATTAACTGTAAGTTTGTAACGAAACCTCGTTAAATGTTCGTGATAAATATTAATTAACCATTAATTAATATTAATACATTTGGTGTCGAGACGTGTGACCCCGTAGGCTTAAATAATATCCGGACATACGCTTACTATTACATGATCATATCCCTACAGCTCCCACTTGAGCTTGCAATAGTAAAGGTAATAACATTGGTTAGCGTCTAGCAACACGCCAATGCTCCCAGAAATATTTAAGTACAGTTTCTCAAAGTGTATTTAAATGGTACAGTCATTTACTATCCCTTTGTTACCGATACCGTGTTAAATATGGATATGGATCAAAGTCATTCCATATTTTAACGATTCTGTTTCTCATTCTCACAACTAACTTAAGATTACCAAATTGCAAATCGAGACATCTCTAGATTTCATTTGGGCACGGCCATGCAAACATCTTAATTAGTCCAATGAGGGGCCCAGTGGTATCTTCTTCAGCACAAAGCTGAAGGAACAAATCCTCTTGACTACACGTGTCAAGTCACATACTTCACTACACTTACTGAAAATAGCCCTTTTGTACTACCTTATTCAGGATAGTTAGACCTATATCAAGTAGGTGCAATCCATACATGCATGACCTGCTTGTATCTCAAGTCTAAGGATAAGTAAAGCAACCATTTACGAATTTCACTTAATGACGCCGATCCATAAAGTGACAATTCGTTAGTGGGTCAGTCCAGTATGCATCCAATGAATACCATGTGAGTTTGGTGGGACCATCCTAACCAATCACTCAGATTTTGTCTTAGTTTAACTATATTCCCATATAGTTAATCGACAATGGACAATTTAGAATACTTGACAAGTACTCAAGGATTAAACATGCAAATACAGGACACAATTTACTATTAAATGAAATCAAACATATCAAGTACTTTATTTCATTATGCAAATAGAAATTGTTTACCATCCCTTATCCAAATACCGAACATCAGACATACATGATTTAACTAGCTAATTTAAGTCCCATGCCCTCGGCATGCCTTTCAAGCTTCGGCCTCGACAAAGCTTTCGTGAAAGGATCAGCTAAGTTAATATCTGTGTGAACTTTGAGTAATTTGATTTCACCTAGTTCGATCTGCTCACGAACATAGTGATATCTCCTGGCATAGTGTCTGGCGCCATTCTGAACTCCAGGTTCTTTGGCGATGATCAATGCACCCAAGTTATCGCAGTGCATGTCGATCGGCAAGTTACTTGTGGGGACAATGTCTAGCCCACTAATAAACTTCCTTATCCAGACAGCCTCCATTGCAGCTTCCGAAGCAGCAATGTACTCAGACTCTGTTGCAGACATAGCAACTGTGGTTTGTTTCTTGCTTTTCCAATCCACAGCGCCTCCATTCATAACGAAGACGTACCCAGACTGAGACTTCGTGTCATCTCTATCAGTCTGAAATCCAGCATCACAGTATCCGATCACTTTGAGCTCTTGATCTGGATTTCCCCCATATACCAAAAACAAATCTCTAGTAGCCCGTAGGTACTTGAGAATGGTCTTAACAGCAGTCCAGTGACTTTCACCTGGATTATGTTGATAACGGCTAACGATATTTTGCGCAAACGCTATATCAGGTCTAGTGCATCTCACCACATACATTATAGATCCTACAGCCGAAGCATAAGGGACTCTTTGCATACGCTTCACCTCATCAGGTGTAGAAGCACCTTGTTTGACCGATAGACCAAGTCCTTCCTGCATAGGTACATTACCACGCTTGGAATTCTCCATCTTGAATCGCTTCAAGATCTTATCAATATAAGCACTTTGACTTAGTCCAATCAACCGCTTAGTTCTATCTCTATAGATCTTGATTCCAAGAATGAATGCTGCTTCTCCCAAGTCTTTCATGGCAAAACACTTTCCAAGGTGGGATTTTACATCTTGCAACATTGGAATGTGTTTTCCTATAATCAATATGTCATCTACATATAATACAAGGAAAGTAACATTACTCCCACTAGCTTTGCGATATACACATGGCTCATCGGGATTTTGAACGAAACCAAACTTTTTGATTTCTTCATCAAACCGTTTATTCCAACTCCTCGATGCTTGCTTTAGTCCATAAATGGACCTTTGAAGCTTGCATACTTGGTTGGGATGTTTTAGATCAATGAACCCTTCAGGTTGATCCATATAGACTTCTTCATCGAAGTAACCATTCAAAAGGCAGTCTTAACGTCCATTTGCCATATCTCAAAGTCATAGTACGCTGCTATGGCTAAGAGAATCCTAATAGCTCTAATGTCTGCTACTGGTGAAAAGGTCTCATCATAGTCAACGCCGAAACGTTGAGTATAACCTTTCGCCACGAGACGAGCTTTATAGGTGTGTACATTTCCATCCATGTCGGTCTTCTTCTTGAAGAGCCATTTACTCCCAACGGTTCTTGCGTTAGGAGGAAGATCAACCAGGGTCCAAACGTGGTTATCTTGCATGGATTTCATTTCCACATTCGCAGCTTCAAGCCATTTGTCAGATTCCGGATCTGATAATGCAGCTTTGAAGTTCGGAGGCTCATTGAGATCTCCTGATACGTCATCCTCGGATTCGACTAGACCAATCCATCTATCCGGATTACATACGACCCTTTCGGATCTACGAAGTGGAATCGCAACATCATCGACTTGAGGTTCATCACTTTGAACATTTCCCCCCCCCCCCAAGTTGATGATTGCTAGTTGTTTCAGAAGGTGACACATCTTCTAGTAGTTCTACAATTCTCCCACTGTTCTCTTGAGCTATAAAATTCTTTTCAAAGAATTCAGCATATCGAGCAACACGAACAGTGTTTTCGGAAGGATTATAGAAGTAGTAACCCATTGTTTCCTTTGGGTATCCCACGAAGATGCACTTAGTAGTCCTGGGTTGTAATTTGTCAGGCGTATCACGCTTCACAAGTGCCTCACACCCCCAGACTCTTAAGTAAGACAACACAGGGACTTCTCCATGCCATAATTGATATGGTGTCTTTTCAACCTTCTTAGTTGGAACCATATTTAGAACGCGTACAGCGGTTTCTAGAGCAAAATCCCAAAATGATAATGGGAGAGTTGTAAGGTTCATCATCGACCTCACCATCTCTAGTAAGGTACGATTCCTCCTCTCAGACACTCCATTATGCTGAGGAGTATAAGGAGGAGTAAGCTGTTGGACAATTCCACACGCTTTAAGATAATCCTTAAACTCTTGGCTTAAGTATTCTCCACCACGATCCGATCGAAGGATCTTGATGGTCTTACCGAGTTGATTTTCAACTTCGTTCTTGAACTCTTTGAATGTTTCAAATACCTCATGTTTATGTTTAAGCAAGTAAACATAACCATAACGGCTGAAATCATCCGTGAAAGTCACGAAGTAGCTAGCACCTTTTCTTGACACATGTCTAAATGGGCCACATACATCAGTATGGATGAGTCCAAGTAGCTCTTTTGCCCTTTGCGGCTTGTTCGGAAAGGGTTTTCTTGTCATCTTTCCTGAGATACAGGAAACGCATTTTTCAAATGATTCATCATTTGATTGTAAGATCCCTTCACGTTGAAGTCTTTCAATGCGGTTTTTGCCAACATGGGCAAGACGACAGTGCCATAGATAGGTAGAGTCCAAACTAGTTTTGGCTCGTTTGCTAACATTGAACATTGAATTATTTGAAACACAACCACGCATATCAATTTCATAAATGCCATCACAAGGAATAGCATCAAAATAATGAACATTATTTTTAGAAACTGAAATACCGATATTATTAAACGTGTTAATAAATCCTTGGTTTTTCAACAAAGAAACTGAAATAACACCTCTAGTGATAGAAGGTTCATAATGACAATTGTTTAGTACAATAA
The DNA here is from genome assembly GCA_039602395.1 of Deinandra increscens subsp. villosa. NCBI lineage: Eukaryota > Viridiplantae > Streptophyta > Magnoliopsida > Asterales > Asteraceae > Deinandra > Deinandra increscens. Next base: position 50,483,651 of record JBCNJP010000007.1, on the reverse strand, counting down.
ATAACCCAGAAGGCAGAATTAAATGAAATTCTCCTATAGCTTCCACAGCTGCTGGCAAACCATTTCCAACGAACAGCTGCAAAGCTCCAGGCTTCAGTTTCCTCCTCTTTCTAAGACCCTGTAACGAATTACAGATGTGAGTTCCACAGCCGGTGTCATACACCCATGAATCACTCTTAGAAAATGAAAATAATTCAATTGTGAAGATACCTGAAGTACTAGTCCCACTAGTATTCTTTCTCTTCTTCATCAACTCAGCTAGATAGGTAGGACAGTTCCTCTTCCAGTGTCCGACTTCACCACAATGGTGACAGATCTGGTCTTTAGCCGGATGCTCTTTTGCGGCCGGAGGGGTTTGCTTGGTTTTAGGAACAAGCGCAACTGCCTTGCCTTTTCCCTTACCATCATTCTTGCCCTTCGCCTTTTGCGGTCGTTTAGCCTTTTGGATCCTTCCCCCCTTGATCATAAGAACTTGGGGTGTTTCAGTGGCCTTTTTAGGAATCGTCTTTTCATACTCGACAAGCATAGCATGAAGCTCAGGTATAGTCTTAGTCATACTATGCATGTTGTAGTTGCGCACAAAACCCTCAAAATCCTTCGTAAGAGATTTGAGGATCATGCCAACTGCCACAGCCTGATTATACCCATAATTGAGCGATTCCAATTTGTCAAAGTAGCTCTTCATCTTGAGCACATGACTACTGACCGATTTACCAGTTTCAAGCTTCAAGTCGTGGAGTTCCACAACTAGGTCGAACAATTCAACACCAGCTTGTTTTTCATACATCTTTTTCAGCTCTTTGATCATATCACAAGGTGTATGAAATTCGTATTGCTTCTGAAGATCGGGAGTCATACTCGAGATCATCATGCAAGCAACCTCATCGTATCTGCTATACTCTGCATTGTAGAACGCTTTCTCTTGATCAGAAGCATCAGCAGCTGGCTCGGTCGGCCAATGATGTTCAAGGACATCGGTCCTCCGTTCAACTCTAAGGACAATCCTCAGTTGACGGTACCAGTCATTGAAGTTAGATCCATTCAGCTTTTCTCTTTCAAACATTTGACGAAAAGCATGACCAACATTGTTTTGAGGAGGGTTTGTTGCCATCTACAAAACAGATTAAGTTCAAAAATCAGTATTTTCGATAATCTTTTCCTTAATAAATTTAATTACCCAATGTTTAAACATTTTAAACAATTAAGCTTATTAAGGCTAGGATCCAATTGACATGACATCATTTCATCAGTTGATCTGCTAGAAATGATGCATTCAAAAGGTAAGTGACGATCAATAATTGTACTCCAAGTACAATTCCTAGATTTTATGGGACCTACAACTTGCACCAAGTGATTTGTAGTCATGTTTCATCCCATCTTTTGCCACGGGCTAAGGGTCTCACCGCCTAGCTCGCTTTAAGTCGTCCAACTAAGAACGCACAAATTTGTCCACCATTGTGTACCAATGAGTGGGAATTTGTCTTGAAGATGCTAATCTACCATTGTGTACCAATGAGTAGAGTAACACCCACAAGTGTCCTTTACGAGTTGGGTGGCAAAGACTTAAGTTTTGATTGGGTCAAATAAATTTTGATGTGTGATCAAAATGTAATGTGTGAGGACTCATGCACATCCTCATCACATAATATGTTTATAAAAATTCTTAGTTTGTCTTCCAAATCAAAGGAGCTCGGTAGCTCCATTTGCAACACACAAAGAAGCGTAGGGGTGAGGTTTGCAACTTTTGCAATTAAAAACCTACCACTTTAGGGAAGCAGAGCGACCCGACTTATACCTCTCTTAGAGTGTGTTCAAATGGGTGAGCCGGTGTTTCTTTTGACTTTTAGGACACAAATTTTATTTTATAAACAAAATCATATTTCAATAGTTCATTTAGCAAATTTCGATTTTCATAAAACAAATTTGCATTTAAAACCTTTTATTATGTCACAATTATCAAATAATCACATAATCTTAGGGTTTCTAATTATCTAACATAATTTTAATTTTAATCCTCTTTGATATAAGTAATAACCATGAACGATTTGCATGAAACATCATGGTTTTTACTTCCTTTTAACATTTAAAATTAAAGGTACAACATGTTGATTATCAAATAACAAAACTTGGGTTCTCAATTTTAGATCACAAAATCAGATTTTAGACCTAAAATAAGGGTTTCCGATTCGGCTAGAGGTTTTCGATCCAATTATATAGTTTTCGATCGGAAATAGGGTTTCCGATCGAGAACATCACTTTTCGATTAGGGTTTCCGATCGGAAAAAGGTTTACGATCTACGATAGGTTTCCGATCGGAAAAGGGGTTTACGATCGGAACACGGGTTTCCGATCCACCATCGGTTTCCGATCGAAAAACAAGGGTTTTCGATCGGGACAAGGGTTTCCGATCGGAAAACGAGGGTTTCCGATCGGGAGTAGGGTTTCCGATCGGAAAACGAGGGTTTCCGATCGGGTCGAGAAGCGCTTTTCGATCAGGGACTTTTCGATCGGGTCGAAAAGTCATTTTTCATCGAATTTTTTCGTTTTTACCAATTTGCAAAACTTTTTCCAATTGTAAAACACGATTTTTAAATGGATCGAAAAGCTAGAATCGTATTTTGGTTACCCCCCTTCCAAGTTTTATTCCCGGTAATTAATTAAAATCATAGGTGGCTCGTGATACCACTGTTGGGTTGTATAACTATTTATCAAAACACGAGTACGCAGCGGAAAGAATCCTATGAATTAATCTAACTAACCGGTTAGAACATGTACCTTTTTAGCTCGGATTGACTTGATCTCTTGGAGGATTTAAAGCAAATCCCTCTACGATCGCACACACGACACACCAATGCTATGTGCTAGCACTTGATCACGAACTCCTCTAATGAAGATGGCTTGGTCGAACCACACAAGAATCGAAACCCACTAGGGTTTTCTTGTTTGCCGAATTCGAGAGAGAATAGAGAGAGATTAGGGTTTTCTTTTATCAGATAAAAGCAGCACCTCAACCTAAACCCAGAGGGTCTATTTATAGGTTTAAAATACTTGATAAACAAGCAAAGGGATAGGCATAAGAGCCCTAGATCGAAATCGGCCTAGAGGCCTTATCCTCAACCTTCTCCCAATTATAATCCAATTATAACTCTCTCTAATTACAACTAACACCCCTCTGTTAACAATTAACTGTCAGTTTTTAACGAAACCTCGTTAAATGTTCGTGATAAATATTAATTAACCATTAATTAATATTAATACATTTGGTGTCGAGACGTGTGACCCCGTAGGCTTAAATAATATCCGGACATACGCTTACTATTACATGATCATATCCCTACAGCTCCCACTTGAGCTTGCAATAGTAAAGGTAATAACATTGGTTAGCTCTAGCAACACGCCAATGCTCCCAGAAATATTTAAGTACAGTTTCTCAAAGTGTATTTAAATGGTACAGTCATTTACTATCCCTTTGTTACCGATACCGTTGTTAAATATGGATATGGATCAAAGTCATTCCATACTTTAATGATTCTGTTTCTCATTCTCACAACTAACTTAAGATTACCAAATTGCAAATCGAGACATCTCTAGATTTCATTTGGGCACGGCCATGCAAACATCTTAATTAGTCCAATGAGGGGCCCAGTGGTATCTTCTTCAGCACAAAGCTGAAGGAACAAATCCTCTTGACTACACGTGTCAAGTCACATACTTCACTACACTTACTGAAAATAGCCCTTTTGTACTACCTTATTCAGGATAGTTAGACCTATATCAAGTAGGTGCAATCCATACATGCATGACCTGCTTGTATCTCAAGTCTAAGGATAAGTAAAGCAACCATTTACGAATTTCACTTAATGACGCCGATCCATAAAGTGACAATTCGTTAGTGGGTCAGTCCAGTATGCATCCAATGAATACCATGTGAGTTTGGTGGGACCATCCTAACCAATCACTCAGATTTTGTCTTAGTTTAACTATATTCCCATATAGTTAATCGACAATGGACAATTTAGAATACTTGACAAGTACTCAAGGATTAAACATGCAAATACAGGACACAATTTACTATTAAATGAAATCAAACATATCAAGTACTTTATTTCATTATGCAAATAGAAATTGTTTACCATCCCTTATCCAAATACCGAACATCAGACATACATGATTTAACTAGCTAATTTAAGTCCCATGCCCTCGGCATGCCTTTCAAGCTTCGGCCTCGACAAAGCTTTCGTGAAAGGATCAGCTAAGTTAATATCTGTGTGAACTTTGAGTAATGTGATTTCACCTAGTTCGATCTGCTCACGAACATAGTGATATCTCCTGGCATAGTGTCTGGCGCCATTCTGAACTCCAGGTTCTTTGGCGATGATCAATGCACCCAAGTTATCGCAGTGCATGTCGATCGGCAAGTTACTTGTGGGGACAATGTCTAGCCCACTAATAAACTTCCTTATCCAGACAGCCTCCATTGCAGCTTCCGAAGCAGCAATGTACTCAGACTCTGTTGCAGACATAGCAACTGTGGTTTGTTTCTTGCTTTTCCAATCCACAGCGCCTCCATTCATAACGAAGACGTACCCAGACTGAGACTTCGTGTCATCTCTATCAGTCTGAAATCCAGCATCACAGTATCCGATCACTTTGAGCTCTTGATCTGGATTTCCCCCATATACCAAAAACAAATCTCTAGTAGCCCGTAGGTACTTGAGAATGGTCTTAACAGCAGTCCAGTGACTTTCACCTGGATTATGTTGATAACGGCTAACGATATTTTGCGCAAACGCTATATCAGGTCTAGTGCATCTCACCACATACATTATAGATCCTACAGCCGAAGCATAAGGGACTCTTTGCATACGCTTCACCTCATCAGGTGTAGAAGCACCTTGTTTGACCGATAGACCAAGTCCTTCCTGCATAGGTACATTACCACGCTTGGAATTCTCCATCTTTAATCGCTTCAAGATCTTATCAATATAAGCACTTTGACTTAGTCCAATCAACCGCTTAGTTCTATCTCTATAGATCTTGATTCCAAGAATGAATGCTGCTTCTCCCAAGTCTTTCATGGCAAAACACTTTCCAAGGTGGGATTTTACATCTTGCAACATTGGAATGTGTTTTCCTATAATCAATATGTCATCTACATATAAGACAAGGAAAGTAACATTACTCCCACTAGCTTTGCGATATACACATGGCTCATCGGGATTTTGAACGAAACCAAACTTTTTGATTTCTTCATCAAACCGTTTATTCCAACTCCTCGATGCTTGCTTTAGTCCATAAATGGACCTTTGAAGCTTGCATACTTGGTTGGGATGTTTTAGATCAATGAACCCTTCAGGTTGATCCATATAGACTTCTTCATCGAAGTAACCATTCAAGAAGGCAGTCTTAACATCCATTTGCCATATCTCAAAGTCATAGTACGCTGCTATGGCTAAGAGAATCCTAATAGCTCTAATGTCTGCTACTGGTGAAAAGGTCTCATCATAGTCAACGCCGAAACGTTGAGTATAACCTTTCGCCACGAGACGAGCTTTATAGGTGTGTACATTTCCATCCATGTCGGTCTTCTTCTTGAAGAGCCATTTACTCCCAACGGTTCTTGCGTTAGGAGGAAGATCAACCAGGGTCCAAACGTGGTTATCTTGCATGGATTTCATTTCCACATTCGCAGCTTCAAGCCATTTGTCAGATTCCGGATCTGATAATGCAGCTTTGAAGTTCGGAGGCTCATTGAGATCTCCTGATACGTCATCCTCGGATTCGACTAGACCAATCCATCTATCCGGATTACATACGACCCTTTCGGATCTACGAAGTGGAATCGCAACATCATCGACTTGAGGTTCATCACTTTGAACATTTCCCCCCCCCCCAAGTTGATGATTGCTAGTTGTTTCAGAAGGTGACACATCTTCTAGTAGTTCTACAATTCTCCCACTGTTCTCTTGAGCTATAAAATTCTTTTCAAAGAATTCAGCATATCGAGCAACACGAACAGTGTTTTCGGAAGGATTATAGAAGTAGTAACCCATTGTTTCCTTTGGGTATCCCACGAAGATGCACTTAGTAGTCCTGGGTTGTAATTTGTCAGGCGTATCACGCTTCACAAGTGCCTCACACCCCCAGACTCTTAAGTAAGACAACACAGGGACTTCTCCATGCCATAATTGATATGGTGTCTTTTCAACCTTCTTAGTTGGAACCATATTTAGAACGCGTACAGCGGTTTCTAGAGCAAAATCCCAAAATGATAATGGGAGAGTTGTAAGGTTCATCATCGACCTCACCATCTCTAGTAAGGTACGATTCCTCCTCTCAGACACTCCATTATGCTGAGGAGTATAAGGAGGAGTAAGCTGTTGGACAATTCCACACGCTTTAAGATAATCCTTAAACTCTTGGCTTAAGTATTCTCCACCACGATCCGATCGAAGGATCTTGATGGTCTTACCGAGTTGATTTTCAACTTCGTTCTTGAACTCTTTGAATGTTTCAAATACCTCATGTTTATGTTTAAGCAAGTAAACATAACCATAACGGCTGAAATCATCCGTGAAAGTCACGAAGTAGCTAGCACCTTTTCTTGACACATGTCTAAATGGGCCACATACATCAGTATGGATGAGTCCAAGTAGCTCTTTTGCCCTTTGCGGCTTGTTCGGAAAGGGTTTTCTTGTCATCTTTCCTGAGATACAGGAAACGCATTTTTCAAATGATTCATCATTTGATTGTAAGATCCCTTCACGTTGAAGTCTTTCAATGCGGTTTTTGCCAACATGGGCAAGACGACAGTGCCATAGATAGGTAGAGTCCAAACTAGTTTTGGCTCGTTTGCTAACATTGAACATTGAATTATTTGAAACACAACCACGCATATCAATTTCATAAATGCCATCACAAGGAATAGCATCAAAATAATGAACATTATTTTTAGAAACTGAAATACCGATATTATTAAACGTGTTAATAAATCCTTGGTTTTTCAACAAAGAAACTGAAATAACACCTCTAGTGATAGAAGGTGCATAATGACAATTGTCTAGTACAATAAATAACCCAGAAGGCAGAATTAAATGAAATTCTCCTATAGCTTCCACAGCTGCTGGCAAACCATTTCCAACGAACAGCTGCAAAGCTCCAGGCTTCAGTTTCCTCCTCTTTCTAAGACCCTGTAACGAATTACAGATGTGAGTTCCACAGCCGGTGTCATACACCCATGAATCACTCTTAGAAAAGGAAAATAATTCAATTGTGAAGATACCTGAAGTACTAGTCCCACTAGTATTCTTTCTCTTCTTCATCAACTCAGCTAGATAGGTAGGACAGTTCCTCTTCCAGTGTCCGACTTCACCACAATGGTGACAGATCTGGTCTTTAGCCGGATGCTCTTTTGCGGCCGGAGGGGTTTGCTTGGTTTTAGGAACAAGCGCAACTGCCTTGCCTTTTCCCTTACCATCATTCTTGCCCTTCGCCTTTTGCGGTCGTTTAGCCTTTTGGATCCTTCCCCCCTTGATCATAAGAACTTGGGGTGTTTCAGTGGCCTTTTTAGGAATCGTCTTTTCATACTCGACAAGCATAGCATGAAGCTCAGGTATAGTCTTAGTCATACTATGCATGTTGTAGTTGCGCACAAAACCCTCAAAATCCTTCGTAAGAGATTTGAGGATCATGCCAACTGCCACAGCCTGATTATACCCATAATTGAGCGATTCCAATTTGTCAAAGTAGCTCTTCATCTTGAGCACATGACTACTGACCGATTTACCAGTTTCAAGCTTCAAGTCGTGGAGTTCCACAACTAGGTCGAACAATTCAACACCAGCTTGTTTTTCATACATCTTTTTCAGCTCTTTGATCATATCACAAGGTGTATGAAATTCGTATTGCTTCTGAAGATCGGGAGTCATACTCGAGATCATCATGCAAGCAACCTCATCGTATCTGCTATACTCTGCATTGTAGAACGCTTTCTCTTGATCAGAAGCATCAGCAGCTGGCTCGGTCGGCCAATGATGTTCAAGGACATCGGTCCTCCGTTCAACTCTAAGGACAATCCTCAGTTGACGGTACCAGTCATTGAAGTTAGATCCATTCAGCTTTTCTCTTTCAAACATTTGACGAAAAGCATGACCAACATTGTTTTGAGGAGGGTTTGTTGCCATCTACAAAACAGATTAAGTTCAAAAATCAGTATTTTCGATAATCTTTTCCTTAATAAATTTAATTACCCAATGTTTAAACATTTTAAACAATTAAGCTTATTAAGGCTAGGATCCAATTGACATGACATCATTTCATCAGTTGATCTGCTAGAAATGATGCATTCAAAAGGTAAGTGACGATCAATAATTGTACTCCAAGTACAATTCCTAGATTTTATGGGACCTACAACTTGCACCAAGTGATTTGTAGTCATATTTCATCCCATCTTTTGCCACGGGCTAAGGGTCTCACCGCCTAGCTCGCTTTAAGTCGTCCAACTAAGAACGCACAAATTTGTCCACCATTGTGTACCAATGAGTGGGAATTTGTCTTGTAAGATGCTAATCTACCATTGTGTACCAAGGAGTAGAGTAACACCCACAAGTGTCCTTTACGAGTTGGGTGGCAAAGACTTAAGTTTTGATTGGGTCAAATAAATTTTGATGTGTGATCAAAATGTAATGTGTGAGGACTCATGCACATCCTCATCACATAATATGTTTATAAAAATTCTTAATTTGTCTTCCAAATCAAAAGAGCTCGGTAGCTCCATTTGCAACACACAAAGAAGCGTAGGGGTGAGGTTTGCAACTTTTGCAATTAAAAACCTACCACTTTAGGGAAGCAGAGCGACCCGACTTATACCTCTCTTAGAGTGTGTTCAAATGGGTGAGCCGGTGTTTCTTTTGAGTTTTAGGACACAAATTTTATTTTATAAACAAAATCATATTTCAATAGTTCATTTAAGCAAATTTCGATTTTCATAAAACAAATTTGCATTTAAAACCTTTTATTATGTCACAATTATCACAATAATCACATAATCTTAGGGTTTCTAATTATCTAACATAATTTTAATTTTAATCCTCTTTGATATAAGTAATAACCATGAACGATTTGCATGAAACATCATGGTTTTTACTTCCTTTTAACATTTAAAATTAAAGGTACAACATGTTGATTATCAAATAACAAAACTTGGGTTCTCAATTTTTGATCACAAAATCAGATTTTAGACCTAAAATAAGGGTTTCCGATTCGGCTAGAGGTTTTCGATCCAATTATATAGTTTTCGATCGGAAATAGGGTTTCCGATCGAGAACATCACTTTTCGATTAGGGTTTCCGATCGGAAAAAGGTTTACGATCTACGATAGGTTTCCGATCGGAAAAGGGGTTTACGATCGGAACACGGGTTTCCGATCCACCATCGGTTTCCGATCGAAAAACAAGGGTTTTCGATCGGGACAAGGGTTTCCGATCGGAAAACGAGGGTTTCCGATCGGGAGTAGGGTTTCCGATCGGAAAACGAGGGTTTCCGATCGGGTCGAGAAGCGCTTTTCGATCAGGGACTTTTCGATCGGGTCGAAAAGTCATTTTTCATCGAATTTTTTCGTTTTTACCAATCTGCAAAACTTTTTCCAATTGTAAAACACGATTTTTAAATGGATCAAAAAGCTAGAATCTGTATTTTGGTTACCCCCCTTCCAAGTTTTTATTCCCGGTAATTAATTAAAATCATAGGTGGCTCGTGATACCACTGTTGGGTTATATAACAAATTATCACACGAGTACGCAGCGGAATGAATCCTATGAATTAATCTAACTAACCGGATAGAACATGTTTACCTTATGAGCTCGGATTGACTTGATCTCTTGGAGGATTTAAAGCAAATCCCTCTACGATCGCACACACGACACACCAATGCTATGTGCTAGCACTTGATCACGAACTCCTCTAATGAAGATGGCCTTGGTCGAACCACACAAGAATCGAAACCCACTAGGGTTTTCTTGTTTGCCGAATTCGAGAGAGAATAGAGAGAGATTAGGGTTTTCTTTTATCAGATAAAAGCAGCACCTCAACCTTAAACCCAGAGGGTCTATTTATAGGTTTAAAATACTTGATAAACAAGCAAAAGGATAGGCATAAGAGCCCTAGATCGAAATCGGCCTAGAGGCCTTATCCTCAACCTTCTCCCAATTATAATCCAATTATAACTCTCTCTAATTACAACTAACACCCCTCTGTTAACAATTAACTGTCAGTTTTTAACGAAACCTCGTTAAATGTTCGTGATAAATATTAATTAACCATTAGTTAATATTAATACATTTGGTGTCGAGACGTGTGACCACGTAGGCTTAAATAATATCCGGACATACGCTTACTATTACATGATCATATCCCTACAGCTCCCACTTGAGCTTGCAATAGTAAAGGTAATAACATTGGTTAGCGTCTAGCAACACGCCAATGCTCCCAGAAATATTTAAGTACAGTTTCTCAAAGTGTATTTAAATGGTACAGTCATTTACTATCCCTTTGTTACCGATACCGTGTTAAATATGGATATGGATCAAAGTCATTCCATACTTTAATGATTCTGTTTCTCATTCTCACAACTAACTTAAGATTACCAAATTGCAAATCGAGACATCTCTAGATTTCATTTGGGCACGGCCATGCAAACATCTTAATTAGTCCAATGAGGGGCCCAGTGGTATCTTCTTCAGCACAAAGCTGAAGGAACAAATCCTCTTGACTACACGTGTCAAGTCACATACTTCACTACACTTACTGAAAATAGCCCTTTTGTACTACCTTATTCAGGATAGTTAGACCTATATCAAGTAGGTGCAATCCATACATGCATGACCTGCTTGTATCTCAAGTCTAAGGATAAGTAAAGCAACCATTTACGAATTTCACTTAATGACGCCGATCCATAAAGTGACAATTCGTTAGTGGGTCAGTCCAGTATGCATCCAATGAATACCATGTGAGTTTGGTGGGACCATCCTAACCAATCACTCAGATTTTGTCTTAGTTTAACTATATTCCCATATAGTTAATCGACAATGGACAATTTAGAATACTTGACAAGTACTCAAGGATTAAACATGCAAATACAGGACACAATTTACTATTAAATGAAATCAAACATATCAAGTACTTTATTTCATTATGCAAATAGAAATTGTTTACCATCCCTTATCCAAATACCGAACATCAGACATACATGATTTAACTAGCTAATTTAAGTCCCATGCCCTCGGCATGCCTTTCAAGCTTCGGCCTCGACAAAGCTTTCGTGAAAGGATCAGCTAAGTTAATATCTGTGTGAACTTTGAGTAATTTGATTTCACCTAGTTCGATCTGCTCACGAACATAGTGATATCTCCTGGCATAGTGTCTGGCGCCCTTCTGAACTCCAGGTTCTTTGGCGATGATCAATGCACCCGAGTTATCGCAGTACATGTCGATCGGCAAGTTACTTGTGGGGACAATGTCTAGCCCACTAATAAACTTCCTTATCCAGACAGCCTCCATTGCAGCTTCCGAAGCAGCAATGTACTCAGACTCTGTTGCAGACATAGCAACTGTGGTTTGTTTCTTGCTTTTCCAATCCACAGCGCCTCCATTCATAACGAAGACGTACCCAGACTGAGACTTCGTGTCATCTCTATCAGTCTGAAATCCAGCATCACAGTATCCGGTCACTTTGAGCTCTTGATCTGGATTTCCCCCATATACCAAAAACAAATCTCTAGTAGCCCGTAGGTACTTGAGAATGGTCTTAACAGCAGTCCAGTGACTTTCACCTGGATTCTGTTGATAACGGCTAACGATATTTTGCGCAAACGCTATATCAGGTCTAGTGCATCTCACCGCATACATTATAGATCCTACAGCCGAAGCATAAGGGACTCTTTGCATACGCTTCACCTCATCAGGTGTAGAAGCACCTTGTTTGACCGATAGACCAAGTCCTTCCTGCATAGGTACATTACCACGCTTGGAATTCTCCATCTTGAATCGCTTCAAGATCTTATCAATATAAGCACTTTGACTTAGTCCAATCAACCGCTTAGTTCTATCTCTATAGATCTTGATTCCAAGAATGAATGCTGCTTCTCCCAAGTCTTTCATGGCAAAACACTTTCCAAGGTGGGATTTTACATCTTGCAACATTGGAATGTGTTTTCCTATAATCAATATGTCATCTACATATAAGACAAGGAAAGTAACATTACTCCCACTAGCTTTGCGATATACACATGGCTCATCGGGATTTTGAACGAAACCAAACTTTTTGATTTCTTCATCAAACCGTTTATTCCAACTCCTCGATGCTTGCTTTAGTCCATAAATGGACCTTTGAAGCTTGCATACTTGGTTGGGATGTTTTGGATCAATGAACCCTTCAGGTTGATCCATATAGACTTCTTCATCCAAGTAACCATTCAAGAAGGCAGTCTTAACATCCATTTGCCATATCTCAAAGTCATAGTACGCTGCTATGGCTAAGAGAATCCTAATAGCTCTAATGTCTGCTACTGGTGAAAAGGTCTCATCATAGTCAACGCCGAAACGTTGAGTATAACCTTTCGCCACGAGACGAGCTTTATAGGTGTGTACATTTCCATCCATGTCGGTCTTCTTCTTGAAGAGCCATTTACTCCCAACGGTTCTTGCGTTAGGAGGAAGATCAACCAGGGTCCAAACGTGGTTATCTTGCATGGATTTCATTTCCACATTCGCAGCTTCAAGCCATTTGTCAGATTCCGGATCTGATAATGCAGCTTTGAAGTTCGGAGGCTCATTGAGATCTCCTGATACGTCATCCTCGGATTCGACTAGACCAATCCATCTATCCGGATTACGTACGACCCTTTCGGATCTACGAAGTGGAATCGCAACATCATCGACTTGAGGTTCATCACTTTGAACATTTCCCCCCCCCCCAAGTTGATGATTGCTAGTTGTTTCAGAAGGTGACACATCTTCTAGTAGTTCTACAATTCTCCCACTGTTCTCTTGAGCTATAAAATTCTTTTCAAAGAATTCAGCATATCGAGCAACACGAACAGTGTTTTCGGAAGGATTATAGAAGTAGTAACCCATTGTTTCCTTTGGGTATCCCACGAAGATGCACTTAGTAGTCCTGGGTTGTAGTTTGTCAGGCGTATCACGCTTCACAAGTGCCTCACATCCCCAGACTCTTAAGTAAGACAACACAGGGACTTCTCCATGCCATAATTGATATGGTGTCTTTTCAACCTTCTTAGTTGGAACCATATTTAGAACGCGTACAGCGGTTTCTAGAGCAAAATCCCAAAATGATAATGGGAGAGTTGTAAGGTTCATCATCGACCTCACCATCTCTAGTAAGGTACGATTCCTCCTCTCAGACACTCCATTATGCTGAGGAGTATAAGGAGGAGTAAGCTGTTGGACAATTCCACACGCTTTAAGATAATCCTTAAACTCTTGGCTTAAGTATTCTCCACCACGATCCGATCGAAGGATCTTGATGGTCTTACCGAGTTGATTTTCAACTTCGTTCTTGAACTCTTTGAATGTTTCAAATACCTCATGTTTATGTTTAAGCAAGTAAACATAACCATAACGGCTGAAATCATCCGTGAAAGTCACGAAGTAGCTAGCACCTTTTCTTGACACATGTCTAAATGGGCCACATACATCAGTATGGATGAGTCCAAGTAGCTCTTTTGCCCTTTGCGGCTTGTTCGGAAAGGGTTTTCTTGTCATCTTTCCTGAGATACAGGAAACGCATTTTTCAAATGATTCATCATTTGATTGTAAGATCCCTTCACGTTGAAGTCTTTCAATGCGGTTTTTGCCAACATGGGCAAGACGACAGTGCCATAGATAGGTAGAGTCCAAACTAGTTTTGGCTCGTTTGCTAACATTGAACATTGAATTATTTGAAACACAACCACGCATATCAATTTCATAAATGCCATCACAAGGAATAGCATCAAAATAATGAACATTATTTTTAGAAACTGAAATACCGATATTATTAAACGTGTTAATAAATCCTTGGTTTTTCAACAAAGAAACTGAAATAACACCTCTAGTGATAGAAGGTTCATAATGACAATTGTTTAGTACAATAAATAACCCAGAAGGCAGAATTAAATGAAATTCTCCTATAGCTTCCACAGCTGCTGGCAAACCATTTCCAACGAACAGCTGCAAAGCTCCAGGCTTCAGTTTCCTCCTCGTTCTAAGACCCTGTAACGAATTACATATGTGAGTTCCACAGCCGGTGTCATACACCCATGAATCACTCTTAGAAAAGGAAAATAATTCAATTGTGAAGATACCTGAAGTACTAGTCCCACTAGTATTCTTTCTCTTCTTCATCAACTCAGCTAGATAGGTAGGACAGTTCCTCTTGCAGTGTCCGACTTCACCACAATGGTGACAGATCTGGTCTTTAGCCGGATGCTCTTTTGCGGCCGGAGGGGTTTGCTTGGTTCTAGGAACAAGCGCAACTGCCTTGCCTTTTCCCTTACCATCATTCTTGCCCTTCGCCTTTTGCGGTCGTTTAGCCTTTGGGATCCTTCCCCCCTTGATCATAAGAACTTGGGGTGTTTCAGTGGCCTTTTTAGGAATCGTCTTTTCATACTCGACAAGCATAGCATGAAGCTCAGGTATAGTCTTAGTCATACTATGCATGTTGTAGTTGCGCACAAAACCCTCAAAATCCTTCGTAAGAGATTTGAGGATCATGCCAACTGCCACAGCCTGATTATACCCATAATTGAGCGATTCCAATTTGTCAAAGTAGCTCTTCATCTTGAGCACATGACTACTGACCGATTTACCAGTTTCAAGCTTCTAGTCGTGGAGTTCCACAACTAGGTCGAACAATTCAACACCAGCTTGTTTTTCATACCTCTTTTTCAGCTCTTTGATCATATCACAAGGTGTATGAAATTCGTATTGCTTCTGAAGATCGGGAGTCATACTCGAGATCATCATGCAAGCAACCTCATCGTATCTGCTATACTCTGCATTGTAGAACGCTTTCTCTTGATCAGAAGCATCAGCAGCTGGCTCGATCGGCCAATGATGTTCAAGGACATCGGTCCTCCGTTCAACTCTAAGGACAATCCTCAGTTGACGGTACCAGTCATTGAAGTTAGATCCATTCAGCTTTTCTCTTTCAAACATTTGACGAAAAGCATGACCAACATTGTTTTGAGGAGGGTTTGTTGCCATCTACAAAACAGATTAAGTTCAAAAATCAGTATTTTTGATAATCTTTTCCTTAATAAATTTAATTACCCAATGTTTAAACATTTTAAACAATTAAGCTTATTAAGGCTAGGATCCAATTGACATGACATCATTTCATCAGTTGATCTGCTAGAAATGATGCATTCAAAAGGTAAGTGACGATCAATAATTGTACTCCAAGTACAATTCCTAGATTTTATGGGACCTACAACTTGCACCAAGTGATTTGTAGTCATATTTCATCCCATCTTTTGCCACGGGCTAAGGGTCTCACCGCCTAGCTCGCTTTAAGTCGTCCAACTAAGAACGCACAAATTTGTCCACTATTGTGTACCAATGAGTGGGAATTTGTCTTGAAGATGCTAATCTACCATTGTGTACCAAGGAGTAGAGTAACACCCACAAGTGTCCTTTACGAGTTGGGTGGCAAAGACTTAAGTTTTGATTGGGTCAAATAAATTTTGATGTGTGATCAAAATGTAATGTGTGAGGACTCATGCACATCCTCATCACATAATATGTTTATAAAAATTCTTAATTTGTCTTCCAAATCAAAGGAGCTCGGTAGCTCCATTTGCAACACACAAAGAAGCGTAGGGGTGAGGTTTGCAACTTTTGCAATTAAAAACCTACCACTTTAGGGAAGCAGAGGGACCCGACTTATACCTCTCTTAGAGTGTGTTCAAATGGGTGAGCCGGTGTTTCTTTTGACTTTTAGGACATAAATTTTATTTTATAAACAAAATCATATTTCAATAGTTCATTTAGCAAATTTCGATTTTCATAAAACAAATTTGCATTTAAAACTTTTATTATGTCACAATTATCAAATAATCACACAATCTTAGGGTTTCTAATTATCTAACATAATTTTAATTTTAATTCTCTTTGATATAAGTAATAACCATGAACGATTTGCATGAAACATCATGGTTTTTACTTCCTTTTAACATTTAAAATTAAAGGTACAACATGTTGATTATCAAATAACAAAACTTGGGTTCTCAATTTTAGATCACAAAATCAGATTTTAGACCTAAAATAAGGGTTTCCGATTCGGCTAGAGGTTTTCGATCCAATTATATAGTTTTCGATTAGGGTTTCGATCGGAAAAAGGTTTACGATCTACAATAGGTTTCCGATCGGAAAAGGGGTTTACGATCGAAACACGGGTTTCCGATCCACCATCGGTTTCCGATCGAAAAACAAGGGTTTTCGATCGGGACAAGGGTTTCCGATCGGAAAACGAGGGTTTTCGATTGGGAGTAGGTTTTCCGATCGGAAAACGAGGGTTTCCGATCGGGTCGAGAAGCGCTTTTCGATCAGGGACTTTTCGATCGGGTCGAAAAGTCATTTTTCATCGAACTTTTTCGTTTTTACCAACTGCAAAACTTTTTCCAATTGTAAAACACGATTTTTAAATGGATCGAAAAGCTAGAATCGTATTTTGGTTACCCCCCTTCCAAGTTTTATTCCCGGTAATTAATTAAAATCATAGGTGGCTCGTGATACCACTGTTAGATTGTATAACTATTTATCAAAACACGGGTACGCAGCGGAAAAAATCCTATGAATTAATCTAACTAACCGGATGGAACATGTTTACCTTATGAGCTCAGATTGACTTGATCTCTTGGAGGATTTAAAGCAAATCCCTCTACGATCGCACACACGACACACCAATGCTATGTGCTAGCACTTGATCACGAACTCCTCTAATGAAGATGGCTTGGTCGAACCACACAAGAATCGAAACCCCCAGGGTTTTCTTGTTTGCCGAATTCGAGAGAGAATAGAGAGAGATTAGGGTTTTCTTTTATCAGATAAAAGCAGCACCTCAACCTAAACCCAGAGGGTCTATTTATAGGTTTAAAATACTTGATAAACAAGCAAAAGGATAGGCATAAGAGCCCTAGATCGAAATCGGCCTAGAGGCCTTATCCTCAACCTTCTCCCAATTATAATCCAATTATAACTCTCTCTAATTACAACTAACACCCCTCTGTTAACAATTAACTGTCAGTTTTTAACGAAACCTCGTTAAATGTTCGTGATAAATATGAATTAACCATTAATTAATATTAATACATTTGGTGTCGAGACGTGTGACCCCGTAGGCTTAAATAATATCCGGACATACGCTTACTATTACATGATCATATCCCTACACTCACCAACCTTTGTGTTGACACACTTTAGCATGTTTTCTCAGGTATCTAGATTTGGAGCATGATTTGGAGCATGATTAGGATGCATGCATCTCATATGGGTCTAATAATTGGTTTAAACCATTTCGGGCTATTTACTTTCATTGAGGTTTTGGGCGCGTGTTTTGCGTAACACTTTTACTTACCTTATTTCGCTTCTGCATTTGTTTAAATTGTGTCGGTGTATTATGAAACTATATTTTGCATGGTTTGGTATGACTAATGACTAAGATCCTGGTTTGTCACACGCCTTACGGTTATACTTCACAGGTGGATTTTGAGGGTGTTACACATTTGCTGACACTTCTTTTGTCTGTTCATTACAATTCTAGAAATGAAGTTTGAAAACCACCTCTCATCTTTGAAAACCATTTGGTCATCATACTTCTTAAAATCATTATAACCAAGTTGTTACTAAAACTAACCAAAGCCTCCAACATTTCTAAGACCATTAGTAATAAAACCATAATAATAAATACTTGTTTATGAGAATGAGAAATAGAGGTTTACACAAAACTGAACTCTCTATTGCTATCATAATCTGGACAACTATATAGCTACATAAAGAAAGACTATTAACTAAACAGGTTTTTGTTGTTAAGAACACCAATAAATTAACACTAACAATAGCCTTTCATTAAGGCAGGATCAAGCTAATATATTAGGTAAAGCACACACTACAAAGACTATTAACTAAACAATCGATGGTTGTTAAGAACAACCTTTTTTAAGATTTCTTTTTAGAAATAAGTTGCTAGATGTCATTTATAAATTGGTTAAATTTTTCAATTTGAAATTCATAATTCTTTCTAATAAACATAAAGGGAGTACAGCCTTTTATTAAGGCGGCATCAACCGATTGAAACCGTCCCAGCGAATTACCCATTAGGTAAAGCACACACCAAGCAAATTACCCAGCAAATCACCAACAAACAGATCAAACAATGAGGAACAAAGCCAATGAAATCAAAATTGAACTCAAGACCAAAGTGACGAAACCAAAAATTGAAGAATACGAAAAGAAAACTCACCAAATGGAGTAAACGATGGAGTGTTGTGCAGGATTTCGGTGAAACGAAGACTGTATATATGGACACACAATCATACCACCATGCACGAATATACAGTTGATGAGGTCCTCTTCAATCGCTGCATTAATTGGTGGCCTCGCTGTAAGGTATGTACGAAACTGATTCAAGGAAGGCAAGTGAGGGAAGGCAGGTGAGACGGTAAGGAGGCGAAGGAAAGGATGCTGATTCTCGGCCAGAAATCCCGGTCTTTTGAATTGAACGAATAAAAACGGTCATGTGTGTGACCAAAGAGAAGAAAAAGTGTATATGGTGGGCCCACATCTCAACTGAAATATTTCCTTGTGCTTTGAGGGTTGTAACGGCTGCATAAGAAGGTATACCAAATGTCTTATGCATAGTTAGGTTGTAAACAAAGAAAAAAGGGTGGTACCAAGTGTTCATAAGGGGGTTGTACATTATGGTTTAAGATTTTTACAATGGTGTTTTGGCCAAAAATTATGAGGCAAAATTAAGTAACCAAATTCGTTTGTGAGGTATGGTGCCCTAGATGTAAAGTTTGTAAAATCAAGTTTGTTGGTTAAAATCCAAGGTTTAAATGGGATGAATGGAAACACAAGTAACAACTTCCGTGAATGCAATCAAAAACACCGAGATTTAGAAGGGGGAAAAGCCCTTAATCCTTGGATGTCTCCAAAGGCCGCCGGCATAAAAAACCCCTTGGCAACGATAACACATGTTGCCCATTTATTTCCACTTAAAGTAATTCGAATACAATTGTTTGCGGCTTGTTTGCTAAGTGGTAGTGTGAGTACAAGTGATCGAGTGTGTGTAAAGTAAAACATATGCCTCCTATGCTGCGTTTAAATACATAGATAAGTCTAACTAAACTTCCGAGATTCCAGGGATCTCTTTCCAACTACTTTCGGCCGTTATTTGACCGAGTTTGGTGGCGGGTCTCTCTTTCCACAAGTGCCTCTGACTTTGACTAGGTCCACATGACAGTTATCTTCCTTCTCGTTCCTGCCTTAATCACACAGAGTCAAAGAGAAGGATTAGTAATGTTGTTCTAGCATGCAGGGTATCCATGCATGCTACGATTAAGTAGATAGATAGATTTAGAGTACACTACATCCTGGGATAATAATTAAATAAAGCAGAAATCCTGGGTTAGGTTACCAAAAGCGCAGTCCCTGTATGTAGGGGTGTTCAAAACCGGATACCCGGAATTTCGGATATCCGAATTTCGGGTATCCGAAAATTTCGGATATCAATTTTCCTTGTCCAAGTCCAAGTCCGAAATTTCGGATATCCGAAATTTCGGATATCCGAAATTTCGGACTGGACTCGGATAGTTAAAACGGATATCCGAAAATCCAGTTTTAAAAAAAAAACCACAATTTAACTAAAAAAACGACAAAACGACGAAACAAATAAACATATTCCAAGTCTTCAAATACAAATAAACATAAGTTCGACCTAAAAAACGACAAAACAAATAAACATAGTCCAAGTATTCAATAATTCCTTATTTTTTTAATATAAAATTTATTTTAATTTATTTAAATTTTCGGATACCGGGTATCCGAAACTTCCGAAAATTTTGTAAATTCTTGTCCAAGTCCAAGTCCGAATTTTCGGATATCCGAGTTTCGGATATCCGAAATTCCGGATATCCGAAATTTTCGGATAATTCGGATACGGAATTTCGGATAATTCGGATACGGATTCGGACTCGGATATTTTTGAACACCCCTACCTGTATGCTTGACATCCAGTTGTCCTAAACTGTCAGAGGTTATTAGTAAAAATTAGGATCAGAATTCAGGGTATAACAATTGCCCCCAAAATTCGTAGCTTGTTGATAAGATTTACAGCTGTGAATTTTCAAACCGATATGAGTCATCGTCTCCGTTTTAATCTCATCCGCGGGAAATGCTTTTTCAGTTTAAATCTCATCCCTTGATGTCTCCTCACCTCTGTAACTTCTTTCGCCCATAAATACCCCAATACTCGAGTGTTTTACCTCACCCGAGTCGAGAATTGCGAGCACCGATCGTCTCTTTCACCCGTTTCCGGCCAGGTAAGTTTCTTTTCTCCGATCCTTCTTTCCTTTCTCGAATCATAACCAAGCGTCAAGTCCGTCGATATCCTAATGTCTCTCTTGCCGGGGTGGAAGATTTCCTAGATCAGAAATTCCTCCTCCATCCCGAACAAGAAAAGTGCACCTTCACCAACGATGAAATCGCATTGGTGAAGAACTCTGGTCTTCTACCTCCTTCTGTTGTCATTAGGGCTTTCGACCCTAGGTTGAGATCAGAGTTTGTCTCTCCAACCTGGTCTGCTTTCCGTTCACCCCATTCAGCATGGGTTTATCCTTCCCCTTTTCCGGTCTTGTCGCCGAGTTCTTTGAGGCCACAGGCCTTTCATACGCCCAAACCCTTCCTGTTGTATGACGCATCCTGGGAACCCTGGATCGTTTGAACAGTTCTTTTGAACATCTGATTGGCCTGCCGGAGATAGCCCTGGCCTACGAACTGAAATCCCATGGTTCAAGTCGTTTTCTGTTCAAATCCCTTTTGAAAGACATGCAACTCGTCCCCAATGCTACCCAACATGGTGAATGGAAGGGTAAATTATTTTTTATCAAGCGTTCCAGCATTCCGGTGGTCTCCAGCTTCCACAATCTTGGATTGTAAAGGGTAGGCATACCTACACTAGATGTTAGGATTTTTGTTTAAAATTATACAATCTGACCTTGAATGTTATTCTTTGCAGCGAAGATTTTGAGGGAGATCGGTCCTGAAGAGGAGGAAACGGAGAGTAACTTGCAGAGGTTCCTGGGTATCCCCGAGTTTGAACGTGCATTCAAGGCAACAGAACATCCAGCCCTCTCTCAACCTATCGTCAGCATGTCGAGTTGTAAGTTACCCTGCATTTTGTTAAATTTTTGCATACCTGATTCGCTGACGTCCTGGGTTACGTTCTGTCTTACAGCTGCCCCTGCATACGATATTGATGACCTCGAAGTTGCCTTCTCCTCCGGGCTGGATGACGACCAGGACCTGATGATCTTGAGCACCATTAAGGCTGAACCTACTCCTGCATCTCGAGCCACCACATCCAGAGCCTCTGGGCTGAAAAGAAAGACTCGGGGATCCAGCATTGCCGCTACCCAGCATCCCCTGACCGAGCTGTCTCCCCAGGAACTTGTACAGCATGCTGAGCTTGTTACCCATCACGTAACCCTTGGTTGTCCCTGCATTTCATAGTTAGACACGGAGTCAATTTTGAACTTATGTTTACCTTTTTGTAGGCCAATTCTCGCCTCCTGGAGCTACTCGAGGCCGCCGAGAGGCGCGACGCTGAGGCTGACACTCTGAAATATAGGGTTACCCAGGCTAACAAGGAGGCATCCAAGGCTAAGCTCCAGCATGACAAGGCTAAGAAGCTGCTGCTCGAAAATGAGAAGAAGGCGGTTGAAGCTCGGGACCAGCACGAGAAGACCCTGAAGGAGTATGAGGAGACATCCAGGAAGTCGGATATGATCTCGGTGCTCCAGAACAAACTGAAGATGGCCAAGGAGGCAAAGGATGCGGGTCACACTAACGCCAATTAGACTGTGCCCTATGGCTCAAACAGTTGCATTCCCTGGGTGGTGCAGTTCCCCAAGGGTACGAGGCTACTGAGACCCAGGGTGCTAAGACGACCCTGCCTGTTGGTGCATCTGGATCCGGGACTAGAGAGGAGCAGCCGATGACCGAGGACGCTGGAGGTGAGAAGGATGTTGGTGAGGAAGCTATGAAGGAAGGAGATGAAGGTGCTGAAGATGCAGCAGCCGTGGGTACTGTTCAATAATCCACGGTCTTTTATCTCTTTCCTTGTTTATTGTGAAGCTTTTCTAAACAATTTTTTTCTATGGTTTCCTGAGATTTGATTCCCGGTGTTACAATGCTCCACCCTGTGGTTTTGACTTTAAGCCACCCTGAGGTGGTTGGACACTTTGCTCCAACCAAGGGGTGGTTACTTTTTATATAAATACCTGCTTTTGAACTATATGTTTGCATGATATCTTTAACTTTTCTACACAAACAAACACGCAAATATGATAAGAATGTTAAGAAAATAATCCATACCTTTTACATCCTGGGATAGACCCTGAATGTGAAACTCTTTCTTGTGCAATCAAATGATTTCTTCTATCCTTAGTGCAATCCCGCTTCTGAATGCTCAGTAACAACCTAAGTTGTTGCTTAACCGACATCGAAATCCTAGGATTTGGCATTGCCATGCCATCCTAGGCATGATCACTCAGATAGATCATGCACATGTCAGGAATAAATTTTAACAACAGAGATCAAGCCCAAAAATCCTGGGATTAGACCCAATCATACTAGGGTCAAGCCCAAAAATCCTTGGGTCAAGCCCAAAAATCCTAGGGTCAAGCCCAAAAATCCTGGGGTAAACCCGGTGCCGATCCGACAAACTGGGGTTAAGCCCAGAAATCATGGGTTCAAGCCAAAAAGTCCTAGGGTTAAGCCCAAAAATCCTGGGGTCAAGCCCAAAAATCCTGGGGTAAACCCAGTGCCGATCCGGTGAACTGAGGTCATGCCCGGTGCCGTACTGGCGAATTCTAGGGTCCACCTCGAGCCGAACCGGTGAACTAGGGTATTGCCTCGTATGTCTTATGTTGGTGTGAAAACACCAAAAACCTTAAGGAACCCCTATATGTCCATAGATCATGAGGTTGTCGCCCATGTGGTTAGCACAGGTCGATCCCATAATCCTGGGTCCAATATGTGGGTTATCGTGCGCTACAGGTGGGGGTCGTACGCTATAGGAAATTACCCAAACGTAGGAGATGCGATTTTCTCTGAAACCTTAGAAGGCATATTAAAAACAGGTAAAATAAGAATATAACAAAAGCATTTGATAATAATAAAAAATACAAGAGAAATACCTCAATCAATTCATTAGTTAGGAGACATACATGACATGCAGCATCATGGGCACTATACTTACATAAAATAGGCTTTCAAATGGATCGCATTCCATGGTCTTGGTAGTAATTCACCATCCATGTTGGCAAGCCAATTTTCCCCCTTACCTGCCTCTGAGTCGATTAAGTAGGGACCTTCCCATCTAGGGGCTAACTTGCCATCCCCTGGATTCGACGTGTTCTGAAATGCCTTCCTTAAAACCAAGTCTCCTACCCTGAATCTTCGGATCCTTACATGTTTTTTGTAGGTCTTAGAGATTCTTTGTTGATATGCGGCCATCCTCTAAGCAGCTTGTTTTCGTAGCTCATCCACGGTATCAAGGTCGTCAGTCAGGGACTTATTATTTGCATCCTGGGTTTGACTGATAACCCTGAATGTTGGGACCACCATTTATGTTGGAATGACTGCTTCTGTACCAAAAACCAAGGAAAATGGGGTTTGGCCTGTGGCATTCTTGGATGTAGTTCTATCAGCCCATAATGCTAATGGTAGTTCCTCGATCTGCCCATTTTCCTTTCTTTTCCTTGAGCCTTTTCTTCAAATTGTTGATGATAATCTTGTTGCTAGACTCTGCCTGACCATTAGCCTGAGGATGCACTCGTGCAGATGTTATCATTTTTATCCACCAACTCTCACAGAATCCAGCAGTCCTTTTGCCAATGAATTGAGATCCATTATTACACACTATTTCAGAGGGTATGCCAAATCTTGTTATGGTGTTTCTTTTGATAAATGAGAGAACTTCTTTCTCTCTAACTTGGACGTATGCTTCAGCCTCTATCCACTTCGAGAAGTAGTCAGTCATTGCTAGCATGAATACTTTACCTCCTGGCGCCCTGGGTAGTTTTCCCTCGATGTCCATTCCGCATTTCATAAAGGGCCAGGATGCAGGGATAGGATGCATGGGTTCGGCATGTTGATGAGGAATGTTGGGGTGTCTCTGGAAAGCATCACATTTGAGGGCAAAATCCTGGGAATCCTTTCTCAAGGATGGCCAGAAGTATCCTGCCCTCAGGATTTTGGACATTAGGGACCTGCCCCCTGTATGATTTCCGCAGTCGCCTTCGTGGATGTCTTTGATTACTTCCTGGGCATCGTCATTTTCCAAGCATCTTAAGTATGTTCCTGCAACAGATTTTTTATACAATTTTCCTTTTAGGACACTGTGCACCCTGGGTATTGGATGCCAAGACCCTGCCCCCAGGATCAATATCATCTGGGTTCTCTTGTTGGTTGATTTCTGGGTTTAGTATGTGGATTATGGGAATATGTGTATCCTTCATTTCCTTGAATGCTGACCCCAAGTTTGCTAGTGCATCTGCTTCAGCATTTTCATCCCTGGGTACTTGCTGAATATCAAAAATTTGAAAATCCTGGGATATAGCCTTCACAATTTCTAGGTACTTGGCCAGCTTTTCTCCTTTCACTGCATAAGTTCCATTATTGTGATTAGTTAAAAGTAGGGAGTCGACGTATACCTGGATGTTCTAGATCCCAAGATGTAAAGCTAATTGTAGGCCGGCAATCAAGGCTTCGTATTCCGCTTCATTGTTAGTTGTCTGGAATCCACACCTAACAGCCTGGGGTATCATGTCCCCCTATGGCGATTTTAGTATGATTCCAAGGCTTGTCCCCCTGACATTGGATGCCCCGTCTGTGAAGAGGGTCCAACATCCTGAGAATTCTTCTTGCTGCAGGCTCTGGAATTCTTGATTTGCTTCGTCTTGGATATCCCTACTGAAATCAGCCACAAAGTCTCCTAGAGCTTGTGATTTTATGGTTTTTCTTGCTTCATATACCAGGTTGTAAGAACTCAACTTCAGGGACCATTTTTCCATCCTTCCTGACATTTCAGGTTTCCTCAAGACAGAATTTATAGGGTAGTTAGTTTTCACATGTATAGTATGAGTCTCAAAATAATCTCTAATTCAGCGTCAAGAAAACTCTTACTTACGTAATACATCGGGTGTTGTTGACCCTCTGCATCCTTGGTTAGGATTGCACTTACCGTGTTTCTTGAGACTGCAAGGTACAATGATAAAGGCTCCCCTGGATTCGGCTTCATCAAGAGTGGTGCCGAGGATAGGTACGTCTTCAGATCCTAGAAGGCTTGCTCATGCTGGGGCGTCCATTCGAATTTCTTGTTCTTACTCAGGATGGCATAGAAATCTCGACATCTCTCTGAGGATTTGGAAATAAATCCATTCAGGGCTGCAACCCGGCCTGTCAGCCTTTGTACATCCTTTGTTGATTCGGGTGACTTGAGGTTCATGATGGCACGAATTTGTTCTGGGCTAGCTTCGATTCCTCTTTTGGTCACCATATAACACAGGAATTTACCAGCACCTACTCCAAAATGACACTTCTCTGGATTCAGCTTCCTATTGTACTTGTCCAAGATGTAAAAAGATTCTTTAACATCCTGGACATGGGTGCTGACATTCAGAGACTTTACCACCATATTGTCTATATACACCTCCATAGTTTTCCTAGTTTTTCTTTAAACATCATATTCACCAGTCTTTGATAGGTTGCCCCTGCATTTTGTCAATCCAAAGGGCATAACAACATAATAATAAATACCTGTGGGTGTAATAAATGTCGTATCCTCTTGATCACTTGGCTCCATTTGAATTTGTTGGAATCCTGAGGTGGCGTCCATGAAAATTAACATTTCATGACCAGTCGTCGCATCTATTATGGTGTCAATGTGTGGTAGGGGAAAAGGTTCTTTAGGACATGCACGGTTTAGGTCTGTGTAATCCACACAGACCCTCTATTTGCCTTTTTTTTCTTCTCCACTACTACCACATTGGCTAACCATCTTGGGAACTTAACCTCCCTGATCATCTTGTTTTTCAACAGCCGGTCCACCTCCTCTTGGATTATCACGTACTTCTCAGGGGCATACTTCCTCCTCTTTTGATGCACGGGCCTGTAAGATGGATCAATACCAAGTTTATGAGTTATAACATTTTTGGATATACATGTCATGTCTTCGGTATTCCATGAAAACGTTGACATTCTGGATCTGAGGAATTCCACTAGCTCTTCTTTAACAGGGCCAGGGATATTGGTGCCGATTGATACTTTTTTCCTACGATGCAATGGGTCTAGGATTACTTGTTTGACATCTTGCTCCCTTGCCTCTAGGACATCCCTGGCCTTCTTCTTTAATTGCTATCCTTGACGAGCTTTGGCTGAAATCTTCATAGCTAAAGTGTAGCAGTCTTTCGCTTCCTGTTGGTCGCTGTGGATGGTGACCACTCCCTAGGGTGTGGGCAATTTGACACACTGATGGTACGTAGAGGTGAGAACTTTCATGTCTTGAATCCAGGGTCTACCCAGGATAATGTTGTATCCGGGCGGAGTATCCATGACACAAAAGCGTTGCATCGAGTTCACCCCCTCAACATAAACTGGAAGTTTCACCTCTCCCAGGGTATTCTTTGTTTCCCCACTGAAACCTGTGAGGACCATGGATTTGGCGATGACTTCATCTTGGGGTATCCCCATCTTGGTCAATGTTTCGAGTTGAATAATGTTGACAGAACTGCCCCCGTCAATTAATATCCTCTGTACGAAATGGTTGGCTATGTAGAGCGTAATCACAAGGCCCATCATGGTGAGGGTCCATGACGTTGCACCTGTCATCTTCATCGAAGGTAACATCCTTTAGATATGCTTGTACTAAGGCTTTGACTGATGTCATGGGTACGTCTGATTTGGTCTCCCTTGCGTGCCTTTTAGCTGCAGAATAAGAAGTACCACATATATCAGATCCACCAGAAATAAAGTAGATTACCTTTGCATCCAGAAATAAAAGTAGATTACCTTTGCCCGTGTGATTTGTGTGCATCCTGGGTCTGGTCAGTGCCCTTGGATTTTGCAGACTGGTCAGCGCCCTTGGATTTGTCCTTCTTCCTTCCTAAGAGTTCTTTCAGGAAGCCTTTGCTTAGCAGATAGCTGATTTCCTTGCGCATAGCTATGCAATCCTCGATTACATGGACAAAGTCCTCGTGATATGCACACCATTTGGACTTATCTTTCCAGGATGCTTGTTTGTCTGTCTTCCTGGGCCACCTCGCTTTATCCACCAGGTCCTGCATAGCATTAATCACACCTGCAATTTCAGGAGCAAAATAGAATTCATTAAAAGTAGGATACTCTTCATCATCCTCGTCTTCACCCTGATCGACCCTATTAACCCTTGGATTATCAGGTTTGGAATAGGGTTTAGGCCTCTGGGACCTTGAATGTGTCGGTTCTGATTTCCTGTTAAAAGAGCCGTATCCTGGGACAACGTCGGCTTTTTCCTGTATTTTCCTATCCGCTTCAAGCCAGATGAATCGTAGGGCCCTATTCCTTACTTCATCAAGCCTGTGACAGGGGTTCATTAAGAGATCTTGATAGAAGGGCGAATCCTTCTTGAGGCCCATCTTGAATGCCTGGACAGCAGTAGCCATGTCCATATTGGGAATATCTAGGGTCTCCTTTCCGAACCTGTTTACATAATCCCTGAGAGACTCGTTAGCATTTGGGTAACCATGTAAAGATCACTCGTCAGTTTTTCAAAACTGCGACTATAAGAAAATTGGTTATTGAATAGGTAAATTAAAAGAGAAAAGGGTGGGATAGAATAGGGTGGAATACTCAGCAACCATTTCAAGGCTGAACCTGTGAGTGTTGACCCGAAACCTTTACATAGGCATGCCTCCTTGATATCAAGGGGCATGTAGGTCACCTCCATTCTCTCCATATACTGAGCTACGTGTTCCTCTGGATCAGTTATGCCATCGTACAGTTTCATAATGGGAGTCTGAAACCTCCTGGGTATTTCCACGTCACATATTGGGGGAGCGAACCTTGAAAGTCAATGACTCGATGGTGCTACTTCAGGGATAGGCTGAACCACACCAGGAACACTCGAGATCATCTCCTTCAATTTTTTGAGTCCCCTTTCCACTGCAGGGCTTAAACCTGTATCCTACACAGATTCATTAGTATGAGTGTTAGGGGTCGATTTCAGGATGCTCACAGAAAAGCTACATAAGATCAGGAATCTCGCTACAGTTTGGGAATCCCATCCAGTCAGGTATCCTGAATATTTATTATCGACTAACCTTTATTTTTGCCATGTGTTTTATTTGTTTTCAGGAATGTTAAAGAATTTAACTACCTCCTGAAGACTCGGTCTTAACTAACTTGCACGTGGTAGAGTGGGTCGAACCTCCTTCAACGGTCAAGAGAAGTGGGGAGAAGAGATCCCGAGAATCCCGGATAGTTAGTTAGTAGTTAGTTTGTTATATAAATGAGGATTCGATCAATAGGAACAGACACCACACTCGACATAGTTCTATTACTACTGCAAACGTTGTAACACTTAGCTCTGATCAATCAAACCTCCAACCCCTTGTACCGATTTATTTGAATATCAATAAAATTGACTAGGAGCTATTCGGTCGGCTCCCGAGGTTTTTATCCAGGATTCCTAGAGGCAACTCGAAGGATTCTGGAGTTTTCCTCGCTAAATCCTTGTGTCACCATCCTAACTTGGATTACTTGCTCATTTGATCGTTAAGCACACTACCTCACAATCTAAGTTTGGAATACAGGATTCCTAAGTGAATTTTTGACCAAAACAGTTTGGCGCCCACCGTGGGGCAAGTGGTGCTTAATCTTGTCAAAATCCTATATTTCATTCACTTCATTTGATCTCCGATCCCAAAGATGTCAAACCCACAAAAATCTGTCTCGGCCTCTACATCGTCCTCCATTCCTCCTCTTCCTTCCTTTCCAGGAAGCCAGAAGAAGACTAATGACCGTCAGAAGAAAGTGGACGAGCAGCCGAGAAAAAATGACTATCCTATCTTCACAGGATCCCAGGTTCAATCTATTGATCCCGTTATTACTAACAATGATTTGTTTTCCTTGATTAAGCAGGTGAATAATCAAATGGATCATCAAGAAAAAACCAATCAAACGGTGATGAAGGAAATTGAAGAGCTTAAGAAGTCTAAGAAACCTGTGGAGGAACAAAGTCCTCTATTTCCCAGGCATCTTGACTTCAATGCTTCAGGATCCTCAGATCCGTCTCGCTACAATTACAAACCAGCATCAGGCTTTACTACAACCCCTACAATGACTTCTCAGGCCGCTGGATATGCAGAGAGTACTGCTGGATTCTCAGGAGCTGTCCCACCAGAATCCTCACAGTCACGCTACAAGGGTCCTTGGATTCCACCACTCTTGGGAACCTTAGCTTCGCCGTCCCAAGGATATCCTTTTTCTACTGGGAATCCAAGCCAGAATTCCCAAGCATATCAATACTCTAACCCTTCTGTTTCTGTAGGAATCTTCAAGACCAGCTCCTCAGAAGTGCATGATGGTGACGTCATCCCCATGCAAACAGCAGCCACTACAGAGCCGAGCATCCCAGCGGGCTATGGATATAGTCCCAGGATTCCAGTCCAGAATCCTGGCCCAGGTAATATGTCCAATTCAATTCCTATCGTTTCTAACCAGGGTGCTCCTTATGATTCAGGTATTCATCCAAGTATTGCTAGGTAGCTCCAGAAGTTGAAAGAGATGATATCGAATGTTCCAGGGATCCTAAAACCTATTCCCGAGGTTCCTTTGGAAAGCCACAAGATCTCTAGATTTACTTGGCCAATATCCCAAGTAGAGATACCGAAGCGTTTCCAGACTCCTAGTATGAAGCTTTATGATGGAACCACAGATCCTGAGGAACACGTGGCACATTACCGGGAGCGTATGGAGATCAATCCCATTCCGACAGAAATCAAAGAAGCCTGTCTATGCAAAGGCTTTGGATCAACCTTAACAGGACCAGCCATGAAATGGCTACTGAGCATTCCTCCTAACACTATTACATCATTTTCTCATTTAGTTAACTTGTTTAACAATCAATTTTCTTGCAGCAGGACCTTTGAGAAGCTCACAGGTGACCTGTACCGAATAATTCAGAAGCCAGATGAGCCTCTCAGGGAATACATTGCCATATTTAGACGAGAATCTCTTGAGATTCCTAATCTGGATATGGCAGCAGCCGTGGAAGCCTTTAAAATGGGGCTCTCCAAAGATTCACGTTTTTATGATGACCTTGTCATGGCTCCTTGCAGGAACCTTGACGAAGTACGCAGTAGAGCCTTGAGCTTTATCCGTTTGGAAGATGACAAGAGGATCCACCAAAGATTGGAGGTTCCTAAATATGATCCCAATAGCAAGAAGGCGGAATCCCCCGGGAAGCCGTATAGAATCTCATCCATACTCCAAACTGGAAAATCGCAAAGTCAATGCCGTTGACCAAGACGATGATGATGAGGAGTATCCTAAGGTATCTGAATACTGTTTTTCCGTTGATATTGGTGGTTTGATGTGTGCTATGCAGGATCTAGGTGAAAAAGCGAGATGGCCCAGGAAGGATACCAAGCAAGGATCCTGGAAAGACAAGACCAAGTGGTGTGCCTTCCATGAAGATTTTGGCCACCTAACAGACGAATGTATAGCACTCCGAAAGGAAATCAGCTATCTACTCAACAAGGGGCATCTTAAAGAATTGCTAGGCAGAAAGAAGGTCAAGACTCAGGAAGCCGACAAGGTGCCTCAGAGAGCAGCTTCTCCACCACAGGATGCCTAGATAATCAACTTCATCTCAGGAGGCTCAGACATCTACGGTACTTCGTATTCCTCAGCCAAGAAGCATGCTAAGGAGTCCAAATCTGAACAGGGTGACAGACCTGTCCGGACGACCACCCTAACTCAGGACAAACTTATATCTTTTGATGAGTGTGACCGTTCTCATGTTCAGGATCCTCATCATGATAGTCTTGTGGTTACTTTATATATTGCTAACCATTTTGTTCGCAGGATCCTGAATGATAATGGAAGCTTAGTAAACATATTCCGTCTTGATGTACTAAAAAAGATGGGGATCCCAGAAACTGAAATAGTTGCAAGATCCTCATTCCTAGTTGGCTTCAGCGGTGAAACTAAAAGCACCGTTGGGGATATCAGGCTGCCGGTATATATAGAGGGGGTAAACTCTATGCAAAAATTATGTGTTATAGATTCTCTCTCTTGTTGCAATTTTAACTTTGGCAGGCCATGGATTCACGAGATGAAGGCAGTCCCTTCAACTTATCACCAATGTATCAAGCTTCCTACACCTTGGGGAGTTGTAAGAATTGAAAGCGACCAGCAGGAAGCTAAGAACTGTTACTCAACTTCGATGAAGAACACCACTAAGGTGACGAAGGGATAGCAATTACAGAAAAAGGCACCTGAAGTGCAGGAGGACAGGGAGCTGGAAGTCAAAGAAGTGCCTCTAGACCTTGGGAATCTTGAAATCAAGGTGCTCGTGGGAACAAGCATCCCAACAAATGTTGAGCAGGAATTATTCCAGCTTCTCAAAGCCAGAACTTCAACTTTCGCCTGGAAGCATGAAGATATGACAGGTATCCCTAAACATGCAATTACTCATAAACTTGTTTTAGATCCTTCTTTCAGGCCCATACAGCAAAAAAGGAGGAAGTTCGCTCCAGAAAAGAATATAATCATCCAGGAGGAAGTTGACAAGCTTCTCAAAACAAAGATGTTCAGAGAAGTCAAATATCCTAGGTGGCTAGCAAATGTGGTGGTGGTCCAGAAGAAAAATGGAAAGTGGAGAGTTTGCGTTGATTACACAGACTTGAACAAAGCCTGTCCTAAGGATCCGTTTCCACTTCCCCATATTGATGCTATGGTAGATGCTACGGCTGGTCACGAGATGCTCACCTTCATGGATGCCTCGGCAGGATTCCAACAAATTCAGATGGAACCATGTGATCAGGAGCATACGGCTTTTATGACTCCAACAGGTATATATTGTTACACTGCTATGCCCTTTGGTTTGAGAAATGCAGGTGCCACCTACCAGAGGCTCGTCAATATGATTTTCAAAGAGCAACTGGGGGACACGATGGAAGTCTACATAGATGACATGGTGGTGAAATCCAGGAAAGCTGAAGATCGCGTCAGACATCTCCAAGCTGCCTTCGATATCCTTGATCAGTATAACATGAAGCTCAATCCCTCCAAATGCCACTTTGGGATGCGAGCTGCAAAATTCTTAGGATACATGGTTACCGAAAGAGGGATCGAAGCGAGCCCATAGCAGATCAAGGCAATCCTAAATCTGAAATCCCCATCAAACGTAAAAGAGGTACAAAGGTTGACAGGAAGAATCGCAGCACTTAACAGGTTCATCTCAAAATCCTCAGAAAAAAGTAAGGATTTCTACGATATCCTGAGGAAAAATAAGAAATTCGAATGGACTGAGAAGCATGAAGAAGCCCTGAGATGCCTGAAAGACTACCTGTCAGCAGCCCCGTTGTTAATGAAACCAGAAGATGGGGAGCCGCTGTATTGATACCTCGCTGTTTCCAGAGGCTCAATCAGTGCGGTCCTGGTAAAAGACTATCAAAATCAGCAGCATCCGGTATATTATGTAAGTAAAACTCTGCTAGACGCAGAATCCAGGTATTCTCACCTTGAAAAGTTAATTTTATCTCTTATAATGGCTTCCACTAAACTTAGACATTATTTTGAAACCCATACTATAATTGTGATGTCTAACTATCCTATCAAGGCAGTTCTCAGGAAACCGGAAATGTCAGGAAGGATGGCTAAGTGGGCAGTCAAACTGAGTGCCTATGACATCAAGTATGAACCAAGAACAGCAATCAAGTCCCAAGCATTAGCTGACTTTGTGGCAGATTTCAGCAGTGACATTGAACCAGAAGTTGAAAAGGAAGTCCAGCAGCTTGAGAAGCTCAAGGAAGACTGGATCCTCTATACTGACGGCTCCTCGAATGTCAGAGGAACAGGGCTAGGAATCCTGCTAAAATCGCCACAGGGGGACATAATACCTCTATCCATATCCTGCGAATTCCAGGCTACCAACAATGAAGCTGAATATGAAGCTTTAATTGCTGGATTACAGCTGGCTAGGGATATGGAAATCCTATCTATACAAGTGTTTGTTGATTCTCTCTTATTAACTAACCAATTTAATGGCTCTTATGCAGTGAGAGGGGAGAATCTGATCAAATATCTTGAGATTGTTAAAAAATTATCTCTATTTTTCGAGAATTTTAGCATTTCGCAGGTACCAAGAGAAGATAATGCAGAAGCCGATGCCTTGGCAAACTTGGCTTCATCGCTCAGGATCCCTGAGGATGTCAAAATTCCAATAACTCACATCTTGACGCCAGCGATAACTCTACAGGAAGCTCAGGCTGTTGACGATAATGCAAGCGCAGATGTTGAAAATCCTGAAGATGCTCAAAAGTCCTGGACCTACCCGATCCGGAAGTATCTCAAAGATGGGGAGATTCCCAAGGGCGAAAACCCCAGAGCTTTTCGCACAAAGGTAGTACCCTACACTATAATTGATAATATCCTATATAGAAGATCTCTTGCAGGTGTCTAATTAAGGTGCTTAGAGAAGTCAGAAGCTCTAGAGGTGCTTGAAGACATCCACAGTGGAGATTGTGGGAACCATAACGGGGGCAGGGCACTGTTCTCTAAAGTTCTCAGGTTCGGGTATTATTGGCCAACCATGAAGAAGGATGCCGCGAGCTTCTCATAGAAATGCTATGCTTGTCAAAGGCATGGCAATATCCTCCATCAACCCGCTGAGCATCTGCATCCTATAGTATCCCCATGGCCATTCATGAAATGGGGCATGGATATTGTGGGTAAATTGCCAAAGGCTCCTGGAGTGAAGGTGTTTATGATTGCCATGACAGATTACTTCTCCAAGTGGATTGAAGTAGAAGCCTATGTTCAAGTGAGAGAAAAAGAAGTGATATCCTTCATCAAAAGAAACATCCTCACCAGATTTGGGATTCCGGCAGAAATCATATGCGACAATGGCTCCCAGTTTATAGGCAAGAGAACTACAAGCTTTTGTGAAAGCTGGGGCATCAAGATGATCACTTCAACACCTGTCCACCCTCAGGCTAATGGGCAGGCAGAATCCAGTAATAAAATCATCATCAACAATTTCAAGAAGAAGCTGGGCTCCAAGAAAGGTAAATGGGCTGAGGAGCTGCCATTTGTCCTTTGGGCAGACAGAACTACACCTAAAATGCTACTGGCCAAACGCCATTCTCGTTAGTATTTGGGGCAGAAGCTGTGATTCGGTGATTCCTACAGAGATGTTACTCCCAACAGCCAGAGTCAATTGCCAAGATCCTGAAACCAACAGCCAGAATCTCCTTCAGGATCTCGAAACAGTTGAGGAGCTCAGAGATATGGCCAGAATCCGAATGACGTCTTATCAACAGCGGATAGCAAAATATTATAACAAGAATACCAGGCTAAGAAGATTCCAAGTAGGTGACTTGGTCTTAAGGAAGGCTTTTCAGAATACTACCAATCCTGCTGATGGGAAGTTAGCACCCAAGTGGGAAGGCCCTTACCTTATAGATTCTGAAGAAGGAAATGGGGCATACCGTCTGATAAATATGGAAGGAGAACCTCTGCCAAGAGCTTGGAATGCTGTCCACCTTAAAGCGTATTTTATGTGAGAATCCCACTGAGAATCCCAGGCAGAATCCCAAGGATCCTCACTGTATAAATAATCCAAGGTACGTATACTAACCCTATTTCAATTTATTCTTATTATTTTTATGACTCATTACTGACTTAAGCATCGGAGTGGTGTTAGCTAAGCTAACACCCACGCCTCACCAAGCATTGAGTGTTTTGCAGAATTAGAGAATCTTAGAGAATTTTGGGTATATCCCCAGTTAGAGGTTGGCCACCTCTCCTACGTTTAAGGTATCCTGCATACCTTTTAAGGTTTGAGAGGCTGACTCCTCTCCTAAGTTTGGGTAATCGCCAGTAGCGCACGACCCTCGCCAGTAGCGCACGTTATCCCCCAGTATGCTAAAGGTGGCCGGACCAGTCCACTCCAGGGGTGGCTAACAATCTTGTCACTGGAGGCTGCTGGAAGTGTTATACCCCGAATTCTCGGCTGATAATCCAGGGTGCAGGTATAGGCCAAGGACAGGAGTGACCCAGGAATCGTATGACCCGGAAGTATACAGGTAAAGTTCAAATCACCCTGAATGCGTCAGGAATAAGGTAATGTCCCAGGATGTCGCTGTAATTCAGGGAAGTCCATCTTTGCTTTATTAATTTTGGCTATACGTTATTATGACCCAGGATGAATCTAATCCAGGGTCACCCTTATTTACGAATGACCTAGCATGTGGAAATGACCCTGCA
Source organism: Deinandra increscens subsp. villosa (assembly GCA_039602395.1). Taxonomy (NCBI): domain Eukaryota; kingdom Viridiplantae; phylum Streptophyta; class Magnoliopsida; order Asterales; family Asteraceae; genus Deinandra; species Deinandra increscens. The sequence goes on along the minus strand of JBCNJP010000007.1, from coordinate 50,447,840 downwards.
TGCTAGGACATTGTTACTAACTCATTTTGTGTCTACATCTGATCAAGGACAGGTTGACAAAGTCTTCTAACGGTCGATTGGAGTAAGCTGAAGACCTATTTCGCACGTGGTCAAGAGTTGTTAGCTGGAAACTCGGTCAACCAACTGAAAGAGACGTTGGAGAAAAGATCCCTGGAATATCGGACAAGTTGTTGAAGATCCCTGGAATATCGGACAAGTTATTGAAGCTCTCGGATAATAATAGGACATTTAGTCGTTCATTTTAAGCTCATTCGAGCTTTACTCATTGTATTCTCGTACTTTATTCTCTGCATACTTACTGTACTGAAACGTTTACGTGATCAATAAATTGGTAGCGTGTGTTATCGCTACCCGGGGTTTTTATGCCGGCGGCGCCTTAGAGACATCTAAGGGCTAAGGGCTTTTCCCTAGTAAAATTCTCGGTGTTCCTACTTGCATTTCAGGTTACATTTGTGTTGCTACGCTTCTTAACGGATTTCATAAGCAAATCTAACTTTTTACCAAGGATTTTAGTTGTTTGTCCCTGGAATTCTACTGTTATCCCAGGATTTCTTCAAACTGTTTTCATATCTAAATCCTAGGCACCGAACCTCACATTCATATTTGGTTCAAATTTTACTAATCTTGCTTAAGTAATTTTTAGCCAAAACAATTTGGCGCCCACCTTGGGGCAATTGTTGTCAATATTTTGTCAGGACCGATTTCACATCGAGAATCTCGATCTTGAGCAAGAACAGAGGTGAGATGGAGGAGACGGGATGAAGAGAATCAAAGATAATAAATGACAAGAAATGATAAATCAAACGACTCGTTGATTATTGCTGAATGATTACAACGAACCGAATGATTACAAACTCGTCATTGGAAATCCATGGTCACATTGGGTTGAGCTCAAACCCAATGTGAGACTCTCTCTCTCTAGAAATGATAGCTCACATCACTCATTATTCATCTATTATTCATCACTTATTCATCATCTTTCTAATGAAGCTATCCCTTCCTATTTATAGAGAGCCCATGTGCTCACTAGCCCACTAACTAGCTAACACACATACAAATGAGCAAATACAAATAAACAAATGACATAATTATTATTAATTAAATCAAAGATGATTTAATTAATATGAAGCTTGACTCGCTCGAACCGATCTTCCGTTGACTTTTACGTTGACCGTTGACCCGAACGGTTGACTTTTCAAGAAAACGTCTTCGGTCCAAACTTGCAAGCCTCGAGCATCACAACCCGCGTCTCTGAATCAAATCACAATGGATTCTTCAACCGAATTATTCGAGAATAGATTTGATGGCGTCAGTCACACTTATTAAAAGTTCCAACAATTCCCCCTTGACTGACGCTGTCAAATCTGTCATACTGGTGAAGAACCGCTCTGTCGTGCATCTTCAAAGAGTAACTGATAAACCGGAATCTTTCTGTTGTAAAGGTTCCCCCTTTGAATAAGCTTCTTCTGTTCTTGTGGCTCCAGTTGAGATCCAAGTGCTGCAGTTCACTCGGTTCACACGGTCGGGTACAATACTAAGAATACTGAACATCGGAGTCAAATTCGCAACAAATCGAATCAGATAAACCAATCAATCACTGAAAATGCTCCAACTTCTGATAATCGACCCGATAATCCAAATCCATAGAAGTTCCCCCTTTTCTCTAGATCCCTCTGAAAACATCCGATGCGGAAGCGGAAAATCAGATGCAGAGAGTGGAACCGTTCCGCTCAGTTCCGAAGAGAATACGGTACTGAAATCCTGAAATCAGACAATCTTGCGAAAAACCGGAAGCCGGGTGCGGACAGTTGTGAATGATCCATAAATACTGAACTTGTTTCGCGTGACTGGGTTGGATGCAAAAATAATGTCAAATCGGTGAAAAACTGAGATCCCGAGCATAAACGCAAAATTTATTCATAACCGGAGTCTTTGTAATTTTGGCGAAGAAAATCGAGCTCGGAAATATATTCCGTGAAGAATTCTGAGTCAAACGGTGCAATTTGGAAGGAATCTGAGAAGACCGTAAATTTTATTCAAGTAATGGCCTTCCGTTAGAGATTTAACGGACAATTCCAATATTTAACTGAGATTCCAGTTAATTCGGTTAGATGACATCAGCACTGCATCAGCTAAACAACTTGAAGTGAGACATAACGAAACAATCGCATACTTAACCGAGAAGTGAAACCAGTCCGTCAGTGGTCGTTAGTTAACGTGGCCTTGACGTCAACAAAAACTAGAAACCCGGTCGAAATATGACGGAATAAATCCATGACCAATAAAATATTTTCTGAAATTCCGTTGCGGCGTTATCCCGTTATTCTTGTAGAAAAATTGATGAGAAATACCCCGCATTTAACGAAATAATGCTGAAAAAATTAATTGGTGTGTTAAAAATCTCCATAAAAAGCACAATCCAAGTCAAGATTATACAGCCAATCACGATTCATCTTCATATTCGATCCAACGGACAAAAAAAAAAAAAGAAGATCCTGGGGCTGTGAGAGCTGATCCATGTGCAGAGATATGGGCCAATTAGAGAGAGCCAGCCATCACACAATCTACGGCTCAGATTAGAATGATCCAACGGTTTCTCAGCTTGGATCCGTGTGAGAACAAGCTGCCCAATCAGAGGGCAAGACAGTCCAGCCTTAACGGCTCTTTTGACAGCAGGTGGTCCCCCGCATTTGACCAAAGAAAGCGACAAGGGTAGAGACAGAATTCTCAAATCACAGCTGGTCCCACCATTTATTCCTTTCAGCCAATAGAAATTCACCAGCGAAAAACTTTCACCGGATTCCTTGATTCCAGCAGGTCCCACATGGTGAACTCAGCCAATTAGTTGGCGACAGCAAAAAGGAGAGCAACGTCTCTTTTCCAGGTGTGGGCCCATGCGCCAACTTCTTCCTCCAATCACCATGCGACAACAACAAAGCTGAGGACAAGGTCAGCTGACAAAGGTGAGAGAAAGTAATTCTCATGTGACCAACCAGGCTCCGCCACGTCATTGTCTTCTTCAAAACCTGCGAAACCCTAATTGTTCACCGGAAAATCGAACACCCTCGCCGGAAAAACGTGAAAGTGCCATATCTCCCATAATTCTCGATGAAAAACGACTTATTTTATATCCCTGAACACGTAGTTCGATGCTCTACAACCCTAGAGGAACAAAAACATCTGAAAACTATTCGAGTGAAAACCCAGATATCGAGATCGCCAAAGTTCGAGGTCGCCAAAGACAAAAACGAGGTTGCCAAACATTATTCAAGATCGCCAAGCTTTATTCGAGATCGCCAACCATGAAATCGCTAAGATTATTCACGAAATCGCCAAGAAGTAAGTCGAGATCGCTAAGAATAAGCTGAGATCGCCAAGACAAACTTCAAGGGTACTCGAGGTCGCCAAGAACATCTTCAAACTCTTTCCAGATTGCCATGAACATCTTCAACAGCTGCGAAATCGCCAAGGCAATCTTCAAGGAAAAATGAAGAACACCAAGAACACCGTGAAACACACACTAGTGTGTGTTTTTCCAGATCTGTCAAATCTGTTGCGTTTCAGACAAAACTGATGCTCCCAATGGATCCGGAACGCGTTTTACATCAAGATTCATACTTTATTTCATCAAAAAACACTGATTAAAACACCAAAAACTCAGAATCAAAGCTCAAAAAATCTTCAAAACCCCAAAAACGGGAAAACTCTAACAGCTTCGTTTTTCAGCCACAGATCTCGGATTTCTTCACTGATTTGAACAAATGGAGCATGAAATCATATCTAAATAAACCCAACAACAAGAATCTATCATCAGATTCATCCAGAAATCATCCAAACAGCTCCAAAAATAAGAAAAAGTAGAAAAAGTCTCCAAAATGGGTATACCAATCAGCACCTCATTCAAGCTCAAAATCAAGATCCGAGTGACCAGATTCGTCGTGAGACGAGATCTGATCGGTACCCGCTCTGATACCATTTGTCAGGACCGATTTCACATCGAGAATCTCGATCTTGAGCAAGAACAGAGGTGAGATGGAGGAGACGGGATGAAGAGAATCAAAGATAATAAATGACAAGAAATGATAAATCAAACGACTCATTGATTATTGCTGAATGATTACAACGAATCTAATGATTACAAACTCGTCATTGGAAATCCATGGTCACATTGGGTTGAGCTCAAACCCAATGTGAGACTCTCTCTCTAGAAATGATAGCTCACATCACTCATTATTCATCTATTATTCATCACTTATTCATCATCTTTCTAATGAAGCTATCCCTTCCTATTTATAGAGAGCCCATGTGCTCACTAGCCCACTAACTAGCTAACACACATACAAATGAGCAACTACAAATAAACAAATGACATAATTATTATTAATTAAATCAAAGATGATTTAATTAATATGAAGCTTGACTCGCTCGAACCGATCTCCCGTTGACTTTTACGTTGACCGTTGACCTGAACGGTTGACTTTTCAAGAAAACGTCTTCGGTCCAAACTTGCAAGCCTCGAGCATCACAACCCGCGTCTCTGAATCAAATCACAATGGATTCTTCAAACGAATTATTCGAGAATAGATTTGATGGCGTCAGTCACACTTATTAAAAGTTCCAACATATTTTGTCAAACTCCTTTTAGGTTCATCCTAAACTTAATTTTTACCAAAATCTACCAAAAGATGTCAACACAAATGAACACCTCGAATGCTTCAGTTCCTGCTCTCAGCACTTCAACAAGTAGAGCCATTCCACCGAGGGTCAATACCTCAACTGCAACCACACGCAACGACGGGTCAACAATCAACTCCGAACGGATTGAAACGGATAACGACCATGAAGACCCTGTTCTGATATCCAATGATGATATCCTCTCCTCACTCACTAGAATGGAACGCTACATGGAACGCCAACGAAAGCTGAATCAGGAATTCCTTGCCCAACTAACGAGCGTGAGATCGGAGATACCTAGGGCTGCACCAGCTCAACCTTCTCCACTTGACCCCAGGATTCTGAATTTCAACACCCCTGGGAGTAATTCCAGGGTACATGAAGATGTCACCCCATTGAACGGGAGATCAACGTTCTTCCCTACTCAAATGGCCCATGCTGATCTACCCAGGACGTCTACCATCAGAGAACCAGTCGTTAATCCTGGGACAAATATACCCCAAGATGTCGGTAACACTCCCCAAATTTCACCCATTATGCTAATACTAACAATTCAGTGCAGGATTCAGGGATCAGCCCATCAGTGGAGCGAGAGATTCAGAAACTCAAGCAGATGATTTCAAGTGTCCCAGGAGTTGTGCAGCCTATCCCTGAAGTTGGGCCAGCAAGTCATAAGCTGTCCAAGTTTGCTTCACCAATCTGTGACGTGGAGATACCTAAGAGGTTTCAAACACCCAGCATGAAACCTTATGACGGCACGACAGACCCTGAAGAACATGTGGCGCAGTACCGTGAAAGAATGGAGGTTATCTACATGCCCCCCGAAATCAAGGAAGCATGCCTATGTAAAGGATTTGGGTCTAGCCTAACAGGGGCAGCCCTGAAATGGCTCCTGAATGTTCCTCCTTACTCTATCACTTCGTTTTCGCATTTGATTAACTTATTTAACAATCAATTCTCGGCCGTAGCTTTGAAAAACTAACAAGTGATTTGTATAGGGTAACCCAGAATGCAGGAGAATCCCTAAGGAATTACGTTAGCAGATTCAGCAGAGAAGCCTTGGAAATCCCAAACATGGACATGGCAACTGCAGTCCAGGCCTTCAAGATGGGGCTCAACAAAGACTCGCCCTTCTATCAAGACCTGGTCATGAACCCATGTCATAAGATGGATGAAGTTCGTCATAGGGCTATCCGCTTCATCAGGTTAGAGGAGGATAGGCAAATCCTGGGAAAGGGTGAATCCACCCCAGGATTCAACAGCTCTAACAGAAAATCAGAGTCCTCACATACTAGGTCACAGCGATCCAAGCCATACTCAAGGCCCGATGAACGCCGAGTGAACAGTGTGGACCAAGATGAAGAGGAAGAAGAATATCCTTCCCTTAATGATTATTGCTTTACTACTGATGTTTCTGGTGTCATGTTCGCTATGCAGTGTAGGGATATGATCATGTAATAGTAAGCGTATGTCCGGATATTATTTAAGCCTACGGGGTCACACGTCTCGACACCAAATGTATTAATATTAATTAATGGTTAATTAATATTTATCACGAACATTTAACGAGGTTTCGTTAAAAACTGACAGTTAATTGTTAACAGAGGGGTGTTAGTTGTAATTAGAGAGAGTTATAATTGGATTATAATTTGGAGAAGGTTGAGGATAAGGCCTCTAGGCCGATTTCGATCTAGGGCTCTTATGCCTATCCTTTTGCTTGTTTATCAAGTATTTTAAACCTATAAATAGACCCTCTGGGTTTAGGTTGAGGTGCTGCTTTTATCTGATAAAAGAAAACCCTAATCTCTCTCTATTCTCTCTCGAATTCGGCAAACAAGAAAACCCTGGGGGTTTCGATTCTTGTGTGGTTCGACCAAGCCATCTTCATTAGAGGAGTTCGTGATCAAGTGCTAGCACATAGCATTGGTGTGTCGTGTGTGCGATCGTAGAGGGATTTGCTTTAAATCCTCCAAGAGATCAAGTCAATCCGAGCTCATAAGGTAAACATGTTCCATCCGGTTAGTTAGATTAATTCATAGGATTCTTTCCGCTGCGTACTCGTGTTTTGATAAATAGTTATACAATCCAACAGTGGTATCACGAGCCACCTATGATTTTAATTAATTACCGGGAATAAAACTTGGAAGGGGGGTAACCAAAATACGATTCTAGCTTTTCGATCCATTTAAAAATCGTGTTTTACAATTGGAAAAAGTTTTGCAGATTGGTAAAAACGAAAAAATTCGATGAAAAATGACTTTTCGACCCGATCGAAAAGTCCCTGATCGAAAAGCGCTTCTCGACCCGATCGGAAACCCTCGTTTTCCGATCGGAAACCCTACTCCCGATCGGAAACCCTCGTTTTCCGATCGGAAACCCTTGTCCCGATCGAAAACCCTTGTTTTTCGATCGGAAACCGATGGTGGATCGGAAACCCGTGTTCCGATCGTAAACCCCTTTTCCGATCGGAAACCTATCGTAGATCGTAAACCTTTTTCCGATCGGAAACCCTAATCGAAAAGTGATGTTCTCGATCGGAAACCCTATTTCCGATCGAAAACTATATAATTGGATCGAAAACCTCTAGCCGAATCGGAAACCCTTATTTTAGGTCTAAAATCTGATTTTGTGATCTAAAATTGAGAACCCAAGTTTTGTTATTTGATAATCAACATGTTGTACCTTTAATTTTAAATGTTAAAAGGAAGTAAAAACCATGATGTTTCATGCAAATCGTTCATGGTTATTACTTATATCAAAGAGGATTAAAATTAAAATTATGTTAGATAATTAGAAACCCTAAGATTATGTGATTATTTGATAATTGTGACATAATAAAAGGTTTTAAATGCAAATTTGTTTGATGAAAATCGAAATTTGCTAAATGAACTATTGAAATATGATTTTGTTTATAAAATAAAATTTGTGTCCTAAAAGTCAAAAGAAACACCGGCTCACCCATTTGAACACACTCTAAGAGAGGTATAAGTCGGGTCGCTCCGCTTCCCTAAAGTGGTAGGTTTTTAATTGCAAAAGTTGCAAACCTCACCCCTACGCTTCTTTGTGTGTTGCAAATGGAGCTACCGAGCTCCTTTGATTTGGAAGACAAACTAAGAATTTTTATAAACATATTATGTGATGAGGATGTGCATGAGTCCTCACACATTACATTTTGATCACACATCAAAATTTATTTGACCCAATCAAAACTTAAGTCTTTGCCACCCAACTCGTAAAGGACACTTGTGGGTGTTACTCTACTCATTGGTACACAATGGTAGATTAGCATCTTCAAGACAAATTCCCACTCATTGGTACACAATGGTGGACAAATTTGTGGGTTCTTGGTTGGACGACTTAAAGCGAGCTAGGCGGTGAGACCCTTAGCCCGTGGCAAAAGATGGGATGAAACATGACTACAAATCACTTGGTGCAAGTTGTAGGTCCCATAAAATCTAGGAATTATACTTAGAGTACAATTATTGATCGTCACTTACCTTTTGAATGCATCATTTCTAGCAGATCAACTGATGAAATGATGTTCTACAATGCAGAGTATAGCAGATACGATGAGGTTGCTTGCATGATGATCTCGAGTATGACTCCCGATCTTCAGAAGCAATACGAATTTCATACACCTTGTGATATGATCAAAGAGCTGAAAAAGATGTTTGAAAAACAAGCTGGTGTTGAATTGTTCGACCTAGTTGTGGAACTCCACGACTTGAAGCTTGAAACTGGTAAATCAGTCAGTAGTCATGTGCTCAAGATGAAGAGCTACTTTGACAAATTGGAATCGCTCAATTATGGGTATAATCAGGCTGTGGTAGTTGGCATGATCCTCAAATCTCTTATGAAGGATTTTGAGGGTTTTGTGCGCAACTACAACATGCATAGTATGACTAAGACTATACCTGAGCTTCATGCTATGCTTGTCGAGTATGAAAAGACGATTCCTAAAAAGGCCACTGAAACACCCCAAGTTCTTATGATCAAGGGGGGAAGGATCCAAAAGGCTAAACGACCGCAAAAGGCGAAGGGCAAGAATGATGGTAAGGGAAAAGGCAAGGCAGTTGCGCTTGTTCCTAAAACCAAGCAAACCCCTCCGGCCGCAAAAGAGCATCCGGCTAAAGACCAGATCTGTCACCATTGTGGTGAAGTCGGACACTGGAAGAGGAACTGTCCTACCTATCTAGCTGAGTTGATGAAGAAGAGAAAGAATACTAGTGGGACTAGTACTTCAGGTATCTTCACAATTGAAATATTTTCCTTTTTAAGAGTGATTCATGGGTGTATGACACCGGCTGTGGAACTCACATATGTAATTCGTTACAGGGTCTTAGAAAGAGGAGGAAACTGAAGCCTGGAGCTTTGCAGCTGTTCGTTGGAAATGGTTTGCCAGCAGCTGTGGAAGCTATAGGAGAATTTCATTTAATTCTGCCTTCTGGGTTATTTATTGTACTAAACAATTGTCATTATGAACCTTCTATCACTAGAGGTGTTATTTCAGTTTCTTTGTTGAAAAACCAAGGATTTATTAACACGTTTAATAATATCGGTATTTCAGTTTCTAAAAATAATGTTCATTATTTTGATGCTATTCCTTGTGATTGCATTTATGAAATTGATATGCGTGGTTGTGTTTCAAATAATTCAATGTTCAATGTTAGCAAACGAGCCAACACTAGTTTGGACTCTACCTATCTATGGCACTGTCGTCTTGCCCATGTTGGCAAAAACCGCATTGAAAGACTTCAACGTGAAGGGATCTTACAATCAAATGATGAATCATTTGAAAAATGCGTTTCCTGTATCTCACGAAAGATGAGAAGAAAACCCTTTCCGAACAAGCCGCAAAGGGCAAAAGAGCTACTTGGACTCATCCATACTGATGTATGTGGCCCATTTAGACATGTGTCAAGAAAAGGTGCTAGCTACTTCGTGACTTTCACGGATGATTTCAGCCGTTATGGTTATGTTTACTTGCTTAAACATAAACATGAGGTATTTGAAACATTCAAAGAGTTCAAGAACGAAGTTGAAAATCAACTCGGTAAGACCATCAAGATCCTTCGATCGGATCGTGGTGGAGAATACTTAAGCCAAGAGTTTAAGGATTATCTTAAAGCGTGTGGAATTGTCCAACAGCTTACTCCTCCTTATACTCCTCAGCATAATGGAGTGTCTGAGAGGAGGAATCGTACCTTACTAGAGATGGTGAGGTAGATGATGAACCTTACAACTCTCCCATTATCATTTTGGGATTTTGCTCTAGAAACCGCTGTACGCGTTCTAAATATGGTTCCAACTAAGAAGGTTGAAAAGACACCATATCAATTATGGCATGGAGAAGTCCCTGTGTTGTCTTACTTAAGAGTCTGGGGGTGTGAGGCACTTATGAAGCGTGATACGCCTGACAAATTACAACCCAGGACTACTAAGTGCATCTTCGTGGGATACCCAAAGGAAACAATGGGTTACTACTTCTATAATCCTTCCGAAAACACTGTTCGTGTTGCTCGATATGCTGAATTCTTTGAAAAGAATTTTATAGCTCAAGAGAACAGTGGGAGAATTGTAGAACTACTGGAAGATGTGTCACCTTCTGAAACAACTAGCAATCATCAACTTGGGGGGGGGGGGAAATGTTCAAAGTGATGAACCTCAAGTCGATGATGTTGCAATTCCACTTCGTAGATCCGAAAGGGTCGTACGTAATCCGGATAGATGGATTGGTCTAGTCGAATCCGAGGATGACGTATCAGGAGATCTCAATGAGCCTCCGAACTTCAAAGCTGCATTATCAGATCCGGAATCTGACAAATGGCTTGAAGGTGCGAATGTGGAAATGAAATCCATGCAAGATAACCACGTTTGGACCCTGGTTGATCTTCCTCCTAACGCAAGAACCGTTGGGAGTAAATGGCTCTTCAAGAAGAAGACCGACATGGATGGAAATGTACACACCTATAAAGCTCGTCTCGTGGCGAAAGGTTATACTCAACGTTTCAGCGTTGACTATGATAAGACCTTTTCACCAGTAGCAGACATTAGAGCTATTAGGATTCTCTTAGCCATAGCAGCGTACTATGACTTTGAGATATGGCAAATAGATGTTAAGACTGCCTTCTTGAATGGTTACTTGGATGAAGAAGTCTATATGGATCAACCTGAAGGGTTCATTGATCCAAAACATCCCAACCAAGTATGCAAGCTTCAAAGGTCCATTTATGGACTAAAGCAAGCATCGAGGAGTTGGAATAAACGGTTTGATGAAGAAATCAAAAAGTTTGGTTTCGTTCAAAATCTCGATGAGCCATGTGTATATCGCAAAGCTAGTGGGAGTAATGTTACTTTCCTTGTCTTATATGTAGATGACATATTGATTATAGGAAAACACATTCCAATGTTGCAAGATGTAAAATCCCACCTTGGAAAGTGTTTTGCCATGAAAGACTTGGGAGAAGCAGCATTCATTCTTGGAATCAAGATCTATAGAGATAGAACTAAGCGGTTGATTGGACTAAGTCAAAGTGCTTATATTGATAAGATCTTAAAGCGATTCAAGATGGAGAATTCCAAGCGTGGTAATGTACCTATGCAGGAAGGACTTGGTCTATCGGTCAAACAAGGTGCTTCTACACCCGATGAGGTGAAGCGTATGCAAAGAGTCCCTTATGCTTCGGCTGTAGGATCTATAATGTATGCGGTGAGATGCACTAGACCTGATATAGCGTTTGCGCAAAATATCGTTAGCCGTTATCAACAGAATCCAGGTGAAAGCCACTGGACTGCTGTTAAGACCATTCTCAAGTACCTACGGGCTACTAGAGATTTGTTTTTGGTATATTGGGGAAATCCAGATCAAGAGCTCAAAGTGACCGGATACTGTGATGCTGGATTTCAGACTGATAGAGATGACACGAAGTCTCAGTCTGGGTACGTCTTCGTTATGAATGGAGGCGCTGTGGATTGGAAAAGCAAGAAACAAACCACAGTTGCTATGTCTGCAACAGAGTCTGAGTACATTGCTGCTTCGGAAGCTGCAATGGAGGCTGTCTGGATAAGGAAGTTTATTAGTGGGCTAGACATTGTCCCCACAAGTAACTTGCCGATCGACATGTACTGCGATAACTCGGGTGCATTGATCATCGCCAAAGAACCTGAAGTTCAGAAGGGCGCCAGACACTATGCCAGGAGATATCACTATGTTCGTGAGCAGATCGAACTAGGTGAAATCAAATTACTCAAAGTTCACACAGATATTAACTTAGCTGATCCTTTCACGAAAGCTTTGTCGAGGCCGAAGCTTGAAAGGCATGCCGAGGGCATGGGACTTAAATTAGCTAGTTAAATCATGTATGTCTGATGTTCGGTATTTGGATAAGGGATGGTAAACAATTTCTATTTGCATAATGAAATAAAGTACTTGATATGTTTGATTTCATTTAATAGTAAATTGTGTCCTGTATTTGCATGTTTAATCCTTGAGTACTTGTCAAGTATTCTAAATTGTCCATTGTCGATTAACTATATGGGAATATAGTTAAACTAAGACAAAATCTGAGTGATTGGTTAGGATGGTCCCACCAAACTCACATGGTATTCATTGGATGCATACTGGACTGACCCACTAACGAATTGTCACTTTATGGATCGGCGTCATTAAGTGAAATTCGTAAATGGTTGCTTTACTTATCCTTAGACTTGAGATACAAGCAGGTCATGCATGTATGGATTGCACCTACTTGATATAGGTCTAACTATCCTGAATAAGGTAGTACAAAAGGGCTATTTTCAGTAAGTGTAGTGAAGTATGTGACTTCACACGTGTAGTCAAGAGGATTTGTTCCTTCAGCTTTGTGCTGAAGAAGATACCACTGGGCCCCTCATTGGACTAATTAAGATGTTTGAATGGCCGTGCCCAAATGAAATCTAGAGATGTCTCGATTTGCAATTTGGTAATCTTAAGTTAGTTGTGAGAATGAGAAACAGAATCGTTAAAATATGGAATGACTTTGATCCATATCCATATTTAACACGGTATCGGTAACAAAGGGATAGTAAATGACTGTACCATTTAAATACACTTTGAGAAATTGTACTTAAATATTTCTGGGAGCATTGGCGTGTTGCTAGACGCTAACCAATGTTATTACCTTTACTATTGCAAGCTCAAGTGGGAGCTGTAGGGATATGATCATGTAATAGTAAGCGTATGTCCGGATATTATTTAAGCCTACGGGGTCACACGTCTCGACACCAAATGTATTAATATTAATTAACGGTTAATTAATATTTATCACGAACATTTAACGAGGTTTCGTTAAAAACTGACAGTTAATTGTTAACAGAGGGGTGTTAGTTGTAATTAGAGAGAGTTATAATTGGATTATAATTGGGAGAAGGTTGAGGATAAGGCCTCTAGGCCGATTTCGATCTAGGGCTCTTATGCCTATCCTTTTGCTTGTTTATCAAGTATTTTAAAAGACCCTCTGGGTTTAGGTTGAGGTGCTTCTTTTATCTGATAAAAGAAAACCCTAATCTCTCTCTATTCTCTCTCGAATTCGGCAAACAAGAAAACCCTGTGGGTTTCGATTCTTGTGTGGTTCGACCAAGCCATCTTCATTAGAGGAGTTCGTGATCAAGTGCTAGCACATAGCATTGGTGTGTCGTGTGTGCGATCGTAGAGGGATTTGCTTTAAATCCTCCAAGAGATCAAGTCAATCCGAGCTCATAAGGTAAACATGTTCCATTCGGTTAGTTAGATTAATTCATAGGATTCTTTCCGCTGCGTACTCGTGTTTTGATAAATAGTTATACAACCCAACATGCAGGACCTTGTAGACAAAGCGAGGTGGCCCAAGAAGAGCGATAGACCTTCCACTTGGAAGGACAAGTCCAAATGGTGCGCCTATCACGAAGACTTTGGTCACCAGACCGAGGATTGCATGGCCCTGAGGAGAGAAATTAGCTATCTACTCAGCAAAGGCTACTTGAAGGAGCTCCTGGGGAAAAAGAAGGACAAATCCATGGAGCAGAATCCAAAATCCAGGGACAATGGTGCAAGGTCCCAGGATTCTGGACACACCGATGGCCGTATTAAGAGAGCATCCTCACCACCCCCAGACACTAAGGTAATCCATTTCATTTCAGGTGGTTCTGATATCTGTGGTACCTCTTATTCTGCAGCAAAGAGACATGCCAAGGAATCCAAGTCGGATAGAGATGGAAGACCCAGGAAGAGTTCCGTTCAGCCTGATATCAAGGAAATTACATTTGGAGAAGATGACAGACGCGATATCATAGACCCTCATCATGACGGGTTGGTGATAACGCTTCACATTGCCAACAACATTGTGAAAAGAATCTTGATTGATGGAGGCAGTTCAGTAAATATAATCCAGTTGGAGGCCTTGCAGAAGATGGGAATTCCGCATTCAGAGATCATCTCAAAATCCACGGTACTCATGGGTTTCAGTGGCGAAACAAAGAATACCCTGGGTGAAATCAAGCTTCCAGTCTACGTAGAAGGACTCAACTCAGTTCAGCGTTTTTGTGTGATGGACGCACCATCAGGGTACAATGTAATCCTGGGTAGACCCTGGATTCATGATAACAGGGTTGTACCCTCGACATACCATCAATGTGTGAAGCTGCCAACACCCTGGGGTGTGACCACAGTCAATAGCGACCAGCAAGAGGCCAAGGAATGTTACACTACATCAATGAAAATATCTTCCAAACAAAGGCAAGCATTGCAATTAAAGAAAAAGGCCCGGGAAACCCTGGAGGCAAGGGAGCAAGACGTCAAAGCTGTCGAGATGGACCCCTCTAATCCAGGGAAGAAAGTTTATATTGGAACAAATATTCCAGGGCCAATAGAGGAACAATTAGTACACCTACTAAGGACCAGGATGTCAACCTTTGCTTGGTCCCATGACGACATGACAGGTATTTCTAAATCCGTTATTACACATAAACTTGGAATTGATAACTCTTTCAGGCCCATACACCAAAAGAGAAGAAAATTTGCACGGGAAAAGAACGTCATAATCTAGGAAGAGGTTGATAGACTCCTAAAAGCAAGGATGATCAGAGAAGTGAAGTTTCCCAGGTAGTTAGCCAATGTGGTGGTAGTTGGAAAGAAAAATGGTAAATGGAGGGTATGTGTGGATTACACAGACCTGAACCGTGCATACCCAAAGGATCCATTCCCGCTACCACACATAGATTCCATGGTCGATGCTACGGCAGGCCATGAAATGTTGACTTTCATGGACGCTACCTCAGGATTTCAGCAGATTCAGATGGAACCCCAGGATCAGGAAGATACGGCATTCATAACACCAACAGGTATATATTGCTATATAGTTATGCCCTTTGGACTAAAAAATGTAGGGGCAACGTACCAGAGATTGGTTAACATGATGTTCAAAGAAAAACTGGGGGACACGATGGAGGTATATATCGATGACATGGTGGTGAAATCCAGGGTCATCGATGACCATGTCCAGGATGTTAAGGATTCCTTCGACATCCTGGATAAATACAACATGAAGCTAAATCCAGAAAAGTGCCATTTCGGAGTCGGAGCAGGCAAATTCCTGGGATACATGGTAACCAAGAGAGGCATAGAGGCAAGTCCAGAGCAAATCAGGGCAATTGCCAACCTACAATCACCATCCAGCACCAAGGACGTTCAAAGACTTACAAGTAAAATTGCTGTCCTGAATAGATTTATATCGAAATCCTCGGAAAGATGGAGGGAATTTTTATGACATCCTAAAGAAGAACAAGAAATTCGATTGGAAGGAAGAACACGAGAAGGCGTTCCAGGATTTGAAAACATACTTGTCCACGGAACCCTTGCTGATGAAGCCTAATCCAGGGGAGCCTCTGTCCCTGTATTTAGCAGTTTCCAGGAATACGGTAAGTGCGGTCCTGACCAAGGATGCAGAAGGTCAGCAACATCCTGTTTATTACGTAAGTAAAAGCTTACTTGATGCTGAATCCAGGTACTCGCACCTTGAAAAACTTATATTAGCCCTAAGTATGGCATCTACTAAACTTAGACACTATTTCAAAACTCATACAATTCATGTTAGAACTAACTACCCTATAAAGTCTGTTTTGAGAAAACCAGAAATGTCAGGTCGAATGGCTAAGTGGTCGGTGAAGCTAAGTGCATATGATCTGATCTACGAGGCCAGGACAGCTATAAAATCTCAGGCTCTAGCTGATTTTGTGGCTGATTTCAGTACTGGTATACAAGAAGAGGCGGACCATGAGTTCCTGCAGCTTCAACAGGAAGAAATTTCAGGGTGCTGGACCTTGTTCACTGATGGAGCATCAAATATCAGGGGGACAGGCCTAGGAATTGTACTGAAATCGCCACAGGGGGACATGATACCCCAGGCTGTCAGATGTGAATTTCAAGCGACTAATAATGAAGCGGAGTATGAGGCCCTAATTGCTGGGTTACACTTAGCATTACACTTGCACTACTACAAAAAAGGTCTTTCTTGACGTGCAATGCGTGTCAAGAATGGGTCTTCTTGACACGCAAATGCGCGTCAAGGATGAAGGGGTCAAGAAGCTTCTTGACGCACAAAATGCGTGTCAAGAAGTTCTTGACGCGCTAACAATGACACGCATTTTATGACACTCAATGCGTGTCATAAAATGCGCGTCAAGGATGCCCCGTCATAAAGGTTGATGACACGCATTTTTGCGTGTCAAGAATGTAAAAAAAAATTTAAAAAATATATATATTTTAGTAGTTACTAATTCTACAAATAATGGCAAATAACCCGATAATACAAAATAAAAATACACTTTATGCATTTCATATAAATACAAAACATTACAAAGTTTTCAACCTAGAAAGAAAAATCAATACAATTAAAATGAATAATATGCTTATCAAAACAAATGAACATACAAAATTCTGTCTCGAACCCTCCTGCTCAGCAGCCTGAAAACGCATAAGAGGAACAGGCTGCTGGTTTGGTTGAACGGGACCAGCAGCATGTCTGCCACCTGGGCGTTGTTGACCCCATACTAAGTTGCAGATCCACCACCAGGCCCCGACACTTCCAAGGAACATACCTTTGTGAGGCCCTAAACTGCATCTCTGCTGCAAGTATTTAGAAGAAAAAAATTAACCTAAGGCATTTTACGGACTGTACATGTTAAAACCAAGGGTGGAATAAACTGAGACAGTTATAAAAAGGTAGAAAACAGTCACAGGATCGCTACCACTTGTGTATTGATTCAACAACTTCCTCACATGACCTGTTAGTACAATAGGGGTTGGTAATGTTAAATGTTAACCATATTTCATTGTTGAAAGATCATGATATTAGAGGTGTACCTGTAAATGGCTTTTGACATGAGCAAGTGTAAGATCTTTAACATCCATTAACTCCAAAACTGATTTTGGTGCTGATAGTTTTTTGCTCCAATACCGTATCATCACTTTGTCCAGTTAGATTCGGATATTGAAGAGTAACATGATCCACCAGGAGAAACCCCATTGTCGCACCATACTCGGGTGACATGTTGGCAATAGCCCTGTCAGCATCTTGATGAGAAAAAACGGATACAAATGAATGAAAATACATAATCACTTAAAACGGGTTAAGCTAAAAAACATAAAACGGGTCAAACGGGTTAAAAGTCATCTTAAGAGTTTTCGGATACTGAAATGCATAGAATTTACAGTTTTTGTTATCAATATAAGCATACTATTTATTTCTAAGATTCAAAAAGATCAATAAGAAAGAAATGTGCTTGTAGGCAGGCCTAACCCGACCCATTTCGACTCACAGTTTACCATATAACTGAATACGCATAGAAAGAAATCCAAATCATGCACGTTCACTTTCTTATCTCGAATATGCTCAAGCTTTACAGAAACCGGCTTCTCCATTGCAACCAGGCAAAGCACCTACCCTTAAAACAAGATTAATTGTATTGAAACGCCAATTTGTTATTGTTGATTAAATGTAAATTTGAATATATAAGCTGAATTTAATATACTATCTCCAAATGCTTTGAAAATATCTACAGAAGTCATTATGGCAGTTTTATATACAACACTTCATGGATTCTTAAGGGCTTTCACAACAAAGGAAATCACATTGTCCCTGTTCAATGAAACAGTGGGCAACAGGTTACAAAGGTAGATAGACCTGTGACTACTGAAAAGTGTAAACTCCTTTAAATAGATGAATATATAAGCTGAATTTAATATACTAACAATAGTTGGGCCTTTTTTTATGGCTGAGTTGTAATCAGAAACCATATTAAATAGATATTTTGGCCCTCATGAGATAAAAAGTTTTTAGAAAACTACCTTAAGACTCTCATCAACATCTTCTATTCTTCTAGATCATTCAGCTTGTCAGATTCAATGTATTCCACTTCTGCAACCACTACCTCTGTGCTAGAATGTCCAACCTCGTTTCCATTCACAGGTGGTTCGACCGAAGAAACAATATTTTTTCTTTGTTTTTCTCCTACATTTTCATCGGTAGGTTCAACAAATGTCTTAGGTAAGATGTCTTTACTCAAGGTCACATTTGGCCTCTCGGATTTAGGCAGCAGATTAAGATCTCTAAGTGACATTTCAGACATCAT
This sequence comes from Deinandra increscens subsp. villosa, assembly GCA_039602395.1. NCBI lineage: Eukaryota > Viridiplantae > Streptophyta > Magnoliopsida > Asterales > Asteraceae > Deinandra > Deinandra increscens. The sequence continues at coordinate 50,429,501 of JBCNJP010000007.1, read as the reverse complement.
TATATAGCTGCAATTAATCAAAAAACCTAAAACGTTAACACTTGAAGCAGACTAATGTCCATTACAAGCAAGAAAGATATAATAATAGCATATAATAAAATTCAATAAAAAGTTAAACAAACTTCACAGACAAATAACTCATTTAGTGATGATCATACTATATTAAGCACACTTTTCTAACACGTTTGAAACCTTGATACTTGAAATTTAATTGCTATGTGACACTTTCAAGCACTACACAAATTCAAGACATATAATAAAATCCAACATCATTAAAATGTAAGAGACCTTTGAAACCATGTCCACCATAAATATGCTAGAACCAAGGCCAGTTGCGCCTGCAGCAAAACACACAAAAGGTTTGGAAAATGGAAGATTTAAAACAAAGCAAAAGAAATAAATTACCTTCCACTAAAATAATACATTTTTCCTACCAAAACCTAAACAAATAATCAAGGCAAAGAAAGATAAACTAAAAATAAAAGAGCCATTGTCAATGGCAGTAATTCAATGTGATATGAGGAACACCTAAAGCTAGAATATTGGCACAATAACTCAAACCCAGTTTTAGCATACTCCAAGTACACTACAGTGGCTTTGACAAAAACCAAGGACAGTGTAAGGCTTTATCATATATCTTTTACATTACAGTGGCTTTGACAAAAACTACCTTCATCTGATTTTTCATACACTCAGTAAAGAGCTGCTGAAAGAAACAAATTATATAAATTTACCTAACTAAGATCAACTCATCATATGATTTTCCATCAAAGATCACTTTCTAAAAGCACCCCCAATGACACAATCCCTTTCTTATAAATTGCAACTGAGTAAGATATTCCATCTCTTCCTTTCTCATTTTAACACAAATTTCTTCATATCATATTCAAATATTTTAGTAGTAATCACATCACATGTCAAAATCAATACCAAAATATTTTCACTACCTTCTCAGGAGGACTCAACGGCCTCAATTTTTTCTCATAGTTGAAGAAGATTCTTCTTCTCAACGCATCTGTTTCACGAGATCAACAACAAATTACTTACTCTCCCAAAAATGAAAAGGATCATACTTCTTAAGCAAATTTCCAAACTAAAAACATCATCAATCCCATTACCTCTGATGAAGAACTTAGAACTTGACAAGGGTTGAACATCGTACGATTTCTTCATTCCGTCCGCAGGTGCCGGCGAATATGGCGGAAATCCATCGTAGGAAATTAGGGTTTCTGTCGTAGGAATCGTGGGTGTTGGTGGTATTGTGGCTACAAAACAAAAAGTATTAAAACAAATGTATAACAAAGATATAGACAAGCAGATAGATGTTAGTTTAGGTACATTTCTTCTTGGCATCTTTCATCATGGCCGGCTTATGGTCTTTCTTAAAACAAGTAGGGTACGGTCCTAGTGATGATCTATGCATTCATGTCCATAGTTGTGCTGTTTATATTTTCAGTTACAAATTACTAAAACTTCCATCATCACTCAAAGATACAATCTCCCCATCATACTAACCTGATTTTCATAAGGCTTTTGAAGAATCACAAGAACTTTACCAGCTTCACTTTCTTGTTATACCCTTATCTCCAGGCCACTACATACCCACCATTGACTTTGCCAAATTACGTTCAACAGTTTGTAAACGGCATATTCCTTCACTGCCCTAAAAACTATCAAAACACGCCCAATTTGTATTATTAATTGATTTGAAAAATTAAAAACACAATAATCACCAACCATTAATGTAATCCCTCCCAAAAGAGAAAATAAAGAAAAGAATAACATATAAAATCCAGTAATCAATAAAACGAAAGCCAAGAAGATGATGATTATTGAACAAACAAAGGGGAAAAGAAAAGAGAAACGACCTCAGCTTCAAGTTTAGCGATATGACCGATGAGAGAATCTTTATCCCTTCGCTTAATTGATTCCTCATCAAATCCTGCTTCACGAAGACGCTTCCATATGGTTTCATCGCTCAAAGGACTTTTGGAACTCAAAACCCTAGATGAATTGTTCGTTAGCGGTGGAACCAAAGAATATTCATTCATACATCGAACTAGGTCACTAAAAATTTCCAAAATTAAAGGGATTCGTACCTGCGTCGAGTGAGATGGAGTTTAGGGCACCGCGATTGTGAGTTTGATTCTCCGGCGAATTGGAGATCTCCGCTAACGCTGGTCCAGATGCTGACAATCGACGGCTTCCAGATTCTTGGGAAGAAACCTCAATTACATCGTCTGGATTGGGGCTGACAATCAACGAAGAGGAGCTTAAAATTAGGGTTGAAGCGACGAAGAGTTGCACGTAGTGTATCTGGAGAAGAGAGGAAAACGAAATTAGATGAGTAGGGATTGCTTATTTGAGTAGCTAAGGGAGAGCGGCGGGACTGAGTTTCTGGAAAAAAATTAGGGCACAAGTGAAAAAGTAGACTCTTTAGGTGAGCGGGAATGGGGGGAAATTTTGGGCGGGAAAAAAATAAAAAACGACGGAAAGCTTCTGGACGCGCCATCGTTAGGTGTCCTCCGTGCCTTTTTTTTATTACATGACACAACTTTTATGACGCGCAAAAATGCGCGTCATCTACTTTTAGAAATTTATAAAAGATGACATATTTTTTATGACACACATTTTTGCGCATCATAAACGTAGCGTGTGTCATTGTTCGCGTGTCAAGGAAGACCCTTTTTCTAGTAGTGTTGGGAATTCAGCACATCCAGGTATACGTTGATTCTCTTCTTTTAGCTAACCATTTTAATGGGTCTTATGCAGCTAAAGGAGAGAAATTAATCAAATACTTGGAGGTGGTAAAAAGAATGTCCCAGGGATTTTCAAAATTTTAATATCCAACAAGTACCAAGGGAGGAGAATGCTGAAGCAGATGCATTGGCAAACTTAGGTTCAGTATTCAAGGCTCTTGAAGACACCCATATTCCTATAATTCATGTACTAACACCAGCTATAGACCAGGGTACAGATACCCAGGATTCTGACACAGCAGAAAAAATCCTGGTATCCAGTACCCAGGATTCTTCAACCCAAGAGGAATCCTAGACCAGACCAATTATTCAGTATTTGCAGGATGGTACTATTCCAGGGAACGAGAAGGATGCCCGTGCATTCAGAGTAAGAGTAGCCAGGTACGTAGTTATCAAAAATATATTATATAGAAAATCTTTTGCAGGTACGTATTTGAGGTGCTTGGAGAAGGATGAAGCCCAGGAAGTACTCAAAGACATCCATGAGGGTGATTGTGGAAATCATACAGGGGGCAGGTCCTTGATGTCTAAAATTCTGAGAACAGGGTATTATTGGCCTACTATGAGAAAAGATACCCAGGATTTCTCTCAAAAATGTGATGCATGTCAAAGACACGCCAATGTGCCTCACCAGCCTGCAGAACCTTTATATCCTATTCCAGCATCCTGGCCCTTCATGAAGTGGGGGATGGACATTGTTGGTAAATTACCCAAGGCCCCTGGAGGAAAGGTATTCATGCTAGCTATGACGGATTATTTCTCAAAATGGATTGAAGCCGAGGCATACGTCCAAGTCAGGGAAAAAGAAGTTATATCCTTCATTAAAAGGAACATATTAACAAGGTTTGGAGTGCCATCTGAGATCGTTTGTGATAATGGCTCCCAATTTATTGGGAGTAGGACCACAGGATTCTGCGAATCATGCGGCATAAAGATGATAACATCGACTCCAGTGCATCCTCAAGCTAATGGCCAGGCTGAATCAAGCAACAAAATCATCATAAATAACTTGAAGAAGAGATTGAAGGAGAAGAAAGGAAGATGGGCAGAAGAGTTACCCTTGGCACTATGGGCAGACAGGACTACCTCCAAGAACGCCACAGGCCGAACCCCATTTTCCTTGGTCTTTGGTACTGAAGCAGTTATCCCAACCGAAATGGTGGTCCCAACATTCAGGGTCAGCTCTCAGACCCAGAATTCGAATGATCAGTCCCTGGTTGAAGACTTGGATACCTTGAATGAACTAAGAGATCAAGCAGCTTGGAGAATGGCAGTCTACCAACAAAGAATTTCCAAGAGTTACAACAAACATGTGAGGATCAGGAGGTTTAAAGTGGGAGATCTAGTCCTTAGAAAGGCATTTCAGAACACAACAAATCCAGGGGATGGTAAGTTGGCTCCTAAATGGGAAGGTCCCTACTTAATTGACTCTGAGGCTGGTAAGGGGGCATATTGGCTAGCTAATATGGAAGGAGAACTATTACCACGACCTTGGAATGCGATACACTTGAAGGCGTATTTCATGTAAGGCTACCTGTCCCAGGATTCGGCCACCCAGGTATGTGTTTGATTTTAAATTAATGCTGCAAATCCAGGTCAGTTCCTCTCACTTAATTTATTTTATTTATCCCTTTATATGTTTTACCTTCATTATTCATTTATTAACATCAGTTACATGTTGCATTAATTATTATTCACTACCCTGAATACGCTAAGATCTATGTTTCGTCAATTGGGTTACTCAGAATCCAGGGTATCCCAGGATTCAGGGCACCCAAAATGCAGGATGCTCAGAAATTCAAGGTACATGGAACAAAGCGTACTCCAAGCCAACGAAAATCAGCGTATGACTCCTAAGTTTGAGACTGGCCATCTCACTTCCGTATTGGGTAAGGCCTAAACCCAATCCTAAGGTTTGAGGACTAAGCTTCCTCCATCCGAATATAGGCTATCACGCCTCGCCCGGGACGCACGTGGCAATTTTTGCCTCGCCCGAGACGCACGTGATTCAAGTATGAAACCCTGGGATTGTGGGATCATCCGTGTTAATAGGATTGGTGGCAACCTCCCAATCCAGGGACATATGCTGATCTCTTAAGGTTTAAAACGATTAACGCATTTTCAAGAGGGATTGGTACTAACGTACCAACTTAAGTCTCCGAGGACATGCCCTAGTTCAGTCAATACGACTAAGAGGAAATCCCTAGTTCGCCAGTACGGCACCGGGCATGACCCCAGAAATAACTTAAGAGATCACCTAGTGACCCAGGATTATTGACCTAATCCAGGGTCATAACGGTCAAAGTCTAAGTAAATTCACTTCATGTCTAGTTAATTCTGATTGATATGTTCCTATTATAGGAAACATCCACAAGTCTGCTAAAGCTACGAGGAATCCTAAATCCTGGGGGCAACCCAAGAATATTGAGGTAAGCCCTAGAATCATTCCATACATTGGCAGATGTCATCCGAATATTTCAAGCACAGGCATGTAACTAAAGCAGTTATTTATATATGCAAAACCCAACCTGGGCACGGAAAAGCTCCGGACGTCCCAGGGTGGGGACACGTCAAAAGACCCTGGATTTCACATCCAGGGGTGGGGCATTGTCTTAACAAAATAAACTGGGAAACATCAACCGGTATCACACCACATGCATAATAATAAAATTGTTTCTAAAACATGAACCACAAAAGACGAGAAGGTGACCCCTATTCTTCAAGCTGCATTCTGGGGCACCTCCTTTGCTTCATCAACTGGAACCTCCTCCGCTGCCTCGGACCCCTGGGCTGGCTGCTCTCCCTCCTTCGGCTAATCGATCTCCATGGCGTGGCCAGCGGAACCCTTGGACGGGGTACCTTTGCTGGATCCAGGGGCAGCATTAGGGTCACACCCAGCGGGGATGGTTGCGCCTAGTTCGCGCAGTTTGGTTACCCATCCAGTCACATCCCACTGGGGGTTTTGAAACCCGAGGTCCCTAGCCTCCTTAGCCATTTTCAACCTGCACTGAAGAAGGGAGATACGAGCTATCAGCCTGCCTTCGTCGCCCTTTGCAGCCAAAGCAGCCTCATGTTCAGCCCGCGCGTCCGCTGCCTTCTTCTCGAGGTCCTGCACCAGCCCCAGGTTCTTGTTGGCCATCATCCTGGCCGTATTCAGCTCCTTGTTCAGGGCAACAAGCTCTCTTTTGGCCGAAGATTCAGCATCCTGGGCGCGCTTCTCGGCAGCCCAGACCAGCTCAAAGAATCGCCCAGCAATCTGCAAAAAAAAAAGGTAGTTTAATTAAATATTTATGACCTTGAATTATTTCACTATGTAGAAAATTCAGGGGTACCCAGGATTAACTTACTTGGCGAGAAGAGGCTTCAGCATGGGCACGAAGTTCAGCAGCATCCAGGTTCTCTAAGGATTGCATGGCAGGAGCAGCAGCGGTGGCCCTGGTCTTACGCTTGGTGCCGGAGGTCTTTGAGGAAGGAGCCCTGGGGGCAGACATGGGCTCAGCTTTCACAGTGGCCAGAACTTAGAGGTCTCGCTCAGATTCGCCCAACAGAAGGTCGTCCAGATCTATGTTCTCAAGTTTGATGGGGGTGGCAGCAGCTGAAAGACAAAAACACAGGAAATCAACAAAATCCAAGGCGCAAATGGCAGGGTACCAAGATACTTACAACTTGACATGCTATGAGAGGTGGATGAAGCAGCTTGGCGGGAGTCAGCCCTGAATTCTCGGTCCACTTCGTTGATGCTGAGGAAAGCTTCAAATCTCTCGAACACCCCTGGATTTGCAGGGCCGATGGAGCTTAAGCTAGGAACTGCAAAACAAAAATCCAAGGTTGGTGCGGTGGGCCGCTTCTGACGATGGCACTGATATTCATATCATTGGGGTTCCTCGACCGTCTCCCCCCGTCGCTGTGCCTATTGTCAGATGTTCGTTTATGTTAGACGGGGGGCTTCTGGACCAGGTCTTTAAGGTCCGCCTCACTACTGTCAAGAGTATACCTCATAGCTGTCGTTTGGCCTTCTCCCAGGTCCTTAAATCTGCCCTTCTTAGGGTGGTAGCCCATCCGGGTTCTGACGACGCCTGGGTAAGGTTGCTTATTCTTCCTCGGTGCACTCTGTGAGTTTTTCGGCCCCAGAATCGGCAGGACTACCGCTCTGGGAACCGGAAAGCCTTGCAGTGCCGGTCCATCATGACTTCCTTAGCTGCGTGGAGGAGGGACGATGGTCTTGAACAGCTGGTTACTGGTATTCTGGACGTGTCCAGGGAGGGGGCTACGGGTCCTTCTGGTGTCGCTTCTGTCAAAGATGATTGTGTTGCGCCCAACACCAGGCGTTGCCTCCGGAAGATCGCGTCATTTCACTGCGGCTGTGAAGGTGTTATCTTCTTCTAGGGTTGCCCCGTACAACGCTGAAACAACACGAGCCTTAGAAGCTAAACATCCACGCCTTCCGCCCCCATCCTTGCCTTCCGCCCCCTTCTCGGAGCCCTCGCTTGTTACGACCGCCGACCGCGTCCTTGACTGTATCAAATCCTTCCCCAAGGGGACGTCGTGTGGGAGAGATGGGCTGAGAGCCCAGCACATCATGGATTGTCTGTGTGGGGAGGGGTCTGCTATTGCCAAGGACCTTTTGGGTGCCATCACGTTGGTTGTTAATCTTTGGTTGGGGAGGAGGTGTCCGATCGGCTTGGCTGAATTTGTTGCTTCGGCCCCTCTCACGCCTCTTCTTAAACCGGATAACGGGATCCGCCCTATTTCCGTTGGCACCATCTGGAGGCGATTGGTATCTAAGGTCGCTATGCAGGGGGTTTGTAATGATATGACCAAGTATCTTAATGATTTCCAGTTTGGGGTAGGTGTGCCGGGTGGTGCCGAGGCTATTCTTCATAGTGTTAATCGCCTTGTTGGGGAGCGGCATCTTGATGGTTCGCTTGCTATGCTCACGGTTGACTTCTCCAATGCCTTTAATTTGGTCGACCGATCGTCCTTACTTCGCGAGGTCCGGCTAAGGTGCTCGTCTATCTCGCCGTGGGTTGATTTCCTATATGGGCAGCCGGCTCGCTTATACCTGGGGGATGACCATATTTGGGCCACTACTGGGGTTCAACAGGGGGACCCTTTGGGGCCCCTTCTATTTGCTCTTGTCTTACACCCTCTGGCGCATCATATCTGGGACAATTACCACCTGTTGCTCCATGCATGGTATCTCGATGATGGCACGATTATTGGGGACGCTGTGGAGGTCGCCAAGGCTCTCAGGATCATTAACGAACAGGGCCCACCTTTAGGGTTGGCCCTTAACATCAAGAAGACTGAGCTCTTTTGGCCTTCATGTGATGGGGGCAAGGTCCGGTCGGGCCTCTTCCCGGCAGATATTAGTCGACCGACCAGGGGGGTAAAACTTCTTGGGGGGTCTGTTAGCCATGATGGCCGGTTTATACAAGAGTTGGCCGCGAGGAGGGCGACTACTGCGGCCGATCTTATGCGCCTCCTCCCCAAGCTTGGCGACCCACAATGTGAACTTCTTCTGCTTCGTTCGTGTATGGGTATTGCCAAGCTTCTCTTCGGGCTACGTACCTGCCCCCTACTCATATGAGGGCGGCTGCGGTTGGCTTCGACATGGACCTGCGATCGGCTATCAAGGATATTGTCGTGTGTGGCGGTCCCTTCTTTGGGGACCTTCAATGGCGGCTTGCCTCCTTACCGATCCGGCACGGGGGTCTCGGGGTTTCTTCAGCAGTCGAGGCGTCGTCGTACGCCTTTGTCGCCTCGCGAGCCCAATCCTGGGCGCTGCAGGACCATATCCTACGGGGGAGTGGGGTGTGTGGTATGGGCTCTGATTACGAGGATGCTCTAGCTGGTCTCCATGACACAATTCCGGGTTTTGATCTAAGCGGTTTCACTAACAAGGACACCGCCCCTCCAAAAGCCCAACACGTTTTGGCGAGTGCCCTCTTTAGTAAAAACATGCTTGAGATGGAAACTACCTATGAGATGACGGTCAGACAAAAGGCTGTTTGTGAATGCCTACGACAACCGCATGCGCAAGATTTCCTCCACGCTCTCCCAATTGATGGACTGGGGCAGCACATGTCGCCCGTTGAGTACCGGGCGATCCTCAAATACAGGATCATGATCCCCCTGTTTCCCATGGACGAAAAATGCCCCGTTTGCAACAAGGCGTGCCTGGATTCGTTCGGGGAGCATGCTGTCCACTGCAAAGAGCTCCCTGGTTTTAAATACAGACATGACACGGTTCGGGATGTTCTTTTCGACATCTTCACGCGGGCGGGGATCTCGGCCAAGAAGGAAGCCCCTGTTAACTTTCTGTCTGATCCCTCGGATGGTCGTTCAACTCTCAGACCAGCCGATGTTCTCGTTTTTGGGTGGCAGAATGGGAAACATGCTTGCGTCGATCTTACGGGGGTTTCTCCTCTTGTGGGGCTGAGGGCCAATACTTTCAAGGCTGGCCAAGCGGCCTCCAGGGCGGCTGCTGGGAAGGTGAGCAAACACGAGAAAGCGTGTATTGAAAATCAACATGTGTTTGTTCCCTTCGCGTTTGATACCTTCGGTCATCTTGAATCGGAGGCGGTGGCCACGCTGAAACGGATCCAAAGAGTCATACACGGGAATAGCACAACCTCCAGAATGAAGAACTTTGTATTTATACGTCTTGGTTTTGCTATTCAAAAAGGGCTGGCGGCGCAGCTTGTTGCCCGCCTTCCCGGCATGACAACTTGATGTCATGTGTATTTCCCGCTTATGTAACTCTTCATATTATTGTTAGTATTTGAATAAGATAAAATCCTAATCCCTAATGCAGGTAAAGACCTATCATCTACTCTCCACCTAATCGGAAGGCTCATTCCTCCTGGAATAGTTGACCTCTTGACAAAGAAAAATTTCCCTTTCCATTCCTCGTGAAACGAAGCCCGAGGAATCATCTGAATATCTTTGTTCAAAGCTTTGAACAAGAATCGGTTGTTACCATGGGATTTGAGCTCATAACCCAGGGCCAGTTCAGGCAACCCAACCAGGGAATCAAACTCATTGTTGAGACGATCGATGGAACCCAGGATTCTCTAAACAATAGGAAGGGTTTGGGCAAATGCAAGACCAGTAGCCTTGAAGAACTCGGCCAGAAGGCCGGTGAAAGGGTAAGAAAGACCCATGGAGAAAGGAGTAAAGGGGAAACAAACCCAGGTCTCCGAACAGAAGTCTGATCGGAGCCTTCTGTCAAACGGTCTAATCTCAGCAGACTCGGGGAGAAGGCCAGACGATGATAGCGCTGCAATGTCGCCGTCGGCGAAGGTACAGGTCTCGAGCCCCCGGCTCTACAGGTAGTTTTGGTCGTAGAAATCTTCGATACCCGTCTTTTTAGCCAGGGTCTCAGACCGAATCTTTTTTTGAGTCATGATTGGAGAAGAAAAAGAGAGGCGGAGAGAAAATGTTACCTAATCGGAAGAAGAGAGAAGCCGGAGGTCCAAGCGATTTATCTCTGCTCTCAAGAACGGTAATGGTGAAGAAGAGGGGAGGTAAATGCGGATATTTAAGGAGGTTTAGAAGTTGTAGAGGTGATGGGACACGACCCCACGACGTGGCATAGCGGATCCTCTTTTAACGGACACAATTGAAACAAGGGGTGATTTGACCCAAAATTTCAAATTTTCACAGCTGTAATTCTATCCACTTGCAAAAATTTGGGGGCAATTGTTATACCCCGAATTCTCGGCTGATAATCCAGGGTGCAGGTATAGGCCAAGGACAGGAGTGACCCAGGAATCGTATGACCCGGAAGTATACAGGTAAAGTTCAAATCACCCTGAATGCGTCAGGAATAAGGTAATGTCCCAGGATGTCGCTGTAATTCAGGGAAGTCCATCTTTGCTTTATTAATTTTGGCTATACGTTATTATGACCCAGGATGAATCTAATCCAGGGTCACCCTTATTTTACGAATGACCCAGCATGTGGAAATGACCCTGCATGCTAGGACATTGTTACTAACTCATTTTGTGTCTACATCTGATCAAGGACAGGTTGACAAAGTCTTCTAATGGTCGATTGGAGTAAGCTGAAGACCTATTTCGCACGTGGTCAAGAGTTGTTAGCTGGAAACTCGGTCAACCAACTGAAAGAGACGTTGGAGAGAAGATCCCTGGAATATCAGACAAGTTGTTGAAGATCCCTGGAATATCGGACAAGTTATTGAAGCTCTCGGAGTAAAAATAGGACATTTAGTCGTTCATTTTCAGCTCATTCGAGCTTTACTCATTGTATTCTCGTAATTTATTCTCTGCATACTTACTGTACTGAAACGTTTACATGATCAATAAATTGGTAGCGTGCGTTATCGCTACCCGGGGTTTTTATGCCGGCGGCGCCTTAGAGACATCTAAGGGCTAAGGGCTTTTCCCTAGTAAAATTATCGGTGTTCCTACTTGAATTTCAGGTTACATTTGTGTTGCTACGCTTCTTAACGGATTTCATAAGCAAACCTAACTTTTTACCAAGGATTTTAGTTGTTTGTACCTGGAATTCTACTGTTATCCCAGGATTTTTTCAAACTGTTTTCATATCTAAATCCTAGGCACCGAACCTTACATTCATATTTGGTTCAAATTTTACTAATCTTGCTTAAGTAATTTTTAGCCAAAACAGGGAGGATTCTCAAGGTTTATAACACTGACGTGTTATCTAAGGTTTTGGCATTTTCATGTCACATACGTATGGGCTTGTCCCCAGTTTTGGCTTAGTCCCAAGTTTATCAGGCTTGTCCCCAGTTTTGGCTTAGTCCCAAGTTTATCGGGCTTGTCCCCAGTTTTGGCTTAGTCCCAAGAATCCCGGGTTTATCCCCAACTTATTTTTAAACTTAACTTACTCTCGGAAGAATTAGCTTCGGCCGGAGGCCAAGAAGCTTCTTAAGATTGTTTCAGGTTCTGGAGGAAATTGAGACAAGTGCCGAGAAAAGTGTATTCAGGATTCCCGTGGGAATCCCAAACGAGGTGAAAGAAGAGATAATTGTTTGGATCGAGAAGTCGATTGAGGTTTTGAGCTTCGAAAGATTATATTTGGTCAGGATTCCTGTTAGAATCCTGAGGAAAGGTCTTCCCAAGATCACAAGTTCCAACATGAATGAGATTCTCGTCAGAATCCTGAAGCCAACGGTCTAAAACTCTATAAGGTAACCTGTCAGGATTCCTGTGAGGTTTCCTGATAGGATTCTCGATTATATAAAGATTATTGCCTAAGGAAGATTCTAAAGGCCAGAATATTATGTTTGTTTGATTCAGTTGACATTAACCCTATGAAAATTTTAAACTTCACTACAAAATTGATGATTGATTTAGATATATTTTTATTACTAACTATGTTTCGAATTTCTAGTAATATACAAAGTAAATACAAAACACATTCGAAATGATCAAAATACGGTAATGTCATTAACATAATAAAACGGGATTTGGGCTCCCCAAGGTTCGTCCTAAAAACCTCAGGATCCCTACCCTTGGGAAGCTCATAGGTCAAAAGCTTATTGGGAACCCTGGCTTCTTCTTGCAAACTGCAAGATCCCTCCACCAGGATCCCCAGCCATTGTTGTTACTTGTTCTAGTATTGTTTCAGCAAAGTTAAGGAAAAGAAATTGTTTGAAGACATACACATCACCAAAACAAACTACAGACTAAAAAAGAGGGCTCAGACCGTTGCACTATCTTCATCCCCCATCGCCTTCTCGGGAAACTCCAGCTTCCCGCCAGCATCTTCTTCGTCTGCCTTCTCCACAGACTTTCGCTTTTCACCCGCATCAGCACCAGCAGCTTCAATCACAGGAGGCTTATCCTCACTAGCCGGCTTTCCAGCCTTCTCCAGCTTCTCCAAGGATAGCTTCCAAGCGTCCACCGTCCATTTCGAGCAAGTGACCCCCTCAGCATGAGCTTCTGCTGCCATCTTCAGCATTTCCTGGAGCACGCTGCGAGCAGCCGACTGCTTCGAGATGGCATCCTCCACCTGCGCGGCCACCTGGAACCCCAGCTCCTGCTCCCTCATTTTGCGCTCATAATCACGGGTTTTGCCCTCAGCTATCTCACCTTGGATGCGGATGGTGTCCCTTGCTTCATCAAGCTTCTTTTGGACTACTGCCAGCTTAGTCTCAGCCTCAATGCACGCAGCGCTAAGCTGCTCGATGCCCTGTGAAAGAAAGACAGTGAAATCAATTAGGAATCTCAGCCATTTGCCGGATGCCGCTAAGGTATGAGAGTTCTATGTTTACACTTACCAGTTTCGTCGTTGTATGCAGGCTCAGAAGCTTGTTGCCAGTCTCTGCGGGGCTCAGTCCATCAAAGCTCTCCAGGAACACGGTACCCTCCGAGCCCTTCCTCTTCTTGCTGGAGGAAGCTGTTTTGGCCCTGGTAGCGGGAGGCCGGATGCTGGTCAGGGGCTCGGGCTTCTCCTCCTTCATATCCAGGTAGGAGGTCAGATCATCCAGGGAGAATCCAGTTGTAGGCTTGGGAGCTGCTGGCATGAAATAAAGAAAGCAGTCAGGATTAGGAAGCTTAATTCGAAACATGTACTCGAGAAGTTCAAATACGTACCAGATGTTTTGGCTAAAAATTACTTAAGTTAAATTAGCAAAGTTTGAACCAAATATGAATGTGAGGTTAGGTGTCTAAAATTCGGATATGAAAATAATTTGAAATAATCCTGGGACAACAGCAGAATTCCAGGGACAAATAACGAAAATCTTTGATAAAAAGTTAAGTTTGCTTATGAAATCCGTTAAGAAGCTTAGCAACACAAATGTAACCTGAAATGCAAGTAGGAACACCAAGAATTTTACTAGGGAAAAGCCCTTAGCCCTTAGATGTCTCTAAGGCACCGCCGGCATAAAACCCCCGGGTAGCGATAACACACGCTACCAATTTATTGATCACTTAAAGGTTTGAGTACACTTGAGTTTGCAGATGAAAAGTATGAGAATACAATGAGTAAAGCTCGAATGAATCGAAAATAAACGACTAAAGGTCCTATTTATACTCCGAGAGCTCCAAAGACTCGTCCGATATTCCAGGGGTCTTCAACTGTTCTTCCGATATTTCAGGGATCTCCTCTTCAACGTCTCTTTCTGTTAGTTGACCGAGTTTCCAGCCAACTGACTTTGACCACGTGCGAATAAAGCCTTCTCCTTGTTTCGTGTGACCGTCAGAAGACTTTGTCAACCTGTTTCCACTTAAATAAAAGTGCAAGATACGTTAGTAACGATATCATAGCATGCAGGGTCATTCCCACATGCCGGGTCATATGAGAATAAAGCGACCCTGGGTTAAACACATCCTGGGTCATCATAACACATAACCAAAACGAATAGAACAAACATGTACTCCCCTGGAATTACGAGAAATCCTCGGACATTACCTTACCCTCTATTTATTCAGGGTCACTTTGTACTTTACCTGTTTAATTCCGGGTCATGCGATTCCTGGGTAATACCTGCCCCTGGTTTATTAGTCGAGAATTCAGGGTATAACACCAGACATGACAGCTTCTGAATGATCGGTTGAGAAGCTTTGCTCGCTGTTGGCACTCTCGATGGCGAAGGTTCTATCAGCAGGTGGGATTTCCAGGAAAGAGGCGGTCCTCTCTACAGCTTCCTCGGTCACTTCCACAAGATCAGAAAATTTGGGAGCTGCAAGAAACATTAAAAGCTCATTAGCAAAATTCAGAGAAACTCGAATACAATGTGTGAATCAATTTCCTACCCTTCAAAACCCACTTCGTCGGCAATAAATCACCCCCAACGATGGATTCACGTTTGACAAAAAAGAATTTTCTTTTCCAATCGTGACCATTGTGTGACGCACGAGGAATCAATTGGGAATAGGAAGAGCGGGCTTGAAGAACGAAGCGACTGAACCCGTGGGTTCTCAAGTTGTGGGCAGCACAAACTTCAGGAATCCCCATCTCAAGCTTCCGGGAATTGTTCAAGTTGTCAAGAGAAAAAGGATCCTCCATACCATCGGCATTGTTTAGGAGTAGGAGAGGTCGGTGATTTTGAAAAACTTGTTTATAATGGCCGGAAAGGGATAAGACATTCCGAGAAGAAAAGGGTAGTAGAGAAAGCAAACCCAAGTTTTGGACATGCAATCGGCCTTCAGCCGGGAATCAAAACTCCGAATGACAGCCGACTGCGGGAAAAGGCCGGACTCCTACAACTGACGGATGTCGCCGTCGGAGAAATTGCAGGTTTCTTCCTAATTATAAGGAAGAATTCCCTGATCGACGAAATCCTCGATGTTCAACGAGGAGGAAGGAGCGGCGGAACGAGTGTTCTTCTTCGCCATTGCCGGAATTAAGTAAAGCGAAAGGAAACCGGAGAAGAAAAGAAGAAACTAACCTGGAATGTCGAAGAAGCTCGAAAGGGTATTTGGAAGAAGATGGTGAAGTTATGATCTCAGGATCTTGTATTTAAAGAAAAGTAATGATGGCTATCCCATCAGTCGGACGCCGTAAAAAACGTCCCATCATAACTGCTTTTACCGTGATCACGCCGTGAACTTCTTGGTTTAAACGAATCTCGCCAGCTGAAAATCTTATCCACAGGCAGCCGAGATTCGGGGGCAATTGTTAGGGGTCGATTTCAGGATGCTCACAGAAAAGCTACATAAGATCAGGAATCTCGCTACAGTTTGGGAATCCCGTCCAGTCAGGTATCCTGAATATTTATTATCGACTAACCTTTATTTTTTCCATGTGTTTTATTTGTTTTCAGGAATGTTAAAGAGTTTAACTACCTCCTGAAGACTCGGTCTTAACTAACTTGCACGTGGTAGAGTGGGTCGAACCTCCTTCAATGGTCAAGAGATGTGGGAAGGAAGAGATCCCGAGAATCCCGGATAGTTAGTTAGTAGTTAGTTTGTTATATAAATGAGGATTCGATCAATAGGAACAGACACCACACTCGACATAGTTCGATTACTACTGCAAACGTTGTAACACTTAGCTCTGGTCGATCAAACCTCCAACCCCTTGTACCGATTTATTTGAATATCAATAAAATTGACTAGGAGGCGGCTATTCGGTCGGCTCCCGAGGTTTTTATCCAGGATTCCTAGAGGCAACTCGAAGGATTCTGGAGTTTTCCTCACTAAATCCTTGTGTCACCATCCTAACTTGGACTACTTGCTCATTTGATCGTTAAGCACACTACCTCACAATCTAAGTTTGGAATACAGGATTCCTAAGTGAATTTTTTACCAAAACAATGAGCATTAAGATTAGGGGTTCCAAGGACGTTACCAGCATCCTGGGTAGTGGTGCCCCCAGGATTCGTGGGAGATTCCCTGAATGTAGACACCCTGGGTCTGTCGGACAAGGTAGTATAAGCAGTAGCATATGTAGGCCTCGGATCAACAATTTGAATGTCATTTGCTAGACTAGATCCGTTCCCAGAACTGTTGTATTTTAGCCTTCTGGCTTGAACAGGAGACACAGGTGTATGATCCACCCTATTCATTTCTGACCTCAGCCTGGCTACTTCTCCAAACGTATCCTGGTTCACTTTCTGTTGTTGCTCCATATATTGCTGTACTTTTTCAAACATGGTAAGGAGTTCATCATTAGAGACCATTAGTGGAATCTCTCCACCACGTCCTGTCCCTGTGACACCCTGATTGGTAGCCCTGCTGGTGTTACGGTTCACGGTAGTGGTCGTTGACATGGTGACTCGTGGCGGTGGAGGAGGAAGAATTATGCTGGTTGTGGTAGAAGTACTCGCAGAGGTAGTTGCATTCGAGGTACTTGGTTGTGTTGCCATTTTGTGATAGATTTTTGTAAAAATCAAGTTAAAAATAAATCTAACGAGAGTTTGGAAAAATATTGACACCAATTTCCCTGCGGTGGGCGCCAAATTGTTTTGGCCAAAAATTAAGAGGCAAAATTAAGTAACCAAATTCGTTTGTGAGGTATGGTGCCCTGTATGTAAAGTTTGTAAAATCAAGTTTGTTGGTTAAAATCCAAGGTTTAAATGGGATGAATGGAAACACAAGTAACAACTTCCCTGAATGCAATAAAAAACACCAAGATTTGGAAGGGGGAAAAGCCCTTAACCCTTTGATGTCTCCAATGGCCGTCGGCTTAAAAACGCCTTGGCAACGATAACACACGTTTCCCGTTTATTTCCACTTAAAGTAATTCGAATACAAGTGTTTGCGGCTTGTTTGCTAAGTGGTAGTGTGAGTATAAGTGATCGACTGTGTGTAAAGTAAAACCTATGTCGCGTTTAAATACATAGATAAGTCTAACTAAACTTCCGTGATTCCAGGGATCTCCTTCCAACTACTTTCGGCCGTTATTTTACCGAGTTCGGTGGCGGGTCTCTTTTTCCAAACGTGCCTCTGACTTTGACTAGGTCCACATGACCGTTATCTTTCTTCTCGTTCCTAGCTTAATCACACAGAGTCAAAGAGAAAGATTAGTAATGTTGTCCTAGCATGCAGGGTATCCATGCATGCTGGGATTAAGTAGATAGATAGATTCCGAGTACACTACATCCTGGGGTAATAATTATATAAAGCAGAAATCCTGGGTTAGGTTACCGAAAGCGCGGTCCATGTATGCTTGACATCCAGTGGTCCTAAACTGTCGAAGGTTATTAGTAAAAATTAGGGTTAGAATTCAGGGTATAACAAATAGGTTGATGTTTGTATATATAGGGTAATAATAACAAATTCAATTTAGTGTTCCTCTCACACAATCACTGTACTTCATTTGAACTAGTGAAATATAACCACTTCATCATGTGCTCCAATAGTATTAAGCCATCCCATTAACTCTGTATGTATATGTCATACACGCGTATATATGTCATATCAGCTGGCAGCTGTACCTGATACCCAAGATGTCCTCCTCATTTACGTGTTAAACGAAGAAACAACTTTCTCTCTCATCTCTCATAGCTTCTCTCCGGTATATCTTTCTTACCGTTTGCCTCTCTTCTCCACCATGAAACCGCGGCATTGTAGTTGTCGTACCGCCTTTCATCGCTCTGGTTGTGCTCCGGTGTGCGCTGCATCCAGCGTCTACGGCTTCATTGGTTGATAACTTTGGAGCTCTAAATTCTCACATCTGGTCGCCGGTGTTGTATCATCATCGTCGATCAAAGTTTTTGTTTTAGTTCTTTGTTTGAGATCCACAAGAGATCTGGGTTCATTTTTATTCAAATGTACGGCTAGACTAAATACACACTTACCGTGTGCGAAGAAGAAATCTCAAAGAGAAATAGAAGTCGGTTGGCTCTGGCTACCCTCCCTGCTGACCTCCGGACACCACTTCTGTCATTAAAGAATCTCCGGTCAGCTCGATGTAACGTACGAACACACTAACCGACTTTTCCTTTCTAGAATTATCTTTCTCTTTCAAAGAAAACCAAAATCAACAGATTCCACATTTCATTTTACTAAGAATTTTTTTTTTCATTTGTTACTTTACTAAGAATTTTTTGTGATGTGTGTTTATAGTATGTACATGTTTTTGTTTATATTATAGGTTCGGAGATAAGAACAACTTATAAATAAATTGTTCCATTTCACAAAAGAAAGCGGACATTACTTGACGGTGGCCCGCCGCAGAGCGCGGGTCAGGTCATCAACTTGTTAAAACAAAATCATGTTATGGAATTATGCTACATGTTTTTTTTATCATGTTTTAGAAATTGATTGATATGTAAATTACAAGGAGATAGAAGGCAAAGGTGTCATAACATTACTGTGCATGACACGTTAGATCTTGCCAAGTAGTTTGACGGCCTTAGGTGCGAGAAAGCCAAAGGTATCAAATGCAAATGGTATAAACACCTGTTGGTTGTTAAGACATGTCTTCTCATGTTTGGCCACTTTGCTTGAAGCGGACTTCAGATCAGCCTGACCGGCTATGAAGGTACCGCAAGCTCACGAGGGGGGAAACCCCTTTAAGATCCACACATGCATGTTTCCCCCAAATCCATCCAAATACCAAAATGTCAGTTGGTCTGAGAGTTTTTTATCTTCCTTCCAAGACATCAGTAAGGAAATTCACAGGGGCCTCCTTTTTTCAGAAATCTCAAAGAGGACATCCCTAACCAAATCATGTCGGTACTTGAATCCCGGGAGATCCTTACAATGAACTGCATGCTCCCCGAAAGAGTCTAGACATGTCTTGCGACAAACAAGGCATATCTCGTCAATAGGAAAAAGGGGAATCATGAGGCGGTATTTAAGGATAGAACGATACTCCATCGATGACATATGCTGATCTAACACATCATGCTGACATATGCTACATGCTTTTGCGGTTCAGACTTCAGAGGCTTGATTCAAAGGGTCTTTTCCTTTTGAAGAATTGATGAACACAACCAACATATATATATATATATATATATATATATATATATATATATATATAGTGTTAGGTTAAAATACAAAGTACTTTTTGCGTGAGAAGTGTGAGAAGTGCAAGGTGTTTGGATATTAATGCATCGTGTTATCTTTAAATGAAACAAGCATACACAATTTTAGTTACGCATCAACAATAAACAACGCAAACCTTAACTTTTATACAAAAATCACGCATATGTTCATCTTTTTCACGCAAATGAATAAAAATCACTAAGCAAAACATAATCTAATTACGCAAACCAATAACAAAAAAGACGCAGAAGATTATCATTTACTCGTTTCTCCACGTAAAGCAATAACTAAGATAGGAAGAACAATATAACGCATGTTCATTATAATCACATTATCATAATCACGCATTTTAAACACATTATTATAATCACACATTTACTCGTTTCTCCACGTTAAGTAATAATTAAGATAGGAACAACAATATAACGCATGTTCATTATGATAATAACGCAAACAGAAAAAAATAATATCCATCTTCATTAAAAACCAAAAAAAACTATCGAAAAATAATCGCTTCGAAAACGCAAAAGAAAACTATCGAAAAATGTGAATGTCGATAGTGAGATCTGAATCTCCTATAGAATTTATATATAGGGCAAGGATGTTTTACGTAAAAATATGAGGAAGATAACGGATCCCGGATTATTAGTGTGACATCTGAGAATTTCAAGGTTTACTTCCGTTAGACAAATTCCGTTAGTTACGTTATAAGTGTTAACTTAGTAACTAATGCTTAACTAGGCCGAATACGTCCACGTCCTTTGGTTGATCACCAAACCCGTCCATACATGTTATGTGTTCATTGTTTATTGTCATTATGTGCAATGTGATTTAAATGCATGATTTAACATTTCGAATAGCATGACAAATTGTAAATCCTTGATTATGTGACAAATTTGTATGTTTTAGGTTTCCAGCGAAACTACCGAGCGAAACTATAGTGTCGCCCGGTAGTTAGCTAAACTGCCTGATTTACTCATAATCAGAGCCAGTTTCGCCGGCCAGCGAAACTGCCAGCGAAACTAGCCCCTGATATAAATAATCTTAATAAACCCTAGTTCTCCTATTTGCCTCATTTACACCACAAACACACACATTCTTCTCTGGAATTCTGGTCAGCCGAAAACCATCAAGAGAAACCAAGATCTCAGCCCAAGACAACATCCATTTGATTCCCTGATCGAACCGTGAGTCCCAAAACCACCACTTTTATGTTTTCTATGTGTTTTTCTTAAAAAGCATGACCAAACCTCCATGGAATCACTTGATCTTCTGATATGTTGCTTAGGATTGCTAGATCTACCATAAAGTTGATAACTTTACGTGTGAAATCCATCCATGATTAAGATTTATGCTATTTTAGTCATTTTAGGGTTTTGAATATATTTTGGTGATTTGATGATAAAGATGCATGTTTAAGGTGTTAAAGCTCACTGATTTATGTTGGTAAATGCCTATGTATGCTAAACAATGAATTGCATGTAAAATGGAAGCTGTTAGGTTGATTTTTAGGCTGATCCGTATGTTTTTCGCGACCAGCAAAACTGTCGTGTTCTCTGGGCGAAACTGTCCAGCGAAACTATGTATATCTTCATCCAGCGACACTATGCAGCGAAACTGCAGTGTCGCTGGGTAAACCAACCAGACCAGCTCGAGCGAATCTACCGAGCGAAATTCCCTGAACGAAAGTTCAAACCAGTTTCGGGCGAAACTAGCCTAGCGAAACTGTGTCATCGGGTATTGCCTAGCGAAAGTGTTGCCCGTGCACACAGCGAAACTGACTAGCGAAACTGCTAGCGAAACTGAGACCAAAAATCCAAACCTGTGCAAATTGCTTGAATGTTATGCCATGATGTACATGATTATGCCATGATGATACATGCTATGATTTCTGAAATATGTGAACCCTTATTTATGATCAACCATCGGTGTCGTGTGTCTGTATGTCGAGTCATAGTTCCAACGTGCTATGTTATGGGCCATAGTGACGTTAAGTAAAGATTAGACACAAAACTTATACTTAAGACCTAAACGTGTTCATAGGTCTTCGTTAAGCAAACTTGGATATTATAGCAAGTGTAGCAGTGCAACCCAAGGTGAGTGTCACTAACCCGATTACCGTGAACCCGTTCGGGTCACACCAAACAACTAAAAGTAAAACAATGCTGACAAACTCGAGAGTGCTAGGCACCTCCCTGATGAACTTGAAAACTTGGAGTGCTCGGCACCCACCCGATGAACTTGAAGTGCTTTATGGGAAGCACTTGTGAATTACTTAAACAACTATTTCTGAAACGAAACTGAAAACACTTTTGAGATTCATGAGAATCCGGTAAACCTTTTTAATATGGCTAGCGTAGGTTAAAGTCTAAACCACATGATATCACATGATTTCTAAGGATGCCTTGAAAACTTAAAAGTCCTCAACTAATTGTACCATTAATTGTAAAGCGAGGGGATGTTGGGTAGATCTACTGGAGTTTGACAAACTCCGCCCCGTGGCACGGGGAGTGCACGGAGGTACAATATCAGCCTATTTGACCGTGATCCTGAGAGGACACGGGGGAGGCAAAACCGCGATGACGTAGGTCCGCAGTACTAGATGGCACGGCCACTACAATAAATTATAGTCAGCTTTGGTGCAAACTTCCTTAGTGCATGGAACAACGGATTAGCTACCTGCGATATCGGTTGAGCACTTTAACTTTACAGAACTAGTTCATACCCGATGACGTAGGTCACGGACAATTCCTTTATAAACTAAGACATAACATTTAGCATTGCTTTTCACAAACGAATACTATGTAAGTATACCTTGATACAAATTATGATTACGAGACCGGGCCAATGCATGACAAGCCCACTGTGAACTCACCAACCGTTAGGTTGACACTTGCGTGGTTTAAACTTTTGCAGATCGCTAAGGAGTATCTGGAGCGGGTTGGCATGGCACATGAAGACTTTTATTTTAATTAAACTAAATTGGGATTTAATACACTGAATTGTAAAGCACGTGGTTAGTGCTAAAGACAATACTTATTCCGCTGCGTTTGTATGTGAGACTTTACTTTATAACTGGTTTTGAACTAACTCTGATTCATTTAGTATTTGTAACTAATGGTTGTGGATCCTGGTCTGGTCGCACCCCTTAACGGTATAGACTCCGTTAGTGGTTAATTTGGGGGTGTGACAGATTGGTATCAGAGCCATAAGTTGCAGAGAACTGGAATCATTTTGAAAAACGATTTGGAAACTGCAACTTGAAAACCTTAGTTACAAACGAATAAACAAATTCTCAAAAAACCAAAATAAACTTTTTACGTGCCAACCTGGGATACTCGCTCTGCTGTATAGGTAAAAGCTTAGTACGTACATATGTATATATATAAACTAGCCGTGTGCCCGCGCGTTGCGGCGGTGACAGTTTATAGCGTGTTATTCGTCTTTTGTTCGCGCGTTACTTCGGCTTGACAGTTTCCCATCGTGGTATTCGTTTCTGTTAGCAAGATGCTTCCCAATGACAATTTACAATGTGGTATATGAGTGTCGGCGGCGACAACAACTAACGCGGTGCTTGTTTTTTGTTACTTTATCAATTCTCTCGTGATATATATTTCTTGGTATGTATGTTAGTTTTCTCATTCGTAGTATCGGTGTATTCAATATCTCATAAGCCTTGAAGGTTAGGTTAGTTTGTTAACGAACAATTGGATTTAGATGGAGCTTTATTAAATATAAAACATAAGATATTGATTATTCTCAATATGAACGATGGCTTAGTTAGTTGATGATGTGAGCCAAGCCACTTTTTAAATCTCAAAGTGGATATTAATTTTAAAAATCACGATAAACGCACCATTGAAACAATCTATGGTTTTGCTTTCCTCCCTAACCCGTTTTTACCAATCGAAACCACTGTCGGATGTTGTCCGGTTATTATGGACATGAGGCTTTACAATTTGTGTGTTGTTGATTTATAAATTTATTATTAAATAACAAGGTGGAGATCACCCGTCGGGCGACGCGGCGACGCTAGTTTTGGTTTTTATAACTGGGTTTGTATTATATAAGTTTATTCTAAATATAAAGAGGATAACCATTACTACATCTAACCCACTTCCTTGCTTTTGTAACCTTCAACTATTACCTTCAGATTTGATACCTTCAGCCACAACTGTTTAGATGGAAAGGATGGGTAGTTATGACACACCACTGAACCACACCACTGCTCATCAGGTCTTAATAAACATGTTTTGGTATTTTCAAATATCATGCCAATGTAATCCACTATTATAGTACTGCCGGATTCAATAGTACACCTCTGTTAACAACGAATTAGCCCATAAATTTAAATCATATAACATGAGAAAAAGCTCTCCCCCTTCACATTATCACCTTGTAAATTGCAAAAAAAAAAGCTTTCCCCCTTCACAACAAGTGTCAAATAGGATAGTTTTGTTTGTAGCATAAGTCTGAAAAATTAAACCAAAAGTGAGCAAATGCACGTTTCTGCATACATCTTCAACTGATAATGATGTTGTCACCATTAAAGTACATAAACATTAAATCACAAATTTGTTTAAGAGTTCAAGATTATGAGTCAAACACACCTTTGATTTGGAACCTATCTTGCTACTTGATTCTCAAGAACACTTTTTTTACTGACATGGAGAAGTCATAGAAAAGTCAAACATAGTGCAACTTTCCAAGTAATTTACTTTATGAATCTTCATTAATAGAAAAGTTAGAAACTGATATGTACCTTTATGAATCTCCATACTGCAGTAAGTGGCGGGTAAGAAAAGGATTTTTTATATAGATTAATAACTAACATCTTTCTTAAAACCAAAAGCTTGCTGTGTTGATAGATTGATCTTTTACTTTAGCTTGAAAATGGAGACATATTGTATATGTATGCTTAATATAACCAAAAGCTTGGTGTGTTGAGGCAATTTTATTTAAATATCAAGTATTTGGGTTATATATTTGACCTCAAATCTGATCAATTTTTTTTTGCCTAACTTCATTACAGGTTTTAACTTTTTCTATCTCAAAGAGAGGAAGTGTACTTTTTCAAATACACAACCTGTTTTGATTCGTTACCCTACTCGCCTACTCTGACTTTTGTTTTACATAAGGAATCCAACCATACCTCCAACTATGGGTCTACGATGAGCTAAATTTGAAGGATCAAGGTGATAGATCCATAACCACCTCAACATATAGAATCATACCCAAATATGAATGCATTTCGCCTGCACAAAACAGAAACATCTCGGACATCAAGATATAAAAATCAAGATTAATCGGTATTATAATCAATACAAATACATCATGAACCTTAATCAAACGGACATTTGACTATGTATCAACCAAACATTTGATCTTTAGTTCTTTACACCATAATTTCTCTATTTGAATAGTACCTATTATCACACGTAAAGAAAAGTGAGATTACAATAATACCTTTCACACTTTAGCTTCAAAACTCTGCTATCCAAATCCAAAAAATGCAATCCAGAATCACACACAAACCTATATACAAAAAAAAAAAATTAAGTTTGCTTGCCTTATATGCCCAAATTTAAAAGCATAAAACTAAAGTAAAAACTAACGAAAAATTAAAGAAGCTATTGAAATACTTGAATACCTCCTGAAAATGAAACTTTAATAACTTTGTTTCTTCAAATCCAAACCTTTGGCTCAGATTTATAAAATTAACATTGCAAATCCATAGTGGCTGCAAAAAAATTTGCCCCGCCTACAAATGAATTTTCACTGAATTTTACAATAGAAAATCATCATCGCCATCGCCATTTACAACAGATAAATCTGTTTATAGTCGAAACCAAAGAAAACATCATAGCAAGGCTCGGAGCCTAAATCTGTTTATACTCTATCATGATGTTCCCTAAAACCAACATAAACCCATTTTGATTTCATATCCGGGTTCTTTAAACCCATATTCAAAGAGAAACTCAAAGATTCAAAGTTCTTAAAAACACCAACAATCAAGGAAAAACCATCTCCGTCATTCAAAGAGAAACTCAAAGATTCAAAGTTCTTAAAAACACCAACTATCAAGGAAAAACCATCTCCGTCCGATTTCATATATGGGTTCTTCATACCCATATTCAAAGAGAAAGTGATCATAGATTCAAACTTGTTGAGACTTGAGAACACCAACAATCAAGAAAAAACCATTTCCATCATTTCGATTTTATACCTGGGTTCTTCAAACCCATATTCAAAGAGAAACTGATCATAGATTCTAAGTTCTTGAAAACACCAACAGTAAAGGAAAAACCACTTCCTTTTCATATTTGCGTTCTTGAAAACCCATATCAAACAAACACTCATAGAAGCAAATATTTTTTTTAAACACATGAAAAACCCACTTCCGAACATCAAGAAATATAGCAACAACCGTCAATTTCAAGAGGGGGTTCTTGAAGACCCAAAAAGCAAACCAAAAAAAAATCTGGTAAAAAATAAAGGGTCATAGCTTAATCCAATCTCATCGCAACCATGATCAGATTTAAGATAGATGTGTCCGTTGGGTCGTAAGACCATAACGAAAAGGAACAAAAACCCTTTTACGTTTCATATCTGCTTTCTTGAAAACCCATAAACCCAAAGATTTTCCACAATCAGACCATATTCGAACAGCCACAAATACAACCACCATAAACTCAAACATTTCCGTCAATTTTTTAAAGAGCAATTCTTCAAAATCCAAAATAAAACACAAACAAAGAGAAATCATCAATAAAACCTAAGAGGTCGAAAACCCACCTCCGTTTCCGATCTGGGTTGTCAGAAACCCACATGTGAAGAACATCAACAAAATACAGTAAGCACAACAGAGATCTCCGAAAAAAAAAAACCAGTCCGTAAAAACTGCACAAACGGCGTAAAGAACGCCATCCATAGAACTCCGACATCAGAACAGCAACCCAAACGTCGCCACTTCAACGTCACCGGAGCAGCGACGTGGGTGCTTGTAGGTCACCGGAAAGATGTCACTCGTGAAAGTCTCGTAAAGAGAGACAACAGGTTGAGATAGTAATAGAGTGAGAAAGTGAGGGCTGAGAAACAGAAATGTATGGTGAAGAGGAGTGCAGGGGATGAAAGCAAGTAAAGACTTATCTCAAATAGGAGATTCTTGTTACAGAAATGACGATTCCCTAATTTGTAAGAGAGGAGCCGGTTGCGCGTGGGGTGTTTCAAAGAGAAAGAATCAAATCTTTTCACAAATATGTATCCCTGCAAGTTCTGTGCGAGGTATGTATATGTGTTGCAGGTTCTCAAATTGGAGATTCGCCTGCAAAAGCAAGATGAGAGGTATGTGTTGCTCCGATAAACACCGGAACGGGAAATAAAAGGGGTGAGGACACCAGATAGAAGATGAGACTCATATAGGAAAAGGAATGCGTCTTAAAATTAAGACGCTTTTAATTACCAAAATGCCATTTTGAACAATATACATTATATAGTAGTATAGATATATATATATAGAGACCGTGTCTAGGAAGTCTAACGGAAAACCTTAGGGAAAATTTTCACACACGAATACGAAACGCGAACGCTAATGCGCGCACTACTTTGGGGGAAAGCGACAACGAAACGATGCTACACGCTACGTCCTGATTTCTACTGCGATGACTACGCCGACGGTGACTTTTATGGGGAAGCCGACTTTCGACGATAGCTACTTACGACTTACGACGTTCCTCGACGACGCCACGATTACGCACAAAATTTTTCTGGACTAATAGAGGGATAACGGGAAATTGCAAATATACATATTATGGGATATGTATAGAATATAACTGTGACTGAACACTGGCTACTTTAACTGTTCAGCAAGATGTCTGGAAGAGGACACGGAAGGAACAACATCAACATGACGCCTGCTCAATTGCAAGCCATGATCAATGAACACGTGCAAGCCGCGGTGGCAGCCGTCCAAGCTGCATACGCCGCACAGGGTAACTATTATGCCGGTTAAGGCACAAAGCGAATTACATTTGACCTGTTTAAATTTGAAACCCGAACTATTATTGTATCAGGAAACCACCACTGCACGTTTAAGTCCTTCATGGACTGCAAGCCACTAACATTCTCCGGCGAAGAAGGAGCAGTAGGACTCCTCCGGTGGATCGAGAAGTCTGAAAAGGTTTTCTCCATGTGTAACTGCCCTGCTGAGAGCAAAGTGAAGTATGCTACTGGTACCTTTGAAGGAGTTGCTCTCTCCTGGTGGAACGCTGAGATTCAGATGATTGGGATCGACGCGGCTAACAACATGCAATGGGAAGCATTTAAGGAACTGATCATGGATGAGTACTGTCCCCGCGACCAAGTGAAGAAATTAGAGGGCGAATTCCTGAACCTGAAGATGTCTGGGTCGGAAATTGAACAGTACACTGCGCGTTACCATGAGTACGCGGTCCTGTGCCCCACAATGGTGGATGCTGAGTTCAAACGCATTGAGCGTTATCTGGAAGGCCTCGCGCCTCAAATCAAGAGTTTGGTGACCGCCAGCAACCCCGCGACCGTGCAGCAAGCCATCCGTTTGGCTCACAAACTTACTGATCAGGAGGTTGAGGAGGGTACACTTCCTGCGAAAGCCGCTGAGAAGACTGCCTTAAGTGGCAAAAGAAAAGCTGATGATGAAGCTCCTGAAAACTCCATGAACAATCAGAGTATTGGAAACAGCACTGGGAGGTCCTATAACTCCCAAAGTCAAAGCAAGAGGTCTGGAAACAACAGTGGTAACTACCGCCAGGGCGGTAATGGTCAAGGCAACTACAAAGGTAACCTGCCTTTGTGCAACAAGTGTGGGAAGCATCATGCTGGTAATTGTAGGAAGAATCTGAGCTGCGAAAGGTGTGGCAAAGGAAGCCACGAAGCAAAAGACTGTTGGGCAACTCTACCTGAGCAACAAAACCGCCCCAGGAGGAACAACAACAATCATGGAAACAACAACTATGGGAACAATCGGGGCAATGGGAACAACAACGGTCAGAACCAGAACAACAACAATGGGGGAGCCCGTGGCTGCTTTGAGTGTGGTGCTCAAGGCCACATTAAAAGAGACTGCCCGCAGCTGAGAAGACAGGGTAATGGAAATCAAGGAAATAACGGTGGGAATGGTAATGGCGGAGGTAATGGTAATGGGAATGGCAACGGAAATGGTAATAACGGGAATGGTGGAAATGGTAGAGGTCGAGCTTTCGTCATGGGTCAGGGTGAAGCTCGCAATGATGCCAACGTGATAAACGGTAAATTCATCCTTAATGGTTTCTTTGCTACTGTATTATTTGATTCTGGTGCTGAAAGAAGCTTTATTTCCACTAAGCTTGCTAAGTTAATTAATGCTAAACCGATTGCCTTAGATGCTAAATATGTGGTAGAGCTAGCTAATGGTAAACTTCATGATACGACTCAGATAGTTAAGGACTGTAAGTTAGAACTAGCTGGCCATACCCTAGGAATTGACCTTATGCCATTCCCGATTGGTAGTTTTGACGTTATAATAGGAATGGATTGGTTATCTGAGAATCGAGCCGAAATCTTATGTAAAGAAAAAGTGGTTCGTATCCCACTCGAAGACGGTAAAGTGTTAACGGTTCAAGGAGAAAAAGGTGGAACAGTAACCGGTATTATTTCGTTTCTCAAAGCACAAAAGTGCCTTCGCAAAGGTCATTTCGCGATTCTTGCAAACGTCACCGATTCGACACTTCCCGAGCGCAGAATCAACGACTACCCGATCGTCCGCGACTTCCAAGATGTATTTCCTGAAGATCTGCCTGGTTTGCCTCCATTTCGACAAGTAGAGTTTGGAATTGATTTAGTTCCTGGAGCGTCTCCGATTGCACGCGCACCCTACCGTTTGGCAGTAAGCGAACTCAACGAACTTTCCTCACAACTTCAAGAGTTACTCGACAAGGGATTTATCCGTCCAAGTTCGTCTCCGTGGGGAGCTCCGGTATTGTTTGTCAAAAAGAAGGATGGAACGTTCCGAATGTGTATTGATTACCGAGAGCTTAACAAGGTTACAATCAAGAATCGGTATCCACTTCCTCGGATCGACGATCTCTTCGATCAGCTACAAGGTTCCAGTTACTTCTCAAAGATTGATCTACGGTCTGGATATCACCAGCTTCGCGTTCGAGATGAGGATGTCCCCAAGACTGCTTTCAGAACTCGGTATGGTCACTACGAATTCCTGGTTATGCCGTTTGGGCTAACCAATGCACCGGCCGTGTTTATGGACCTGATGAATCGAGTGTGCAAGCCGTACCTCGACAAGTTTATGATAGTTTTCATTGATGATATTTTGATCTACTCCAAGACGAAGGAAGAACACGAGGAGCATTTGCGTCTTATCTTGGAATTGCTCCGCAAGGAACAGCTTTATGCTAAGTTTTCTAAGTGCGACTTTTGGATTCGCGAAGTCCAGTTTCTTGGACACATTGTCGATCAGAATGGAATTCATGTCGACCCAACAAAAGTGGAAGCTATCAAGAACTGGCCTACTCCAAGAGCGCCGACCGAAATCCGACAATTTTTGGGACTTGCCGGATATTACCGAAGATTCATCAAGGGTTTCTCGCAGTTGGCTCAACCCTTAACGGCTTTAACGCACAAAGGAGTGCAATACAGATGGGGTGAAAAAGAAGAACGTGCGTTTCAAACTCTTAAGGACATGCTATGTTCAGCTCCAATTCTTGCGTTACCCGATGGGATTGACGATTTTGTGGTCTACTGTGATGCATCCATTCAGGGACTCGGTTGCGTGTTGATGCAACGGGACAAAGTGATTGCCTATGGGTCCAGGCAATTGAAGGATACTGAAAAGAATTATACAACGCACGATTTGGAATTGGGAGCCGTTATTCATGCACTCAAGATTTGGAGACACTACCTCTACGGGACAAAGTGCACAATATTTACCGACCACAAAAGCTTACAGCACATCTTTAATCAGAAGGATCTCAACATGCGACAACGACGGTGGGTCGAGCTACTGAATGATTATGACTTAGCAATTAAGTATCACCCGGGAAAAGCCAATGTTGTGGCTGATGCTTTAAGTCGGAAGGAATACGAAAAGCCTCGACGGGTACGAGCGCTGCAACTTACCATCCACACGGGATTGCCGGATCGGATCCGCGATGCCCAACAAGAAGCTTTAAAGGAAGAAAACTTCGCAGCTGAAGCACTGCGAGGGGTAGATGGTAATTCTGAAGTTAAGTCCGACGGACTCAGGTATTATAATGACAGAATTTGGGTTCCTTTACTTGGAAATCTTCGTGAGCTCGTGATGGACGAGGCTCACAAGTCAAGATATTCGGTGCACCCTGGATCGGATAAGATGTACCACGATTTGAAGAATTTGTATTGGTGGCCGAACATGAAAGCCGACATTGCACGATATGTGGCTAAGTGCTTAACATGCTCAAGGGTGAAGATTGAGTACCAAAAGCCCTCTGGATTGTTGCAACAACCAAAGATCCCAGAATGGAAATGGGAGGATATCTCGATGGATTTTGTAACGGGATTACCTCATCGATCAAATCGACCGGATGCGATTTGGGTTATCATTGATCGATTAACCAAATCTGCACATTTTATCCCGATGAAGGAAACTGACAACATGGATAAGTTAACTAAGCTATACATTGACCGAATTGTGGCACGGCATGGAGTGCCTAAGACTATTATCTCTGATCGAGATCCTCGATTTACTTCCCGATTATGGCAATCTATGCAGGAAGCTTTGGGAACCAGACTGGATATGAGTACAGCTTACCACCCGCAGACCGATGGTCAGACGGAACGAACTATTCAGACTCTTGAAGACATGCTCCGAGCTTGCGTTCTCGACTTTGGTAAAGACTGGGAGACTCATCTTCTGTTGGTGGAGTTCTCCTACAACAACAGTTATCATTCAAGTATCGGTGCTGCACCTTTTGAAGCGCTTTATGGCAGAAAGTGCAGATCGCCCGTGTGTTGGGCCGAAACGGGTGAGAAAGGACTCACTGGGCCGGAAATTATTCATGATACCACAGAACGAATTATACAAATCAGAAAACGGATAGCCGCAGCACGTGACAGACAAAAGAGCTATGCTGACAAACGCCGTAAACCTTTGAAGTTCGAGGTAGGCGACAAGGTACTATTGAAGGTATCTCCCTGGAAGGGAGTGATACGCTTCGGAAAGCGTGGAAAGTTGAATCCTCGCTATATCGGCCCTTTTGAAATCATCGGGGAAGTAGGCCCGGTGGCCTATCGATTACAACTCCCTGCTGAACTCGATGGAGTTCACAACGTGTTTCACGTCTCTAACCTAGAGAAATGTCTGGCTGAAGACATCGAAATAATTCCTTTGGAAGAATTGGAAATTGATGAACATCTAAGATTTATCGAGCAACCGGTAGAAATCATGGGACGCGAGGAGAAAACCCTCAAACGTAGCAAGATTCCGATCGTCAAGGTGCGATGGAACTCAAAGCGTGGACCTGAATATACTTGGGAACGAGAGGATCAAATGAAGAAAAAGTATCCTCACTTGTTCGAGCAAACGTCCACGGAAACTCAAGGTATGATTTAATTTTGGGGACCAAAATTCCTGTAACAGGAGGAGGATGTGACGACCCTAAAACTTTTGCTTTCTTTCCCCAGCAACGACGACAGTTGATGCTGCGAACGCTACGGCGCTAGAATAATTTTCGGGACGAAAATTCCAATTACAAGGGGATGATGTGACATCCGAGAATTTCAAGGTTTACTTCCGTTAGACAAATTCCGTTAGTTACGTTATAAGTGTTAACTTAGTAACTAATGCTTAACTAGGCCGAATACGTCCACATCCTTTGGTTGATCACCAAACCCGTCCATACATGTTATGTGTTCATTGTTTATTGTCATTATGTGCAATGTGATTTAAATGCATGATTTAACATTTCGAATAGCATGACAAATTGTAAATCCTTGATTATGTGACAAATTTGTATGTTTTAGGTTTCCAGCGAAACTACCGAGCGAAACTATAGTGTCGCCCGGTAGTTAGCTAAACTGCCTGATTTACTCATAATCAGAGCCAGTTTCGCCGGCCAGCGAAACTGCCAGCGAAACTAGCCCCTGATATAAATAATCTTAATAAACCCTAGTTCTCCTATTTGCCTCATTTACACCAAAAACACACACATTCTTCTCTGGAATTCTGGTCAGCCGAAAACCATCAAGAGAAACCAAGATCTCAGCCCAAGACAACATCCATTCGATTCCCTGATCGAACCGTGAGTCCCAAAACCACCACTTTTATGTTTTCTATGTGTTTTTCTTAAAAAGCATGACCAAACCTCCATGGAATCACTTGATCTTCTGATATGTTGCTTAGGATTGCTAGATCTACCATAAAGTTAATAACTTTACGTGTGAAATCCATCCATGATTAAGATTTATGCTATTTTAGTCATTTTAGGGTTTTGAATATATTTTGGTGATTTGATGATAAAGATGCATGTTTAAGGTGTTAAAGCTCACTGATTTATGTTGGTAAATGCCTATGTATGCTAAACAATGAATTGCATGTAAAATGGAAGCTGTTAGGTTGATTTTTAGGCTGATCCGTATGTTTTTCGCGACCAGCGAAACTGTCGTGTTCTCTGGGCGAAACTGTCCAGCGAAACTATGTATATCTTCATCCAGCGACACTATGCAGCGAAACTGCAGTGTCGCCGGGTAAACCAACCAGACCAGCTCGAGCGAATCTACCGAGCGAAATTCCCTGAACGAAAGTTCAAACCAGTTTCGGGCGAAACTAGGCTAGCGAAACTGTGCCAACAGTTTCGAGCGAAACTAGCCTAGCGAAACTGTGTCATCGGGTATTGCCTAGCGAAAGTGCTGCCCGTGCACACAGCGAAACTGACTAGCGAAACTGCTAGCGAAACTGAGACCAAAAATCCAAACTTGTGCAAATTGCTTGAATGTTATGCCATGATGTACATGATTATGCCATGATGATACATGCTATGATTTCTGAAATATGTGAACCCTTATTTATGATCAACCATCGGTGTCGTGTGTCTGTATGTCGAGTCATAGTTCCAACGTGCTATGTTATGGGCCATAGTGACGTTAAGTAAAGATTAGACACAAAACTAATACTTAAGACCTAAACATGTTCATAGGTCTTCGTTAAGCAAACTTGGATATTATAGCAAGTGTAGCAGTGCAACCCAAGGTGAGTGTCACTAACCCGATTACCGTGAACCCGTTTGGGTCACACCAAACAACTAAAAGTAAAACAATGCTGACAAACTCGAGAGTGCTAGGCACCTCCCTGATGAACATGAAAACTTGGAGTGCTCGGCACCCACCCGATGAACTTGAAGTGCTTTATGGGAAGCACTTGTGAATTACTTAAACAACTATTTCTGAAACGAAACTGAAAACACTTTTGAGATTCATGAGAATCCGGTAAACCTTTTTAATATGGCTAGCGTAGGTTAAAGTCTAAACCACATGATATCACATGATTTCTAAGGATGCCTTGAAAACTTAAAAGTCCTCAACTAATTGTACCATTAATTGTAAAGCGAGGGGATGTTGGGTAGATCTACTGGAGTTTGACAAACTCCGCCCCGTGGCACGGGGAGTGCACGGAGGTACAATATAAGCCTATTTGACCGTGATCCCGAGAGGACACGGGGGAGGCAAAACCGCGATGACGTAGGTCCGCAGTACTAGATGGCACGGCCACTACAATAAATTATAGTCAGCTTTGGTGCAAACTTCCTTAGTGCATGGAACAACGGATTAGCTACCCGCGATATCGGTTGAGCACTTTAACTTTACAGAACTAGTTCATACCCGATGACGTAGGTCACGGACAATTCCTTTATAAACTAAGACATAACATTAAGCATTGCTTTTCTCAAACGAATACTATGTAAGTATACCTTGATACAAATTATGATTACGAGACCGGGCCAATGCATGACAAGCCCACTGTGAACTCACCAACCGTTAGGTTGACACTTGCGTGGTTTAAACTTTTGCAGATCGCTAAGGAGTATCTGGAGCGGGTTGGCATGGCACATGAAGACTTTTATTTTAATTAAACTAAATTGGGATTTAATACACTGAATTGTAAAGCACGTGGTTAGTGCTAAAGACAATACTTATTCCGCTGCGTTTGTATGTGAGACTTTACTTTATAACTGGTTTTGAACTAACTCTGATTCATTTAGTATTTGTAACTAATGGTTGTGGATCCTGGTCTGGTCGCACCCCTTAACGGTATAGACTTCGTTAGTGGTTAATTTGGGGGTGTGACAATTAGTGCGCTAGAAATCACGCAACCTATATCGTTTAAATGGGTAAAATGACGAAAAAGCCCATCCGTTCAAAAACTAAAACTTCCACGTGTCGGCCTCTCCACCCTTCGTACGCTTCGCACGAAATTTCTCCTTTGTATTTGAACTTTCACCTATATATATGTTTTGGCTAAAAATTAGAAAGCTAAATTAAGTAACCAAATTCGTTTGTGAGGTATGGTGCCCTGGATGTAAAGTTTCCGTAAATCAAGTTTGTTAGTAAAAATCCAAGGTTTAATGGAAATATATGGAAACATAAGCAACAACTTCCCTGAATGCAACTAAGGAAAGCGATATTTAAAAGGGGGAAAAGCCCTTAATCCTTGAATGTCTTCAAGGATTGCCGGCATAAAAAACCCTTTCGGCAACGATAACACACGTTGCCTATTTATTGCTAAGTAAAAGGTGTCGAATACAAGTGTTTGCGGCTTGATTGCTATGTGTTAGTGTGATTACAAGTGATCGAAAGTGTAAAAAATGAAGCCTATGCCGCTTATAAATACATAGATAACCTAACTAACATCCGAGATTCTTGGGATCTTCTTTCAACCACCTCCAGCTGTTATTTGACCGAGTTTAACGACGGGTCTCTTTTTCCACACGTGCTTCTGACCTTGACCAAGTCTATATGACCGTTATCTTCCCCTCTGTTCCTAGCTTATACACACGAAATCAAAGAGAAAGATTAGTAATGCTATCCTAGCATGCTAGGGTTAACTAGATATACAAATTCAGAGTATATTACATCCTGGGATAATAGTTAAGTAAATCCTAAACATACATCCTGGGTCAAGTTACCGAAAGCACTTTCCCTGCATGTTCGACATCCAGGGGTATTAACCTTTCGGAGATCTTTAGTAATAGATTAGGTCAAAATTCAGGGTATAACAATTGCCCCCAAAATTCGCAGCTTGTAGATAAGATTTACAGCTGTGAATTTTTTGAAACGAGATTAGTCATCATCTCCGGTTTAATCTCGTCCGCTTAATTTGCTTTTCACATTCAATCTGATCCCTTGATGTCTTCTCACCTCTATAACTTCTTTTGCCCATAAATACCCCATTACTCGAGTGTTTTACCTCACCAAAGTTCGAGAATTATGAGCACCGATCACTCATTTCGGCCAGGTAATCTTCTCCTCTCCGATCTTTTTTTTTCAAACCATGACCAAGCGTCGGATTCGCCGAGAACCCGCTGTTTCTCTCGCCGGGGTGGAGGACTTTCTCGATCAAAAGTTCCTCCTCCATCCCGAGCAAGAACGATGCTCCTTCACCAACGATGAAATCGCATTGGTGAAGAACTCCGGCCTTCTACCTCCCTCTGCAGTCATTAGGGCTTTCGACCCTAGGTTGACGTCAGACTTCGTCTCTCCGACCTGGGTCTGCTTTCCTTACACCCCATTCAGCATGGGTCTATCCTACCCTTTCACCGGTCTTGTCGCCGAGTTTTTTGAGGCCACAGGCCTTTCTTACACCCAGACCCTTCCCGTCGTATGGTGCATCCTGGGAACTCTGGATCGCCTAAACAATTCCTTCGAGGACCTGGTCGGCCTGCCGGAGATAGCCTTGGCCTACGAACTGAAATCCCATGGTTCCAGCCGTTTCTTGTTCAAAGCCCTTTCCAAATACATGCAACTCATTCCCAATGCTACCCAACTCGTTCCCAATTCCACAAACCTGGGTCATAGAGGGTAGGCATACCTGCACTAGATGTTAGGATTTTCATTAATAATTACATGATCTGACCTTGGATGTTATTCTTTGAAGTGAAAAGTTTGAGAGAAATTGGTCCTGAGGAGGAAGAGACTGAGAGCAACTTTTAGAAAATCCTGGGTATCCCAGAATTCGAACGCGCATTCAAGGCATTAGAGCACCCGGTCTTCTCGTATCCTACTGTCAGCATGTCCATTTGTAAGTTACCCTGCATTTGGTTAATTTTTGCGTACCTGATCTGCTGACATCCAGGGTTATATTTTCTTTTTTGCAGCTGCCCCTACTTATGATATTGATGACCTTGAAGCCACCCTCTCCTCCAAGCTAGCTGATGACCAGGAACTTGTAATCCTAAGCTTCGTCAAGGCCGAGCCTACTCCAGCATCCAAGGCTACCGCATCCAGGGCAACCGTCACGAAGAGGAAGACCCGAGGTTCCAGCACCGCCACTGCGCAACTTCCCTTGGCTGAGATGTCTCCCGGGAGCTGGTGCAACACGCTGAGGTCGTGGTCCATCAGGTATCCTTGGATTCTCCTGCTTTTATATGTTTCGTAGTTAGATATGGAATTAATTCATAATTTACATTTACCTTTTTGTAGGCCAAATCTCGTCTTCTGGAGCTGCTCGAGGCCGCCGAGAGGCGCGCCACTGAATCTGAGACTCTGAAATCCAGGGTCACCCAGGCTAACAAAGATACAACCAATGCTAAGGCCCAGCATGACAAGGTTCATAAGCTGCTGCTGGAGAACGAGAAGAAGGTGGTGGAGACCCGGAACCAGCATGAGAAGACCCTGAAGGAGTATGTGGAGACATCCAAGAACTCCGTCATAATCTCGGTGCTACAGACCAGGCTGAAGATGGCCAACAAAGCTGAGGATGAGGGTCACACCTGCACCAAGTGGACTGTGCCGTTGTGGCTCAAGCACCTACGTGCTCTGGGTGGTTCAGTTCCCCAAGGGTACCAGACTGCTGAGACCCAGGGTGCTGAGAAGACCCTGCCTGCTGGCGCATCTGGATCTAGGAATGGAGAAGGACAGCCAATGGCCGAGGATGCCGAGGGCGAGAAGGATGCTGGTGAAGAAGCTGGGAAGGGAGGAGATAAGGGCGCTGAGGATGCAGCAGCCGTGGATACCGTTCAATAATCCACGGTCCTTTACATCTTACCCTGTTTAATGTGAAGCTTTTCAAACAATGTTTTATTTTGTTTCTTTGGTGGTTGCCGGAGGTTTGATTCCCGATGTTACAATGCTCCACCCACGGGTTCATCACCTGTGGTTTTGACTTGAAGCCACCCTGAGGTGGTTGGGCACTTTGTTCTAACCAAGGGGTGGTTTCCTTTTATATATAACTGCTTATGATCTATATGCGTGTATGATGCCTTTAACTTTTCTGCACAAACAAACATATAAGCATGATAAAAATGTTAGATAAATAATTCGTACCTTTTGCATCCTGGGATAGTCACTGAATGCTAAATTCCTTCTTGTAAAAATATATAACTTCTTCAATCCTTGGTGCAATTCAGCTTCCGAATGCTCATTGACAACCCAAACGGTCGCTTAATTGACACTGAAATCCTAGATTTGGCACTGTCGTGCTATCCTAGGATATGATCATTCAGGTAGACCCTGCATACATTAGGAATAAGTTTTAACAATTGGGAGCAAACCCAAAAATCTTGGGGTCAAGCCCAAAAATCCTGGGGTTAAGCCCAAAATTCCTGGGGTCAAGCTCAAAAATCCTGGGGTTAAACCTGGTGCCGATCCGGCGAACTGGGGTCATGCCCGGTGCCGTACTGGCGAATTCTAGGGTCCACCTCAAGCCGAACCGGCGAACTAGGGTATTGCCTCGTGTGTCTTATGTTGGTGTGAAAACACCAAAAACCTTAAGGAACCCCCATATGTCCATAAATCATGAGGTTGTCACCCATGCTGTTAACACAGGTCGATCCCATAATCCTAGGTCCAATATGTGGGTTAACGTGCACTACAGGCGGGGGTCGTGCGCTACAGGCGATTACCCAAACGTATGAGAGGTGATATCCTCTCAAACCTTAGAAGGCATGTTGGATACCTTAAACGAAGGAGAGATGGCCAGTCTCTAACTTAGGAGAAACACATCCCTGGCTTCATGCATCCAGGGTCACTTATATGTTTTCATCCAAACGTCTCAACCAAAAGAGTTTATAGTCTTTATAGAAAATGATAAAAATGAGTTAAGAAAATAAGAATAAAATAGAAGTACTTGAAAATAAAGAATACAAGAGAGATACCTTGATCATTTTTTTAGTTAGGAGACATACCTATTATGCAGCATCCTGAGCACTATACTTACATCAAATAGGCCTTCAAGTGGATTGCACTCCATGGTCTTGGTAGTAATTCACCATCCATGTTAGCAAGCCAATATGCCCCATTATCTGCCTCCGAGTCAATCAAATAGGGGCCTTCCCATTTAGGGGCGAGCTTACCATCCCCTGGATTCGTCGTATTCTGAAATGCCTTCCTTAGAACCAAGTCTCCTACCCTGAATCTTCGTATCCTTACATGTTTGTTGTAGCTTTTAGAGATCCTTTGTTGGTATGCGGCCATCCTCCAGGCAGCTTGTTCTCGTAGCTCATCCACGGTATCAAGGTCGTCAGCCACGGATTCGTTATTCGCATCCTGGGTCTGGCTGATGACCCTGAATGTTGGGACAACCATTTCTGTCAGAATGACTGCTTTTGTACCAAAAACCAAGGAAAAAGGAGTTTGGCCTGTGGCATTCTTGGACGTAGTCCTATCAGCCCACAATGCTAGTGGTAGTTCCTCTGCCCATTTTCCTTTCCTTGAGTCTTTTCTTCAAATTGTTGATGATGATCTTGTTGCTTGACTCTGCCTGGCCATTAGCCTGAGGATGCACCGGTGTAGAGGTTATCATCTTTATTCCCCTACTTTCACAGAATCTGGTAGTCCTTTTGCCAATGAATTGGGACCTATTGTCACAAACTATTTCAGAAGGTATGCCAAATCTCGTTATGATGTTCCTCTTGTTGAATGAAATAACTTCCTTTTCCCTGACTTGGACATATGCCTCAGCCTCTATCCACTTTGAGAAGTAATCAGTCATAGCTAACATAAAGACTTTGCTGCCTGGTGCCCTGGTTAGCTTTCCCAGAATATCCATCCCCCACTTCATAAAAGGGCCAGGATGCAGGGATAGGATGCAGTGGTTCAGCTGGTTGATGAGGAATATTGGCGTGTCTCTGACAAGCATCGCATTTAAGGGCAAAATCCTAGGAATCCTTTCTCAAGGATGGCCAAAAGTAACCTGTTCTTAAGATCTTAGACATCAGGGACCTGCCCCCTGTGTGATTTCCACAATCACCTTCGTGAATGTCTTTGAGTACTTCCAGGGCTTCGTCATCTTCCAAGCATCTTAGGTATGTTCCTGCAACAGACTTTTTATATAATTTACCCTTAATAAGAACGTACCTGGCTATTCTGGTTCTGAATGCTCTGGTATCCTTTTCTTCTTTTGGGATTAAGCCGCTTTGTAGATATTCTATAATAGGTATGGTCCAGGATGACAAGGTATCCTGGGACTCAGGATGCTGTGCACCCTAGGTATCGGGACACTGTGCATCCTGGGTATGGGATGTTAAAACCATGCCCCCAGGCTCAATGCCTTCCAAGTTCTCTTGTTGATCGATTGCTGGACTTAGTATGTGGACTATAGGGATATGTGTATCTTCCATTGCTTTGAATGCCGATCCCAGGTTTGCTAGTGCATCCACTTCAGCATTTTCATCCCTGGGTACTTATTGTATGTCGAAAATTTGAAAATCCTGGGATATGGCTTTCACGACTTCTAGGTATTTGGCCAGTTTCTCTCCTTTCACTGCATAAGTTCCATTAAAGTGATTAGCTAAAGTAGGGAATCGATGTATACCTGGATGTTCTGGATCCCAAGATGTAGAGCTAGTTGTAGGCCAGCAATCAGGGATTCATACTCCGCTTCATTATTGGTTGCCTGGAATCCATACCTAACAGCCTGGGGTATCATGTCCCCCTGTGGTGATTTTAGTATGATTCCAAGGCCTGTCCCCCTGACATTGGATGCCCCATCTGTGAAGAGGGTCCAACATCCTGAGAATTCTTCTTGCTGCAGGCTCTGGAATTCTTGATCTACTTCGTCTTGGATATCAATACTGAAATCAGCCACAAAGTCTGCTAGAGCTTGTGATTTTATGGTTGTTCTTGCCTCATATACCAGGTTGTAAGCACTCAAATTCAGGGACCATTTTTCCATCCTTCCTGACATTTCAGGTTTCCTCAAGACAAACTTTATAGGGTAGTTAGTTTTCACATGTATAGTATGAGTCTCAAAATAATGTCTGAGTTTAGTAGAGGCCATACTTAGGGCTAATATAAGTTTTTCTAAGTGCGAGTACCTGGATTCAACATCAAGAAGACTTTTACTTACATAGTATACTGGGTATTGTTGACCCGCGCTTACCGTGTTTCTTGAAACTGCAAGGTATAATGATAAAGGCTCCCCT
This sequence comes from Deinandra increscens subsp. villosa, assembly GCA_039602395.1. Lineage (NCBI taxonomy): Eukaryota > Viridiplantae > Streptophyta > Magnoliopsida > Asterales > Asteraceae > Deinandra > Deinandra increscens. The sequence continues at coordinate 50,388,668 of JBCNJP010000007.1, read as the reverse complement.
GGATTCGGCTTCATCAGGAGGGGTGCCAAGGATAGATAAGCTTTCAAATCCTAGAAAGCTTGTCCGTGTTGGGACGTCCATTCAAACCTTTTATTCTTCCTCAGAATATCATAGAAATCCCGACACCTCTCCGAGGATTGGAAATTAATCTATTCAAGGCTGCAACCCGACCTGTCAGCCTTTGTACATCCTTGGTTGACTCTGGCGACTTCAGGTTCAGTATAGCACGAATTTGCTCCGGGCTTGCTTCGATTCCTCTTTTGGTCACCATGTAACCCAGGAACTTACCGGCACCCACTCCAAAATGGCACTTTTCTGGGTTCAGCTTCATGTTGTACTTGTCCATGATATCAAAAGATTCTCTAACATGTTGGACGTGGGTGCTGACATCCAGGGATTTTACTACCATATCATCTATGTATACCTCCATAGTCTCTCCTAGCTTTTCTTTAAACATCATATTTACCAATCTTTGGTAGGTTTCCCCTGCATTTTTCAATCCAAAAGGCATAAAAACATAACAATAAATACCTGTTGGTGTGATGAAGGTTGTACCCTCTTGATCGCTAGGCTCCATCTGAATTTGTTGAAATCCGGAGGTGGCATCCATGAATGTTAGCATTTCATGCCCCGCCATTGCATCCACCATGGAGTCAATGTGTGGAAAAGGAAAAGGGTCTTTAGGGCATGCACGGTTCAAATCTGTATAATCTACACAGACCCTCTATTTGCTATTTTTCTTTTCCACTACCACCACATTGGCTAACCATCTTGGGAACTTAACCTCTCTGATCACTTTATTCTTCAATAAACGGTCTACCTCTTCTTGGATTATTACATGCTTCTCAGGAGCATACTTTCTCCTCTTTTGATGCACGGGCCTGTAAGAAGAATCAATACCAAGTTTATGTGTTATAACATCTTTGGATATACATGTCATGTCTTCAGTGTTCCATGCAAATGTTGACATTCTGGACCAGAGGAATTTCACCAGTTCCTCTTCAATGGGGCCAGGGATGTTAGTGCCAATTGATATCTTCTTCCCAGGATGCATGGGGTCTAGGACTACTTGCTTTACATCCTGCTCCCTTTCCTCTAGGACGTCCCTGGCCTTATTCTTTAATTGCTATCCTTACCTGGCTTTGGCTGAAATCTTCATGGCTGAAGTGTAGCAATCTTTCGCTTCTTGTTGATCGCTGTGTATGGTGACTACTCCCCAGGGTGTCGGAAGTTTGATGCACTGATGGTACGTAGACGGGACGGCCTTTATGTCATGAATCCAGGGTCTGCCCAGGATGATGTTATATCCGGACGGAGCATCCATGACACAAAAGCGTTGCATCGAGTTCACCCCCTCAACGTAAACTGGAAGTTTCACTTCTCCCAGGGTATTCTGTGTTTCCCCACTGAAACCCACGAGGACTTTGGATTTGGCGATTACTTCATCCTGGGGTATCCCCATTTTTATCAATGTTTCTAGCTGGATGATGTTGACAGAATTGCCCCCGTCAATTAGGATCCTCTTTACGAAATGGTTGGCTATGTAGAGTGTGATCACGAGCCCGTCATGATGAGGATCCATGATGTTGCACCTGTCATCTTCACCGAAGGTAACATCCTTCACGTTCGCTTTCACTGAGGCTCTGACAAGTTTCCTGGGTACATCGGATTTGGTTTCCCTTGCATGCCTTTTAGCTGCAGAATAAGAAGTACCACATATATCAGATACACCAGAAATAAAATAGATTACCTTTGCATCCGGAGATGGGGATGCTGCCCGCTCGGGGTGTCCAAGGGGTTTATCTGCATCCAGGGCCTGGTCAGTGCCCCTGGATTTCACAGACTGGTCAGTGCCCCTGGATTTGTCCTTTTTCCTCCCCAAGAGTTATTTCAGGAACCCTTTGCTCAGTAAATAACTGATTTCCTTCCGCATAGCTATACAATCCTCAGTTACGTGGCCAAAATCCTCATGATATGCACACCACTTGGATTTATCTTTCCAGGATGCTTGTTTATCTGTCTTCCTAGGCCACCTTGCTTTGTCCCCCAGGTGCTGCATAGAATTAATCACACCTGCAATGTCAGTAGAAAAACAAAATTCATTGAAAGTAGGGTACTCTTCGTCCTCCTCGTCTTCGCTTTGGTCAACCCATTTAACCATTGGATTATTGGGTTTGGAATAAGGTTTAGGTCTCTGAGACCTTGGATGTGCCAGTTCTGACTTCCTGTTAGAAGACCCATATCCTGGGACAATGTCAGCCTTTTCCTGTATTTTCTTATCCTCTTCAAGCCTGATGAATCGTAGGGCCCTATGCCTCACTTCATCAAGCCTGTGACAAGGATTCATCACCAGATCTTGATAGAAGGGTGAATCTTTGTTGAGGACCATCTTAAATGCCTGGACAGCAGTAGCCATATCCATGTTGGGAATATCCAGGGTCTCCTTGCCGAACCTGTTTACATAATCCCTGAAAGACTCGTTAGCATTCTGGGTAACCTTGTAAAGATCACTTGTTAGATTTATAAAACTACGACTACAAGAAAATTGGTTATTAAATAAATTAATTAAATGAGAAAAGGACGGGATAGATAAGGGTGGAATACTCAGCAGCCATTTCAAGGTTGAACCTGTGAGTGTTGACCCAAAGCCCTTACTTAAGAATGCCTCCTTGATATCAGGGGGCATGTAGATCACCTCCATTATTTCCATATACTGAGCCATGTGTTCCTCCGGATCAGTCGTGCCATCATATAGTTTCATACTGGGGGTCTGGAACCTCTTGGGTATCTCCACGTCACATATTGGAGAAGTGAACCTAGAAAGTCGATGGCTCGATGGTGCTACTTCAGGGATAGGCTGGACCACCCCAGGAACACTCGAGATCATCTCCTTCAGTTTCTTGAGTTCCTTTTCCACTGCCGGGCTTAAACCTGTATCCTGCACAGATTAATTAATATGAGCATTAAGGTTAGGGGTTCCAAGGATGTTACCAGTATCCTGGGTAATGGTGCCCCCAGGATTCAAGGCAGAATCCCTAAATGTAGACATCCTGGGCCTGTCAGAAAAGGTAGTATGGGCAGCAGCATATGTATGCCTCGGATCAATGCCTTGAATGTCATCTGCCAGACTGGATCCGTTCCCAGGACTACCGTATTGCAGCATCCTAGCCCGAACAGGAGACACGGGTGTATGATCCGCCATGTTCATCTCTGACCTCAGCTTGGCTACCTCTCCATATATTGCTGTACTTTCGTGAACATCGCAAGGACTTCGTCATTCGAGACCAATACTGGGATCTCTCCACCACGTCCTGGTGCTGCGGAACCCTGATTGATAGTTCTGCTAGTGTTACGGTTCACACGAGCAGTTGCTGTCTTGCTGATATGGTAATCTATGGCAGTGGAGGAGGAAGAACAGTATTGGTTGTAGTGGTAGTACCTGCAGGGGTAGTCGCATTCGAGGTACTCAGTTGTGTTGCCATTTTTTGATAAATCTTTGTAAAAAACAAGTTAAAAATAAATCTGACGAGAGTTTGGAAAAAGATTGACACCAAATGCCCCACGGTGGGCGCCAAATTGTTTTGGCTAAAAATTAGAAAGCTAAATTAAGTAACCAAATTCGTTTGTGAGGTATTGTGCTCTGGATGTAAAGTTTCCGTAAATCAAGTTTGTTAGTAAAAATCCAAGGTTTAATGGAAATATATGGAAACACAAGCAACAACTTCCCTGAATGCAACTAAGGACAGTGAGATTTGAAAGGGGGAAAAGCCCTTAATCCTTGAATGTCTTCAAGGATTGCCGGCATAAAAAACCCCTTTAGCAACGATAACACACGTTGCCTATTTATTGCTAAGTAAAAAGTGTCGAATACAAGTGTTTGCGGCTTGATTGTTATGTGGTAGTGTGATTACAAGTGATCGAGAGTGTAAAAAATGAAGCCTATGCCGCGTATAAATACATAGATAACCTAACTAACATCCGAGATTCCTGGGATCTTCTTTCAACCACCTCCTGCCGTTATTTGACTGATTTTAACGGCGGGTCTCTTTTTCCACACGTGCTTCTGACCTTGACCAAGTCTATATTACTGTTATCTTCCCCTCTGTTCCTGGCTTATACACACGAAATCAAAGAGAAAGATTAGTAATGTTATCCTAGCATGCAGGGTTACCGTGCATGCTGGGGTTAACTAGATAAACAAATTCAGAGTACATTACATCCTGGGATAATAGTTAAGTAAATCATAAACATACATCCTGGGTCAAGTTACCGAAAGCATCTTACCTGCATGTTCAACATCTAGGGGTATTAACCTGTCGGAGATCTTTAGTAATAGATTAGGTCAAAATTCAGGGTATAACAATATATATATGTATATATACTAGCATGGTGCCCGCGCGTTGCGGCGGTGACAGTTTATAGCTCGTATTCATCATTTATTCGCGTGTTACGGCAGCACGACAATTTACAACTCGATGTCCGTTCCTGTTAGCGCAATGCGACAACAGGGACAATCAACCGACGCAATACATTTTTGTTAGTTTATATATTCTCTCGTGATATGTAATATATCTATGTTATGAGTCTTTCTCATTAAAGTTCAAATGAGACACTTTCTCTCATAGTAGTCTACTTCACATTTGTAAATTGTAAGCCATTAGTAGCTAGTTGTAAATGAAGTTTTGACACTTATAGATATATTTTTTATAATGATTGGAATAAGTAAAGACAAAAAGCGTCTAGAAGAGCGTCCGAGTACGCACTTGTCAAAAGCCATGCCAGCCTATCTATCACCAAACATGTGCCATTAAAAACCTTAAAAGACTAAAATCATTAGGTCAAGTTGATCGGAAAAATCAAAACCATGTAACAGTGACTAATCAAAGTCATGTAACATACATTGGAGTATACAAACTTCATAATACTTTGGAATCTTGGATCATCCCAGAAGTTTGTCATCAAAAAATAATAACAAATTTCACCCATTTCATTTTCGTTGAACTCGCTGCAATAGTCATACAACAAGATGTCAAGGGAGTCCTAAAACTGCTTTCAAATATTATGTAGTTTTAAGTTGCTATTGAGATCTCCATTTAAAGTAATTGGTAGTCCAAGAACCTAATAATTTAAAAGAGTATAGCAATAGCATTCTATGATTTAGAAAATTATACATAGTGAAGTCTGGATATAAGTCACCCCTCCAATGATGACAAGGTTACAATTATGTGGCATTAGGTCGTAAAAATGTTGCATTACAAATTTACTATTTAAATGCGACATTTTATAATGGAATGTTTTTTATGCTAAATAGAACCTCTTTAGTTTTAGATACAACTTTAACACTAATTCAAATTAATTACTTCAAATGCAACCCTAAGCACACTTAAATGCAACATTTGCTATAATCAAATGACCATTATACTAATTTGAGTAGGAAAATGTAATATTTTTTTTACATCAAACACGTACAACATTCTATTAGTAGGATTATAGTTACTAACAAATGCAACATTTCTTGAATGGTTCTTTTCAATATCAATTTTTTTTTTCATTTCAAACAAATGTGTTTTCTCAACTTCAAACTTCAAAGCTCTCTTTAAATAAAACTTAATACTAATCACACTGAAACAACGCAACTCTAAGCTTAGACCGATAGTTACTATTATTTTGTCTCAAATTCTACCATGGTATAGCATTCCCAAGTCAGGTTTCGTTTTATGCCTAAAGAGTCGAGTAATCAACAATAATATATTAATACTAAGTTTCATGCAGTAGCCATATATTGGTGTTTTATAAATATATGTACAAACTATCATACAAATAATATCTATTATTTTAAAATATTATGTAATTTACTTAGGTTTCAAAGTAATAATATGACAGTTAATGTACGATTACAATGCAAGGGGAAATGTTTTTCAATTTAGAGTTAAACATACCAACTGATGCAGCATTTTAAGTGTGCATATATATGACATTTTGGAGTCTAATGACTTTCTTTATGATAATTATGTCATCATGTAGAAAACTTTTATTTTAACGGTCACCTATATTTTACATGATTTGAACACAACCATATTATAGTAATGTCTAACCTTACATCAATTAATCAAGTCCAAAGTGAACTAAGCAAGTGAATCAAACAGTTGAGACCTAAATAGGAGATCGATAAGTAGTTGAGAACAACACAGGAAACCAAGTGAAAGATTACCTTAGAATACAAGTGAGCAAAAAACATATCACCTATAGGTAGTTACAGGTTTATGATCTGCTATCTATTATTCATTTCTAAAAGATACGTGCACTAATTAGGAGCACAAAGCTATAGGAACACAGAAGCTTCGACTTAGGTTTTTTTTTTTAAACAGCGATTTCAATACCAAGGGGAGGCCGGCCAGCGAGGCGCTAAAAAACCGACCACCCCAAAACAAAAAACAACCAAGAAAAACTTACATCATATGAGAAAGGAACACCATTCATTCCACTCGACACTCCACCCCTTAGCCCTACACTTGACCCAAAAAAAACTCAACGCTTTTATCTCGGCTATTAACCTCTGAAGCACCGGTTTCTTTCGTTCAAAGATAGCCTCATTTCTGCTCCTCCACAACACCCAAACCACAGCCCTCTTGACAACATCCAAACAGCTCTCCTTGTTCATTTGAGACGAACCTGAGAGCTCCACACTACGCAGGTCTTCAACATCAAAAAGAAAACGATGAGGGACTTTACACCACAAGCCCACGATTGTCCACACAGAATCGGCCAGGGGACAGTCCACACAGCTTCGACTTAGGTTGCTACTATTACTGCAACCCTAAAAGATAAAATGGCCATACCCTGCAGTTACAGAGTTACAGTACTGAAAGTCCAATTGCAACTCATAATCTCCACTTAAAAGTATAATTAATCAAGTAGCAAGGATAATAAGATAGAAAAAAAAGTAACAGGGAACGACATTTCAGAAGCACGAATATAAAAACTTGTCTCAAAGTGTACTTTCAGGAGAATGGTGATGTATCCAATTTAGATTAACTGACCTAAAATCAACTGACCGTGTCTGTATCACTGCCACATTAGCAGCAACTGACACATCATATAACACAGATGAATTGCCACCATCACCATTTTGTCATCATTGGTTTCATCTTAAATCTTACCATGTATTAAGCCACTATAAGATGGAAGATTATGGCAACTTCAAAAAAATTGTTGCTAGAGTGTGTAGCTACAACACCAGAAGATTGAAAAGCTCAAGCTATGTGAAAAACTTGTACATCAAGAAAGAACTGAGAGCAGAGAACCATTAGCAAACTTGCACATCAAGAAAAAATATATATTTCTTGACAATTTGTTAAAATGACAGTAGATACTGAAATCTAAAAACATTAGCCAACAACCCATCAAACTATAAAAGTTCTTACAAAGCAATACCTGTAGAGAATGATCTGCACATTCATTTAGCATAACCATTGTTTCATATCCATATTCTAATAAATATGAAAGAAAAATGCCTAATATTAGTCTCAAAAATGTTGTCTTGATTATCACCTTTATGAGCTACTCCACCTGCAAAGAGATAGATATATACAGACCCCCTTGATGTTGAGCTTTTAAGGTTACCTAAAAATGACAACATACAAAGCTCCTTAATAAGCTACATCAACAACTAAGGACGTTTATATAGTGGTAACCTCCATTTAACCTTAAATAAATTAACACACTGCATGTCAAAATAAAATATGTGTTTAAATATCCTTACAGTCAGCATACGGCTTAAGTTGAGGAAAAGATAAGCTAAAAGCTCGTTACAAGTACCCAAATTAAGTCATTAAATTCAAAAGTAGGTATTATTAATCTTCATTATAAGGTGATTTAACATAAAGATGGTTAACCCTCCTGACGTCAAATGCATCTCTCAAATAGGAAATAAAGAAGAAATCTTTCAGTTTCTTATTCAAGAAAAATAACCCTAGCACAAGAAAAAAAAATGATTAAAAACATAACTTACCAGACCATGCTAGCACAATCAAACATCTAGGAGAAATTCAAGCTAATGTTCACATTATAAGAAAATTCCTACGGGCAGTGGGGTCACAATTCGAGCACCAAGAAAAACAGTTTTAATTGGTGTTGCCTTAAAAGAGCCTACAAACACTATTTAAAATCTTACCGAATGATATTTAACGGAAGATATAACTGAAACATCAAGAACAAAGTATTGTTAATAATCAAATGCCATGAGTTAAAATAAATAGAAATTCCTTTACAGGAGTGTTATGAAAGAATGCAACTATTGATAGACTTCCACAAACACATCAAAACTCCATCTCAACCCTTTATTCCCTTAAGGGTCGCAATTCAATGTATCTAGAATGTTGAGGAGTATTGCATTGTTTTCAAATACTTCACAGTGAAAATAGTGAAGCACAATACGAATTTTGAAAATAAAAATAAATACCAATTTAGGACATAAACGTATTAACTATCCAATGGAGCATAGATAAACAAAGCAAAAAAAAACATTAAGCAATCAGATCTCATTCAAAAGGAAAACGGTGAATTCAAGGTGAATACCTGAAGCGCAATAGTAAAGTTGAACAGAGTTATGAGCAAAAGAACCAGTTCGACCCAAATCACTTGAAACAAAATAAAAGCAAAAAGAACATAAAAAATTTTGTTTAGAAACGTACCATAAGCATTTAATTGAGCAGCACCATGAACTTCAGGCCAATACTTGTTTATCAATCAATGATGCTAAGTATTAAGTTAAGGTTTAAATGAACTGAGCTTGTAAGCATTATTTGTGCACAACAAAAATACAGTAGTAAAATTTATTGTTATGAGATAACAAAGACATAATAAGTGAATACTTTAACAAACTTACCTTTAAGCATGTTTTGGTCAGAATCAAATTATGTGAGTCCGTCAAGAGGCACCAAATTACTAAACATGAACACATTTTCTCCCTTAAACGTCGTCTTCATCATAGCCACAAGAAATCAAATATTAATCAAAGCAATTGATTAAACATGGGTCAATGAATACCAAATGGATTAAGCCTACTTGATTTCTGCAATCAAAACCCCTAAAAACAAAATACGACAATCAAAACCCATATAAATGAACAATAAAATAGAAAATTAGGGTTTAAACGAACATACTAACCCCAAATTGTACATAAAATCGAAGAACAAAATGGTTAGTAAGCAAATAGGAGGTACCTCTGCCGACGCAAATAGCTTCCCAAATCAGAGAAGAAAATGGTTCGTAAGCATAGAAGCAAGAGGGGAATAAAGAGGAACAAACCCGCACCTGAATCAATGTCGGAAAGAAGCGGCGGATTTTATACATGGAAGGTACCACGCCAGTAACAACATCAACACACTGAAAAGCAAACACGATCTCTGTAAAGAAAACATAAATCCTCTAATTTTAACATGAAAATTAGTTAATCAAACAAAGAATTTAAAGTTAAGGAAACCCTCAACAAAAAATCAATAAATGGAAGCAAACTAAAATCATACCTCATGCATCTGTTCGAGATTCCGCTGATTTAAGTTATGGTGAATGCTGATTTTCTGTTCGAGATCTAATGGAGCGAAATTTTGGATGTTGAGGTTGGAATCGGAAGCTGCTGGAGTTTTTATTCAACTAATTTCTTGGACTCAGAAGATGAGTCGTGTTATAGCTTGAAAAATTTAGAGAGAGAGAGAGATTCATAATTGAATGCGACCTTTGAGATTTGTGATCTGATTAAATGCCACTTTAATGCGACCTGCGGGTAATGAATTCAAATTTCAAAATATGGCCGCCCAGTTTAAGTTTTGAAGAGTTTTAAGGTTTGATGCAACAAGGTGTTGTACATGCGGCTTATTAGCTTGTACGCGTCTTAAAATTAAGACATGCTCACTTTCTCTCTCCAATATGCATTATATATAGTAATAGATATATATATGTGTGTGTATATGTATATATATATATGGGAATGATCAAATTAAAACAAGATCTTATTGCGAAAACACGAAACAAATATTAAAAGCTCTATAACTTCTTCATACATTAATATTTTTAAAAACAATTACACCAAAAGTCTTAGAATTATGTCACCTTTAATTATGGGAAAAGCATTTAACAGTTAATATTTCATGATTTTTTTATTATTGCACAGGTGCAATAATAATTATTAATTATATTACACATGTGCAATATTAAAAAAACATTAACTTCTAAATTTTTTCCAGAATTAAAGATAACATAATTATAAGATTTATGGTGCAATTTTTTATAAAAAATATTAACTTATGAGAAAGTTATAGAGGTTTTAATATTATTGCACATGTGCAATAATATTTTTTATTGCACATGTGCAATAATAAAAAATTAAAAAAAACATTGATTTTTTTTATTTTCTCCAGAATTAAAGATAACAGAATTATAAGATTTATGGTGTAATTTTTTATAAAAAAATTTAACGTATGAAAAAGTTATAGATGTTTTAATATTATTGCACATGTGCAATAATAATGAAAATATATATTACTGCTCATGTGCAATAATAAAAATAATAAAAAACTTGTTTTTTTAACTTTTTTAATTTTTTCCAGAACTAAAGATAACATAATTTAAGAATTTTTGTGTAATTTAAAAAAAAAACATTAACGTATGAAAAAAAGTTATAGAGGTTTTAATATTTATTTTCGTGTTTTCGCAATAAAGTTATTTTCATAAGATCCTTAATATATATATATATATATATATATATATATATATATATATATATATATAGGGGAGGGATATAATGAAAACCTCTCCGAGTTTGGAAAACCGTGAAAACCAAGCTAAAAAATTCGATTTTTGTTCCGATTTTTTTTATGGTGATTCTCTAAGTTAAAAAGACCCCCTTTATGCAAAAAAATAAAAAAAAACGCCTAGTAAAATTTTTTTTTAAAAATATTTTATAACCGAGGTTACATATGTAACAGTACCCTATTACATATGTAACCTCGGTTATAAAATATTTTTTTTTAAAATTTACTAGGCGTTTTTTTTATTTTTTTTGCATAAAGGGGGTCTTTTTAACTTAGAGAAGCACAATAAAAAAAATCGGAACAAAAATCGAATTTTTTAGCTTGGTTTTCATGGTTTTCCAAACTCGGAGAAGTTTTCATTTTATCCTTCCTATATATATATATATATATATATATATATATATATATATATATATATATGGTTAGGTTCTTGTGGCTTAAATTAGTTCTTTTTAGTTCTCAAATCAAATTGATTCTCAAATGATCTATATATATAGAGGGGGGTTCCTGTGCGGCAGGGGCTTTTGCCTAAGTCCGGTGCGGCCCAATATAGGCCGTCAGATCTATCATCTAACGGGTATCATGCGGATAGACCAAAAAACCAAAAAACACCTTTTATGTCAATTAAAAAGAACACGGAGGGGTAATTCCGTCAGACTGTCTAATTTTAATTTTAGAAACCGCCTATATTTCCACGATCATTTACCGTGCATAAAACCCTCATTCATCCCCCTGTTAATCGTAAAACCGCCATGGATTCCGGAGATTCGAAGAAATGTAACACTGGAAAACAAGCATCACTTACATACAATCGTAAGTTCCTCTAATTGTATAACCATTTCAATTTTGTACACAAATTCTGGATATTCTCTTATACGCAATGCTGCCACAAATTGAATCTTCAGGTAAAAAACGGTTTGGAACCAAGAAAAAAGGAGTTAAAAAATCGAATGAAGATCAGCACATTGTTCATGTTGATACAGGTAAACTGATCGTATGCAACAGCATTGATTAGATAATGTTAGGGTTTACGATTACACAAATAATGCTAATGCTATGCTGTGTTGGATTACTAGTAATTATGCTCGTGCGTTCATTTAACATACAGTTTAAGCTATGCTGTTTTGGTGCACTTCATTGTAAACTACATGCATTCTATTAGATTCCTGTGTTGGTTACTAGTTTCTATGCTGGTCTTATTCTGGTTATTCTAGTTTTCATGCTGGTGTACTTCATTGTAAACTACATTCATTCTATTATGTTCCTGTGTTGGTTACTAGTTTCTATGCTGGTCTTATTCTGGTTATTCTAGTTTTCATGCTGGTGTACTTCATTGTAAACTATATGCAAACTATGCTGGTCTTAAGTGTAAATTGACCTCTAATAAGGTATGCTATGCTTGTAAACTACATTCATTCTATTATGTTCCTGTGTTATTCTGGTTATTCTAGTTTTCATGCTGGTGTACTTCATTGTAAACTATATGCAATCTGAGCATGGACACTTGTTGATGCATGTAATGTAGTTGCTGCATGTTCTTGTGCTGGACTGAGTTTTGCCATAGGTACTGGTGTACTTCATTGTAAAACTACATTCATTCTATTATGTTCCTGTGTTGGTTACTAGTTTCTATGCTGGTCTTATTCTGGTTATTCTAGTTTTCATGCTGGTGTACTTCATTGTAAACTATATGCAAACTATGCTGGTCTTAAGTGTAAATTGACCTCTAATAAGGTATGCATAACTTATATTAGGTGAACGAACTCAGGAATCATCTGATGATGACTTTCAATCAAAGAAACAAAAAGTTCATTCACCTAAACAAGCAGCATCAAAAGAATCAAAGAATCCACAACCATATATCTCATACAGTCACAAAAGATTATACATGAGGAACAAGGCAGAAAACATTTGTGACATTTTTTCTCATATCAAACTCAGCAAAGAGATACTTGAAGCTATTAGTAATATTGGATTTATAACAATGAAAAGCTTGTCAGTTACTATGGTTCCAAACAACTTGAGTTACTGGCTTCTATCAAACTATGACCATGATAACAGAACCCTTAATTTGGGGACAGAGAGCATCAAATTAGACAGAAAAATGGTACATGATGTACTTGGAATACCTATGGGTAAAAAGAAGGTTCTTGAGTCTGAAAAGGGATCCCATAAGGAGCAAGTTATGCTTGAGTGGAGAGCACAGTGGCCTCCCAAATCAGGACTAAGAACAGTTAAACATGTTTTTGATATGATCAAGAACACATCAGATGCTGGTAGAATGTTTTGTTTAAATTTCTTGGTCATAGTGTTGTCTACTTTAGTAGAATGTACCAAACAATCTACTGTCAACATGAGGTTTCTAAAATCATTGCCAGAGGGAGCTATAGTTCAAGAATATGATTGGTGCAGCTATGTAATAGAATGTCTAAACAGAACAAAAAAGGCCTGGAATGGAGTGGAGCATTATAACGGTCCAATTACTTTTCTTGGAGTATGTATTATATGTATTCTTATTCTGCATATTCTTTTGACTTTTGTAAAAATATTTCTGCTCATTCTTTTTTTTAAACCTATTGACAGCTATGGTATGCTCATATCATGAGGAAGGGTACATTTCCAGAGGGTAAACAAACCCCAGCAATTGGATTGTATACAACTCACACACTAAGAGAACTGGAAGATGAACTGGTGTCAAAGAATTACAAAGTTGTATCAGAAGTAGATTTACAGATGAAAGAAGAATACAATGTTAAAGTTAAAGTGAATATAAAGAGGAAAAGGTCCAAAGGACCGGTGAATGACGAAAGTAAACAGCATAAGTTTGAGGAGCATAGGGTTGAAGAGCATAAGGTTGAAGGTGTTGATGAAAACAACATAACAATAGCCTCATTAAGAAAGAGAAAGAGGGTTGTTTATCGTATTTCGTCAAGCTCAGAATCAGAAGATGTTGAGGATTATGTTGATTCAGAAAAGGTAATATCTGCAGAATCAGAGGATGATGAGGATGATGTTGATTCAGAAAAGGAAGTATCATTGTCATCAAAAGATGATGACAATGATGATGATGAGAAAACAGATACTGATAATGAAATGCAGTTATCAAGGAACAAAACAGCAAAAGAAGCAGATGTGGACGATGGATCATATTTTAATGATACAATACAAGGTCTATCAGAATTTGCTTCATTTGCTCTTCTTACACAACCAAATACAAAAGATGAACATGTAAGTTACTCTGTTATACTATTTCACCAGCATAATTCTCGTTAAAATGAACTTAAGCTTATACTATGATTTAATACAGGAATGGATAAGTCTTTTTAAGAAGAAAACTGCACATCTTGAGATGATGATTGGTGATGTTGATCAAATGATTATGATAGCAAACACTGATTTTCCAAACAGCAAATTACTAAAAGATGTGATTAACGATTGGAAATCACTGCTGACAAAATACAGTGACAAAGAAGAACCAGCACAGGAAGATGATAGAGAAGTGATGGCAGAAGAAGAACATGTAGATAAAGAACCTGTGAAAGGATATGAATCACCCGCACAGGAGACAAAAGATTCATAATCTAAACACGTTGCAAACACTGATTTT